>CM074721.1:191901180-192501180 GCA_037306005.1 Rhinophrynus dorsalis | reverse complement strand
ACTGATTGAGAACATCTGGGATGTTATGTGCTAAGTGGAGAGGACTTCTCCAGTTCCTGCGTTATTCTATTCTATGGAGCCTATGCACTAAGATCTCCAAAGCTGGAGAACTCTTAGTGCACTGGTCCCAGAGAATAACATAGGAACTGGAGAAGTAATATCACTGTAGAAGTTATCTCCACGTTATCACCTCTTTATCACACCTTAGTGCATCTCCCCCCTGCTCTGTATTGCAAGGATGAGGCTCACATAGGATAAGCCCCTAGAGCTATCCAGTCAAATGTACCACCACAGGCCGACTGAGTGGAGTGAGATTCCATCTTGCTTTTGTTCCTGTTGAGTATTAGGAGCCTAACATGCAAGTTCCCAGTAATTGTTGGGCTGGAGAGCCACTGGAATCAGTACTCATCTTTATGTTTGTAATTACTTTTATGTAAATAAACAGATTGTACAATATTTCCATATAGTTCCCATTTTTTATATATTTTGAGATATTGGAAAGAGAAAGCCATGGATAATAAACAGGTCTAAAGCAGTGGCATAACAAATAATTCGAGAGCCCATAACACAAAAATAATTTCACTGAGACAGAACTAGAACCTATTGGACCCTGGGGAAGTTGGGGTCCCTTTGAATGTTGGGCCCAAGTGCAATTAAACCTTCTGCGTCTGCTGTAGTTACAACCTAGTCTGATGGCAACATCTACGGACCTGATGTGACTGCACCACATAGCTGTCATCTGTAAACCAAGCATTAAAGGGATAGTAATGTTTCAAAATAAAATTCAATGATAAAGTATCCTTCCATCCCTTTCATGATGTAGCACTAACAGAAAGGTGGTGTCCAGATGGCTTGCAGAGATGGACAATCTTCGGTTAGTGTAAGGGAAAAACCTGATAAACCTGTCAGTGGGAGCAGGGTTTTCATTGTTCTTACAGTAAGAAGATTGTCCCTTGTTGTGAGAAGTCTGGTCTTCAGACCAGATTCCACATCTGAGGGGAGGTGGCTTACACTAGGTAAAAGGGGCGGGAGAGGGATTGTTTATCGCTGAATCACTCTTGAACTACAACTCTGACAGTACTGAAATAACACTCTCCATGGCCCAAATACTATGAAGATTAATTGGAGCTGCTTTTATTTTGAAACATTACGATCCCTTTAAAATAGATTGTGATCCAGAGATGCGGGAAGAATCTAATGAAAAGTGCAGGGAAGGAGAACTGAATGTGAGGAGTCCTGAAAATAAAGACTTAAAGTGTGAGTATATTCCTTGTGTGAGGAACCCATTATTAAATCAATATTACTCTATTGGGTTTCTCTGTTTTTAATTTGCTAGATTTTGAGAGGATTATCCACAGACTACAGACTGGATCCAAGAAAGTGAAAACCAATGGCGCAATGCAAGAAATGTTCGCATCTGATAAAGGCATTTTTGTGCGCAGATAGATTTTGCGCATGTTCTAATCCAGGAAGCTAAATACCGAACACTTCTTGAATTGCGCATGAAAAATTCCATTTTACGACAACAGTACACAGCCGTATAAATTAATTTGCAATAACAGTTCCTGCATTAGGCGCATTCGCTATTCCAGTCACACAGTCGTTAATCTTAGCCACGCCCACAAAAAATTAAATATACACAGCCGTTCGCTAATCTTGAATTTTCATGCGCAATTCAACAAAATCATGAGCAAACCTATTCCCTAGTGGTTTTCACACGGAAAATAGTGATTGTGCACGTTTCCTGCATCACACTACAAGTGCGAGTTATTCTAAGAGACTTCCAATCAGGGCCAGCGCTACCATTAAGGCAGAACAGGCAGCTGCCTTAGGGCATCTGCCGTGAGGGAGTGCCGATTTACACTACCAAGCCCTCCTTCGCGGCATCTATGCGACACACCGCAGAGAGAACCAGGCTCTGTAGTAATACAGAGCACTGGGAGATGACATCTCCCAGCGATCTGCATTACTGGGAGCAGCGCACGGGAGCTTCAACTCTGTGCCGAAGGAGGCACAGAGCTCTAAGTTATGGCACGCCGCTAGACTACCAGTGACTCAAGGTAGGGGATGAAGGGGCAATGTGAAGATGAAGGGGCATTATGGAAGGGGCAATGTGGAGATAAGGGGGCATTGTGGAGATGAAGGGAGCATTGTGGAAGGGGCATTGTGGAGATGACGGGGCAATGTGGAGATAAGGGGGCATTGTGGAGATAAGGGGGCAATATGGAGATGAAGGGGCAATATGGAGATAAAGGGAGCATTGTGGAATGGGCATTGTGGAGATGAAGGGGCAATGTGGAGATAAGGGGGCATTGTGGAGGTGGGGAGAGTGTGGAGGTGAATATGTGGGCGGGGGCAGGGGATTGTGTCTGGGTCGGGGAGGGGGCCTCAAAATGCACCTTCGCCTGTGTATACAAAAATCCTTGCACTGGCCCTGCTTCCAATAGGGCAAACTGGGAGATGATCTCTTAAAGAGTTGGGAGACTTCAACTGCAGCCAAAAATAGACTTTGTTGTAGAGTACAGCCTCATAGTTTAATTCCTAGGGACTATCCTATCAAAATATGGATTGGTGGAACCTTTTGATAAGAATTTGCTTGTGATAAAAACATGTGCAGAGAGGAAAATGGGTATTTTTGTTGGATCTTGAATCTTCCGGAACATGAGCCAGTGATCTGCATTCCACACAGACCAAACCTCAATCTAACGATTGGTAAGTATATGTTTTTCTTGTAACTTAATCCTGTAAAGCCTCTATGAATTAATATAATCCATCATATCTGATATAATAAATAAATATAACCATTCTTTAGTGGATCTGGCCAGTCCAACTAGGAACTGTTTTATATAAGCAGTATTTGCTTGTAGTATATTCTTGGGAGATAAACAGTATTATTTATTTACTAGTGATCATCACTGTGCGAGATAGAGTGACAGCAATTTAGATTCATTTAGGATTTGCAAGAGTTAATCTAGAATTACTCTCCCCATTGCTAGATCAGTCACTGGGCTAAATTAAATTATTGACATGCAGCGTAAAATGTTGTTTTCTTGTATGTGTATATGTACATTCCACAGATGCTGTGGGATGTGATTGATACACATTATTGTTGCTTCTGTTATTCTGGATTTTCATTATTAACCCCTTCCCACCTAGAAAGTTTTTCCTTTGTTTCTTAATTGGTGTCTGGTTCCTTTAAGAAATTCCTGTCACTCATGTATGTTAGCCTGTGATTTGTCGGTTGGTATGATCACTCCCACGTGGTGAAGATTCTAACAGACAAAGGAATGTCTGCCATCTTGAACTGCAATTACAGTTATCTTGTACTGTGTAGCTATCCGCAGTTTTGGTTAACCCTTGCAGTGCTGTTATTGTATAGCTTACATGATGTTGCATTTATAACCATATTAGCTTATATGATGTTGCATTTATAAGCATAATAGCGTACATGGTTTTGCTGATATTATCATTATTATGCATTTGATTATTGTGTGGGAAATTGAATCTGTTGCTAAGAAATGTATTCACAATACTTGTTTTATTTAGACAGTATGCACATTTGAAAACAGCAGATAAATAGTTAAATTCAATTTATCTAATTTAGGACACTTTGGGGGAGATTCATTAAGGTGCGATAAAGAGGTGATAAAGTGGAGATAACTTCTCCAGTGATATCACTTCTCCACTTCCTATGTTATTCTATGGAGCCCATGCACTAAGATTTCTATAACTTTGGAGATCTTAGTGCATAGGCTATATAAACTAATACAGGAATTGGATATGCGATTTCACTGAAAAAGTCATCTCCTCTTTATCATGCTTTAGTGCATAACCCCCTTTGTCTTCCAGAACATTTTCTAATTCTTGCAAATATCTTGCATGTGGATTTTTAAGTTTGTTAGGAAACATATTTTGCACTTGGGCATATCTCACAAAACAAGTTACCTACTACTCTAAATTTAACAACTATATACAGGGTGGGGCAGGTATTATATCAGTATTGTAACAGACAATTAACCCTTGATATGCTGCTGTGTTCAAATATTGCTAATACCTCTGGACAGGGCTCAAATTTTCCAGTCTCCACTAGTCAATGGTGAGTGAAAATTTATCCCTGGCAAGTAGAAATTCAGCCCTGGTGGGTATGTTATGGCTTGCAGTGGCGAGTAACTTTTCAGGTCTGGCTAGTAGAAAATAGGGTTGCCACCCAGCCGGTATTTTACCAAAAGGCCGGTAAAAATTGGCTTCTGTCCAATGTTAAGTTTATGGAAGGAATACCATGGCCGGTATTTTTTTGAGGAAAAGGTGGCAACCCTAGTAGCAAAGGACTTCAACTTTTAAGCCCTGCCTCTGGAGATTAATATATATATATATATATATATATATATATATATATTATATGTGTGTGTAGAGATTAAACACATACATATATCGGAAATTATATATTATTATTTCTCTACTATTTATTTTATCATATTTCAATTTTATATATATATCAATATGTGACTGTCATATATATTGATGGGTTATCCACTAATGCCTTCATTTGCACAGATTACTATCATATAGATCACATTTTTTTATTTTATATTTAAATAAAACTATATTTTTTATATGAACTGATTTTTAATCAATTTATTTACTGTGAAGTAGCGTATCAAACCTAGTTCGTGAAGTTATCTCAAATTAATGTAAATACATATTATGGTATATTTTAAATGAGGTGTGCAAATATTTGTGGGTCTCCTGTGCACTCTCTGAGTATTCCTCGACAGTTCTACTATCATCCATTGGATAGACCTAGTACTGCTGTTCTCTTTTTGTTTATGATTGGCAATTATGTGGCAAACCAAATGCAAATTAGGGAACAAATATGTATTCTTGTTGACTTAAGTTGGTCTTAAAGCGGAACCATCACCTGAAATCAAAGTTTTACCATGGGATTTAATCTTTAACCCAACATTAGAGCTGTGTTTTTTTTGTTTCGTTTTTTTAAATCGCCTAGTAGTGGAGATATTAGCCCTTCAAAATCGGGCACTTCTCCATTCTGCGGGACTGTATGTCCCGAATAACACCTCAGGACTTCCCAGCTGACCGAGGGAGCGCATTCACGCAACCTCAGTAGCATTGTAAACAGAGTTTGCTGTAACTCTACACCACAGAAATCCAGCTACGAAGGGGGGCTTGAACGAGCTCCCTGGGGCAGCTGGGAAGTCTTGAGGCATCATTCGGGACATACATTCCCGCAGAACGTGGAAGTGCCTGATTTTGAAGGGCTAGTATCTCCACTGCTAGGCGATTTTAGAAAAATATAACAAAAAACACACACAGCTCTAATGTTGGGTTAACCCCTTAACGACGGGAGAATCGGCGCACGGGCGCGACTGAATGACAACAGAGCATTTTTTTTTTTATTGCTCCGTTGCATTACGGACTCCCTGAATGGCGTGCAGCCGCGGGGGGACCCTGGAATTCGATGACGGTCCTAGTAAGTCATCGGTCGTTCAGTCAAATCGACCCTTGACGTACTATGACCGTCAAGGGTCGTTAAGGGGTTAAAGATTAAAACCCATGGTAAAACTTTGATTTCAGGTGATCGTTCCGTTTTATCACCTGAAGGCAAGTGAGGTCTCCAATGATCCCCAACATATAAGGCCTTAAAACCACTATTTAACTAATTTGGACACTTTATTTACTCACAATGATGTAGCTGGCTTGCTCTAGAATATCCTCTGTGTAATTGGTGATTATGACCTTGTATATTCAATCGTACTCTCCATTTCTCCAGTGTACTGAACTATTATCTAGTAATCATACAACCATGCTAAAAGAGCAAGGTTCAGTTCCTAAACTAGTTACAGAAACAACCTTTGGAATTGCTTAAACCAGAAATATTGATCTTTCTCCTGAAGTGATACAAAGTGTGCTTATGCCCAGTGAATAATTTAACAGAACAAAAGATTGCATAACTTCAGCTGAGTGAAAAGATAAAGATCAGTTCCTCATTTACTTTAGGACATACACATCAATGTGCTAACATTTATAAGTTTCTAGCCCAAAATGCTTACAATTTATTAAACAGACTCTATTTTGACTTTACATATTCTACAAGTGCAGATTATGTCAAGTCAAATTGTCTACAAGAAAAAAAAAAAAAGAAATGGTCGCTGGGAATTACATAACACTACTTTTTGTATTGTGTTTTATTGTCAATGGAAGTAGACCTGTTTTGTGTAAGTAAGCCCAAAATAACCACCTAATTAGATAATCAAATGTCGACAACCCATGGTGTGAAATTTTCTATATCTTGTGAGATCTTATAAAATGTGGAACTGTCTTAGCCGTTTGTCAGCAGGATCGGGATGAAATTTTACCTGAACTACTTCATTCTTCTTCTGTAAAGAAAGAATAACACAGTGCAGCTGTGGTCACAGGAGTTCACTTTTTTTTATAAATGGTCTTTATTGAAACAAATGTGAGTACAGTGGAGTCAGGAAAGATAATATCCATACAGATTATACAATGCATAAGTACAAACATGAAATTAAAAATAAATAAATAAATAAAAAAGAAAGAAGATCAGACTGAAGGAGAAGCTAACTGAATGTTGCTACAACCTAAAGCATATAGGACATGTGAGAGGGACCGTGATTATATATGTGAAACTAGCCAATGAGGCATTGAGGAGAGAAATAGATTATCGTTCGGGTCTAAACAATATCATCCAAGATCTTAGTGTGAAAGTACTCACTTCAGGGGGCTGTGTGTGGTAGTCGTCAAGTCATGGGAGGAGAACATGACTGCTCTGATTACAAGGTGTGGGAAGAGTAAAAGGGGGAAAGAGAAAGAGAGAGAGAACAAGGGGAGAAAAAAAAAAAAAAAAGAAGGGGGAAGCCCCGAGACTCGAAGGTCCCCAACTATTACTGCTCATAGAACAAATAGAATTTCAAAAAAGACTTGCTTCAGATTAAGAAGAGTCCACACCAGACACCTGTCATGCCAAGGCATGAGGTGGCCCTCTGGGTTGTATAATTTGTTTGTTATTCAAAGTGCACCAGTCCTAGGCCATAAAATTAGCTACGTAGATAACATCACCAGAAACTGAATGAGCATCGCCAGAGCAGAACAGAGTGTCATTGTAACGGTTTGTTCGACACTCAAACACAGTAGGTTAGAATAAAACACAGTTTTATTAAAAGACACACTGAAAATACCCTTAGTGGGCTATAGCGTATCACAGCAGAATAGACAGGTGTAATGTAGGACATTGACATATGCCTACACAGGCCCAGTATAATAATAAGCGAGATAATACATATAATGTCACAGGTCAGGCATAACAAGGAGAACTCAACACAGCATGGGTTAAAGTCCAAGTGATATAATCAGTCTCTGATGTGGTGTGTTCAGTAACGCCCAGTATGATGGAATAACAGTGATCAGGAGACTGAGGTGCTGGAATGGAGACAAGCACTTTAGATCTGCTGGAGCAAAGCTGAGACTTATACCCCCTGCCGTAGCAGTAATGAAGGCCACACAATACTCTGCAAGAGCTGTATGAAATAGAGCCACGAGCACCCTGACGGTGCAGTCACGGAGGTAACAATATTCTGCAAGAGCTGAAAAGGAATGAGCCAATGGCACCCGGCCGGTGCCGTCACAGAGGCAACAGTACTCTGCAAGAGCTGAATTGAAAAGAGCCAATGACACACCACCGGGTGCCATTGGCTCTTTTCAATTCAGCTCTTGCAGAGTACTGTTCCCTCCGTGACGGCACGGTAACAGAGGCAACAGTACTCTGCAAGAGCTGAACGGAAACGCAACCACGGTCACACTGCTGGAGCAGTAACGGAGGCAACAGTAGCTCTGCAAAAGTTAACGGAAGGCTCAGTAGTAACGGAGGCAACAGTAGCTCTGCAAGAGTTAACGGAAGGCTCAGCAGTAACAGAGGCAACAGTGGCTCTGCAAGAGTTAACGGAAGGCTCAGCAGTAACGGAGGCAACAGTAGCTCTGCAAGAGTTTAACGGAAGGCTCAGCAGCAACGGAGGCAACTAACTCTGCAAGAGCTAACGGAATGCTCAGCAGCACGGAGCAGTAATGGAGGCAATGGTGACACACTGACTGGTAGGCCCAGACTAGGTGGAAGTAATAATGTCGCCCAGCGACACTATGAGCAGGAACTGGAGAGCTGGGCCGGATCATGGAGCAGGAACGTCAGACAAGCCGGGTCGGGTCACGGAGCAGGAACCAGAAGCGGAGTAGTCAAACAGGCCAAGTCGGTACACGAGAACACAGCACCTCAAGTAAGCACTGGTACAGGAACACCACGAAAGGGCACCAGACAGGTGCCAGAGGCACAGTATAAAAAGGCCATACTGGGCGGGCCAAATCAAGCTCAGCCAATAGGAGAGCAATACACAGAGACTGACAGGAAAAAGCACGGGCACAGTGATAGTCATAAACTATATTGGACCCTCTGATGGTGATGGAGTTCACCCAGAGGACAGTCAAATATTGTAATAGGCAGAACATGTATATACAGTGTAAAATGGTTCAATACAAATATATATTCAGAATGCCCAAGTTTTACCCTTGTGGTGGGTACCCAACATGGCAGGGGGAGGTGTTCCTGCTATGAGCTACAAGAATAGCCACTTTGCAACCAGTTAGACCCAGCATGTTTGGTGTCCAGATATTCACACAGATATGAGGAATATGATTATTATAACATCATATGGATTTTATAATAATAACCAATTCATTACTAGGGGTTGGCACAAGTGATACTGTATTTTGTTTAATGGCTAAGGTGCTGGGACTTAAAGGCGCGACTTGAGAATCTCTCGCTGTCCTGCAATGCGAGATTCTCAGGTTGCTCTTTTAATCATGGCAACTTGCTGACTGCGCTCTGGAGCTGCACGCCATTTTGAGCGTGACATAAAAGGATACCGTGCACAGGCACCATCAAAAGCTTCACCAGATGCTCTCATTTTGTTCCCTGGTTCTGTGGGAAGATAAAATTAATTTCCTACTAACAAACACACACTTAGACAGCTCTTAAAGTGTTAGTAATGTCCAAAAAATGTTTAATAGATTTGTAGAGGCTAAAAAACGAATCACATTGCCACAAACCCAATCTCTAAACCCTTTACGGTTTGAGAGATATTCACAATCAAAGTTCTCCATTCCCTCCCCTCGGCGTCTAGCTGACAGCAGGAGATCCCAGTCCGGGGATCAGCCGGCGGCTCTGCAGCAGAGCTGATATTTTCTAATAACGGGATAATTACTTCATTGGAAAGGTCTACAAAGAGTGCCTGGTTTGCAAGCACACTTTGTAGACCGTTCCCATGAAGCAGTTCTTTTCTAATAACAGGATTTTGGCTCTGCTGAAGAGCCTCATTGTGTCGGTTGACAGGGATCTCCTTCTGTCAGCTTTACAGCTGACATCAAGAAAAGAGGAGGGAGGGGGAACTTTGATTGCCAATATCTCTCAAACCATAGCGGTTTAAGAGATGGGGTTTGTGGCAATGCAATTCTTTTTTTAGCTTCTACAAATCTGTTACAATTTTTATGGACATGCTAACACTAACAGAGAACAATATAGAGCATTATGACAGTTGGTTTAACCCTTTGAGTGCCAGAGGCATATGCAAGATAGTGAGTTGCATACCCCTCTGGCACTCAAAGGGTTAATCCATGTACGGCAAAATGAGGACAGACATCAATGTTTGTTTTTTGCCTTCATCTGAACCAACAAAAGTTAAACTAAATGGACTTATGTCCTTATTCAGCACTATTAACTATGTAACTAGATTACCCTAGTTTTCACCTGATAAAGCTCATATCCTCATTATTTTACCTCAGTGCATACATCCCTTTATACCTACTTGGAACACTTAAACCCACTGGGTGCCAAATGAATGCCCAACCCATTGCGAAGCCCCTCTGGCACTCAAAGGGTTAAGGACCAGAAGGGTGCTCAAAGCACTGAACACCCCTCTGGTCACAGGGTTAATGCATTTTCAAACCCCTATTTAGAATTTCTACCCATAATGTGCAGCCCTTTGGTGGACTTGGGGGGCCACATACACTGCATGCACAATTATTAGGCAAGTTGTATTTTTGAGGATTTTATTATTGAACAACTACAGTGCTCTCCGTCAATCCAAAATGTTAAAGGGATAGTAATGTTTCATAATAAAAGCAGCTCTAATTAACCATCACAGTATTTGGGCCTTGGAGATTGTTATTTCAATTCTGTCATAGTTGTAGTTGAAGAGTAACTGAATGAGAAAGTATCCCCCTCCCGCCCCTTTTACTGATGTAGCACTGGGAACCTCAGAGAAGCAGGGAGGTGTCCCTCTCTGCAGTCTACCTGGACAATCTTCAATTAAGATAAGGGAAAAAGCTGAAAAGGAGGGCAGGGTTTTCATTGTTATCACAGTAAGCAGATTGTCCCTTGCTGTTATCTGTCTGGTCAAGCAACCAGATTCCACATCTGAGGTGAGCAGTGTTACACTAGGTAAAAAGGGCGGGAGGGGGATACTTTATCATTCAATTACTCTTGAACTACAGACTTTTTCCTGTACCACTGCTTGAAGAAAGTGTCTTCTAAAAACTGGCAGTAGGTTTGGGAGTTGAGTTTGAGTCCATCTTCAACCCAAAAAGGTCCAACTAGCTCATCTTTGATAATACCAGCCCATACCAGTACCCCTCCTCCACCTTGCTGGCGCCTGAGTCAAAGTGGAGCTCTGTGCCCATTACAGCTCCGGCCATGAGCCCATTCATCTGGACCGTCAAAAGTCACTCTCATCTCATCAGTCCATAAAACCGTTGAAAAATCTGTCTTCAGATATTTCTTGGCCCAGTCTTGATGTTTCAACTTATGTGTTTTGTTCGGTGGTGGTCAGGTTTCAGCCTTCCTTACCGTGGCCATGTCTCCGAGCACTGAACACCTAGTACTTCTGGACACTCCTGGTGGGTTGCAGTTTTGGAATATGACAGCACTGGAGGATAATGGGTTCCTGGTAGCTTCAGGTTTGATTCTTCTCAAATCTCTGGCAGTTAATTTGCATCTTGTCTTCTCAGCACATTTCTTGCAACCCTGTTGACTATTTGCAACAAAAAGTTTGATGGTTCTGTGATCACGCCCCAATATCTTAGCAAATTTCAAGAATGCTGCATCCCTCTGAAAGACTTGACAATTTTTGACTTTTCAGAGTCATTTTTTTCTCTTTTTCTGCCCATTTTGCCTGAGGAAATGAAGCTGCCTAATAATTATGCACACCTTGACATAGGGTGTTAATCTCCTTAGGCCACACCCTCTCTCATTAAACATCACCTGATATGCTTAAATCTAATAAGCATTCAAGTTTATACAGCTTTGAGTTGGAAAAAATGCATAAAAATGATATGATCAAAATACTTACTTGTTTTATAATTGTGCACACAGTGTATGTGGCCTTTCACCAATATAGAATGACTCACTTTCAAATAAGTATAGTTTTTTAAAATGTATTTTTAATCAGATGGCAGTCCATTTTCATTTCTTCTTGCTGTCAGAGACCCATCAACACTTTTATTATTCTTATAATCACACACACTGTAACAGTATTTGGTTTCAGAAGATCCAGGAAGATTGGAGTGCATGTCAAATTATTCCCGCAACCTGCTGGAAATATGGTCCATATATCTATTAAAGGAACACTAACATGTAGAAATGTAGAACTAGAGTTATATACACGTAAAGGGATAGTAAACCTTGAAAATAAGTTTATTTTATATTGTAGCCCTTAAAAACATGGAAAATGATATAAGTCTTACCTCCCAAACCTTTATGGTTTGGGAGATATTCAGAAGCAAAGTTTCCCCCTGAGTCACTGTTCTAGCTCTCAGATTTGGAATCCGGTCCCGGGACCGGCTGCGGCTCTCCAGAAGTGCCAAGATCACAATCTTTAAAAAGAATTTCTTAATTGGAATGGTCTACAAAGTGTGCTTGCAAGCCAGGCACACTTTGTAGACAGTTCCAATTAAGTAGTGCTTTTTAAAGATTGTGATCTCGGCACTGCTAAAGAACTGCAGGTTGATCTGTGTACTGAATTCCAAATCTGTCCACTAGATGGCAGACTTGGTTGAAACAGCCAGGAAAAGGGAACTTCTGAATATCTCTGGGAGATAAGACTTAGATCATTTTTCATGGGCTACAATATAAAATAAACTTATTTTCAAGGTTTACTATCCCTTTAAATACCCTGTATATCATGCTAGGCCCTGTAAGAGTTAACTATTTGTTTTCTGAGGCCTAAAATGTAATCTTACAAATACAATTTCTGCATTTTCCAGGGCCCCTGACTCTCATTAACATATCAGTCTTCATAGGTGTGCCTGAAGCATTAGTGATGCATTTTCAGTAAATGGGCTGATTTAAAGTAACAGACACTCTGGGCATAAGAGTGGTGGGTACAGCCTTTGCACGTCTTTCATTACACACTGCACAAACAAAATTAAGCAAATAGTTTCTATATAAATATACACATATTTTTACAGCTCCTATCTGGAGAAACAGGCTATCTAAAATGATGTAGCTCAATTTCATTTCAAGATGTTAGTGTTCCTTTAAGTTCTAGAAATGTGTGTCAATTTTTACATAAAATGACAGAATATTTCAACATGCCCTTTCATGTAAAGAAGGGCAAGTTGTTTTAAGTATTTTTACTCAATATATTTTTGAAAAATATTCTTTATAATTGCCAAACTGCAGACATATTTTAACAGAAACCTATGCTTTTTAACAATTATAACAAATTATAACAAGGTCGAAGAAATAAAAAATATATATTTCTGTCAAATCACAATGAAATGGGAGTTTTTTTCAAGACCTTCTATGAAGGAAAAAATAGCACAGACATTTTCATTTTCTCCCATGAAAAAAAACTGCTGTTTTCAAAACAGTTTGAGGAGAATAACACAGCAAACATATGTTTTTTGGCTGTAGAAATGGCTGCAACCCATCAGCAAATGAATGGAGTGTGTGAGCCAGATGTTTTTGATTGTTGTACTATAATCCAGATGTTCTCAATTACATGGCCTGTTAGTGAGGCTTCATATAAACACATATTCGTAGCAATTCCCATACTCTCAATGAAAGATACCTTTGTAGGCTCTCTGTAACATAATAATCCAATGATTCTGATGTACTAAGAATGGGTGTAAATCTGGTTTAAACTAACTGCACCACAGGGAACAAATAAATACTCATATTGATTAAATTGGGCTTGTAAGGTCTTGAATGGTTGAGATGTCCAAAGAAATGCTTTGCGATACTTAGTGTGGAAAGATGCACTAAGGTGTGATAAAGCAGCGAAAAAGTAGAGATAACATTGTCTCCAGTAGTATCACTTCTCCAATTCCTACTTTATTCTAAGGAGCCTGTGTACTAAGATTTCTCAAACTTTAGGATCTTAGTGCATATGCGTCATAGAAGAACATATGAACTGGAGAGTTTATCACACTGGAGAAGTTATCACAGCTTTGTCACCCCTTTGTGCAGCTCGTCCTTCTTTGAGACATTTCTGTCACTAAGGAGATTAAAATCCCAGTGTGAATTAATGGAAATTAGGGACATTTTTATTCATCAACTATTGAGCAGTTGGTTTCCTCCAGAATTACATCAGTATAGCTATGGAGTATTTGACGATCCTGGTTCATTGTACTCTAGCGAGTGGGCATGACCTAGTCCATAACATCTTTAATACCATCCACCACTGACATCACCATCTTGATACTGACACCAATGTCAGATAGGCAACATTCCCCAGAAGCCCTCCTGAATCAGATATGGAGAAAGACAAAGCTTCACAGGACCTCTTTGCATTGATTCAGGAGTACTATTTTGGGGGGCTCTGCACAATTCCAACCTGCAGCTTGTATTTGCTTTTTTTTTTTGCAGGGATTGTATCCTATAGCTTTACTAATGAAACCTATGGATAATAACGATCTATGAACTTGTTAAATCACTTGAGGATCACACCTCATCTAGGAGTATTGTGTACAGTAATGGAGACTATTTCTAGAAGCGTATTTGTCCCTTATGGTGCAGTTTGTTTGCTCCAGGGGGATATGTATTAAGGGTCGATACTATGATAAGCACAAGCACATCACATTGAAGACAGATACACGTTGTTAAATTCACTAAGAATTGGGGATGGAAGTGGAATGGGAGAAACTATGATCATTAGCTTATCTTCCTGGCATAAAAGTTGTCAATGTGTTGGGGAGGTAATAGAGGGAGCAGAAAGGATGCAGTGAGAGATCAGCAACCACAGCAGCAGCAGTCCTCACATAGTCCCTTCAGTGAAAAAGGGGTAAGGAACACATTGCAATGGATACTTCTCTGGCACAATCCCAGCATTGGTCTTCTGATCAGGATTGAAGTTGCAGAATGAAGATCCACATGTTATTTGCCTCCAGCTGAAGCTAATATCCACATTTAATAGAGATCAGTGCAGTAACATTGGTGTGTTATTCAAGCAACCTGCTCAATAGGACAGAGGTCCATCGTTGATTACCAAATCAAATTATTAAGCTCATATTATGATGAGAGAACAATTTCTAGTGTGGATTTATGAGGTTTAGTAAATATCATGATGTATTTTATAAAGCAAAATGTTCTCCATAAACCTACCACCACTGTAAAATATTTGTTTTATAAGATTCAAAGAATAATTAGACCACGAATCCCAAACAGGGTATTGTGAGTAATAATGTCCACTGAGGGCAAAGGTGAGTCCCACATTTTCAGTTTAAGCAATGAATTTACCACTAATGAATGACTGAATGATTTTCTCTAGATCAAAAGTAATTGGATTTTAAAAAGATGAATATGTTGGATGTTTGTCTTTGTTCAGCCTTACTAGTTATGCAAATATAATTATCATGGACTCAAGGCCATCAGTGCTGCTTGGCAAAGTTGCATCTAATCAAATTGGCAGATAAACTGCAGTGTAGTTGTAGCATATTCACAGGGATATGATGGCAATGATATCTTAGTGCATACTGACGATATGCCATTGACACAGATATGACAAAAGGGGGGTTATGCACTAAGACAGCGGTTCTCAACATGTGGGTCGCGACCCCTTCAGGGGGTTGAATGACAATTTGCCAGGGGTCGCCTAAAACTATCAGAAAATTGTTTTTTTTTGTCTATTTTAATTTGTAAAACTTGTCCGGGAGACCGGGACCGACATCGCAGGCAAGATGTGTGCACTGGTGCCTGGCTTCTGGCCTCGGAACAGTAAGGAATTCTTTATAACCAAGTAATTCAGTAATTACAGCAATGAAGGAGCAAGAAAAATAATTTTACTGTTAGGGGTCGACATATCTTGGAAAATTTTATCAAAGGTAGAGAACCGATGAACTAAGAGGTGATAAAGTGGAGGCAACTTCTCCAGAGATATCACTTCTCCAGTCCCTATGTTAAATGTATGGAACCTATGCACCAAGATCTCCAAAGTTGGTGACATCTTAGTGCATTGGCTCTATAGAATAACACAGGAACTAGAGAAGTGATATCACTGGAGAAGTTATCTCCACTTTATCACACCTTAGTGCATCACCCCCAGGATCTCCAGACTGGTTCCTTATCAACCTTTAGGGCATTCCTCTCCAGTTTTCATTACTACAAAAGTAATTTTGAGAACGGAGAGTTACTTTCTATATCAAAGTTTCTTCAATTCCAAAATCTCTGGAAGAACAGGAAAACTGCACATAATCCCTGTGTCTTTCACTATACAAACCAGAATTAGCATGATCAGTTCACTTCTATTTTAATCCTTTGGATCCTAGACTAACTACAGATTCATTTCAGACCTCTAGATTCAAGGGGTTAAACAAGATGTCCATTCCTAAACCCCTTGGATGCTAGAGATGTATTCAATTCATTGCATAGCAATGTGTTGGAGACATCCCAACATGCAAAAGTTAAAAAGCAGTAAACTGTTTTGAAAAAATACAGTACAGTGTTTTTCTTGTTCAGTACAACAAGGATACTCCCGCTGCTGGGAGACTTTTCAGGCAAAATATATGATAGCTCAAGCTGTTAGCAACAGTTCCAGCTGGTGTATATAAGGCAATTATTATTATTATTATAGGGGGCTCTTTATGACAGCTTGAATCATTTATTACAGCTCTCCACAGGAAATGGTAGAAACAGAACCGCCTGGTGACCAGAAAAGAAAATGTCAGTTTACTGTGTGTGAAGTGAAACTGTAATAATGTTTGAATCCAACATCTCCCACGAGAGGGTGTGCTCCTCTTTTACGGCTCAGTGCAAATGTTGAAGTAAAAAATGTCGGTAAGGCAAAATGGATACCGACCAACAAAATAAAATGTCTTGGTCGGTATTCAAATGTCCTACCAACAAGCACAATGGACGTTAGGACACAAAACTGGTGTTATGCCCAAACGTCCGTTTTGTGCGTTAAGTTCCCAAAACGCTGCTCAATAACGCCAGTTTTGGGAACTTAACAGTAAAAAAGTTAACCACCGATCATTAAAAAAAAAAAAAAAAAAAAAAGTCTGTGCCGTCGGCAGAAAAAACAGCCGTCTCCAACATTTGGATCAAGCCCTTACTCAGCAGGAAAAACGTCACTCCTCCAACCTCAACCAAGCCTAAGACTTAATATATTATTATCAGCCATTGCCAAGGAAATTAGCCAGTTAGCCCCTAACTTTGGCCATTTTAACATGACACATGGACAACAATAAACAAGACGTGCTTTAGGACTTTAGCACATTTAATCACAGAAAACTGCATGTGAGCAGTGGGCACTGTACATTCTTCAGGGAAGTGGATGTCATTTGATTTCATAATGACAGTTGCAGCTATTCAGTAAATCTGATATACATGAACTGTGCATATAGAGTATAACAAGCTCTAATGAACAGGGTCCTCTCCACCATTTGTATATGTTTTTGTGAAGGTTGTGATGTGTTTGTAATAAGTTCTCCACATAGTACCGAGCTGTGGAATATGCTTTAGAAATGAATAATAAAACAAATACATATCTCTTGCATACACTTTATTTAAAGCAGTGGTTCTCAATCTTTTTTTGTTCGGGGCACCCCTAACATATTTAATGTACTTTATCAAGGGCAAAAAAAGGGTATAATACATAAATATACTGTCAGGGCCGGATTTACATCTCAGGAGCCTGTAGGTACAGAAATCTGAAGCGTCCCCCCCCCCCATTGACCATCTCCACAATGCTCCAAATCTCCACATTGCCCCTTATATCCATATTGCCTTCACACTGCCCCCATCAGGTCCAACTGTCTTGCCCCCATCAGCTCCATCTTGCCCCAATCAGCTCCAATATGCCCTCACATTGCCATCAGCTCCACATTGCCCCCACTTTTCCCCCTGTATCCGTTTCCTACCTCCCTGGTGGTCCAGCGGCAGGAGATGTCTGTGCCTCCTTCTGCACAGACCTGTAGTTGCTGTTGCTCCCGCGCGGTCTTCTCTTTAGGAATGCAGAACGCTGGGAGATGATGTCATCTCCAAGCGCTCTGCATTACAGCCGCCGAGGGGGAGCAACAGCAGCTACAGGTCTGTGCCGAAGAAGGCACAGACCTTAGCATGCGACGGGTTACTGTGCGTAGCACTGTAAATATATTAAAAAAAAAAATTATTTCAATGACAGGCGCCCCTCTGTGGGGTGCGCCTGTAGGCAGGTGCCTACTCTGCCTTATGGCAAATCCGGCCCTGTATACGGATATTATTAGGTTTTATAATCATAATAACAAAACTAAATATATTGTGCATTACAATTTCTATATATCTTTATTTAAAAGTCCATTTTTGTCAGTTTTCATAGAAAACATGGGGCATCCTAAGTTGATAAGCCTGGCACAACAAAGTGCCATGGCACCCTGGTTGAGAATCACCGATTTAAAGTGACAGTCAACCTCCTTTTTAACTTCCCATATTCGGTATAGTTTGTAAAGTCAAATTGCTGTAGCAGAAGCAGGTTTTTCTGCTGCAGGAATAGTGCAATGCTGTAATACCGTCCCTGCTACTGAAGTACCAGACAGAAAACTCTAGAAACAGTAATTCAGTAAGCTCCCTCTCAGAGACATAAGTGTATAGAATTAAAAACATATATAATAAAAATAAATAAAAAGTTGACGGCAAAAAAGTATAGGCAAGTTAATTTTGCATATTCTTTTCTTGCAGAATATGTAAAGTCAAACCACACTTGACAGTCACTTTACAATTAATTTTCCTAAAACGCAGAGCTTCCAATTCATATATGTACATAGGGAGACTGATGTTCTAAGAAATTACATATTTCTAAGGGTATATCAACTGCATTACCAAAGCAATGCATTAGAGATCTCTCTAGTATTCAAGGGGTTGTCTAGCATTTAAGGCATTATAATCCCCATTTAAAACTATGGGCATTGTGGGAAATGTTTGCTTCCTATGGTGCAGTTGGTTTGCTCCAGAACTGCCCCATTTTTACTTTGTACCTCGGCTTCAGTGTGTAATGCAAGTAAACAGAATACAGGTTTTTTTGGTACACAGGACCTAAAATGTTGAAACTGGGAAAGTCCTTTTAAAAATGGACTGAAAAAGCGGATATCACCATATACTGAGTCCATTATCTTATCCATTGTACTTCTGGGGATTGACTGTATATATGTATCTTGTATTGTTTGCCTAGAAATTATTTGCCATACGAAAGGCAAACAGGAGTAGCAAATATCACCAGTATCCTGGAACTCCTCTCTAATCATCTGAGTGTCACAATAGAGAGCGCATAGCATTGCTAAGGCACGATTAACATGATAAAGAAAAAAGGAGTGAAACTAATTCCCTGTGACGTTAGAAAATGGTTTAGAATTATGCGGAAATTCTTTTCTCTCACTTAAAGGAGTAGTAAACTTTTTTTATGAAAACACATATTTTATAGATCTTTTCCTGCTGAATAAAACAAGGCCACTCCCATCGCTGTCAGATGTTCTATTCAAAATTTGTAACAGTTCAAATAACCAGGAAGTGAATTTACTGTGGTTACTTCCTGATAGTTCTAACTGACAAGAAGTGACTCAACAGTTCCTATCACATTCTATGGAGAACTGTATGTCTCTGACTTTCCTCTCCATTAGAATATAACAGGAAATCTAATTAGAATTTGACCACTAGAGGGCACTGCTAATGTAAAAAAACATGGATTTAAATTGTAATAACTCTGGAAATATGAATCTCTTGGCAGTGGGAGTACCCTTATTTTACTCAGAAGGAAAATCCCTACAATATAGATTGTTTGATAAAAAAAAAGTTCACTACTCCTTTAAGTGGACCTGTCAACATTATACAAGTTTATTTTACATCAAATTTAAATCTGACTGTATGTGATACTAGCCATTTACAGTATAATAAATAGCTTGCGAAATGAACCTTTATGTTTGATGGCACAATGTGGCACTGTATGCTAATTAGTTGTGTTCCAGCTCAAATTTAACCCTTTCTATGCACTTAGAAATGCCCCCAGTTTTTGGTCTCTGCCTAAACTCATTCATAAAACAGTATGCGGTAGTATTAACCCAGAACATTCAACACAAACTAACAAGCATAACGTGCTACAAATAAATAAAAACGTTTGTGTTTCAAAAATGATGTATACTGTAAACAAATGACTACAATAAAATATGGGCCATTTTTAATTATCTTTAATATTAACCTACAATGCATTGCAACATCTTAATGAGACAGCTCCACCCAGTGCTGCAGCTTTAACCCTAAGAGTGCCAGAGAGGTATCCAATGCATTGCGTTGCAGCACGTTGGATACATCTCTGGCAAGCAAAGCATTAATCAATTTATAAATACAAACATGGTGCAAATTAATGTCACCTTAAGAATCAAATAAAAAATGTCCCTTTAATTTAACTGGAACTTTCAACCCCCTGGATACTAGAAAAGTCTCCAGTGCATTGCTTCTCAATACATTGGAGACCTCTTTAGCATCAGATAGGGTACCTTTATAGATATGGTGAAGTTATTCTGCCCCAGAATTGCTCCAGTTTTGTATTAGTACTCAGGCGAGATGCAAGGTTCCTAATGCAGCCTTCTCACACCATTATTAGTGTGGAGATTAGCACTAATGCATGCCCCAAGATGGCAACAAAATCTGGGGATTTGAGCAAGAAACCTGGGGCTTTATTCAGTACCAAGCAAAGCCGCTGTTTATAGATATACCCCTTCGTATGGTCTCTTTGGGATTAATATTTCAAGTTTATACATTCCAATTTCCCAGAATTCACTTGATGAACATTGAGACAAAGAACTAGGCTGCTGTGTCCTCTGCTGCCCTGTAGTATGTATAGCCCTGTAGTATGTATAGATATGATTAGATTTGAAGACTAAATTACTCATTTCTTAGAAGCCCCAGTTCATCCCTATGGCAGGGCTCTCAGAGATGGGAAACATATGGCTTGAAGGCTACATCCGGCCTTCTGGACAACTTAATCCTGCCCAGGGGTCATTAAAAAAACACAGAACCCTCTTTATAATTGAATCCCACATTAAAGATCTACTAACTACCATATTAAAGCAAGTGAAACGCACCAGGTCCCAGGCAACTTTAGGGACCTATTTTGAATGCTGGCAGTTGAAAATGTTTGGGATTTATTAAGCAGTTTGTAGTGAATTGGGATTCCAGATTTTGTTTTTCACCAGGATCCTCAATTTCTAGGTGTGCCAATGGCCCCTGCTAACCCGATGTGGCTTCTTTTTTTTCAGTGCCCCTTTACACATTGATGGGGTAAAGATTTTTCTAGATATATATTTTTGCCCAGCAGGGAAGATATGCAAGTTGTCCCTTTATGTAAAAAAGCCAGACCCACTTCAGTATGTTCAAAAGAAAATTGGATGAGTCCTGGGGCGAGCCATTTACACTATAGGGGAGAACTAAAGATTCCCATTGATTTTTAACCCCTTGGATGCTAGCGAGGTCACATTGCTTCACAAGGTATCTGAGACCTTTCTAGCATTCAAAGTTTAAAAATCCCCATTTAAATCAATGGAAATGTTTAGTTCTCCCCTGTAGTGCAAATGGTTTACCCCAGAACTCCTCTACCTCTCTTTTGAACATACGGCCCAAAATGTAGGACTTGGACAGAAAGATTTGTCCTCTCCTGCTCTAATCTAGTGTCGACTCAAGAAATAGGCACAAAGAGAGACTTTTTGAGTATTTTGCATCTTATTCATCAAGCTAAAGAGGTACAGTTCTTGAGCAAACCAGTTGGACCATAGGCTTCAAATTAAGAGTCTGTACATTCTTCTCTAACATTCAAAGTGTTAAAAGCTTAATTTTAAATCCATGGGTATTTTTTATTCTCCCCCCATGGGGGGTGCCTCTTCAGCTTGATGAACACGGCACAATGGTGATACGTATCAACATGTCAAAAGTTCACAGATCATTGGAATAAAGTTTTTTACTTTGGTACATGTCACTTTAATAGTGATTGATACATACCTTTTGTATTATTCTTACATAGACACATTAATGACTAGTCACAGTTTGCAAATAAAACCCATCTGACATTGGTACGTATTGTGCCTTTCACAAAGTGTCATCAAAAATGTCCCTATTTAGAAGAGCATTGAGAATAAGTCTGACTATGCTGTGTTTAAAGGGACAGTAATGTCCCAAAAAATGTTTTCATGTTTTGTAGAGTTTAAAATATTAATAAATATGATCTAAACCCTATCTCTCAAACCACTACTGTTTGAGAGATATAGGGATTCAAACTCCCCCCTCCCTCCCCTTCTCCTGATGTCAGCTGTAAAGCTGACAGCAGGAGAATTGAGTCGTACGACTCAAGGAGGCTCTGCAGCAGAGCCGAGATCCTGTTATTGCTAAAGAGTTAATTCATTGGAAAGATCTACAAAGTGTGCCTGGTTTGCAAGCACACTTTGTAGACCTTTCCAATGAATTAATTCTTTTTAAGCAACGCGATTTCGGCTCTGCTGCAGAGTCGCCTGCTGGTCCCCGGACCGGGATCTCCTGTTGTTAGCTAGACGCTGACATCAGGAGAAGGGGAGGGAGGGGGGACCTTTGAATCCCTATATATCTCTCAAACCATAGCAGTTTGAGAGATAGGGTTTGGATCATATTATTAATATTTTAAACTCTACAAAACGGGAAAATTTTTTTTTTGGACATTACTGTCCCTTTAATTCTTATGTATGTTCTCTATTTTGTTTCAATTTCTGGCAATATTTTGATACATATGTCACTATTGCAGTTTCTTGGCATTCCCCCAGATCAGAAAGACTATCCGGACAAATCACATCGAGGGACAATGCTGTGGGTGTCAATGTAAGTCCACAAACAAAAGATAATCGCTGCACACAGAGTTGTGTGTGCAGTCATCATCTTTTGTTTGTAGATTTACATTGTGGATCATAACGTGGCACTGACCCTTCGATTATCTGCACCGGACTAAGAGAGCGCTGAGGTAAAGACTTTCTATTGTGTCAATGTAAGGAATCCCTGCTCCTCTTGACGAAGGGTGACAGGTTTTTCCTTATGCCGACACAATATTGTCCCTCGTTGGGATCCGTCCAGACAGTCTTTCTGACCTGGGGGAAGTCAGCATTACGTGCTAAAAAGGGACAGGAGTGGGAAATGTTTAATTGGATTTTCTAGCCAAATATGAAGGTAAAGAATGTTCATACTATACTATTCAGTATAGAAATTTAAATTGAACAATTGGATGCACATTTTTTTTTGATAATACTATCCTTTTAAGGCAGCTGCCTACTCTGCCATTTGGGAACTCCAACCCTGATTCTCTGTACAAGATATTACATGGCTGACGAGGTTGAATAAGGACAAGAGTTCATGATGTCCACCCTTTGCCAAATCTCTTTTGTTGATTCAGAGTAAGGTAAACAAAACCCTGTTGAAGACATTTCAAACTTTGCCTCAAGTGGGTGAAAAATTCCTTCTTGAATAAACAAAGGATTTCTTCCTGGATCAACATTTTACCTGCAATTAAATTATATATGTAAGAGAAACCCTCATTGCATAATTTATGTTTCCTCATGACACAGAACATAATTGATGTCTCCTCAGAAGACACACACAGAACAGAATAGCTCATTACATAATTTATATCTCATTAGGAGACACACACATCCAGGGGTGGCAGTAAGGAGGAGTTACTGCTCCCATTGGGTGACTCATCATGCAGGGAGTTGGCCTGCCCTCACTATCCAGCCCGCCCACAACTATACAACTTAACAAAAAAACAAAAAGGCTGTCACTTAATCCTACACCACAGACACTATCCAACTCAGGAAAGAAAAAGCACACACACACCACAAACATATATACTTTGACACACACACACACATACAGTCACTCACTCTGACTCCCAGTGGCCTCAGCAGGACCTGTAGTACAGCCACTGAAGGGAAGCTGCAGCACCAGGGAAACAAAAATGGCACTCAAAGGGTTAAGGTAGGCCCTCATTGCTGAAGTATTTCTTCACTGTCATCATTTGCCATACAACACAGAGGACAGGCAGCCATCAGGTAGACAATTAACCCTGTGACTGCCACAAGGTTGTGTATCACGTTTTACCCCTCAGGGAGTGTGTTCAAACCCCTCACACCGTAAACTTGCATTTCCCTCCCACATTTATGTTAAGCCTGCCCCTACTTGCAATTAAGCCCCGCCCATTTTTATCTCAAATTGCACCATTGGTCTCTCCACATCAGCACCACATGAGTCCCCTCAAGGGACTCCACAAGTCAACGTTCCCAGGTATGAATACACTTCCCAATGCTATTTAACTCTGACATGCCTCTCTATACCTTAACTCTTTGAGTGCCAGAGGGGTGCACAACGCATTGCAACACACACTGGCATTCAAAGGGTTAACATGCTGCTATAACGCTCCTTTTATTTTCTGATTTCCATTTACATGACCCAAACACACACACAGGAAAAATACTGCAGTTCTGGCCCAAAGTAAAGGAGAAATAAAACAACATTGATGTAATGGCGTAACTCCCAAGTCTCCCTCTTTAGGAGATATTACTGCTTCATACCTTCCAAGTGTCTCTCTTTAGGAGATATTAGTGCCACATGTCTGTGTTTATCTGTATGTCTACATTTCACAAATGTACGCCCAACGGTCATAACATGACGGGCAACGCCGTCCCACATTGCTTTTATGTTATAATTTCCTATACTGTTATATGTTTCATCTAAACTGCCAGGAAGTTCTTTTGTGTTGCTATATAGGTAGAACTGGATCAGATTAGGACGTTGATGTGCTCTTCATCAAATATCACAGAATACTCAAATGATGTTCTTTATAAAGAAAAAAATAGGGATGACTGGACAGAAGTCATTTTAGAGACCAAGGTTAACCCATTAACTTTGCAATGTGTTTTACACTCCTCTGCTCCTTAACCCCTTAAGGACCGGCCACGGTCACTTAAGGACCACTGGGCATTTTTTTTTATTTATTTTTTTTTTTATTTATTATTTTTTTTTTAGAATCTGATTCCGGACTCCCCGAACAGCGTGCAGAGCAGTTTTAAACAGCGCGTCTCCTTTATTGCACATGCTGCATTTAGACTGACACAAGAGATGTCAGATTAACCCTGTGAGTGCCGGAGGGGTACGCAACTCATTGCAAACCAAGCACACTTAGAAATCCTTAACTGGAAATGTCTTCTTTTTCACTCTCTTGATCTTAGCTCTGCTGCAGAGCCGCCGGTCGGTCCCAGGACTGGATTGCTCTGTAGTCATCTACAGTGCTGACGTTAGGGAAAGGGGAGCGAGGGGGGAACTTTAACTACGATTATCTGTCAAACCATAAAGGTAAGCGGGGGCATTTAGTTTAACTTTTTAATACCAAAAAACTAGAAATGTATAAAAATAATCTATTACTATCCCTTTGAATGCTAAAGAGGTCTGTAAGGCATTGCATTCAAGGTGTTAATTTAAATCAGTGGTCATCTGGAGATTTTTTTTTTTTTTTTTTAAAAACCTCTACCCTATATTGCAGTTGGTTTGCTCCAGAAATATACCTCTATTCTTTTGTGTGTAAGCCCCCAAGTGAATAACCAGCACCCTCTCACATCCTATATAATAATTTGCTAAGTTGTGTGTAACGCCCGACATGCGCAGTAGACACTGCTGCGCGTGCGGCAGTCATGCGCAGTACAGACTGCCCGCGCTGCGGCTGATACAGAGCTGGGCGCTCCTCTGTATCAGCAGTGGCGCGGCCAGTCTCTACTGCGTGTGACTGCCCGGCGACCGGCTGCCAGAGGCACTGTGGCCCGTGTAACGGGCTGTTCAACTAGTGAGCAATAAACTGTGGCAAGGCCCAGTAACAGTTCTGTCACCCATGTTCTTCATTCACCTCTTTCCTGCTTCCAGCATTGATCTGGAATGAAGGTGCCCAATTATTGCAGACATAATATAGCAGCTCTAACTTCAATGTAAATCACAAACATAAATGTGAATAATGCCCCCACCATATGCAGAATATATAGCAGTTTCAAGTTCCAGGCAAGAAACATGAGTTGACTTGCTGGATACGTGCAGCGAAGGAGCGTCCCTATCAGCTCCTAAATGTAGCAAACTGGAACCGTACAAATTCAGGCACTTCTATCCACGAAAGCAAAAAAAAACCCAATCATTAAATCATTGACACTTTATTCATAAGTAAAAAAATCCCTAAAGTCTTCCGGCCATGTACAAAGACAAGGAGAGACTTACATGAGGCAGCAGCTAGATTTTATTTAGAAAATGTTTTACCAGGAAGAATACATTGAGATTTCTCTCGTTTTCAAGTATGTTCTGGACATGAAAAACATCTTTAAACATATCCACTCGTTTCACGTACAAGACACTTACTCATGATCTCTGATCCAATGAACGAAGGTGCCCACATACTTCGTCCATTCTTTGAAATTTGAGAAAGCTGCTTGTGTAAAAAAGGTATTCTTGTGGCCCCCACAGGCCACTGCACAGCATTCCTTAATGCAACTTCACTGAATTCATGAGCAATCACAGTAAAGCTGCTGCACCCTGGACTCTGGTGCAATAACATTGGGCAACAGCTGCCCTGCGTGAAAGGCACCATAATCCAGCCCTTAATAATGACTTGGGTGATTATGAAAGAGCTTTAAAAATCACCTATGTTAGACATAGTTTAGGAGATATTTAACTATAGTTATTTGTCAGTTTATGTAAAGTAGTCCGTCCTTCCTGGCAGGGTGTGCCAGTTGCCACTATACCAGTCAGTATTACCTACTTTGCATGTGCTGACAAATAAGTTAACCTAAATATCTCTTAACCCTTTGAGCGCCAGAGGGGTGCCCAAAAGCATTTCAAAGCAATGCGTTGCTTACCCACTTGGCATTCAAAGACTTATGAGGAAAGAACACTGTTGGCATCTTAACCCCTTCACAACAGAGGGGTGTAAAATGCATTGATGCAACACCAACCTGGCACTTAAAAAATATTAGGGACCTGCCCAACAAATTGAAAAGTTGCAAAGTTCTACTTAAGGCTTAACCCTTTCAATGCCAGAGGGGTACGCAACGCATTGCAAAGCCCCTCTGGCACTGAAAGGGTTAACCTATTGCATGCCAGAAGGTTATATAATGCATTGGGAAGCAATGAGTTGCATACCGCTGTGGCACTCAAACTGTTAAAGGGATAGTAATGGTTCACAAAAACAGCAGCTCCAATTAATCTTCATACTATTTGAGCCATAGAGAGTTGTATTTCAATACTGTCAGAGTTGTAGTTCAAAAGTAACTGAATGATAAGTTTCCCCCTCCCCCCTTTTATCTAGTGTAAGCCACCTCCCCTCAGATGTGCAGTCTGGTCCATAGACCAGACAGCTCACAGCAAGGGATAATCTTCTTACTGTGAGAACAATGAAAACCCTGCCCCCTTAACAGGTTTTTCAGCTTTTTCCCTTATCTTAATTGAAGATTGTCCCTCTCTGCAATCCACCTGGACACACCATGCTGCTCTGAGCTGAGCAGTGTTACATCAGTAAAAGGAGGGGGGGGATCCTTTATCATTCAATTACTCTTGAACTACAACTCTCACAGTACTGAAATAACACTCTCCATGGCCCAAATACTATGAATATTAAATAGAGCTGCTTTTATTATGTAACATTAACATTTGTGTAACATTATGTAACATAGTGCAGTAGCACTACCAATCTATTATTGGCCTGCAATCCTTTCCATTTTCTGACAGGGATAGTTGGATAATGTAATGTAATGTTAAACAACCTCTGGGCCTCTAGCTGTTGGGAACTGCAACTTCCATCATCCCCTGCCAGACAGTGGCTGGTTGGGGATGATGGGAGTTGCAGGCTCCAACAGTTGACGGGTCAAAGATTGACTATCCCTGTATTAGTCCAACATCTGCTGGAGGTCCAAAGGTTACTCACCCTTTACCGGTCGACATTCAAGTAGGATATATTATACCCCGAGTCTAGATAAATACTCTGCTATCATTACGGAATATAATAAAGGACTGAACTAATATCAGACAGTTATCCGCTTTAGACCCTGTTACTTATTACAAGCTTATCACATTACGTGGACTATCTAGCACCTATTACTTTTTGCACATTCGTAAGAAAATCGGATCCGATTTTAGGGTTGCTGCGCCTAAATCAACAAATTCATACTGAAAGTAAAATCGGAGTGTAACTACATGTATGACCCTGTTTGAACTCCGGTGCGATCTTCCTTATAAACACGAATCTTAGTTCAATAAACAACTTTAACTACTTATATGCCGAAAAGGCCCTGAAAAGAGTTACATTAAAAATAAAAATCACGAATATAATTTGTAGTTCATCATCTGAAGAGTTGCAATTGTTTATGGTAACAAATGGCCTTTTTAAAATACACACCCGAGATTGTTTTGACGTGTCACAACAGGCGTGTTTAACCTTTTAAGGACCATAGGGGTGTCCAATACCTTGTTTCTCAGTGTGTTGAGTACCCCTCTGTTCCGTAAAGGGTTAATTCGTGATTCTTGTAAGACAACAACCTGGAGTCTTACTCCACTCATCTGCCCCTTCCCCACCTTAGTGCATAGCGGGACTTACCTCTTCTGTAGCAGTGGGGCAATAGAAGACAAGGATGAGGGTGGTAAGCACATTCATCACCAGTCCCACCATGGTGATTGTATTGGGAGCCAGCCACAGGGGCACTTTCTGTACCAGCCAGTTCCAGTACAGTTGCATAGGAGGCTCCAGCAGAGAGCTTCCAGAAGCGCTGTACTTATGCTCCTCCAGGCGCTTCAGCTGCAGGGCAGTGAGGGGCTCCTGCACACACATCCAGGAGGCTCCCATTTTCCTACCCTGATAGCCCGAATCCCCCAGTCTGTGCGCTAATCTTCAGGAGCTCGGCTCCTTCCGTGACTGCTCCCAGCGCAGGGTAAGGGGGCAGGACCAGGAAACCTCATCCCGGAAGAAGTAGAAGACAGCTGGAGTAGAGGCACTTAATGGGTTGTTTATCTGCAGTACTAACAGGGCGAGCCACGTATATTGGGGTACAGGGTAAACTAGCTTGTGTGCGTATAGGGTCATATCATATGTACAAAAGAGGGGTATTCCCGGGGCAAGCCATTCGTACCAGAGAGGCAAAATACGAATACCCCAAACGCTTACTGATATTAACCCTTAGGGCCGTATGTTCAAAAGAAAAGTTTCGGGGCAAATCAGTTGCACTCTAGGGGAGAGCTAAAAATGCCCATTGATTTAAATGGGGATTTTAACCCCTTGGATGCTAGAGAGGTCTCCACGCATTGCGAAGCAATGCGTAGGAGATCGTTCTAGCATTCAAGGGGTTAAAATCCCTGTTTAAATCAATGGGATTTTTTTTGAATTTCTAGTTCTCCCCCATAGTGGAAATGGTTTGTCCCAGAAATCCTCCACTTTTCTTTCGAACATATGGCCCTTAGAGTGTCAGATATGGCAGATAGCCCATTGTAAAGCAATGCGCTGTGTACCCCTTTGGCATTCAAAGGGTTAACGGACCTTTTAACACCCCCACACACACACACACAATTCCAATTCGTTGGAGATATTTCAAAGGGTTAACACATTCCATTATTAAAATCCCAAGTTCAAAGACAATATTTATTTGTCCCTCTTTGAGACCCAAGTCCCTCTTTGGCTCTTTTTAGATCACACTGTGTAGTCTGTATATGTGAGTGTATCACATTGCTCCACAACAATAAAGCTCACATTAAGTTGGCTTGCTCTAGATTTGCTTGACTCTCTTTTTTGTCTTTCTTTTTTATTTATTTGTTTTTGCATAGGACCAACATAGGTTAGTTTATTTACCTATAATCATTCCTTGGAGCCCTTGGGGATTTAAATAAAACCTCAGGGTGAAAGGCTACATACATTCTTAGACTGAGTGAGTCTAGTGGTAGCTGCTAAATTATCTGCACCAATTGACTGCATTTTTGTTGCTATACTGGACTCATTTCAACCAGAGAGATGCATTCTCCTAGTTACAGGGAACGTAAAGAGTTAATATTTTAAAGTCCTCAGGGTCAGATCATTCTTAAAGTTCCCAGGTACTGATATAACTAACTCACTTGTCTTTCCTTTCAAATGCAGCCACCTGATCATATGCAGTGACAACATCATGATTTCAAGATAGGGGTTTCCAAATAGTAAAATAAGTATACTTAATGTGACCAGATTTCAGTTTATTTGCAGGATGCCCATGAAAAGCCCATGCTACAGGCCAGCTGAGGATATTGGCAGATGCAGTCCAACAAAAGATAGCAGGCTGCAGATTGCCCATACCTGGCATAGACACTTGAACAGCAGCAAACATTTTCAAGGTACATTAGAGTTCTACAACTGGACAACTGTAAATCCCCTTTTGTTTTTCTATTGTATGAGTCAGTATTTCCCAAGTCCTCAAGGCACACCAACAGTTCACATTTTTAGGATCTCCCTGATTATTCACAAATAGGTAACCATTGGCGCAGTCACTGTGATTGATCTACATGCTCTTAATTATGTATATCTTAAAACATTACCTGTTTTGTTCCCTGAGTTCCAAAGTTGGGAAACACTGGAACTGATGTATTTGTGTAGAGCAATGATCCGATGTTGGTGTAGAACAATGATTGGTGTATTTGTGTACAGCATTGATCCGATGTTGGTGTAGAACAATGATTGGTGTATTTGTGTAGAGCAATGATCCGATGTTGGTGTAGAACAATGATTGGTGTATTTGTGTAGAGAAATGATCTGTTGGTGTAGAACAATGATTCTCGACCACAATGCTGTGGCATTTGATTTGCCATGGGCATCCACTTAGTGTGCCCCCCTCTCTCAGTATAGACTTTGTCAAAAATTAGAATGTTAATTTTAAAATGAATGTTTAGGGACATTTAAAATGCACAATATATTTGTTTTTATTATTCTGATTGTGAGATCTTAGAATAACTATATTTTTGGTCAGGACTTGCGGTAGGGCAAAGGGAAATGAGTGATGATGAGTTGTGGCAAATACGTAGATGATACAAAACCCAGGTGCTGATGTGTGACAGTAAACCTGTTTAACGGACTTGTTTTAGGGGAGTGATGAAAAATAGAAGGGTGTTGGAGGGTGGGATTCATTGTGATGGCATGAACAGAGAGGGACTGGCCTTTTTAGTTTACAAAGCTTTCCAGCCCGTCCCACAAATACATGCAATGTTTTATATGTTGTCAGGGCTGAGTGATGAGTTGTGACACAAACCTAGGTGAGAAAATCTGACCCTGATTAGAGGCCAAAAAGGAAGGGGTAAAAAGTGTAAGATCATGTGATGGAAGTGAGTGACTACAATTAGTGAGCTAATCTAATTTCATTCTAAAACAGTGACTGGAATACGACCCAGGGTTGAGGTTCAGTCTTGTCAGCAGGATTTTTATGTTTTTAATGAACGTGGAAGTCTTCAGAAGGCCAGGAGGGAAAGAGAGCTGGAGTCTGGTCTGCTGACCAAAAATAATAGACTTTGTCTATTGTATTGACTGGGTGCCATTTATCATAAGTGGGGTAGAATGGAATGTCAACGGTCATATGGAAGTGGTCAGTTTTGAATGGAGGAAAGTGAAGGGAGGAATGGTTGTGCTGTTTGATGAGGTCTGATTTCTTTAAAATGTCGGGATGGAGAAGGGATGGGTTGGTTTTGTTCTGATGATGTTGTTTTTGAAATTCTTCCTGGTTTGGTTGTATGTCCTTTTAGTTTTGGGGACGAGTGCTTGTAGGAGGATTTTGCTTTTAAGATGGTGATTTAGGGCAAGATCAAATCTTTGAATGTGGGTGGGCACAAGAGATAAGGACTGGCTGAAGGATGTATCTTGAACAATACCAGAGGATTAAAGCTAGAGAGAGAGCATCAGTGGCTAAGCCCTTATTCATGAAATGAAGGAGCAATAAATGAAACATTTATAGTAGAGTTGAATCCAGGATCATTTGAACATAAACACCATGATGTGGGGAAGGAAGATTTGGCTTTGTGGATGAGGACTGAAGTTTGCTTATTGATATGAAATGTGACTGGAAGGACTGACCATGACTGGGTCCAATAAACTGTCTGGAGCTAAAATGAGGTAGAGCTTAAATAGAGGGAAAGACGTTGAAAACTGAGGGGTTACTTGTGTTCCTTTAAGTCAGAGTTCAAACCATCTGTTCCTAAAAATGGCTGCAAAACCATGTTAGGCTGATTAGTGTGAGAACAGTTGAAGAGAGAACAGGAATGGGAGGGGTGGGAAAATGGTGTGACCATTCCAGTGTCTGAAGAAATTAGCAGTTGAATGATGCTAAATTAGACTGCCTTGTGGGATGAACCTCATCAGAAAGCTTAACTACCCAACTAAGGATTGCAATTCAAGTTTGAACAAGGACTGTTTGGTAGAGAAAAGTTCAACTGGAGTAAGCTTGCTTCCATAGTAATAGATTTAAGATGAATATTGAGAAAAGCTATAGAGAATGAAGTCTGATGCTGTGGATTGGTTTTTGTAAGAGGTCAGGTGTGGAAGGTGGCTCTGGAGATGAGGTTTTGGAGCTTAGTACTTGGTATGTGCTAGGTTCTTCGATATTCCTTTTGCCTTTCTTATAGCTAACATTTTTGGTAAGTATGAAGTTAGTTGGGCCTTAAGATGGTGTGGGGTGTTAGTAAAATATTAATTTGGTAAATTTGGAGGGGAATCAAGGTGAAGGGGTGTGTGTGTCCTTTGTAAAATAGAGAAGGAGTGGGAGCTAATCCAATGGCTTCTGAGAGAGAGGAAATGAGTGGGAACTAGTCCTTCAGCCTCTGTGAAAGATACAAGGAGTGGGAGCTAGACCTTTGGCCTCTGCAAAAAGAGGTAAGTAGTGGGAGCTAATCCTTCGACCTATGTAAAAGGTACTTAGTAGGAATTACTCCATCATTCCGTCTTTCAGCATCTGCAAAAGTGGTAAGGAGGAGTTAGCACTTCAACTTCTGTGAAAAAGAGTCCCTGTGAGAGAAATATAAGGAGCATAAGGTAGTCCTTTGGCCTCTGTGAAAGGGTTAAGGAGTACAAGCTAGTCCTTCAGCCTCTGAGAAAGTGGTAAGGAGTTTGAGCTAATCTTTCGGCCTCTGAGAAAGAAGGAGCTATCCTTTTGGCCACTACAAAAGAGATAAGGAGCATGACCTTAGCCCTTTGGCCTCTTTAAAAAAGGTTAGGGGTATTAGCTAGTCCTTCAGACTCAGTAAAAGAGGTAAGGAATAGGAACTCGTTCTCTGACCTCTGTGAAAGAGTGAAAGAGTGGTGGGTGATCCTTTGGCTCTTGTGAGAGAGAAAAGAAGTACAAGCTAGTTCTTTGATCTCTGAGAAAGAGTTAAGGAACGTGAGCTAGCCCTTTGGTTTCTGCAGTAGAGGTAAGGGGAATAAGCTTAGCCTTTTGGCATCTGCAAAAAGAGGTAAGAGGGGGTGAGCTAATACTTCATAATCTGCGAGAGAGGTAAGGAGTGTGACCTAGTCCTTTGGCCTCTGCAAAAGTGGTAATGAAAGGGAGCTCATCTTCTAATCTCTGTGAAAGCAGTAAGGAGTGGGAATAGTATTTTGGCTTCTGTGAAAGAGTTAAGCAGTTGGAGCTAATCCTTTGGCCTTTTCAAGGCAGGTAAAAAAATCTTCATATAACATGAACTGAACCTAGCCAGTCCTGAATCGCAGAGGGGCAGGAGTGGGTATCAGACCCTAGCACAAAGTGGGACTTGGTGTAGAGAGGAGGGCGGTTAAGATATATAGAGTGGGAGAGGGTCAAGGAAGACTCTAAACAGAAGTGGCACTGGAGTCAGCTGCTGGGTAACTTTGGGTGGAACCAGGTTACTACTAGGTAGACCTAGGATGCCACAAGAAGAAAAAGAATACTGTGCAGATGGTGGCTGCTTGTGAAGAGGGGTAAGCTGAAGGAGAAAAGGGTGACTGAGAGGGGAGGAACATAAAAAAGGGGGATAAGAATGAAAAAAGGGGAAATTAGATGGAAGATAAAAAGAGAGAGAGACGAGATACTGTGGGAAAGTAAGATGAAGGGATACAGTCTAGAATAGAGGGAATGCAGTGGAATAAAGGGGGTGTTGCGAGTAGAAAGTGGATGGGCTGGAGAGCATAGGAATAAGGGAACATAAATGTAAAAAAGGTGGTAGGGGGAACAGGGGTGAACTTAAACCAAGGGAGAAAAGAACCATGGTGAAAGGGACATGGAGGGGAGAATAGATGACAATGCTTGTGGACTGTGGGCTGTAGAAGGCTGATGCAGCCTCACACTGTTCAGGTGACAGAGAGAAACTCAGGCACAGGAGAGATCAAAGACATACACCGTAATGTTATTTTATGCTATGTAAAGAAAATCTCATTACTATGTATATGACTGTTTCAGTGCACGTGCTGTGTGTGTCATGGGGGACTTATCCATTAAGCTAAAGAGGTACAATTCTGGAGCAAGCCAGATGCACCATATGAGGTAAATGGAAATCCCAGTTTATTTAAGATGCCCATTTAACATGATGGATTTGTAGAATTTTAATTTCTTCCTCTGGTGCACTTGGATTGCTCTAGAATTGCACCTCTCTAGTTTGATGAATACAGTTCTGTGTGTCTGCCCTTGGATAGGCCTACGTACACAAAGAATGTGTGTTTTAGCAGTTACACAGTGTCTATAGATAGGAGTAATACGACTGAAACATCTTAAAAAATAAATACTGTATATGGTCAGCACCATCTGTAAATGTAATATTTTCATTTGTGGCCCACCGACTGCTGCTGGACTGCAACGCCTATCTTTCTCAGTTAGCTGAGGGGCGTGGGAGTTGTAATCCAAGAAAAGCTGACGTATCACAGGCTTCCCACCCAATTTCTGTTATTTCATGTTTCTTGCATTATAATATTACTATTAGCAGAATCAATTATTTCTTGGTTACTGGTTTTTCAAGCTCATGTAATCCAGCTTTCTTATTTTCCCTGGAGGTAATTTCAAACAGATTCCACAAGAGAATGCTAGCTACTGATCCTTGTCTATCCACACTGCCCAGGGACAGATAACTTAATTTTGTGACTTGGGGTCTCAAAAACGTAATGATATTTTAAAATGTGTGGCAGTTTAAAGAAATGTTTTATGTTTGTTTCATTAACACTTTGAGTGCCAGAGAGAGGTATCCATACATTGCAGTGCACTCAAAGGGTTACAATTGTTAAACCTAAGTGGTTCATCTTTGCTTCTTAACTTTGGGCTGTATTCAGGTAAAAATGAAGAAGGAGAGTTAGAGGCAACAGTCTGTCTGAGATATATAAATAATCACAATTCCATGGCAATTGGTTGTAAGGCTAATGGGTTAGAAGTGTGTAAAGGTAATTGATTGGGCAGACTGGCTGCTAGCTATGAGGATGTATGACATTATTAAGAATATCATCAAACACAAGAGGGGCAGGAACATAGGATTGCAACAGGACAGATTGTCCATGCTAGGCATTGCTAAATGGTTTGACCATGATATCAAATGTACGACAATGTTGGTGCTACTAGATTCAAGAAAACCAAAGTGCTCAGTAGCTAGGGTCTGGCTCATACCAGACCTTCACTGAGCTACTGATACAGCTGTGTCAATTCAAACTATTCCTTGCACAACTATCAGTCTCCAGGCTGAAGGATCAGTCAAAAGCTTACCACTACTGTCACTGCAAAAGACTAGTCAATGAGAAGCGTGCCCTGCCTAATTTCACTGGAGGCAGGACTGTAGATTAGGTCTCTTCAATGACAAGCCCAGAACATCCTGCTGTCTGAACAGTGGTGTGGAGGAATGTTAATCAACAACATGAAGGTGTATCACCTAATTCCACCAAAGGGCAGCCCCCAGAATAATGCTGTGTGGTGGAATAATGTATGACAGAAATACACTTATCTATCATCAGACTGTTTCTCCAGAACATCTTTACTGCAGCAGGACAAAGCTTGCTCACACGTTACCATGGACAGCCTCCACGGTTTCAACACATTCGTATGGCTAGAATTCTCCCTAGATCTGCCCCTCCCTCCATCGAACATGTGCGAGACTTAGGTTTCAGGAACAGGTTGTGAGAAATTCTCTGTTCACTCTGCAGACCTGCATGTCAAGTCTATGCTGCATTGACTAACGTTCCCAAGAAACAGCTGTTCTATCATCTACACACTGCATCAACTCAACACGTGTATATAGTGTCTGCTGCAATGGTCCTCAAGTACTCCTAACAGTGCAGGTTTTACAAACAACCCTGTGCTCAGACAGGAAGATCCAGAAAACCTGCACCGTTAAGGGTACTTGAGATCTTTTATTGAGAAGCTCAGATCTACTGAATAAAACGTTTTTGTTGTTTACATTTTTGAGTCAAATGTTAATCATGTTTGTCAAGTTCTTCCTCATTCATAACTGTGATTTCACACATCAGTTTTGAGCATTGTACTGTATGTCTTGTGCTTAAAGGGGAACACTGTATGTAGGTGGCAATGACTTTTAATATGCAACAAAATCTTACATATATCCAATATCCTAACAGTGGCGCTATGTATGGACAAGGAGGAAAAACAGTCCCAAGTCTTGCTGCCTGACCAGGATTCCACTCTCCAAATCCCAAAATAAAAAATCGTATTACTCTATAATGTCTTGCGCATTGAGAAGATGATATGGAGTTTCATCGTTACAGGATACATTGTGTCACAATCAGTTGAAACTAAAGAGGATCTCAAGTGTCATATGAAGATTTGAGACATTATAATGCATTAAGTGTCTACTTATTCACAAGTGCATATCGGATTGTTTGTCATTATATGACCGCGTGTTTAGATTTTGAATTTTTATATTTTTCCCCTTTTTTTTACGATCGATCGTTTAGATAGGGTAAGATTTTAGGGGGTATATTAAGTATAGGATTGTTTGGTTTATGCATATTTGTTATATACTCTGTTTAATCCCCAGTAAAGTGCATATAGCGGGTCTTATGCACTAATGGGGATATTATAATATCATTGGGGAATAAGATCGGCGTTTTATTATCCGAATAGTGATTTGGAACTTCAAAATTGTGCAAAAGTACCCAGCAGAAAACGAAGTTATTTTGTTTTATTATTTTTATTTTGAAGTACATGTGGTTGTTTTGAGTTCTATATATCACATATTCCATTGAAAATAAATATTTCCGTTTTATATTAATGGATATTTGTACTTATTGTCTGTTTGTCTAAAGTCAATGCGCCAGACATTATAGAGTAATAAAATCTTACATATGTTGTTATCCTTCAAATAGCAGACTGATAAATATTATTTATTATTTTTAGATTGTGCCTATAGATGTGTGTATTAACGGAGCTTCAAGTTAATCTGTCTTAAGATCACAATTCCTTGGCATGAGATAACACATATAGAAAAACCACAAGTGATAGTCCTTTAAAATTATGTAATCAAGGATTTTCAGGTTCATCCAGTGCGAAAAACTATATACATATTTTGGGCTACTGATGAAGGACAAATACCAATTCCCTTAGACCTCCAATTACAGCTTTGTATACTGGGAAGGCACCAATAACAGTTTGTATGAATCATCTTGTACCCAATTAATAAAGGTGATATTGTATTTTCAGTGATAAGTGATATTTGCTGCTATAACCTGAAAAGTTAATATTTCACTTAATATCACATAAACAATTATTTTCTCTTAGAAAATTCTATTACTAACTTTTACATATAAAAGTATAAAAACTAAGATTCTAAAGCAAATTACCAGCTGAAAATACCAAATGATTTTTACTTCTTAGGTGATAATCATATGTGATAACTGTTGAGACTGTGTGAAGAATCTCACCCATAATGTTGCCAGGTACTGCAGAGGACACAAGAGATATAGTGACCTGTCTATGTGAAATTATTGCTATAGGGGATCTGGAACATGATTTGGAATGGCCTACCAGCAGAAGTGGTAGAAGTTAGTACAGTGACAGAATTTAAGCATGCATGGGATAGGCATAAGGCTAAAGAAATAAGAAAAGACCAAGGACCAAATGAGGTTTGAGGTTTTTACAGAAGAAAATGGGCAGACTAGATGGGGTGAATGGTTCTTATCTGCCATTAAATTCTATGTTTTGGTTAAGGGGCTCGGCCGCACACCGGAATGACCTAGTTTACTAATGCTAGGATAGCCATTTCCCCATTCAGAAACTACAAGCCTTTTTGTTTGGTAGGATGTGAGTGTGGTTCAAACATCCGCTTTTTCTTACTTTCAATTTACACTAAGATTATTGTTACATACATGATGGTACACTAGTAATGGTGGAGTTGGTATGCATAGTACATTTATCATACATTAGGTTGACTCACGTCCCAGGTCTTTTTGGGAATCTATCAACTCCGTGACCACAGAAACCTTGCTGGACTGGTAAGTGTCCATTCAATGAACAGGACAGGATGAGTAGTCGTAAAGTAGAGACAAATCTGGAAGTGGTGGAAAACTCTTTTTTTTTATTGTACATCAGTTAAATTATGTAATTTAGCAGTATTAAAGCAGATATGAAGCTAGGCACTTTTTAACACAGTTAACATGTTTATACCTTAATAATGCACTAAATACCTTGACAGGTCTATTTAGGAAAACAAATCACCCACTAGCGAGCAGTTTGCATGATGTCTAAGCTACATTAATTACAAGGTAGATGTTTGTTACTTAATTTTGCCACCAATCAATTATTCTGCCCCTTTAAGACAGGATATTGATTATCAGTGTTGTAATCTTACAGTTTAAAAGCCCCAAACACAACATTCTGGAACATTCTAAGCGTCTCTCCTCCATGTAACCCAAAGCAACCCATGCATGAATCTCATTTTTAACAGAAAAGAAAACCTAGCTGTAGAGAAATGACTATGCGTAATATATGCAATTTTCATGACCAAAAACTGTAACAACGGTGTCCAGATTCCAATTCAATAGCAAAGCAGCTGATTTTCTGGACTGGCTCATGCTTTCTCCTGCTTACTTGCTCTCAGCTCTCGCATGTACGAATCAATGACAGACAGAGGCACACCTTGCATCAGAAGGCAGAAAAACGTGCTGCCACCTAGGAACCATAATGAAAGATGTTAAAAATGGAATATGTCCCCGGCTTGTTCTATTTGTGTGCCAGAAGGGAGGGCAACTATTGTACTGCAATGGATGCCCTCCTCTCAGGTGTAAACATTTTTTCCCAGTGTTTAAAAGCTTTTTTTACAGCTTGGGGTGTCTGGGAGCTCTAACAATGCATTGCTCGGGGATACATTAACTGCATCCTGTGCTTTCTTTCAACAACAATGTAATTAGTACCCCACAAGAGTGTTTCCTATATGCACTAATAAATCCAAAGCCGACAATGCTTCTGCAAGTAAGCAGTGCAGCTCATATACCATACTTACCATGGTATTGCACTAGTTTAAGAAGAATAAGCATCATTATGAATATATAATGATCTTTATCTTGTCTCCTTTTTTTTTTAAATGTACTAAGTGATTAGCTTCCATATTTCTTCTTGATGCTCCAAGCTGGGCCAGTTCTTTTTAGCAAACCACCCTACATTATTTGCACATGTCAATCAGGTAGTTATTTGTATTGGTTATTTCATGACAATCATGTTTGCTAATCTCCAAAAGGAAATAACAATATATTTCCACTATGAAAAGATGGAATAAGTTAAGTTCTCAATTTTTTGTAATCTAAATGACAATTTCTCAAACCAACCTGATATAGTTAGTGCCTAAAGAAAAACGAATGCTTTCTCCTAATATCCCCACTTACTTTATCATGGCTGGAATATTCTTATGGAAGTCACTACCACATTCCATCAGACTCTGACCTAGAATTCACTCATTCGGGTGCCCCCTCAAAACCTATCCATTCACTTAAGCTTGCACCTGACACCTCTAATTGTCCCAGTATTACATCTGTAGCAATCTAATTTGTCTTTCTCCTTTTCCAACCAACCGTGGGGATCATCTACAGGTGAGCCAAACCCTTCCCCTCTCTCCAACAAAATGGAAACTCATCTGAATGTATTCTGTTTTTTATTTGTCCTCCTTTTTTGTCTAGATTGTATAGTCTTGCGAGCAGGTTCCTCTCTACCAGTGTGTTAAGTGTTTCATGTGTTTGTAATGAATTCCCTAATTATGCAGCATATGGAATATGCTGGTGCTTTATAGATGAATGAAAAAGAACAATGAACCCTATGAACTTTGCCATTGCCCACTGCATCAAGAGGTTACATCTTCAATCAGTCTTGGGTGTCATCCATGGAGGTAGACATGACAGTTGCTGGCACATTTTTTTCCCCAAACTGAAGCAGGCAGAGTGCATGAGCCACAGAACATTGTTATGTACAGTAAACGGAATTTGAGGTTTTATGGTGTGATAAAGAGGTGATAAAGTGAAATCTCCTGTGATAACACTTCTCCAGTTTCTATGTTATTCTATGTATTGTATGCGCTAAGATTTCTCAAGTTGGAGAGATCTTAGTGCATAGGTACCATAGAATAACATAGGGACTGGAGAAGTGATATTAGAGGACAAGTCATCTCCACTTTATCACCTATTTATCACACCTTAGTGCATCTCACCCTGGTATCTGTTGTTATCCACCACCATGGACATGACATCCAGAACTGAGTGAAGATGGTATTTCTTGAACAAGGAGCAAGAACAACATAATAGGTGCCATTATGCTTTTCTAGTAATAATGATGTATGGTGGAGACTATTATTAGAAGACACTCGTGTTCCATTAAAGGATAAATATCACTTGAAAAGAAGTGTTTTAAACCCCTAAACTTGTCATGCCTGGAGGTTTTTTTGTGCAGTATGCTGCAATGAGTACATTTTATAGATAACCTTGGCTCCAACTGGTCATACTGCTCTATGTCTTTCCTCCCCTTTTATTAGGCATACATCTGTGAATCAGAACTGTGCATTTTATTCACATACAGCCCACTTCTTCACTTGGCTGCCTAACAGGAAAAAAATATATTTATGAAGTCCATGCGCAGCTGTTCTGCCCCAGGATAAGATGAATGAAATAAAAACTGCTGAGGGCAACACTTTTGTCTGTATAGAGTTGCTAAATCAGGAAGTGGGCTGGGATTGAGGAAAGAGCAAAAGCTCAGGCTTGTAGTCGGTGTTTACACACAGATGGATCAGTGAGGGAAACAGGGAGCCTTTCTCCTAATGCAGTATATACAGTTTCTGTACTATCTATTTGGCAAAGGCACATAATAAGACATATTGAATACTGTTTGAGGGCACTATAGGAAATGTAAAACTGTTTTTGGAAAACTCCTAGTGATACTTTCCCTTAAATCCAGTTATCAGATAGTCAACTTCCTATGCATTAGGATAGTCTTCTATTTCCATCCCTGGTTACCTACCACTGTTACAAACTGCCTCTCACTTGCTTATTAATGCCTCATCAAAACTAGGATTCCACCATCCAGCAAAATGACTGAAGTAACCCATTTTTTAAAATGATTGTCATTCCATCAGGTGTTATTGGCCTAGCAGAACACTGGTCATTCTTTATATTTGTACACTTGTGGATATCAGTCCTCAGTAAAATGCTTTACTTGGATTATTCCTTGTTTTGCAGTGATGAGAGGTCTATTGGAGTAGACTGATTCATAACAATGTTGTCATATCATTCATTGCCCACAGACCAACAATGAGAACCTTTCTACATATGGCTTTCAAATTATAGTTCTGGTTCATATTTTAATTTGATATTAACAAAATAGTAACCGTTTTCCAACAATACCTAAATAAATTCAGTGTGATTTGATGTGGTAAATTAGTAATTGTTAATTGGTTGGATCTCTGAATCAAAGGAATGGGTTACAGTGGAAAGCTTGTTAATGCATGATAAAAACATTTGATATGCAATGAAAAATATAAGCTTCATATGACATGACCATATGAAAGCTTACCTTAGATGACAATACACATTCAATATTCCTTATTGTGCAACTAAGGGAGAGAGAAAGAAAAGTAATGAGCACTTAGGCGCTAATAACCAACATATTAATAACTGGAAGGCAAAGTCAGTGATGTAATGATAGTTTAAATATTTAGTTATGTAAAATATGTGGGATGTTGAAGCATATGAGAAGTATGAGTCAAGGGAAAAATACATTTCAGAATTACAGTTAATATCTCAAAGCATTATTAATGCACACAATCTGCTTCTTAGATTGTTCTCATATACACAATTTCTTTTCAGTTAACAGTGGTCTGATTAAAATGAACACACACACACTTATATATATAATATATTTTATATATATATATATATATATATATATATATATATATTATATATATCTACACACCAAATATTTTAAAAAGAAGAAACACAATATATGATAAATATGTATATGTAAATGTGTTAAGATTAGAAAGTATCATGTATTAAAGGAGCAGTATACTTTTATTTATGAAAACACATATTTTATAGATCTTTTCCTGCTGAATAAAACAAGGCCACTCCCACAGCTGTCAGATGTTTTATTCAAAAATTATAGCAGTTCAAATAATCAGGAAGTGAATTTACTGTGTTTACTTCCTGATAGTTCTATCGGACAGGAAGTGACAGGCAGTTTCTATCACATTTTATGGAGAATTGTATGTCTCTGACTTTTCTGATATTCCTCTCCATTAGAATCTAACAGGAAAACGAATTAGAATTTTACCACTAGAGGGCACTGCTAATGTAAAAAAACATGGGTTTAAACTGTAATAACTCTGGCAATATAAATCTCTCAGCAGTGGGAGTACCATTATTTTACTCAATAGGAAAATCCCTACAATATATATTTTTTCATAAAAAAAGTTTACTGCTCCTTTAACAAATTTTAAGAAAAAAAATATTCTTCTGAATGCTATACATGGTGGATTTTATATTTTTAAAATGCTAAATGTATACATTCACTGCATTTTAACTCTTAATATTTTAACAGTATATTTTAAGTTGGCTTTGTTTTTATGTCATTCATTTCTTTAGAGAGAAAGTATTTTTCTTTCTTGCACTGTACAGTATTAAACAGTGTGACCTATGTCAACCACTCTTTTTAATACTCGAATGTTTCAGATATATTTTACTTATATGACCCCCCTCTTCCCTTATGTCAGCTAACAGTTGGCTCCCCTATTCGATTCACACACACAGCCATTAGCTCTGTGTGAGTAGTTTCAATGCCTACTGAGTGCTGTTTCAGTTTTACCAAGTGCACAGGGTGCACTATAACCATTCACACTGAGACAAATTTATCCAAGTGAATGAACAAGCAAGTAGGGTGCCATCGTAACTGGTCAAGTGATCAGTCATTCATTTTTTGGGAAAATTGGTTGATGTCAAGGAAAGGGGTGGAACAGGGGATCTTAAAAGCAAAATAACTTACAAATTACTGAGCATTAAAAGGTGTGCCTGACAATGGTGTATAATGCCGCGGACGGAAACTAAATCTACATTAATTTCTGGGTTCGTTCCTTGAATCAACCATTTCCATTCTTAGTTTTCTTCTACCACTAATGAGCACTCCCCCTAATTTCATTCTGTAAAAAGATCCTGTGACTCAGCTGTATCTGTGTAGAACAATAGAATACTGTATGTCACGTTCTCTATTCTCTATTATACTCTGCTCATGGGTAACCAATGCAAACAAAAAGGAAAAACATACTGAGACCAAGTGTAATTCTGTGGCAAACCAAATATATTTCCCCATTCACTTAAAGGGATAGTAATGTTTCATAATAAAAGCAGCTCTAATTAATCATCATAGTATTTGGACTTTGGAGAGTGTTATTTCAATTCTGTCAGAGTTGTAGTTCAAGAGTAATTCAATGACAAAGTATCCCCCTCCCGCCCCTTTTACTGATGTAACACTGCTCAGCCAGAGCAGAAGGGAGGTGCCCAGGTAGACTGCAGAGAGGGACAATCTTCAATTAAGATAAGGGAAAAACCTGAACAACTTGTCAAGGGAGGCAGGGCTTTCATTGTTCTCATAGGAAGAAGACTGTCCCCTGCTGTTATCTGTCTGGTCTATGGACTGGATTCCACATCTGAGAAGAGATGGCTTAAACTAGGTAAAAGGGACGGGAGGGGAAACTTTGCTTGTGAATATCTCTCAAACCATAAAGATAAGACTTATATCGTTCTTCATGTTTTTTTAATGCCTACAAAATAAAATAAAGATAAAACGAAGTATTAGTATCCCTTTAAGTTGGGCTTTTCAACACCTCGACTGCTAGAGCAGTCTGAAACTCATTGCAAATCAATGTGTTTGAAACCTCTTCAGTGTTCAAGGGGTTAAAAGCCTCATGGCTTCATCTGGTTTACTCCAGCATTGCTCCAAGTCATCATACTAGATCAGCCTGATCTCTTTTTATTCTTTGCAGATACATCTGAGTAGCAGAGATGTTTTACAGACAATAGGTAACAATCACAGAAAGTGGAAGAAAGAGAAGTAAAATATTGCAAATTGTAGGTAAGTACATGTAATTAAGAAAAAGCCAACAGGTAAAATAAATTAACAAAGACTGCTTAAATTCTAAAAGTTAAAATGACGTGTTTCTATACCTTTAAACCTAAATAACTTGTCTATCATTTGTATACATATTACTAGAATACAGTGAATAGCAGAAGCTCTCATGTAAGCTAAGATGAGCAACCCACCGGATCTCAAAGGGTCAAAGGATGATTTTCTATATTAAGTGATACCATGATATTTCCCCTATTATTATCACGTGAAAAGCGGTTACCTTTGGGGATATTACCATTTGGGAAGTGGCTATTGTATATATACAACAGTCCATTATTTCTTCAGTAAAAATAAAAGTGGAATCATAGGATTAAGAACCATTAGATGATAACATCTCTTGATATACCAGAAGTAGTCAATTTATGGACCTCCAGATGTTGGAGACTACAACTACTATCTTCCCTAAAGAGTCAAGTGCTGGGAGAAGATGCGGTAAAAAGGTGATTAAGAGGAGATCATTTTACCAGTGATGCTCTTCTCCGTACCAATGTGTAAATGTGTGCCCTGACTTAGGCATATATAATAAAAGTGTGTATATATGTGTCCTAACCTAGGTATATATATACTAAACTATTGAAAATTGAGAATTTAGTCCATCATTTGGCCAAAGAATGTAAGCTTGCCAACCCCGTCAAGGTATCTCAAGTTCTGGCAAGTACCTACTCTAATGCACCTTTAATTCCTATGTAAAATTAAAATAAATTAAAATTCTAAGTTTGAGAAAGCAGCTGAAGATGTTATAAGGAAACACAAAACTAATTCTATAACACAGTGTATGCAATTAAAAACAAAATAACACACTACTAATTTAAAAGGTGTAAGAGAGGACTTGCCTGGTATAAAATTTCCTTGGCCTGCAGGATGTGGACACTGTTTTGCCAGTGTCCACATCCTGCAGGCCAAGGAAGTTTTATACCAGGCAAGCCCTCTCTTACACCTTCTAAATTAGTAGTGTGTTCTTTTGTTTTTAATTGAATACACTGTGTTATAGAATTAGTTTTGTGTTTCCTTATAACATCTTCAGCTGCTTTCTCAAACTTAGAATTTTAATTTATTTTAATTTTAGATAGGAATTAAAGGTGCATTAGAGTAGGTACTTGCCAGAACTTGAGATACCTTGATGGGGTTGGCAAGCTTACATTCTTTGGCCAAATAATGAACTAAATTCTCAATTTTTAATAGTTTAGTGTCTATATCTAGGTCAGACACACATATATACACATTTTTATTATTATATATGCCTAAGTCAGGGCACACATTTACACATAGGTATGGAGAAGCGCAGGTCTGTTCTTTGTCTTGTATGTGCACTTTGGGTTTCACCCCAATGTTCTTTAGGGGTATTGGAGAACCCTCTCATTCCTTGCTGCTATCTAGATGCCAGTTATTTAACACTTTTTTATTTATTCACTACATGTATTTATTATGGTGAGCTAGCGCTGTGGGCTTTTTCTGATTCTGCTTTTGATTTTACCAGTGATATCACGTCTCAATTTCTCATGTTATTCTATGGAACCTATGTACTAAGGTCTCTTCCACATGAGAAATCTTAGTGCCTAGGCTCCACAGAATAGCACAGTAATGGGAGAACTGGAGGGAGATGCGTAAAGGTGTAATAAAGAGGTGATAGAGTGGAGATAACTTTTCCAGTGATATCTGGTTAATATTATGAAGCTAATGCACTAAGATTTCTTCAGCTCGGAAGAACGTAACACATAGGTTCCTTAGAATAAAAATGAAGCTTTATTAGATGTATTTCTCATATGCATTACCATTAACTCTTTGAATGCCAAATGCGTTGGCTACCCTTCTGTCACTCAAAGGGTTAAAATGGCTGATTAGGGTGGCCCTACCAATATCTCCAGTGATAATCGCCTCTGACGTGATAATATAATGTTTCTAACAAATATAGAAGCATCTCTTCCAAAGGGCCTTATGCACAGAGTAAAGAGGAACAATTCTGTGGTAAACTGACTGTACCACAGGGAGCAAATAAAAATTCCCAAATTACCTTTGACTTAATTGGGGTTTTTAGGCCCCTTGAATGCTGCAGAAGTCTTCAAAATATTGCTTCTTAATGTGTCAGCATTCAAAGAGTTAAAAGCTCCATTTAAATCAGTATGACTTTTCTGTCCTCTGATGCACAATTGACTTGCTCGGGAATTTCTCCTCATTGCTTTCTGCCTATGGGCTATTTTTTTTCTTATTTTAGATTCTGAAGATTTTACTGTAGATGGTCACATTATATTCCTTTCCGAACTCCAGATATCCAATACATGTTTATCTTTTTTGTAACAGATAAAGGGGATATTATATTATTATTTTTTACAAGACGTTAAAAGAGAAGTAACACCTCCTAATAATAACCCCTCATGTGCTTCAGAAACGCTGAATGGCCCTTATGAATGTTCTCCTTGTACCTTTGTTCAAGGGATAACATCTTCACTCAGTCCTGGATGCATTGGCTACAGAGGCGGACATGACTGTTGCTATCAAGACCACAGGACATGGACTCTGGCCACTGCACATTATAATGTCTGCCTTCGTGGACATGAATCCTAGACTGATTGAACATGTTGGGAGTTATGCACTAAGGTGTGATAAAGTGGAGATATATTATTATATAGAGCCTATGCACTAAGATCCCCAAAGTTGGCTAAATATTTGTGCATAGGCTCCATAGAATAACATAGGACATAGAGAAGTGATATCACTGGCGAAGTCATATCCACTTTATCACCTCTTTAGAATGCCTTAGTGTATTTCCTCCCTTACCTCTTGAACAAAGGCACACGTGTAAAATTCATAGGGGCCATTAGCATTTTGTGAGCATAGTAAGGTAAATGGGTGTTATTATTCAGAGGTTTTCCTTTAAATAGAAATGTGTTAAATAGGCAATAAAGAAGGATTCATATTTACCTCTTGAGGAGTAGAAGGGTCAACAAAGGGGTTTAAAGATAATTTATTCTTTATTGGTCCTTAAAAACTCAACTTCATGTTTTTAACATTGAATATAATTCCCCTTTATATGTGTGAAAATAGTTTCAGATGGTCAGCTCATTGCTATAATTGTGGTAGAGGTGTTTAGTCATGTTTGTTCATGGTGAAATCTTTACATACTGTTGTATGGGCATTCACCATGAAACAAGATTTGTAATCTACCCAGAGATTACAAATCCAATGCGTTACATGCAAGGGATTGCCTGTTATGAATAGGGAGTATGGAAATGAGGTATTATCCACTGTAGGACTTGTTTAATGAACCTGCTTCTGTTTCCACAAGCCGAAAGGTTCTCCGCCTATTGACCCTGCAGAATTAGAACATGTGAACTGGAATACATATTCTAATTGAGATCTTTTTCCGTCATTTCATTTTTTTTTTAATCAATGTGCTTGCATACAAAGAACCTACCTGCCGATTGTCCTCCTGCACCTCTGCAGCTACCACAGGAATAGGTGACCTTTGACTTTCCAGCTGTTGGAGACTAAAGTCCTGTAATCTCAAAAATAGCTGTTGGCTGGTTGGGGAGAGATCAAAAGTAGTATCCAACAGCTGGAAAACCAAAGGTTGCCTATCCCTGTGCTCCCATGTTGGTTTTGAAATGCGAACTGCATATCATAATACACGGAGGTCATGGAAGGCCTTACTGGTTAAGTGGGAGAAATAAACTGAACAAATCCCAACTACCCCAGCCCCTACCATCAATTTCTTAATTTAAATGTACACTTTAAAGGTATAGTAACCCTTATTTTGATTTTACATTTTCTGGAAGTGTATAATAGGTAATGTTAACCTAAGCTTTTTAGTAAACTTTTTCATTTTCATAATTTTTTTTAACATTTTTTTCATAACCTGACAATAAGCCCCCTGGATCTGTTTCTATATAGCTTTTTGGTCAGTTGACAATAAAAGCAGGGCAGTGATACACTGTAACACTATCCCTGTAACACTGAGTGCTCTGTACACTGTAAGCTTTATATTTTACATATTAACTTTTTCATGTTATATAACTATACCTGTTTTCATAGTTCCTGACAGAAAGCTCTCTGTAAAAATGTCAGGAACATAATTGTTTAAAAAATTAGGTTAAGATGGAAAAAAAACAATAAAGACTTATAGGCAGTTTGACTGTACATGTTATACACTTATAGGATAGGTAAAGTCTAAATAAAGGGTTACTATCCTTTTAAAAATCAGTAAAGTTTTGTTATAACAGAAAAAACAAACATACATTGTATGACTTTTTTTGCTGAGTTAAAAAATGGCTCCCTGCTGGGAGTTGCTTTATTAAAAAGTTATTACACTTCAACCTGGTGAGCTGTTATTATCACATTATATGGAGAATTGTAGTAGACTTCCCTCTACTATAGAATTCGATAAAATAACTGGACACCAGGGAACTGTCTGGACTAGTTTAGGCTGACAGGTTCATATCCCAGTTGGACACTGCCTGGGTACCAGGGAGGGCACCACAGCCAACTGACAAGTAACTGATATGATCTCACTGCTATACTGCATTTGAATACAAAATATTTAATCATTCAAAAACATTGTTTCAGTGTTTAGAGCAGTTCTTATATCAGGAGTAGAGGTGACATGGTCGCTAACATTTTAATGCTAAAAAACAACACTTTGAACTGTGTTAATTTTGGGACAAAGAATCTCTTAGCAGTGGGAATATGCTCATTTTACTTATTTTCCTCATCAGCTTACTGTTGCTTTTTTTTAACATATATTGTTGTCATAACATACATAGGATATTTGCCCATCCTTGCTTAGAGTATAGAGTATAAGGATTCATTTTATGAGATGGAACTTATCCACTACTTTACTGAGAGCTAGAAGTTTTGAAGAACACGGTCTATTGACTGTCATTCCAATTATAATCAAAAAAAGATATTTAAGTGTAATAACTATCTACATGCCAGACAGCTCTGAGGTGTTAGCTACAGAATTTTCTTTCTGCTATAAATATGTGACCTATTTCATCAGCCTTTTGTTTTTGTATAGTCCTATAATCATTATTATCGAGGACAGTTCTTGCCTAGGGTAGGAAACTGTAAATACGTTGGGTATTCAAAGGGTAAAATGTCTTGCCTAAGAACAAGACGCTTTATCTTGTTAATGCTTGATGGGTGCTCGTCACATTTGTATGGCTCCCTAAGTATAAGGGTATCTCAGGCATGTGCCCTTGCCGCCATGTGCCTAGAGGGATTCAGCTGCACCACACCGATAAGGCCCACATAGGCCAAAGTGTACTTCTGTGGTTTTGTTGTCTCTACAGTGCGGAGAGGATTTGCCTGACATTTCGGAGCTGGACTGTCTGTGGGCGGGACCAGTCTGATATGGATATGGAAATTTACTCTCTCCAGTGGTACATGCGAGTGAGAAACGTGACTTGTAGCACCACTGAGAGGCCATCATGCCTAAGAACAAGACATTTTATCTTGTTCGTGCTTGATGGGTGCTTGTGACATTTGTATGTCTCCCTAAGTATAAGTGTATTCTAGGCATAGGCCCTTGCTTCCATGTGCTTAGAGGGATTCAGCTTCAACACCGATGAGGCCCACACATAGGTCGAAACATACATCTGTGGTTTTGCTGTCTCTCCCGTGCGGACAGGATTTGCCTGACATTTTGGAGCTGCACTGTCTGTGGGCAGGACCAGTCTGATATGGATATGGAAATTTCCTCTTTGTAATGGCACATGAGAGTGAAAAAATGTGACTTGTAGCACCACTGAGAGGCCACCATGCCTACAAACAAGACACTTTATCTTGTTCGTGCTTGATGGGTGCTGGTCACACTTGTATGTCTCCTTAAAAGGGGTTTAACCACTTGGATTCTACAAGCAACTCCAACTTATTGTCTCTTACTGCATTAGAGACCTCTCTAACATTAAAGGTATACATTTTATGAATACTGTGCAGATTGGTTTTCCATGTAATTACTCCAGTTTTGCTTTTATATATATATATATATATATATATATATATATATCCAATTTTTACTAAACTAAGGAATAACAGGCATCCAAATCTCACAGATCCCTAGGCCAGATTATCCTATATAATAATTCTCTAATGTATGTTTGTCAGAAGCTGTCATGAGCAGTACAGACGGATGCGCGCGCTGCAGTCATTTGCAGTAGCGCGGGCAGTCTCTACTGTGCATGACTGCACCGTGGCCTTTGCTGCCTGGCACTGGGGCCCTGTACACGGGCTGTTCAACTAGTTGTTGAATGGAGTGTAATATTTACAGGGAGAACTGTCAGCATTTACTGTGTTCGACTGATGAGGGGGCATTTTCAGTGGAAATAAATTACATTGTTCAAAATAAATGTAGCTAGTGATAGCGAAAAAATAAAATCAACATCCAAAAGGATTTGGAATCTGAACATAGATGTAAATAATATATAGACCTCAGGAATCTGGCACATTTTTGGAAATAGAAAAAAACACATGCGCTAGACATGATCATCAAACTAAAAACTTGTAATGGATGAATCTAAGATTCATTTGCTTCATAAGAAACATGGAATGCATTGTTCTTCAAGACTTAACAGAACCCTCTGCTCTTTAGTCCAATGTACTCACAATGAAGCTCACAGCAATTATACAATCTTGTCATACAACTTTGACTGAAATCAGGGCCAGATTTACATCTCAGGCACCCCTAGACAAGACAATGGGGTAGATTCACTAAAGCGATGATAAAGAGGTGATAAAGTGGAGATGACTTCTCCAGTTCCTATGTTATTCTATGGAGCCTATGCACTGAGATCTCCAAAGGGGAAGAAACCTTAGTGCATAGGCTCCAAAGAATAACACAGGAATTGGAGAAGTGAGAAACTGGAGAAGTCATCTCCACTTTATCACTCCTTAGTGAATCTCCCCCTATGTGTCCTTAGCCCCACCCATGGCCACGCCTCCTCTTTTCATATGATTCTACCCCCAGACCCATCCACTCTTCCCTGTTACAGACCATGCACTTTGCCTATAACATGCAAACAAAGCAACTCCATTAAAGGTATAGTAATACTTAAAATGTAAAAAAAAAAATATGTTGTAGGATTTATCCCCCTGAGTAAAACAAGAGTACTCCCACTGCTGAAAGGTGTTTCATTCAAAAGCTATTAATTTTCAAAGTTGAATTTTTTAGGTGCAGTATCACAGTGGCCTGAAATTGTAGAGTGGCACTGTTGCTACACCATCCTATGGAGATTTATGGTCCCGGGACCAGAGCTGTCCATAGGATCATGTAGCAACAGCGCCACTGTACAATTTCAGGCCACTGTGATATTGCACCTAAAAAATGCAACTTTGAAAATTAATAACTTTTGAATGAAATGCCTTTCAGCAGTGGGAGTACTCTTGATTCACTCAGGGGGATAAACCCTACAACATATTTTCTTTTACATTTTAAGTATTACTATCTCTTTATCCCCTTGGATGCCAGAATCGCCATTGCATTTACAAGAAAATGCACTTGGGACCTCTCGGTCATCTAAGGAGTTAAATAATGGCCAGACATATATGCAAACTGGCAAATAAACCAATAGCTGCTGACTGGTGTTGTCTAGCCATACCCACAACTGTAAATGTGGGTTTGGCCAGCACAGCTGAGGCACTCCTCGGAATCTTGTGTTCTCTGTTTCCTAATAGAGTTCCTTACTGGAATATAGAAAAATAAACAAAGATACTGATTTATAGTGAAGCTTCTTACCTTTCACTTCCAGCTTGCAATCAACTTCTGCCTCACCAAGGTCATTGACTGCCTTGCAGGTGTAAGTTCCCCCATCATAAGGGCTAGGTTTTCTGATCTCCAGGGTGCACACACTCTGGTTACTAAACATTCTATATCTGGGGTCATTTTCGATAACTATTTTGTTCTTCATCCAAGTTATTTTAGGCTGCAAAGATACAAACACAGGAACAAATGGCTTTGCAGCAGACGTGACATTTTATGGTACATGTCTTTCATTCTTTAATACACTGGATGCTGTGGATATTGCCAAAGAATTGCTTTACAATGAGCTGGTGACATCTCTAGCATCCAAGTCGTTAAAAGGTAAAACAACAAAACACCGGGGTAAATCACATGCACTATAGGGGAAAAATGCGAATTCCCTAAATTCCTGGCACTCAAAGAGTTGAATGTGCATTTTAACCTCAGAAATGTTATACAGGACTCCTATTCCTTGCCTCTCTAGCAATCAAGGGATTGAAAGTGCCATTTAACTCTTTGAATTCCAGAGTGGTAAGCAACAGATTGCTCTGCAATGTGTTTTGAATCTCTCTGACACTCAAATGGTTAAATCATTTGGCATTTTAAATTCAACACTATACGGCAGTTTGTTTGATCCAGAATTATTTTGCTTTTATTTTGACCCCTACAATGTATGTACTAAAAATTATGCAAATTAAAAACATTTAACCTCTTAACAACCCTTGATGGTTATAGTACGTCAAGGGTATTTTGACCCCTACAATGTATGTACTAAAAATTATGCAAATTAAAAACATTTAACCTCTTAACAACCCTTGATGGTTATAGTACGTCAAGGGTCGATCTGACTGAACGACCGATGACATACTATGACCGTGGCTACACACCGTTCGGGGAGTCCGAAACCAGAAAAAGAAAAAAGAAATGCTCCGCAGTCCTTAACTCGCGGCACGGCGCCGATTGGCCGGTCATTAAAGGGTTAATAATGTTTAAAATGTCTCAAAATTATAAAAACATTGGATGTGTAAAAGTTAAAGGCAAGAAAACAAATGTACTTGCATTGTTGATCCCTCTTTGAATGTAGCATATATTAATTAAGAATTGAATGTATTGGAATTGCATCTATAAACAAAGCGGTAAGCAGAAACTTGGCTTACTATGCTTAAAGGGGCAATAAATTGTAATTATGAAAAAATATATATGGTATTGGACTATTCATGTTGAGTACAACAAGGGTACTCCCAATGCTGGTTGATACTGCGTTCTAAAGTTATTACTCATTTTTTTGATAGCATCAAGATGTTTTGCCGTCAGGTGGTCCCGTTTCCACTGCTATCTATGGAAAGCCTGTGTCTGTGACACTAAGCTGTTCATATGAAGTAACTGGAACAGCTCCAACTGGTGGCATAAAATCTGGAACAACTATTTTTGATCTGTAATAACCTTTCATTGAAGCATTTGCCATCAGAGAATTTACCCTTGTTTCACTAAGCAGAAAAAGGTCTTCATAATTAGGTCTTACTGCCCCTTTAAGCAAGTGATTGAAAACAGATTAGATCCTGTGGTACTATGAAACACCACTGCACTATGCAACACCGTGGGCCATACACAAAAAACAAATGTGGAGTGATTATGGGCAAACCAATGGTACCACACAAAACATATATTTCAAAATGTCTGATTGTTTTAAATGAGACTTTTAACCCTTTAAATCCCCTTGAATCTTAAAGGGATAGCCTACTGAATGCTAGATAGGTCTTCAATGCAAGGGGTTAAAAGCCCTTTTTAGATTAGCTGGGAATTTTCATTTGTTGATTTTGATGCCATTAGTTTGTCCAATAATTGCTTCTTTTAAGACTTTGTGCATATGACACTCTATGCCTTTCCCAGTTAACCAACTGTCAACTGGGCATATTGCTCAGTGATTATGAACTCCAGCGCTGGAGGACACTATAGGTCAGGTTTTAAGGACATCCCAAATTAACCAGAGATATGCAAGACACAATGACTTAACCACTGATTAGCCAAATGTGAACAAGCAGGGATATCCTGAAAACCTGGCATGTTAGCATGTCCTGAGAAATAAAGATGAGAATCATTGCACTATAACCAAAAGCCCATGTTGTTCTATCATTTGCCTCACTGATGTATTTGTAGAGATTTGCTGAACATAAATCTGCAATCAGCCCACTTCCTGTTTTAGTGTTGTACCTTTCCGTTCCAGTGGAGTGATTTTGAGAAAAAAAAAGATGAGCATCTTAGAGAAGAACTAACTTTAATCTAATAATAACCCCCATTTACAATACTATTGGCAAAAATACTTATGGTCACTATGAATGTTGTCCTTGTGTCTTTGATATAACATTCCTGGATGGCATGTCCATGGAGGCAGACTTGACAGTTGCTGGCAGTTTTTTCAGTCTGAAGCAGGCAGAGTGGAGGAGCTTCCATAAGATTAACCATACATGGGAACTCTCAGGGTTTTGACCTGAATCTCAGGGTGACGGGACCAATTCCCTTGGTAAGAGAGTGTATTGTTAACTGCTATATAAACTGCACCAGTTCATGTTTTTTACTCTCTAAACTGGTGCCATTTCTACCAGAAAGGATGAGGGAGAAGTCATATTTGCCTTGTATGTGTTAAGGCAGTAGAGTCTCCAAATTGCATCATGTTAAGTGTTTCTTGAGCAGAGATTGGTGAACCTCTTGGTTGGAGCAAGCAGGGGCCTGTTACCCAGAATCTATGTTTTGAGGACCTGTGTTAGTTAATATTTAAAAAATCTCAGGCCCAGGTATGAGGATTATCATTTGTGTGAGCAGTTTGTGGTCATTGGTCCTACAAGAAACTGTCATATTTGCCTCTATTGATATGAAATCCAGGACTGATTGAAGATGTAATCACTTCCACAAGGGCAAAATTGATAGGTGCCAATTGGATTTCTAGCCATTGGAAGGTAAGTGGGGTTTACTATAAGATGAATGATTTGCATTTAAGCAGAATGATGCTCAGTAAATGCCCATAATGCATCTGCAATGTAAATGGAAGGAGTAACATGGATTCTTCCTCCTACTGCAGTATGTCTGTCATGAAAAGCATACAATGGATGTCAAAAGCTTACACAGCTTTATTGAAATTGCAGCTTTTGTTGATATAAAGGCTGAAATAAAGACAAATCGTGTCAGATCTTTTTTTTAACCATTAATAAGATTTTGTAACCAACAAAAGACAAATGGATCATGTCTTGGAGAAAAAAACAAACTGTCAATAATGTATACCAGAACAAAATCCAAAGCGCTAATGCAAATTTAGCGTCAGGTATAGAGGAGTAACAACACAATATATATTCTAGCAATATTTAAAAATATATTTATTTAAAAACACAATTGTTACTGTATCAATAATATCACTCATGTGTGATATATAAGAAGATATCATTAGGGTGTACTACACCCTACCATACAAAACAAAGAACAAACCTGCGCTCCTTCATAGCAATGTGTAAATGTGGGCCCACATGTACACATAGGTATGGAGGAGTGTAGGTTTGTTCTTTGTCTTGTATGTGCACTTTGGGTTTTAGCCCAATGTTTTTTGGGAGGATTGGAGAACCCTCTCATTCCTTGCTGCTATCTAGATGCCAGTTATTTAACACTTTTTTATTTATTCACTACATGTCATAAAAGGAGCAATTATTGGACAAACTAATGGCATCAAAATCAACAAATGAAAATTCCCAGCTAATCTAAAAAGAGCTTTTAACCCCTTGCATTGAAGACCTATCTAGCATTCAGTAGGCTATCCCTTTAAGATTCAAGGGGATTTAAAGGGTTAAAAGTCTCATTTAAGTAGATCTCCTGTAAACAGCCCTCTTTAGGTCAGTCCACAGGTTTTCTATAGGATTTGAAATTCTTTTATATCCCTCTCCTGAACTGTACCTAACATTTTTTATCCACTTGTGGACCATGACTATTTCTGAACTATGCAACCAAAAAACCTTCAAGGAAATCCTACGGGAATAGTTGATTTTGTTTAGGGCTAATCATAATCACTTTAATTAATGCCAAGTGAAGGTAAATTACTTTCATACATGATTTGGAATGTTATTTGTTACATCTGAACACAGTTTCAATCCCCCATTGTAAAGGGTGGGCACACTTTTTTTAATTGTAATTATTTTTCCCAAGACCTGATCCAATTGTTTTTTCTTAAATATTGTTGGTTATTAGATCTTATTAATGGTGAAAAAAGGTCTGTACACTTTTGAGATCCAATGAATATTGCATGAATGTTTCAGATGTCCTTAACACCTTAATTGTTTTTAATCCACTTGTTTCAAAAGGATAATTTCACTTTAAAGGGATAGTAATGTTTCATAATAAAAGCAGCTCTAATTAATCATCATAGTATTTGGACTTTGGAGAGTGTTATTTCAATTCTGTCAGAGTTGTAGTTCTAGAGTAATTCAATGACAAAGTATCCCCCTCCCGCCCCTTTTACTGATGTAATACTGCTCAGCCACAGCAGAAGGAAGGTGCCCAGGTAGATTTCAGAGAGGGACAGTCTTCAATTAATATAAGGGAAAAACCTGAAAAACTTGTCAAGGGGGGAAGGCTTTCATTGATTTCATAGAAAGAAGAGTGTCCCCTGCTGTTATCTGTCTGGTCTATGGACTGCATTCCACATCTGAGAAGAGTTTGCTTACACCAGGTAAAAGGGACGGGTTGGCGGAAACTTTGCTTGTGAATATCTCTTAAACCATAAAGGTTTGAGAGATAAGACTTATATCGTTCTTCATGTTTTTTTAATGCCTACAAAATAAACTAAAGCTAAAACGAAGTATTACTATCCCTTTAAGTATTATATGTGCTGTTTGATGATGGTACCTTAGGGTTCCCTCGGAGGCTGCAATTCAGTGTTGCATTGTATCCAGCAATGGCTACTGTATTAACTAGGGGATGAGTAAACTGCGGCGCCTCTGTGAAGTCAAAGTCTTCATAGTCAGGACGTTTGTAGGCTTTACCTGGTGGGTAAAAAGTACTCAGTCTTAAAAGATTTAGATTGTTTGTACATCTGTAGTCTATGGTCTTTTACATGTCAAATATGTGTTCTGCATTAGGCGAATAAAATGTGGAATCATAGATAGAAGAAGGGACAGTACCCATGGGATTTTTAAACAGGAAAACAGACTTGAAGGTCAGTGTTTTTTGATCCTCACAGGGAGCTTTCTCAAGACAAACTGAAGATGTTGCATACATGTATATAAACCCTACAGACACCCAGTGCCAAAAAGCTAATGGTGTGACTAACCCTCAGCAGCCAATAGGGTTATAGAAGGGTATGTCCACCATTAGTGATACATTAAAAAAGCTAAGGTATGGTACATGTCTTGTACAGGCAACAAGGAAACCAAAAATGAACATATATTAAGTAAGGACATGAAGTATCAGTATAGAGAAATACATTTAGAGAGTGCCTGTGGTTGCTGGCATGATGTGGAGAGAAGCTGCATTGCTCTAGGAGAACCCAAGGGACTCCAGAGCATCTTGGAGCCTGTCACACTATACCAGCAAAAGTACAAGTGTTAAAAAATAACACCTAAAGGGGGAAAGTTTAAGTAAAGGCTTAACACACTCTCAATGGGGGGAATCAGAGACATGCTGGGGACTCAAGATCAGTTCCCCACGAGCTGCGATACCCCTGTCATCTTAATTGATTTCTATATAGTCATACTTTAATTAGTTGCTTGTAGTAGACATCTAAAATACCTTAGCTTATTATGTATCACTAAAGGGGGATGTCATTTTCTGCAACTCCATTGGCTGTTGAGGAGGGTTGGTGACATAATTTTTGGCTCACACTGGTCACCCACAGGGTTTATATACAGTACATGTATGCGGCACCTTTATTTTGTCTTGAGAAAGCTCCCTGTGAGGACCGAAATGTCGACCTTCAATAGTCCAAATAGTTCTTATCTCTCTCATATATATATATATATATATATATATATATATATATATGCAGGTTTATTAAAATGGGACTGTCACTTTTATAACAAGCAGATGATTCTTAAAACAACCACTTCTATTTATTTCCTAGTTTCCATTCTACACAAGTTTCCAACAAAACAGCTGCAAGAGGGCTATTTTTTTTAGCTTTGTTACATTTGCTATCAAATTCCATCTGTTATGTATCCGGGATTGGGCAATTCTGGATACACAGCAAACTCAGCTAAAACATAGAAGAAAACACTGCAGTTGACCACTGATGCCATTGCATTATGTCAGAACTGCCCACATATATAAAAGCAAGAAGGGGGAAGATTCACTAAGGCATGATAAAGAGGTGATGGCTTCTCCAGTGATATCACTTCTCCAATTCCTATGTTATTCTATGGAGCCTAATCACTAAGATCTCTGCCACTTGACAAATCATAGTGCATAGGCTCCATAGAATAACACAGGAATTGGAGAAGTGATCTAACTGGACTAGACTAACTGCACTATAGGGGACAAATAAACATTTCTAAATTTGCAAGCAATTGAATACAACTTTTAAACTTTTTGAATGCAAGAGAGTTCTCAAATGTATTGCTTCCCAATGCATTGGATACTTCTCTAGCGTTCAAGTGGTTAAAAGCCCAATTTGAATTTAATAGGAATTTCTATTTGTCTCCTATGGTGCAGCTGGTTTACTTCGAATAACTCCAGTTTGCTTTTCTAAATATGGGCCTATATCCTCTACAGTGCTCCCTTTTGCAGCCCTGGCAGCTCAGGCTGCAAAGACCTACTCAGCTGAAAACACTGTGACCACCAAAACCCCTTCCTGTGTACCTATCAACCCTACCAATGCCATACAGCTTGCAACACATTGCTGTACAATGTGTTACAAGGTTGCCTGCAACAGAGGACTGAACATTTAATAAAACTAAGCACTAATTACCCGACCCCCCCTCCCTCTAGCTTAACTGGGCCCACCAATAACATCTCCAGTGCTTGATTGGCTGAAATGCATTCAATGCTTTCCTGCTTCCATGGCAACTGAGGGGTTAAACATGATATAAAGTCAGAATTGGTTTTATTTATGACTGGAATAGCCTTAAATAACTTGTAAGAGGATACATTTTCCAATAGAAAATACAGAGAAATACTTACATATGTTTATATATTAAACAATATCACATATATAACTGAAGACATCCTTGGTTCAATCAGAACCTTGTTGCAAATTTTCATTTATAGAGGCACAGAAAAAGGAAATCATTCATAATAATATTTTAACTCATTCAGTTTTGTATTAAAAATTATTACACTTTTAATATAAACCTGGAGTTGAAAGGACATTACTCACAAACATAGATGCAAACAATGTTATCTCCTTGTTAGCAACATTTGCTTTGGAAACGAAAGCCGATCCATGGGCAGGATGGCACTGGAACACTAAGAGGTAAGTGTAGAAGCCCAAATAAAACCAAGCCACCAAATCCATTCTAGACTTAAGATAAAGTCCCCTTGATCACTGATTGGTCTTCTAAGGGGCTTTCTGCTACTTTCTGCCCCTATCAACTGGGCATTATGGTTTTCCCTATTAACCTCAAGAGGGGTATCATAACCCCTCATGACACCCCCCCTAGCATGGGGATGACAATTGCCCCCTTTATTAATTAAAGAGCATAGAACCTATGTGAAACATAGGTTTATGCTCTTTAATTGATAAAGGGGGAAATTGTCGCCCCCATGCTAGGGGGGTGTCATGAGGGGTCATGATACCCCTCTTGAGGTCTGAAGTACTTTTTTAATACAAATTACATATATCATTTAAAAAAAGAAAATCATTCTTATACATAAATTAAATATTTAATTACATTTGCACACAAATTACATATATAATAAAAACAAACACCTTTTTTATACATATACAGGTTGCGTATTAACCCTATGAGTACCAGAGGGGTAGCAAACACATTACAATACCTCTCTGGTACTCATAGGGTTAATCTTGCAATACAAACTATGAGGGCATGTCGAATATAATAGGAAAAGAAAAATGTCGGATAAAAATGGTGAAAGAAAGTCATGGAAGCACTGTAATCGACTTTTCAAGGAGGAGGGGGGTTAAAATGTCGGATGTACAATATTCGTCTAATTAATATGGTGAAAGAAAGCACTGTAAGTCGACTTTGGAAGGGGAAGGGTTAATAGTCGACTATGAACAATATTTGTCGGATTAATGTGGTGAAAGAAAGCACTGTAAGTCGACTTTTAAAAGGGGGGTTAATATGTCGAGGGGGGGGCACTTTATGTTGGATTTGTATGCTGTATACTGTATTATACACTGCTTTTGTTCGAACAACAATGGTTTTGAAACTGTCGTTATGGCTTCTACGCCTCAACCTCTGAGGTGCAAAATTTCGGACTTAAATGTAACCACAAAACAGGCGCTAATACTGAGCTTGGGTAATAGGATACTAATTGCACGTTATTTTTAGTTGTTTCCTATGGGCTTTTTTCAGACTGACGGTAAGTATAATTACCACTGGTTTTGCTTTCACAAGTCAGGTAATAGGAAAGCAAAAACTGACAAAAAACCCCCGCCTGTTTTATTTTTAGTGCTGGTAATAGAATCGAGCCCATGGTGTCTTCCACATTGTACTGAAGAGTATGGTTCATGTTATTCCAGCGGTTTGAAGACCAGGGGGTCATGACTGTGTCCTTTTTTTTCTCCAGTGTTCTTAGCTTCACTTCAGGATGGGTTTCAGCAAGAGTTTGGTCTTATATCTATTAAGATTCAGATTTCTACTCTGTCTGTGTCTTGTCAGCAAAATATTCCTTTTTAATGATGTGCATTCTTTGTGTAGGGGGTGGCTCATGTCTACCCAGCCTTTAGGGATCCCATTTCTCTGTGGTATTGGGCCTTGGTTCTGCAAGTATTTCTGAAGGCTTCTTCTTTTTGCATTTGTGTCCTGTAAATCTCCCTTCCTGATCTTTCATTCTGTAGGGGTTTTCCACTTGGGTTTTTTCTGAGTTTCTCATTATCTAAGATTTTGTTTTTTCTTCTACTGCTATGACTATGTCTGATAGACAGGAGCAAGAGCTTCATTGCTTAGAAGTAGTTAGGCACTTGTGCTGCTATGTTCCTTGCATGAGGCCATTCCACAATTCAAACTTTCTGCAGTTCGGACTTGCTTTTTTTTTTATTTTATTTTTTTTATTATTATCGAGTTCCCTTGTACAGGCTTAGTTGTGTCTCAGGTGACAGTGGTTTTCTGGTTTTGGGCAACCATTCGCCAGGCCTATCCACTAAGGAAATAGATCTGCCACCTTTAGGGTAATACCTCATTCCACTAGAGTGGTGCGTGCTTCCTGGGCCTACAGGAACCAGGCCAGTGTGAAGCACCTGTGTCTGGTGGTAACGTGTCCGCTCCTTCACACATTTGTTGAACAGTACCATGTCATTGTTCTGACTTTGGTTGCAATTGGTTTTGGACGGGAGATCCTACAAGCTGTTGGGCCTGTGAAGGTACCCTTTCTCTCTTTTCCTCCAGTAACCTGTGTTTTTTCCAGTTACTTGGATGGGTGTGTAGGTGTCCACTGACACCTGCATTTGTATCTGTTCCAGTTCCTCATTGTTAGAACCTGTTCTGTGATTTGAAGGTTTTTTTTCTTTCCCTCCCTGGAATATTGGTGGATAGCTTTGGTAAATCCCCATGGTTCCCGTGTTCCACACTGGATAACCGAAAAAAGGGGATTTTTGTATACTTACTGATACAACCTTTTCTCTTAATCCATGTTGAACACAGGGCTTCCCTTCCAGAGAAAAATTTGTTCCAGGCTAAGGGGTCATTTGGGTTCTCTGGTATAGGTGACCCCCTTTACTGCATCTCTTCTGACTTCTCACTTTTTCTATCTTTGCTGTTTTTGTAAAATTGAGCTGGGTTGTTGGGGATAAATCAAAGTAGGGAGGGAGTCTCTGCATCCAATGAACCTTTTAAGGCAAGCGCCATACCCTGCTGCAGGAAGATACTTTACCCCCGTGATTCCTTTGTTCCACATGGAATAAGAGAAAAAAATGTAATGGGATGTACAAAACATACCCGTTTATTGGTCATATGCAAATGAGCTAGTACAGGCTGGTAGGGAGTGGTGGGTGTCATGAGGAGCTCTGTGTAATGTTAATATCAGGCTGGTATGCCAGCCTTTATTGTCTAATGTGTATAAATTGGCAAATAAATAAAGATAAACATCTCATAAACTATTGCTTGCAATAAAAAAATACTAACATAAATATATGTAATTTGGAATGCTATTTCCAGACCACTTGTTAGTTACAAAGTGACGGTTCCACTTTAACTCCCATGGATACCAGAAAGATCTCCAGTGCACTGTGAAACAATACACTGGAAATCTCTCTAACGTCCGAGGGGTAAAAAACAGCATTGTTAATTACAATTAGTCACAAGTAAAATATATACAATTTATGCATTAACCGTCTGTCAATGCTCTATTTATTAAAATGAATTCATGCTTAATATCATGGTTATTTTTAATTGAGTATGTAAAACGTTTTCCATCATCATTTTTCTTTGCATTGTTGCATATCAGTTGTCATACGTTTGAGATTTATTCCTTATTCACCAAGCTAAAGAGGGGCATTTCTGGAGCAAACCAACTGCACTATAGGTTTGAAATTAAATTATGCAAATTCCCATTGATTTAAATCAAACTTTTAAAACCTAGAATGCTAGTGACCTCTCTAGAATTCAAGGTCATAAAACCTGATTTAAACAGAGACACGTGAATGGAGATACTGGAGATGACTGCAATAGAATGGGACTCCATTTCCCTGCTGTTTCTTACCCACCACAGAGTCAACACACCCAGCCCAGAGGCCCTGAATTGGTATACCTCTATTCTTTGTCCTGTTACCCCACTCACATGACCACCCAAGCAATAGAGAGGCAAGATGGATGAACTTTAGATGCAAATACTGCAACAGTCTCTAGTGCCCCTGTTATCATCTACTATGGAATGGCTTACCCCTGCTTAGACCTGATGGTGGTGGCACAGCTTAAAACCTTATCCCAGAGTGCCCTGTCCAGAGGCAGATGCCTGGCATGCTTGATGAACTCAGAGCAGCTATAAATGAGTTTAGGTCAGACGTTGCCAGGCTGGGAAAAGATTATTGTGAAGGCAATGGCCTGATTGAAGCTGGCTAATCAGGTGTCACACTTTATTCCAAACTAGAAACCATAAAAAAGTGGACTGTAAAATAAAATAAGTAACATTATATAAGGATGGTGACCTGAATAGACGCTAAATGGGGGATACCAAGCAGAGTGCCGCACCTAAAGCCCACTGAGATTCAAAGGCTGTTACTCTCCCAGTGGACAAAGCAAGCAAGAGCTCGCTAGTGTCCGGAACATCTCTTCAGTCTTCACTGGAGCCTGCACTGCCAGCACCTGCTTAGTTTTTGCCAGGAGCAGGTTTATGAGGAGGTCCTCAGCCCTACAGTCCAGAGACACTGTGAACAGGCTGGGCACACTAACCGCACACAGGAAGAAGTCCAAACAGTGGCTACACCTTTCACTTACTATGCTGTTGCACTTTGTGCAAATCATTTGCTGAGATTATCTACTCCCCTCAGGACTTTAAAAATGTGTACAGATTACCCCACCATCCCAGTGGAGACCCAAGGGACATTTTATTATCTTTTAGAGACATGTCTCTGAGCGAAAGAGTGCTTAAGGCAACCAAGGCCCAAAACCTGACATGATAGCCCAGTGGCAGTATTCACATATCCGTTGTCCATTATACTGAAAAAATGAAAGCCATGTGCCTGCTTATTGGCTGATTTTATAGCAAGGCTATCCACTATAAGTAGAGAACTCATTTTGGCCTCCATTTCACCCTTAATGGTACACCATTCCTGGTTAAGTCACCACACGAAGCTGCCCACACACTTGTCTCAGCCTATGAATGACAATGCGCCACATGGGACCATTTCTCTGTAATCTATGTCACCACCCAGTTTGCAGCAAGTGCCTACCACCTCATTGCCAGAGTTCAGTGATGAGGTGCTTTAGGACCTATCACTCCTTCCACCAGAGAACTAAGTTGAGGATACAGGAGAAGAGTGGTTAAGTGAGCGCTGATGTCCCTCTTCCCTTAAGCAAGAGAAGAATGAACTGAGGCGGCCCCAAGGTACCACAGCTATTTTCATGTCTGTGGGCTGTTGCTCTGTTTACTGTATGGTCTTTATAAACAATCTAACTATACTATGTTCTCAGTAGGTACCTACATATCTCTCTGCTGCAGCGTTCTACTGTTACCCCCCCCCCTTTTTTTTTACCCATGTAACGGACCCTAGGCCGTTACTATGGAAGTTCACTTGTTCCACCCTGTAACGGACCCTAGGCCGTTACTATGGAAGTTCACTTGGTTCACCAAAAAGACCTGACTTTCACCAAAGCGGCCAAAATGCAGAGGCTCCACTGAGTCTGAGTTCCCATTGTTTCCATTGTTTACCCCTGCCCCTTATCCATGAAGTTCAGCCCTTTGTGACATTGTGTGCCCATTGTTGCTAAATTTAATCATGTTAATTTAATTATAGAATGTTTTGTGCCCTTTTGTTAACTGTTTGACTTGATGCAATTAACTCTGCTTAAAAGAGCTGAATTCAGCCAAAATAAAGTGTGTTCAGTTTTGGAACCTGACTGGCGTGCTGTGTCGTTCGTTTGGGGTGGTATCAAGGGTCTTCTTTTGACCCCCATCCTGGGATAGCTGGAGCGGAGCACCGGAGACATCACCCTTCCCTGGCGGCCCCTGCAAGAGAGAGACCCGGCATAGCAGGCTAAGTCAATCTGAGGACTTAGGATCCTGTTACACTGGTGGCAAGCGGTTGGATCGAACTGAAACCAGCCCAGCAGGGGGAGATATAGCCGCTGGCTTGACCCCGGTTTCAGCAACAGTTCGTGGGATCTTTTCTCTCACTCCACTGAGGGGATCCAGCCGGTTACTGATGGCAGCGCTAGAACCCTGGGACTATGTTGCGCCCAACTGGAGACAGACGGAGGAGCTACTAGCGCTGCGCTGGTCGCTGTTGGGGGACAATCCTCTACCAGAGTGGGAAGAAAGTCTGGCCTGCTACGTCGAAGAGGAGGTTCGTCTGCAAGACCGGTACACAGCCTTTCGCCATAAAGCGGAGCAGAAGGGCTACAGCTCTGCACCACGCTATGGGGTCCTTGATGGCTATGACTACTGCAGCTCTGGAAAAGTATGGGCGCTCTTGTGGAGCGACCACAACTTTGGCAGCAAGGCGGACGGTCGTTTTTGGGATATCCGGGATGCCCGGGAGAGGGTGCTGGGCCTCCATGACACCCCAGAGCTGGAGGGGGAACTTTGTGACCTGGCGGAGCAGGAGTGGCATCTTGAAAGAGCCTACCAGAGTCTTTTCCGGAAGATTGAAAGGCATGGTGCAAGAGAGGGACCAGGGACAGTCCACCTGTATCCTGCACCACTGGAAGAGATGACCCTGCTGACCAACCCGCCCTGCCATGGCGGCTCAGTTCCAGCAGATGAACACCCATTTGATGAGTTCTGTGATCCGGTATCAGAGGGGGTGCAGAAACTGTTGCCTCGCCTGGGACCCAACCCATTGGAAGAGACGGTGGCCCAACTTACAATGGCAGTAGAGCAACACTACTTTCAAGAACTCCGGAGCTCCAGTAATTACCCAGCCCTGGGGAGTGGGACCATGGTGCTCCCCAGTGGCGCTATTTTGTCTGGCCTGGGAGGCGAGACCGAGGTCTGCACCAGGCCCTGTGTTTGCCCTGCCCTGGAGAAGGAGAAACGTGTGCTCTCCAGGGGCACGGATGTTACTGACCTGAGGAATGGGACTGCAGTCTTCCTCAGGGCAGAGAATGGCCCTGAAGTGGGTGGCCATGAAGAAGAGGATCCCAGCGGACTGACGGGAAACAGTGCTGCTGATCCTCTTGTTGTCCCTGTGGACTGTGAACTGGGGGGTGGGAGCGAGCCCACCAGTATCCCTTGTGCTGGGCCCGACGGAGGTGGCCCCAACAGGCTGACTGACAACAGTGCGGCTGCATCTGGCAACCCTGAACTGGTGGGAGGGAGTGAGCCCACCAGCCTTTACATGACCCATGACCTGGTGAGTGGGAGCGAGCTCACCAGGTCCAGGGGAAACCCTGCTGTGGTGGACGGGAAGCAGGTCCCCAGCAGCCGGCCCTGTCCTTCCCCTATTGCTACTGCCCTGGAGAATGGGAAAGGTGTGCTGTCCAGGTGCATGGATACGTTTGTCAGGAAAATGGGGAATGTGTTCCTCCTCAAGAAGAGAAAAGTCCAGGAGGCTGATGACTTGGAAGAGGAGGAGCCCTGCAGACTACGCCAATGCAGTATTCGGGCTCCTAGTGACTTTAAACTGATAGGTGGGAGTGATCCCACCAGCCCCTATGTGACCCCTGGCCTGGTGAGTGGGAGCAAGCCCACCAGGCCCGGTGAAAATTCAGCTGCAATGAGTGGGACAACAGTCCTCATCTCCAGCCCACCGCTTGTTGCCCGTTTGCTTGAGTCCCCAGCCTTGGTGAGTGGGACCACTGTCCTCACCAGGGATGTTGGGGTGTCCCCTGGATTCCTTTGCCCCAGCCTGGCGGGTGGGAATGCATTCCCCACCAGGCCAGCCGTTATCCCAGCCTCAGGGAGTGGGACCACCGTCCTCCCTGGGTGCTGTTTGTTTTACCCCAGTGAATCCATTTGCCTTGGATTGATGAGTGGGAGTACGTTCCTCACCGGTCCTCTGGATGCCCCTACCCTGGGCAAGAGGTCCACCAGTTTTGACAACAGCCCTTTGCATATTGCCTCAACTCAGGAGAGTAGGAGCAGCTTCCTCTCCTGCCACCATGGGGCACTTGCCAAACCAAAATGGGGAGGTGTACCCATCCCCCCACAATTTGATCTACAGCCTTGTAAGAGCCCAGAGAACCCAGTGGCCAGTAGGACTCCTCCGCATGGACTGTCTATGGACCCTGAGCCACTGGCCCCAGACCCAGGAGGGCCTGACCTCAGCTCTGTCGGGGGCATGGCCCATGAGAGACCGCCCAATTTGGTGCCAGCCAGGACAAAGAGGCACCGGGTTCCATGGCCCAGGACCAAAGGCCCCAGTTTAACCCTTGGCCCAGGACAAGGGGCGCATCTGCTGTCTACTGGCCCGGACAAAGGGCCCAATGCTTTCCCTGGCCCGGACAAGGGGCTCCAGCCTTTACCTGGCCCGGACAAGAGGTGACCCTCCTCCACGCAGGAACGTGTCAGACTTCCCAAGCCAGCGTTCATCCAAGCTGCTTCTGGCTTGGGTCTCGAAGGGGGGGGAAATGTAACGGACCCTAGGCCGTTACTATGGAAGTTCACTTGTTCCACCCTGTAACGGACCCTAGGCCGTTACTATGGAAGTTCATTTGGTTCACCAAAAAGACCTGACTTTCACCAAAGCGGCCAAAATGCAGAGGCTCCACTGAGTCTGAGTTCCCATTGTTTCCATTGTTTACCCCTGTCCCTTATCCATGAAGTTCAGCCCTTTGTGACATTGTGTGCCCATTGTTGCTAAATTTAATCATGTTAATTTAATTATAGAATGTTTTGTGCCCTTTTGTTAACTGTTTGACTTGATGCAATTAACTCTGCTTAAAGGGATAGTAACACTTCGTTTTAACTTTATTTTATTTTGTAGGCATTAAAAAAACATGAAGAATGATATAAGTCTTATCTCTCAAACCTTTATGGTTTATGAGATATTCACAAGCAAAGTTCCCCTCCCCGCCCCTTTTTCCTAGTGTAAGACATCTCTTCTCAGATGTGGACCAGGTTGTATGACAGTACAGATAACAGAAGGGGACAATTTTCTTTGTATGAAAACAATGAAAGCCCTTCCCCCCTTGAAAAGTTTTTCAGCTTTTTCCATTATCTTAATTGAAGATTGTCCCTCTCTGCAGTCTACCTGGGCATCTCCCTTTTTATCTGGTTGAACAGGGGGGGGATACTTTGTTTGTGAATATCTCTTAAACCATAAATGTTTCAGAGATAAGACTTATATCATTCTTCATGTTTTTTTAATGCCTACAAAATAAAATAAAGTTAAAATGAAGTATTACTATCCCTTTAAAAGAGCTGAATTCAGCCAAAATAAAGTGTGTTCAGTTTTGGAACCTGACTGGCGTGCTGTGTCGTTCGTTTGGGGTGGTATCAAGGGTCTTCTTTTGACCCCCATCCTGGGATAGCTGGAGCGGAGCACCGGAGACATCACCCTTCCCTGGCGGCCCCTGCAAGAGAGAGACCCGGCATAGCAGGCTAAGTCAATCTGAGGACTTAGGATCCTGTTACAACCCATATCAGCCTAGTTACCTATGATGTCTGGTTGGTGCTGTGTCTGATGACAAGAGATAACAATTACTTTTCAGCCCCCCCAAGTTTTTGTTTAATAAATTATTTTTGCCTTCTTTATTATATCTTCAGCAATCTTACCCACCAGCTAAATATGAATTAGTGCCCTGGACCATGCTGCAGTCTGCCTGTCTCTGGAGGCCAGCCAGGAGGGTCCTTGCTGACCATGGAGGCTGAACATACTTCTGTCTTTGACTGAAGAAACTCACTCATCAGTCTCCAGCTATATCAAGCAGTACTTTGAATTTAACAGTCGCAATGACACTAACCCTTCAAGAAATTGAAAGACCCAGAAGACCAACCTAGGAGACACTTGATATATCATTATGGGGGACCATAATCTGCCTGCTGTGGACTGAAAAAAAAAACAAGTAGCAAGTTCAACCAGTAGTAGAGATTTCCCAAATTATTTACACCATTTATCTCTTAGTCAGTTAGAAGCGCCAACAAGGAAGGAAGCCATGCTAGATTTATTATTTACAAATGGAGACTTTGTATCAGATGTAGCTGGAATTTTTACTTACTTGGGCATTAAATGGAAGCATATTCATGGCGGCATAATCACGGCACATTAATATGTTTTAAACCTTTTGAGTGCCAGTGAGGTACCCAACTCCGCCACTCAAAGTGTTAAACAATGTCATAGTTTATGCTTTGTACTAATACTTATGTTTTATTTTACAGCAAGAAGAAAGGAGAAGGCAGAAGAAGGAAGAGAAGGACAGAAGAAGAAGGACAGTGGATAACAGGTAAGTGTGTTAACAATCAGTGATTTCCAGTATGTCAGGCACCGATAGCTTTTTTACTGTGAAGTTCCCAATACTACCTCTATTTAGTGGCGTTTTGAGAACTTAACGCACAAAACAGACTGTTGGTCACAAGACCTTTTCTGTGGCCTAACGTCCGTTGTGCTTTAAGCCGGTAGGACATTTGAATACTGATCAGGACATTTTCTTTTGCTGGACGGTATCCATTTTGCCCTACCGGCTTTTTTATCTCAAACAATTGGATCGAGTCCATAGACTGAAGACAAAAGATGGAAATTCTGCAAATGAGGATAAAGGTCCAGCTGACTGCCTTAATGAATCAGATTGATGATAACTCATCCAGGGATCCATTCCTCCTATCTGCAATTGTTCTACTACCTACCTTAAGTCCCTGGAACTCTGTGTTCTCTCTGCTCTGTTTGTCTATATGACTGATGCAATATGAGCACCTTATTATGTCTGACTTATTTTTCTTCTGTCAAGCCTCTTGTATGCCAAATTGAGGAAAGGCACCATGTTAGGATCCCTCCATGGTATAGTTGGATAGCACCAGAATTTAACCTCTTTAGTTTGATGAATAATGGAAATGAGGCTTATACAGACACTATTATGAGATGTTTCTTTTAAAGGACTTGGAATTGCACATGAATACATATACAACTGAAATGTAGAGTAAAATAAACAAAAAAATATCCAACCTTCCTTCTCAATAAGTGCACTATTTACAGTTCTGGTGGCTGCCTCACTGAGGCCACACATATTTTCAGAGAATACACGGAAGAAGTATTCATTTCCTATTACAAGATCAGATACCGTGGCACTGGTCCTATGATAGTGTTCCAAGACAGTGAACCATTCCTGTAAGAACAAAGGAGTAACAAAGTCAGGTATTGGGTCTTCAATACATTCACTTATGACTGGTTATAGACTGGCCACACCTCTGCTCTACGTTTGACCCCTCCTCTAGACCCATTCAATGTTGCCATAGAAAATACTCTTAGCTTATAAAGTAAAAGCAAAAAATAACTCTTAACTCATTGGATTCTACAATGATCTCTAAAGCATTACAATTCAATGCATAGGGCCTCTGTAGCACCCAAGGAGTTAAATAAAGGTGCTAGTGGAGGTATTTAAACTGACACATAACCTAGTCAAACTAAATTGGATATCATGGCAATATATAAACTGGATAGAGAACTGGTTAAATGATGGATGGTAGAGAGTTGTTGTGAATGGAACCTTTTTGGGTTTGTCTAAAGTTGTAAGTGGGTGCCACAGGGTTCAGTCCTGGGCCCAATACTTTTTAATTTGTTTATTAATTATCTAGAAGTGGGAATTGAACGTAATGTCTCATTGTTTGCTGATGACATTATGTTGTGTAAGCAAATACATACAGAGTTGGATGTTTTCTCTCTGCAGAAGGATTTAGATAAACTGAGTGAATGGGCAGAAAAGTGGCAGATACATTTAAAGGGATAGTAATACTTCGTTTTAACTTTATTTTATTTTGTAGGCATTAAAAAAAACATGAAGAATGATATAAGTCTTATCTCTCAAACCTTTATGGTTTAAGAGATATTCACAAACAAAGTATCCCCCCCCCCCCCGTTCAACCAGATCGGAAGGGAGGTGCCCAGGTAGACTGCAGAGAGGGACAATCTTCGATTAAGATAAGGGAAAAACCTGAAAAACTTGTCAAGGGGGGAAGGGCTTTCATTGTTTTCATAGGAATAAGAGTGTCCCCTTCTGTTATCTGTCTGGTCTATGGACTACATTCCACATCTGAGAAGAGATGGCTTACACTAGGTAAAAGGGGCGGGGAGGGAAACTTTGCTCGTGAATATCTCATAAACCATAAAGGTTTGAGAGATAAGACTTACATCATTCTTCATGTTTTTTTAATGCCTAAAAAATAAAATAAAGTTAAAACGAAGTATTACTATCCCTTTAAATGTAAGGTTCTGCATTTGGGTTGTAGAAACAAACATGCTACATATACACTAAATGGGAAACAACATGGAAATCCTCATTAGAGAAAGATATAGGATTATTGATAGATGATAGACTTCAAAGCAGTATGCAGAGTCACTCAGCCGCTGCAGGATAGTAATCCAGCATAAAAAGAGGTATAGATGCAAATATTATTCTACATCTATATAAATCCGTGGTAAGTCCTTATCTGTTATGTACAGTACAGTTTGGGCACCAGTTCTTAAAAAAGACATTATTGAACTGGAAAAAGTGAAGAGACATGCAACAAAACTGATAAAGGGATTGAAGGACCCACATTGTAAAGAGAGACTAGCCAAACTGAGTTTGTTTACATTAGAGAAGAGACGTCTAAGGGGTAATATGATTACCATTTACATATATATATTCAAGATTGATACAAAAACTCTCCAAATAATTAGTTACTCAAAGAGCTGAGCTAAGAATGAGAGGTTTTGCTTTAAAACTAGAGGAAAGGCACTTTCAACTAAAACATTAAAGGCAGGGATTTTTTACAGTAAGGGTGGTAAAATTATGGAATTCTTTGCCTCTGGATGCTGTGTTTGCAGATACTGCTTTCAAAAAGTAATGGATACCTATCTAGCACAGAACAATATTGAGAATTATGACAGTTGGCTTCAAAGAAGATAGGATGTTGATTTTCTTTGACTTCCATATGGAGTCAGGAAGGACTTTTTTACCCAGTTGGGGCTTAACTGGAAATGGCTTCAATGTTTTTTTTTGTTTTGCCTTCCTCTGGATCAACAGGGGTGATTTTGGTATTGGCTGGACTTGATGGATGCATGTCTTTTTTCAGCTTCATCAACTCTGTTACTCTAAGCCAACCACTATAAATTAGGAGCAAATGTGTGGTGGAGGTATAGTTGGCTAGTTAAACCCACAACATCTGACATACATCTCACAATTAGGGACCTCTGGGTAGAGGATTACGCTGTCTAATGGGAAATAGGGTCCTGTTGATTACAGATGGTATATAAATATCATATAAATCCTGGGATGGTAAAGAAAAACACTGGAAATCAATGCATTGAAGACCTCTCTATCCAAGGGATTAATTGTGAAAACAAATGAGTACCAGTAAAAAGAAACTGAATGACTGATATCACACAGTTGGGAGTTGAGGAGAATGTGCAATGACTTGAGAACCAGAGGGATGCACAAGCAATGTAAATTTGGATTTTAACCCATTCTAAAGCAATATATTGCATACCCCACTGGTTGTCAAGGGGTTAAATATGTCAACGTAACATATTGAATGCATTTGTTTTGAATATGTACAGGTTACAATGCTTAACTAACTAATATGATGTAACTTTGTTGGCAGTAGAAAATACATAGCCAATGCAGCACTGAGGAAATAATAAATTGACGTACCATTGTCTTCTTGTCAGCCTTCTGAATTGTGTATCCAGTGATAGCTGCGTTACCATTGTCTGCTGGGGGCTTCCACTCCAGTGCAACATTTTCTCCCCAGACCTCCTCAATTAATACTGCTTTTGGTGGTCCAGGGCGATCTAGGCAGAACAATGTTGGTCAACTTTCTTAGTGCAGTCTTATTTTTCTCATCTCATGCAAAATCTAGCTTCACCATTCTGTGGCCTAGATTACATTCCAAACTTATCACTGATTTTATCACTACAACTTCCAACTGAAACCTATGGAGGATTAGTAGCTAAAAGCAGTGATAAAGTTATCCACTGCATCAAGGCTGATGTTTGCCTAAGATTGAGAGATCCATTATATAAATGTAAAATAAGTAGTCTAACTAAATTCTCAAATATATATATATACCAGAAATATTCATAAATGCCATGAATCCATACCAACAATTTGAATATAGATTGAAGCTTTGTCTTGGAGAGTGTCCACTTTTACTTTCAAGTCATATTTCCCAGAATGACTCATTTCTGCTTTGCGAATGAAAAGAATTGTGTCACATTCACTGTTCCGGATACTAATTTGTGTTTTGTCCACATGTGATCCATTCTTTTTCCACGAAACCTTTGGTCTAGGCTTTCCCTAAAGAAGAAATATGAAGATAAATGTAATCTGAAAACCGTCTGAAAAAAAAACAAACAAACCTGCAGCCACAATTTGTCAAGAAAAGGTAAGACCAGTGTATCAGACTTTGCTACTCTTCAGTGTGATCTTTAATAGTTAGGCTTGGGTATTTAACTCGTAGAGGATTAGGGTGGTGTGCAAAGCCCTCTAGCTCACAAGGAGTTAAAAATGATGAATCAAATTTCCCATCCTTGTGTATGCAAAGCAGGAAAATGCAATACAAATATGGCAAAGGTGCAGGTATTCTGGCAGTGCATTCATATATACATGCAGAGGTTTGTATGTGTGCGTCTGTCTCCATAGCTTTCATTGGGATCCAGCAACCTGAAACTGGTGGATCTTTCTGGCAATCTCTCATTGAATAAGCAAGTGCCATTGATGAGTTGGTGAATGGTTGAATGTGTAGGGAAATGAGGATTTCCTTGCACATTCAGTCATTCATTGCTCGATGAGCTGACATGCTAGAACTGGAGCAATTCTGGAGCAAACCTACTGCCCCATAGTGCATTGCCATTGATTTAAACAGGGTGTTTAAAGTGATAGTAATACTTCGTTTTAACTTTATTTTATTTTGTAAGCATTAAAAAAACATGAAGAATGATGTGGTTTAAGAGATATTCACAAGCAAAGTTTCCCCCTCCTGCCCCTTTTACCTAGTGTAAGCCATCTCTTCTCAGATGTGGTATCTAGTTGTAAGACCAGACAGATAACAGCAGGGGACAATCTTCTTTGTATGAAAACAATGAAAGGCCTGCCCCCCTTGACAAGCTTTTCAGGTTTTTCCCTTTTCTTAATTGAAGATTGTCCCTCTCTGCAGTCTACCTGTGCACCTCCCTTCTGATCTGGCTGAGCAGTGTTACATCAGTAAAAGGGGCGGAAGGGGGACACTTTGCTATTGAATTACTCTTGAACTACAACTCTGACAGAATTGATATAACACTCTCCAAGGTCCAAATACTATGATGATTAATTAGAGCTGCTTTTATTATGAAACATTACTATCCCTTTAAGCACTCAGCTAAAGAAATCCCCAGCATTTTGTGAATCAATCTGTTGGAGATCGCTCTAATGTTCTAGACATTAAAAGCTTCAGGGGAGGTTTTTTAGTGTCCCTTGTGGTGCAGTTGGTTTGCCCCAGAATCTACCCATTTCTTTTTAGTACATCATCCTCTCTGTTTCAGCTTCTTGAGAAAATAGCACATGGATGGGCAATGTAAAACCCCCACCCCCAACTGCAGCTACAGATGGAGGAGCATGATTAGAGTTGTAGTCTGGCAACAGTTAGAGTTACTCACATTGCCCACCATTGGAATAGCAGAACTTAAAAGGGAACTTTACCTGTAGGAGTAACTGGTTCATAATGTGTTTAAAGGGATAGTAATACTTAAAATGTAATAAAAAATATGTTGTAGGGTTTATCCCCCTGAGTAAAACAAGAGTACTCCCACTGATGAAAGGTGTTTTATTCAAAAGGTATTAATTTTCAAAGTTGAATTTTTTAGGTGCAATATCACAGTGGCCTAAAATTGTACAGTGGCGCTGTTGCTACACCATCCTATGGAGATATATGGTCCCGGGACCAGAGCTGTCCATAGGATGGTGTAGCAACAGCACCACTGTACAATTTCAGTCCACTGTGATATTGCACAGTGATATTACTTCATTACTTACTTCCTTCATCAATCCTCAACCCTGATGAAGGTCCATGTTAGGACCGAAAACGTTTGGTGATATAGAGGCATCTATGGAATAAACCTTATTGCAGTTTCAACAATTGAGTGTTGTCTCCTCTGCTCCAGTTATACACTGAGTATTTTTGTATATATATATATATATATATATATATATATATATATATATATATATAATTTGTGAGTGCCACTGCCAGCTCTTGTTTATATATATATATATATATATATATATATATAGTTTTCCTCCCTGTTTCCGTTGGTTTATGACTGTTCCTGTGCTGCTCTCTTCACCATGGTCTCCTGCTAGAAGAGACACTCCTGGAAGTTATACTGGTACACCAGCTCCCATCCAGGTCAGGGCCCCAGCTCAACTGGGGTCAGACATCTGGCTTTGCGGCCAGCACCTTTAATACGGCTTTGGCAGCATCACGGGAATCTGGTGACCGGCACCCCACCCATACATCGCTCCCTAGCATCGCTCTCAAGCTTCTTTCTCTCCAGAGTGTCTGAAACCGTTACAAGGAGGTACTAGAAGCTTGATGAGGAACTGTACAATTGGGGTTGTAAGTTTAGAATGCCGTTATTTCTAGAAGTAAGCGTAACAGAGAGGGACCCCTTGAGAACCAAAGCATTGTACATCCCTGTGGTCCTCAAGGGTTAATGTCAGTTAACTTTTAAAAGGGATCTATCACCCCTATACAGGTTTGTCTAAAATGGAAGTTTATATAGCGACTGGCTGGCATAGAATTGTAATTTTTTTGTTTAATTGTTTGGCCAAAATTCAGTGTGTTAAGATGATCCCGTATCTTTCATACTGATAGACTGTGGGTCCAGCTCTGCACCGCACTCATTGGCCAGAAAGCACTCCAGCTTACATGCAGAAATCCTCCATCATTGGAGGAGGCTGGATAGAGGGAGGGGAGCAGAGGAAGAGTGACAGAGTGTGGTGCAGAGCTGTACCAGCAGTCTTTCCAGAAAGAAGACATGGGATCATCTTAACACACTTAATTTTGGCCAAACAAAGAATTAAACAAAATAATTACAATTCTCTTCCAGCTAGTCACTATACAAACTTCCATTTTAGACAAACTTGTATAGGGGTGATAGATCCCTTTTAACTGGGAATGCAATTTTGCATCAACATTTTTTAACCTGGATGTTGTAGAGTCAAAAAGTGGGGAGCTATCAGACTTTCTGAGATGTGAGCAGGGCCGGATTTACCAATAGACAGAGTAGGAAACTACCAAGAGCTCCAAATTTTGAGGGGAGCCTCAGCTGTGCTGACCACACCCACATTCTAAATTGAGCAATCTCAATGTTCCTGCACCAGTTTTATACCAATTCACAAGACATGTCTAGAGAAAACAGCCAAACTCACTGGCAAGGCCCAAGCAGGCAAAATGCACATCTGGGGATTGCTTCTCCTCTTGTTCAGAGGACTGCCTGACCTTCAAGGCTGGACTGCCATTTCTAGACAGAATCAGTATGGTGTGCTTTCTTCTCTCTGTGTAGCACATGTGAGCTAGTGTAGAACGCACCTTGATAGGATAAGTTCCTATAGAGCATCGGCTCTGCTTTCAGGACATCTAACCAGAGTGCAAAGACATTCTAAACCATTCATATTAAATCACAATATCCTGTCTTAAAAAAAGGCATCAGTTATCTTAATCTGGGGGGCAGCTACGTCTACATTGTAGACTAATATCCACTAGAGGATTCCCAGAGTATAGTTTCCTCTAAGCATACTCCAAGAAGTCTTTTGCTGGAGTTTTGGGTAATTATAGTGTTTCTCAGGTGGACAATTTGCATTTCCAGCTCCTTGGTAGCACTAAATGGCATCTCTTGTTCTGCCCAGGCCCATATAGTTTTATATATTTCTTTTTCTATTCTGCTTTTCTTACCTTGCATTTTAATTGATATTTCTTCTTTTTGTTAATTTGTTAGTGATATGTATGGGTTGGTTCTTACAGTAGGGGTACTCAGCTTCATTCCTCAAGATATACTAATAGTACAGATTTCAGGATTTCATTTTATACAGATAGACCAATTAAAATGGCTGAGCTACTGGCCGATCCACCTGTGATCAATGAGGGATATTATGACACTGTTAGTAGCTCTTGAGTACAGGTGTTGGCTACATTATTACATTATAACTGATAGCTCATCCAGTAGAGATCCACATTGAAAGTTTAGGCTGAGCTGGATTTCTGTATTGTTTTTGAATAACTTTTACATTTGACAACTCTTTTACCTGTTGATAAGATTGGTGCCAGTGCAAATGTATTTTCTATTATAAACTGTTCTTTATTTTAGGGCCCTATTTAAAACTATTTCTATTGTAATCTGTTCTTTATATTTAATCCATTATTATAGGGCCCTTATTTAGAACTACTATAAAGGTAACTATTGCATAATTTATTAAATTCACTCTATTTTGTTTAATATACATATTCCTAGTCAGATTTTGGGTTCGGACATTTTGTTTAATTGGTAATTAACCCACTCACATCATAAAAATCTAAAGTAGAAACCATTTCCTTTTTTGCATCCATAAAAACAACAATATAACTTTATATTGCGTGGTTTACTTTTTTTTATTGAGAAAAATAAGCATATGAAGTCAAAATATAGTCAACAAAATACACAATAACATGCTGAACACATGCAGAAGTACAGAAATACAGGACAATGGAAAATATTAATAGCAAGCCTGAAGCACAGGTCTAATAAATGAGTAATGAGCCCAGCCCTGTTGTGCGATAAAATAGAAAGAGAGAAATGGGAAACTGACGAAAAGCATCGTCAGAGGAGAAAAGAGCAGGAGAAGGGAGGAAAAGAAGGGATTGAGTGGAGGGGGGGGGGATGAGATCATCTCAGTCCTAGGACTAGGAATCTGGAATATTGAGGGAGGAGAAGTTTGTGTGTGCATCCGAGTGTGGTCAACCCTCAATTAATCTAAAGGTACTAACTTAAAATAGAAATGAACTCCAACCAGTAACGGTAAAGAGTTTGTGTGGTTTACTTTATATTAAGCAATGTCATTGGCAATTTTTTTTTCACACAATGTACAAGTATAATAATAATATTTATAATAATAAAAGTATGACAAAATACATTGTTCTTACCTGGAAAGGTATGACAAGATTTACAGCCTCGCCTACTTTTCGGATATAAGTCTGTTTTAAATGACGGGGCAGACGAATCTTTGGAGGCACTAAAGGAACAATACGTGAATTAGAACGCACATATCTTTCCTTTTACAATATTAAATCTTTGAGTGCCAGAAAAGTGTGAAATACATTGCAACACAATGTATTGGATACCTCTTTGGCTCTCAGAGGGTTAATGCCATTATGTTACAACTACCACCTTGAACAGCAGCCCTAACCCTGGATTGTGGGATTGTTTCTTGTAGCAAACTCTTTAATGACAAATATGTGACTGTATTGTCTGTTGTATAAGCTGCTGGTCAGGATTTACTAAACTGAAACGATGAGGAGATGTTTTTTAGATTTTACATAACAAAGTGGCTGTGTAGAATTCCCTTGTTTAGTAAAGTGAAATCAATGGCTGGCTGAACAACTAGGAAAAATTTACAAGTGCATCTTGCTTAGTATATATTTTCATAGTTAAATATCACCCCCTATTTCACTATCAGAGAGATAGTTTTAACTTGTATTAAATCATGTCAATAGTGATACTTGGAGTATTAGGCTGGATTTCATTCTTGTTATCAGCTCATAAACTACTACATCCAAATGATAGCCTAGAGATCCTGCAATGCACAGTGCATGCACATGGTAAACTACTGATTATCATTATGTGAGTGTGACTTACCTATTACCTCTTTGACTAGAATCGGTTGGGGGTGCAGTCTTGCATCACTTGGGCCAGCAGCATTCACTGCTTTAACTCTGACAAATATTTTAGAACCAGTTGGCAGTCCAGAGATTGTGAACCTTGTTTTATCTGTGGGATCAGGGTTTGCTACTATCCACTGTTCAGCTGATTTAATGAAAGAATGAAAGATACAAAATCATACTAAGATCACATGGTTCCACACTTTCAGTAGACATTCTTTCTATTGACAGCTATTTTGCAGGTGTACTTCATTTACCATCAGGCTCGGAATAACTGTTGAACCAACTGAGGACCTGAGGGCTGTAGACAACACATTACAAAGCAATGCATTGGACATTTTTCTGATCTTCAGGGGGTTCATGTATTTTCTGTAAACCCCATGTATGCAGGAGATGTTTCCAACAGAGCAATGCATCATAAAGCTCTCTGGCATCTACAGGTCAAGTATTTACTTGATAGTTAACTCTTTGAGTGCCAGTGGGTTACACAACGCATTGCTTTGCAATGCGTTGCGTACCGCACTGGCACTCAAAGGGTTAAAGAACTGTATTATTTCTGTGTATACTTGCCTTTAGATTAGAGTAATATGAATACAATAAATACTTCAAAGTACTAAATTTACACACAAAAAAATCACCAAGTATTGAAAAATATTTAGTCAGATTATGTAACATTGTGTAATATTTAGGGCATTATGAACAAAAGGAGCAATTCTGGAGCAAACCAGCTGCAACATGGGGATAAATAAAAATTCTCAAAAGTCACATTTATTTAAATGGGCAATTTAACCCCATGAATGCTAGAGAGGTCTCCAATGCACTGTAATGCAATGAATTGGAGACCTCAAGGGGGGGCAAAAATTCCATTTAAATCAGTGTGGGGGGGTTACTTGTCCCCTATGGTACAGATGATCTGCCCCAAATGTACTCCTCTCATCATGTGTGCATTAAGCCCATTATGTTCTATTCTGTATCCAACAAACTACAATTATGTTGTATCAATGAAATAGTCCAAAATAATGGCAATCTTTTGGGCTTATGGGTCATAATTTTGAATAGAACCATAATTCAGCTCCCAGGTCTTTTAGAAAACAGATGCCTAAATTGTCATCAAGTCCCCCAGATAGTGCAGGTCTTCAGGATACATAGTACTGAGAATAGGGGGTTGTATCTTTAGCACAGATGAATCCCTCGGTATCACTAAACATAAAGATATCCTGAAACCTGGACTGTTGGTGGTTCTTGAGGGCAGCTTTAAGTATCTATGTGTTGGGACAATTGTATTGGGATTTTCCTGCTGACTAAAACCAGGATGCTCCCACTACCAGCAGGGTCTAGATGCACTAAAAGTCGATGTGGTATCGGTATGATATTGTCCATGTGTTCGAATCACTCCAACAGTTTGATCTGCACACACATCGACATACTCACCAAAATTGTGGGATAGAAGGGGAAGGTTGGAGAAGGTCCCTATTAGCATACAGGCTTTTCGAACTGCTGTCAGTGTGGAAGGGATCTCCTCCCCTCACACATCACCAACACTATGACAATTCTGAACAGCATTCTCTGTTCTTCCCTACCCAGCCAGTAGGGGAACCCAGAGAAGGCTTTCAGCACCATGGACAGCATTGAATGCCATAGGGATGTGCATTGCTCACCCCTGTGGCATCCAGAGGGTTACAATAAACAGAACTAGTACACCAAGCACTACACAATGCACCCCCTTACGACATTCTCTCCCTCCTTAGTATGTCGACATATATGTAATATCGTAGACAGTTTGGTGAATACTGTGGATGTGCCTACAACACTGCTTCGACAGAACATCGACTTTCGTAGCCCTCTTTAACCTTTAGTGCATCTAGGCCCAGGTGTTTTATTCGAAAGTTATAAACCTTCAAACTGTCAGGAAGCAATGAAGCTGTTATAATGTTCTGTGGAGAACTTTAACAAGAGAGTCACCTCCCCCACAGAATGCAGCAGAATAACTGTCTTGAGACCAGTAGGTGAGCTCTCTGGACACCAGAGGGCACTGTTAATGGAATAAAACCTGTCCCACGAAAAGTCATAAAAATGTTTTAATAAAGTTTTACTATTCTTTTTAGTATGGGTGCAATAAACAATGGTTCAGTCCTTTTGACTATCCTACCCATGCTATATTTTGACTTCATCAATTTGGTATTCTCGCCAGTATACAAGCCTTGAGGACATATTTGGACACCCCTGTCTTAATTGGTCCATTTGCTTTAGTTTATTAGCTACTACTTGTCCTTAGTTCCACATTGGAAGAACCCTCCTCAGCTTCATCAATCACTCCTTAAAATTTGGATTCCATATACCAGTGGCTTTTAGACAATTAGCTGCAGTGGAACCCTTATGGAATCCTAAGAAATAACTCATTTAACTCCTTGGATGTTAGAGAAATCTTCAATATATTGCTTTACAATGCACTGGATACTTCTCTTGCATCCAAAGATTAACATGGTAACAATATCAAATACATTGTAATACTAGTAGGTACAGTTAGTTTAACCCTTTAAAGACTGGCGGGGGGTTGTGTAACACATTGGTTCTTAAAGACTACATTATTTGGCTAAAATAATAAATATGTTTGCTTGATCTTTATTTTTCCTACCTTTTTGTTAAAACATGAGTTAGAATCTTATGTTGGTTATTATTTTTGCTTTTTTCCCATTATCCACAAATTTTTTGTTCACATAAAGAAGTGTTAAAGTATTAACGGGTTTCTGCAACAGTTCTGTCACCCTTGGGAAAGAGGCATTAATTTATTAGCAGCTGCAAAAGTTAAAGGGATAGTAATGTTTCATAATAAATGCAGCTTTAATTAATCATCATAGTATTTGGACTATGGAGATTGTTATTTCAATTCTGTCAGAGTTGTAGTTCAAGAGTAATTCAATGACAAAGTGTCCCCCTCCCGCCCCTTTTACTGATGTAACACTGTTCAGCCAAAGCAGAAGGGAGGTGCCCAGGTAGACTGCAGAGAGGGACAATCTTCAATTAAGATAAGGGAAAAACCTGAAAAGCTTGTCAAAAGGGCAGGGCTTTCATTGTTTTCATTGTAAGTAAGTTGTCCCCTTCTGTTATCTGTCTGGTCTCACAACTAGATTCCACATCTGAGAAGAGATGGCTTACACTAGGTAAAAGGGGCGGGAGGGGAAACTTTACTTGTAAATATCTCTTAAACCATAAAGGTTTGAGAGATAAGACTTATATCATTCTTCATATTTCTTTAATGCCTACAAAATAAAATAAAGTTAAAACGAAGTATTACTATCCCTTTAAGCTTCTCAATGTAGCCCTTACTTAATACCCTCAAAGTAATGTTTAATAGAGTACATCCACATACTTCCTCTGAGCTTATTATTTAAAGTGATAACAGGGGTTCAGCAAGGAAAGAACTTGATTGTTATGGATTTATTTAAGAAAGCAGTCAAAGCAAATAAAAATTGCTTGCATGCCTTATTGCTTTTCATTGTGTATGTAGCGGCTTCGATTTTGGCTGTAAGCTGATAAATTGTTTCAAGTTACTAAAAGAATGTAGAACTGAAGGTGACGCTTAATATGACTATAGCCATGTGTTCCTATAGATTAAAGGCAGGATTCAATTGCAGGTAATACATTTCTCACCTGACTTTATCTAAAACACTAATTTAATTGTATGGGATCAACTGAAGATAAAATCAGTGATACAGTTATCACCTGTAGCTGAATCAAGCTATGAATGTTACATACTGAATTCCAGGTGGGACCAGGCAGTCCAAGAAGAGTTTGCTTTATTGTAGTTGTTGAGTTGATCGATGATTTATTTCAGCATCTTCTGCTTGCCATTATTTATCTTCAAGTTATATTGTCCAAATTGGGTTTGCAATTTTGCTCACATCAATGGTTTCTTATGCATAGCAAGCAAAAACAAATGACTAATTATTGCACAGACAAGAATAGACGCATGTCTAATGTAGAGGCTTTGTTATTAGCGTGGAATGATGGCACAGCTTCCATGGGGGATGATACAAAAAACAGTTTATGGAATGGAGAGAAGCAGGGTTTAAAAATGTAAAATCCTTCAAGGAATAGTAACCCTTTATTTTGACCACACATATTCTGAAATTGCATGCATGACACTTAAGTCAAATTGCCTATAATTTTATATATTTATTTTTCATCTTCATCTATTTTTAAAGGGATAGTAATACTTAAAATGTAAAAAAAAATATGTTGTAGGGTTTATCCCCCTGAGTAAAACAAGAGTACTCCCACTGCTGAAAGATGTTTCATTCAAAAGTTATTAATTTTCAAAGTTGAATTTTTTAGGTGCAATATCACAGTGGCCTGAAATTGTACAGTGGAGCTGTTGCTACACCATCCTATGGAGATGTATGGTCCCGGGACCAAAGCTGCCCATAGGATCGTGTAGCAACAGCGCCACTGCACAATTTCAGGCCACTGTGATATTGCACCTTAAAAATTCAACTTTGAAAATTAATAACTTTTGAATGAAACACCTTACGGCAGTGGGAGTACTCTTGTTTTACTCAGGGGGATAAACCCTACAACATATTTTTTTCTACATTTTAAGTATTACTATCCCTTTAATGATACTTCCTGGCTCTCTGATGCCAAAGAGTTTTCTGGTCAGGAAAGTGATACAATGGAACACTATCCCTGCAGAACGTTGTATACTTTGTGCTATCTTTTCTACATTGTATCTTTTAATATTGTATCACTAAACCTTCTTTCACAGTCCCTGACATAAATCTCTCTGGAAACAGACTTTCAGGGACATAAAAATGTAAAGTTTTAAAAAAGTTGGATATGAAAAAATGAATAGGCAATCTGAGTTTATATAGTATGCACTTGTAGAATATGTAAAGTCTAAATAAATGGTTACTATCCCTTTAATGACTAACCCTTTTGAATACTAGAGATGCCTGAAAAGCATTGCAAAACAACCTGTTAGAGACATCTTTAGCATCCAGTGGGTTAGGTTATTCAGTTTGTTATATTTTAGGTGAAATAATTCTTTAACCCTATAGAAACTGAGGGATGTGGATTGCATTGCTTTGAAATTTTTGAGTACCCGTCTAGTCCTTTCATGATTAATATAGTTATTTTATATATTCCTGCCACTAATAAAACCCTCTTTCTTCTTGCACTTCTTATACTCTTGTCTTTTTGCTCCCCTCACTTTTCTAACTTAAATAATGTGACCAATTAGTCACTTTATTGCCTTTACATTCAACCGCCACCTTTTTGCTGAAATACCAGTTCTAATTTCTTGGCCTAGATGCACGTGTGACTAGACTGCACACACACACACGCCAACATTTCTTGTCATCCCTTGCAAGGCTATACTTGCTCAATACCTGTTCCCAACTCAAGGATATTTCTTATTCACCACATAGAATTCCAGATAGTCTTACAATTTTTTCCTTTCAAATATCCAATGAGTGTAGAATTATTTTGATTTTCAAGCTACTAGTACATCAATATTAATTTAAAATGACTAGCTCCTCTGGTAGAGCAAGGAAGTCAAAAGGACTGACCTAATATTTGCAACATGTGAAAAATCAGGGATATTTCAAAAATGTATACTGTCCATGACCTTGTGGAATGTGCATTCACTCTTCATTAGTCTTTGTATGTTCTCCAAACTAAAGCAAGCTTGTTCATTCTGCAAAAGTCTCATTATCCAACAATTCAATTTTTATTAGTGTTTTCCTACATATATTGTAAAGTCCACTTTCTGTTGTATAGCACTATTCTTTTATAAAAGTTATATAAAGATATACATTCAAGCATGTTATTTATACTAAGGATATTATATGTTTTTGCCAAGACATGTGTACAATTGTATATCTTATTTGTAGCAATTACATTTTCTATAAATACAATAAATATTTGCATAATTGTTTAGTTAATTAATCAGGTTAATTCGATGTAGTATAATACTTTTTATCCCAGTTTTTACCCAGTAGACTTCAGAATAAATACACTATGGTGTCATGTCACTATTCCGTTTGCTCTAACAAAATAGTTATTTTAATCACCTGACTTTGCTAACGCTCATGCTGATTTGAAACATTCATACCTCCCAACATTTCAAACTGCCAAAGAGGGACACTTGTCTTTTAGGGGGTGTGGCTAGGAGTGTGGCTGGTGGGCGGGGCATTAAAGAGAATTTTTAGGCTATTTCATGACCTATTGACACCTTCTTGCGTAACCTAATAAATGACTTATAACAAGACCAAAGTATTGTATTTACACAGACGAATTTATAAACATCTACTGATGTTTACACAAACAATAATGTGAGTTTTATTGCTGAAGAACAGTATGATACACTTATATACACACCACCTAGTCTGATTTCCTAAAAAGAGGGACATCAGGGTGGGAAAGAGGGACAGAGGGATTTGGGTCTAAAAGAGGGACTGTCCCTCCTAAAGAGGGACACTTGGGAGGTATGAACATTTCATACATTCAAAAGCTAAGAGGCAGTACTGTCTAGTTTTAGTGCTAGTTATTATGATTGTAATGGTCTGATATAATCGAAAGTGTTGTCTATAAAAGAAGTGATTAACCCTTTGAGTGCCAGAGGGGTGCACAATGCATTGTGAAGCAATGCGTTATGCACCCCTGTGGCATTCAAAGAGTTAAAGGAACACTAACACCTAAATATTAATTTGATTGATATCATTTTAAATATAATGTATTTCCAGCTAGCTTCTGTAAAAATTAGATATTTATGTTTGATCCCTAAAATCTAATTCTATTCTTGCATTTTTATTACCTGCGTAGACTGTCCTTTATAGACACCATTTAGTTGTGTTTGTGCTCTTTGTAATAAGAAATAAGAGCTAAGTAATTTACTTTACTGATATTATGGCTTCTCTATTTATAAAGGCTCAACCTGTATACGGGCAATAAAACACTAAACTTACTAAACCCGATAAAGATTAATATTATGTTCTATTAAAAGGAGGCCTGGAGCCGTGGGATAGGCAATAATGGAAGCCCTCAGAAAAGGGCCGGATTTATGTCCTAGACACTCCTATGCAAGGCATTCTAGATGCTCTTAGCTCCACCCATGGATACCAGCCCCCATTCCTCACATGGCACAGAAAATACATTTGGCTTATAAAAAGCAAGGACAAAAAAGCTTTAACCCCATGGTTGCTAGAGATATTGCCAAAGAATTGCTTCACAATGCGTTGAAGAACTCTCTAGTATCCAAGGGGTTAAATAATATTCTGTAAAGGGGAATAAAACTGGTGCAGAGACAATGAGATTGTCCTGGCCACTCCCTCAATTCAGAAAGTGGGTGTGCACAGTTCAGTTTAGGAGCTATAGGCAGCTGCCTTCTCTGCCTATTGGGAAATCTGGCTCTTCCTCAGAAAGCACATGTAAGACTAAATTTTAGGCCTCAGAAAATAGAGAATTTTTACAGATGCTATCATGGAGTGCAGAGTATAAGTTTAAAATATCCTATGTCATTTTTATGTGTTCGTGCTTTAATAAAAGTTCTAACTGCATTTCACGTGTTCCACTATATCCCCTCTGTCATCAGCACGAGTAAATACATAATAATATTTGAGGAGAAGTTAATAACAAGGTAGTTGGTGAAATGCTTACATACCAATACTAAAATAATGTCTACAATTAAAGGCATGGAGGAAAATGGTGAGAGACGGTAACAAATAACACAGATAGTTTGATTAGTTGATACAAAGTGGAATGATATTTTAGGCACAAACAAAAAAGGTCATTATAAACTAGTTTAGTCTGCACATAAAGTAATGTAATCAAGTTGCTGGTAAGCAAGGTGAGAAATGTGTACATTAGAACATTTTAAAAAGATACATTTTTTTTTGCTTGCCCATTGTTAAGGTGCGACTGTTTTGCTCTATATTTACTAAACTTATATCTATATATATATATATCTATATATATATAGCCCACTCATCAGCATCTGAGGAACATAGATAAAGACTGAGCACAGGTATGATTCAAGTGAAAGGCCTGGCAGGAAATGAGTCACATTAATAAAGTTTTAACTTTATTTTATTTTGTAGGCATTAAAAAAACATGAAGAATGATAAAAGTCTTATCTCTCAAACCTTTATCGTTTAAGAGATATTCACAAGCAAAGTTTCCCCCTCCCGCCCCTTTTACCTAGTGTAAGAAATCTCTTCTCAGATGTGGAATCTAGTTGTAAGACCAGACAGATAACAGCAGGGGACAATCTTCTTGCAGAGAAAACAATGAAAGCCCTGCCCCCCTTGACAAGCTTTTCAGGTTTTTCCCTTATCTTTATGGAAGATTGTCCCTCTCTGCAATCTACCTGGGCACCTCCCTTCTGCTGTGGCTGAGTATTGTTACATCAGTAAAAGGGGCGGGAGGGGGACACTTTGTCATTGAATTACTCTTGAACTACAACTGTGACAGAATTGAAATAACACTCTCCAAAGTCCAAATACTATGATGATTAATTAGAGCTGCTTTTATTATGAAACATTACTATCCCTTTAAATGTAAGAAATCTATGCCCAACAGATGCAGTGTTTTGCAAAACAAAATCAGTTACTAAATTTTTGTGTAAAATTGGTGGAATTGTGACAGAAAATTGTATCATAAATATAATTAGTGATACATTTTTCATATTCCATTGTATTTTTCATATTGTAATTTCTTTAATTCTAAATTTTAAATTATATTAGTTTTGTACCAATGAAACAAGAGTACAAGACCAATGCAAAAGAGAATTAATAGAATTGTGACTATTGCTCCATAAAAATTTGCAAGCACTAGTACTGTGCAACATGCGCTGCATACATGGCAAAAATTATGACTATTGTCTGTTACCTTCTTCAGGTTCCTCCAGGAAGTCGTGGGAATCAATGTCTTTGTTTTGTAATACAACCTCCACTTTCTTCTCTATGGGCGTTAGTTCATGAAAAGTGACTGGTTCTCCTTGGTTTTGCAGCAATGTCTGAACTTTGTTATGTTCCAGTTTTTTCTTTGTTTGCCTTTTCAGCTTATTCCATTCTTTCTTAATTTCCTCAATAGACCTGTTATTGCCCCCCACAGCATTTATGTGCTTTTGGATGTCTGCCCATATTTTATCCTTATCTGCTTTGCTGGTGGACGCTCCAAATAGCTGGGCCCCGAGATTGGCCATATTATCCACTAAAGTGTTCAACTCCTCATCAGTAAAGTTCAGCTTGTCTGATCCTCCTGGTAAAGATGGGGCAACCTCAGACATATTGATTTTGAAACATGTTCCTTGGGCTTTGTAAAAGGCTAGCGCTAGTGCATTAAGGCAACGTTTTACAAACAACACAGTTCAGATCAGATAATCTATAGGGTACTATTATTTTATATTCTAAGTATATTATTTCACCAGTGTATATGTTTCTTATAAGTTATACCAATGTATAAGTATCAGTTTCTCTGATGTAGTTTACATAACTTGACCTCTTGTAAATATAATACTGGAGAGATTACATTTGAAGGCATGTAATCTCCCCTGAATATAGTGAACAGATCTGGGAAAAGTTTGGGGCTTTGAGGCTTTTAGTACTCATGGCTCATGGTAGAATTTCATATTTCTGGCAAGTGTCTCCAGTGCTGTTGCTCTGTGTAAATTAAAGTACTGAATTATGTGGTTTTGCATTCAATGTTTTAAGTCAAGGGGCTTGCTTATCATAGATAAATCAACCATCTTCCGTTCAGGAATAAGAATTATAGTCTGTTAGTGACATTAAATGTCACCTAATTTACTAGTCCCCTCACACTAACAGTAACATAAATAGACTTACAGATCATTTAGTAACATTCACATTTAGTTTAATAAAATATTGTACTAACAAAGAGGAAAAAGTGCATCTGCATCATTACTGCTTTGACTTTGAAGAACAGCACTTTTATTCCTCACTTTTTAGGAATATAAGCTAATGCAATCTGGCATGCTATTTGTAAACATCTCTATTAAAACAGGTCTAATAAAAAGTAGGCCTCAATGCAGAGGCAAGAAATAGTCAAACAATTTACATCTGTCTGAACCGCAAGAAAGATCCACGACATAATGACAATGAAATCGTGCAACCATGATGTGACGAAAGAGACACAGAAAGTTGATATTTAATATAATTTATAAGGAGATGCCTTCTGGTGTCTACGTGCTACATTATCATCAGACATTTTGGTATACAAACATAGCTCTTAAGTAATAGGGCTATTTTCACTATAAGTATTATATTGTTAATTGTTACTAAATCCTAGCATGCTCACTAAAGATGCTATTGAATCAGAATAACATTTACATGAGATTTCTACATACAAAGATTTTAGTGTTATTGTTTTACCTCCAGTTACATCATCTTGAAGATCATCATCAATCTCAGGGGTTCCCTCCATTTGTTCAAGTTGTAACATGGCCTCCACGCGTTTCTCAAGTGCAGATAGTTCTGGAGCAGCAGCAGGTACTGCCTCATTCTCCCCTGTGCCTTCTTTATTAAGTTGTGACAACTTATCCTTAGTTTGCTTTTTGAGACTATTCCATTTTTTTTTTATTTCTGCAACAGACCTGTTATTGCCCCCTACGGCATTGAGTTTCGATTGGATATCTGCCCATATTTTACTTTTTTCTGCCTTGGTTGTTTTTGCAGACAGGCTACCACAAATGTGTGGGCCATTTTTGGAGACACCATCCACTAACATGTCCAGCTCCTCCTCTGTAAAGTCAGGCTTATCCTTCTTCTCCTCTCCTCCTGGTGAAAATGCACCAACCTCGTAAATGCTGATTCCAGAAGTCAGGGTTGGGCCTGCAGTAGTCTCTGACTTGAGTATTAGGTATTGCTTGTAATGCTTACACAGATTAAAAATCCACATGCAGGAAACATAGTTAGTCTACTCTAGACAAAAACCAGGCACGTGTGCCTGTAAGTGGACATGCTCCCCCTTTCTAGTTTAGTATAATTTTATGAGATTGTGTGTTACATGATGGACAATGTTCTATAAGTATGTTGTGATTGCTTAACAGTATCAGTAAAATTACACATTCTTGCCACACACAGAAATCATCTATCTCAGTTTCATCAAACATGTTCATATGTTTGTGGGGTGTTTCTTTTTGGTAGTCCATGCAAAGCATAATATAATTAAATTTAGAAAGATCTCAGCAGCCAACAAAAATACCCATATGTGCCACAGTCTGATTCTGTGGCACCTGTTGATCACCAGTGATAAATGTTATTTGCTTTTTGGTTTGCAATATAAATATTTCTCAGACCTTCCTTACAATATATAAAACATTTTCATTAAGCTCCCTTTTTGACTGTGACTAGAAAAACGAATACAAGAAGTCTTTTCTACTTACTTATCTGAAGTATCTGTGTTTAACTATGTTTTACATATGATATGAATCTCTAAGGACATTGTGTGTTGACAGCATCTCTGCTGCTTAAGGGGTTAAATTTCAGTCTCTTGCAATCATAAATACTGAAGAAATTCTGCTTGAGTTAAAAATGTGTCTTTTTTACATTAGGTTGATATTACAGATTCGTTTTTTAGTGTGTTAAAACAAAAGGAACTCTGGAAACATTGGCAAAATGTTGATTTCTCATTAATCAACATAATTATAGGTTTACATCAAATGTGCATAAAAATAGACTGTTATTAGTGTAACGTCATATGTGAATAAGCAATAATAGTTAAACCAAGCCGATACCAATAAGATTAATTGGTGATTATTTCAGCTCTTTTGAAACATAAGAATAAAATAATTCAAGCCAACTTCTTTTCAATATGAGTGGAATGGTTTTGTGAATGGTTATATAATTTGATGTTTGTGTGGGAGACCTATCGATGAGCAAGGTGTAAGCAGAAACATAAAGTAATCTTACACATACATTGTGTATAAGATTCATGTTTCAGATAGATACATAGCTTAGTAACTGTGCCAGTTAAACACCCATAAAATGCAAATGCAGCAAGATGCTTCCTGTGTGCTACAGTGTAATAGCTTACAGCTTGGTGTAGTTTTTGTTAAATGATAGGTTAAACAGATGCAGTTACTTCTAACTGAAAAATTAGGTAATGCGTTTAAAGATTTTTCATATGATATGGATGGAGATTAGTTGCAAAGGGAAGACAAAGTGTCAGTGCTTACCTCCTTCAAAACAGTATTCAATGACATAACCATCTAAACCTGCAGCTCCTATGTGATCCGGGGGTCTCCATTTCATTGTGACTGTGTTATCAGTCACTCCATCTACTGTCAGCATAGTGGGTGCACTCGTTACAGCTAAATGAAAAAAAATAAACACTTTTAATACTATTCTATTAACGGTACAACTAGTGCTGTATGCAGAAAGCCAGGAGACCAATCCTGAAGCAAACCGACAAAACTATAGGGAATAAATTAAAATTCACCAAAATCCTATACATTTAAATTAAGCTTATAACCACTTGAATGCTATTGAAGTCTTAAACACATTGTGAGGCAATGCACTGAAGACCACTAGGGTGTGACAGTCCTGGCACATTATGGAATTATGGAATTGCAATGTGTCTGCAGGCCACGCTGCCATCCCAGAATGCATAGTTAAAAAAAAAAAAAAAGCCTTGTGGTCTTTTATGGCCCAGCACCCCCGGACCGCGTGGTTCTTAAGGAGTTAAGAGATGATTGGCAGGATGCAAAAAATGGAGCATCTGGGATCTATTAAAATCCATATATTTATGTGCTGTTTGTGATTTCTAATGTTCTGATACAAGAAACATACGAACGCCTTGATTCTGAATAGCACATTCTCCTAAATCAGTGTTTCTCAACTCCTGTCCTCAGGACCCACTAACAGGCCAGGACTTAGGGATTTCTCTGCTAGAGCACAGGTGTGGTGATCAGAGGCTCATTCATACTGATTAACTCACCTGTGCACTAACAAGGAAATCATCAAATCCTGGCCTGTTAGTGGTCCTGAGAACAGGAGTTGAGAACCACTGTTCTAAATTAACAGCACAGTTAGCCACATGTATGCAAATGTGCTCTAACTGCTTTGCTCAGTTAGGCACGCTCTTTAATCCTCTTAGAAAACAGTGAACATTTTTAGCCATGGCCACTTTTTGAAATGCATTAGCTAAACACATTTGCTAATTCATAAAAATGTGCTCAATTCAGTAACATTTTTCACTAATCATTTTCCCACCAAATGTACATTGTAAATAGAGAATGCTTGTGCTTCTTGCATTCCACTCTACAAGCTCTATTTCATACCTCCCAACATTTCAAATTGCCAAAGAGGGACAATTGTGTTTTAGGGGGTGTTGCTGGGGGTGTGGCCGGTGGGCAGGCATTAACGAGAATTTTCAGGCTGTTTCATGACCTATTGACACCTCCTTGTGTTACCTAATAAATGACTTATAACAAGACCAAAGTATTTTATTTAAGGACACTAATTTATTAACACATATACTGACGTTTAAAGAAACAATAATGTGAGTTTCATTGCTGGGGAGCAATGTGATACTCTTATATACACAACACACAATCTGATCTGGGATTTGGGTCTAAAAGAGGGACTGTCCCTCCTAAAGAGGGACACTTGGGAGGTATTCTGTTTAAATTACTGAGATTTTGTAACCCCCTCCCTCCCACACTTTAAGGCGCTGTGGATTTCTACAGAATTGATTCAGAATTACTGTGTAAATTAAACACGTTACTAGACACAACAATAATATTTTAACATTCATTTATATAATACATTAAACAGCAATGTGTGTACTTACCCAGTGGAATAAAAGCTTTAGATGGCGGGCTTGGTTTAGATATTCCTATTGAATTTACAGCAAAAACTCTTACTTCATAAGCTACACCTTCAATCATTTTTTTGGGCTCAAAACTGGTTTCTTTACAGAGGTCAAAGTTTAACCTCATCCACCTAGAACTTTGTTTTTTCTTTCTTTCAATGAAGTAGCCTGTGGTGAACGAATTACAAGAAAAGCTTACCATTAGATAAGGGCTAACTGATAAATGAGAGAAACATTAGCATTATCATTTCTACTAAGTCTACTTCAATGAGCACAGGCTTAGTAAAAAAAAAAAAAAGCCTAGGCTGCACCATGCAAAGATTAGCTCATGACCCTGAACCCCACCGCTGGCAGCAAACTGGAATGCAACCTGGAGGTTTGTGGCTTACAGCTACAAACTTTATAGGCTGTGTGTGCAGTTTGCATAGACTCCTAGGGGATTATTCGCAAAGGTGTGATAAAGAAGTAATAAAGTAGAGATGACTATGTTATTCTATGGACCATATGCACTAAGATCTCCAAAACTTAAGAAATGTTAGTGAATTGGTTCCATAGAATAACATAGGAACTGGAGAAGTCATCTCCACTTTATCACCTCTTCATCACGCTTTAGTGAAAAAAAACCTCACATGTTTGTTCTAGAACACTTTGATTATGGCCTTTGGAGGCTTACAAGCAGCACAGTCCAGTATGACCAAACTGCAAAACTTCAGTCTTTTCTTGCTGGTCCAATGAAAAAGCACCTATTTATCTGTTCAGTACTCCTTTCTGCTTCCCAAGTGATACATGGCCCCCACTTCACTGACAGGTCTGTCCTAAAGGTTGCCAACATGCTGATAGGATACTATCCCTGTGATAGTTGACCATGGTATCAAAATGTTTACCTATATGATGTTGATATCATTACATGTGTGAGGAGTTTATTGCAGCCTGATACAGACAGGAAATATTAAATCAAGGTTGGCCAATGGTAACAAGACTTGATTAGCAGGACATCACTTATTAGAGATATATATGAAAGGCAGAGGTTGGAATGGTTCACAAAGAAACATGACAGCGAGTGTAGAAATAAAAATGGTGCCTGGTCCTTCCCACAAATATATGCAAATAACACTGTTTTCCTTTGTTTATGGCTCCATTATATAATTTGTATTTTTCATTACTTATTCTTTATGGACAGATTGGAGATCTTGTTATGTACCTGTAAGAATTTTCTCTTGATCTGTACCTTCTTGCTACCTACATTTTTCTCTTTACATGCTCTATCCCTGAACGTGTTAGATGTTATATGCATTGGACACATCAGTGTTAGATGCATTGGATACCATCACCATAGATGTTAGATGCATTAGACACATTTGATGTTAGAGACATTGGACACCATAGATGTTAGATGCATTGGACACATCAGTGTTAGATGCATTGGATACCATCACCATAGATGGTAGATGCATTAGACACATTTGATGTTAGAGACATTGGACACCATAGATGTTATATGCATTGGACACATCAGTGTTAGATGCATTGGATACCATCACCATAGATGTTAGCTGCATTAGACACATTTGATGTTAGAGACATTGGACACCATAGATGTTAGATGCATTGGACACCTTAGATGTCTATGTGGAACAATGTTTACAGACAAAAATTATATCCTGTAAACAATGTCTGAAAACAGTAAGTCATTCACTCTTAATTGTTTGTATGGGTTTATTATCGCAATACCGCCTAAATGTAAAGGAAGATGTCACCATAGAGGTTAACTGATTTTCTTATCGGCTTAAGATAATTGTGTGAAAACTGTAAGATATCAACGGTAACCTTATTTCACATCAGTGCAATGAGTAAATGAGCAGTAAAGTTTTTTTATAAAACAAAAAAAAAATTGTAGGACCCATCCTTCTGAGTAAATCAAGGGCACTCCCAATGCTGGGCAATGTGTCTTTCCAGAGTATTACAGTTGAATGGTTATATGAAAAGATTTCACAAGTCTCCATGATGTTGTGCAGTGAAAAGTAGTATAATAGGTGCTTCCATATCCCTACCTTCTCTATATATCTCACCAAGATATACAACTCTGACTTGTCACAATGACACTGATGTACAAAGAAGAAATGACTCCACCCTGGGGCAAACCAACTGCACCATAGAGGATAAATAAAAATATTTCCATTGATTCACCCCTTGCGGACCAGAGGGGTGTGCAGCGTCTATAACTTCTTCAGTACTAGAAAGGTTCCAACACATTGCAATGCAATGAATTGGAGATATCTCTAGCACTCTTAGGGGCTTATGCATTAAGGCGTGATAAAGAGGTGATAAAGCGGAGATGAATTCTCCAGTGATAACACCTGTCTAAGTCCTGTGTTATTCTATGGAACCTATGCACTAACATTTGTCTTACTTTGGAGCTCTTAGTGCATAGGCGCTATACCATAACATAGGAACTGGAGAAGTGATATCACTGGAGAAGTCATCTCTGCTTTATCACCTCTTTATCACACCTTAGTGCAAAACCCCCATTGTGTGAAAAGCCCAATTTAAAGGGATCGTAATACTTCGTTTTAACTTTATTTTATTTTGTAGGCATTAAAAAAACATGAAGAACGATATAAGTCTTATCTCTCAAACCTTTATGGTTTAAGAGATATTCACAAACAAAGTATCTCCCCCCCTCTTCAACCAGATCAGAAGGGAGATGCCCAGGTAGACTGCAGAGAGGGACAATCTTCAATTAAGATAAGGGAAAAAGCTGAAAAACTTGTCAAGGGGGGAAGGGCTTTCATTGTTTTCATACAAAGAAAATTGTCCCCTTCTGTTATCTGTCCTGTCATACAACCAGAATCACATCTGAGAAGAGATGGCTTACACTAGGAAAAAGGGGCGGGGAGGGGAACTTTGCTTGTGAGTATCTCATAAACCATAAAGGTTTGAGAGATAAGACTTATATCATTCTTCATGTTTTTTTAATGCCTACAAAATAAAATAAAGTTAAAACGAAGTTTTACTATCCCTTTAAGTCAGTAACCATTTTGGAATTTTCTTTGTTCCCCATAGTGCAGTTGGTTTGGTCCAAAATTGTTCTAGTTCTACTTAGTACATCGTATTCCATGTCTTTTCACATGATAGGCATTATGAACATTTATGTGAACCAATTTGACAATAAATCTACTGATATGGAGAAAAAGACAAACAAAAAACCTTATGAAAATACCCTTCCCCTATTTTTATATCTCAAAATTTGTTATAGATTTTCATTCTATATTAATTGAGAGAGTCTTCAATATATATACTTACCCAAAATAGGGCATCCTCCATCGTACAGTGGGGGATCCCATTTCATAATACACCAGTCCTCCCCGACCTCTGTTACATCAGGGGCATTTGGGGCATCGGGGATATCTGATGAACAAGTACAAAAATTATTTACAAGGCAAATGTGATATAAGGTTCAGTATAACATTCAATTCTCTATATGATTGCCTTTTTCACTATGGGATCCTGATTTGTTGTTGTTCATTTAAATAATGGAAATTATATATTTGGAATTCAGTATTTATCTTGAGGCTTATGGTGACAATTGGCTTTAAGTAGACAATTCAAATATTACATTTTAGGGCAAAACTGCTTTGTCATTTTTCACTTTACAGTCCAGGGGCTAGATTCTATTGCAGGTGCTAAAAGTTAACACCCGTTTTATCAAACATTTTCCTATTGAAGTCTATGGGGAAAACTGGAGATAAAAGCAGTGATAAAAGTAGCACCTGTAATAGAATCTAGCCCAAGATCTGATGATGGGTTATATTTGATTCATTGTAGATCTAGAAAATAGGCAAGTTTGAGGATCGAGAAGACTCTAGTCTATGGGAGGGAGAGTGGTATAGTGCACGGCTATGTGACCCTAAACAATGTATTCAGTTAAGGGAATTCTGGGACAATTCCTACTTCAGCTCCATAGGTCAAGCACTTTATGCCTTAGTGCCTCAAGCACCTAATTTGCATTGTCGAAGTTACGGCAGGGAATCATTGGCATATACAATTCATAGTTATAATAATAATAATAATAATATATTTTTCATATATAGCACTTTACACACATTTTCAGTGAGAACCTACAAACTACTTTTTGCTGGGCGTGAAGTACAGGGAGATAAAGTGACCTAACTAAGGTGTCAGCCAGCTGGAACTGGGACTTGAACCAGGTTTTCATTGCTTCACAGTCAGTGATTTGACTTCTGAACTTGATTTGTGTAAACTGAGCAGACCTTTGTAAGAATTAATTTAGATTAACTTTAATTCCTTGGATGCTAGCGGCATTTCTAAAACATTGTTTTTCTACACGTTGGAGCTATATCTGGCATCCAAGGAGTTAATATGCATACCTGACTGCTGTATGAAAGATATTAACCATGTAAATAAGAACCACTTATCACTAGGGTTATATCCTCTTTAATTTTTTTTCAGCTCACAGATTTAAAGTATTGGTAAAGTTTCATTATGAAAAAACCTTAAATGTTAGGCTACTCTTTATGAACAAATCAGGGTATACCCACTGCTGGGAGATATTTCATTCAAACATTATTTACTGTGTGCAAAGGGGGACGCACTCAATGGCAATAAGGACCCAGATGGCAAAATGGTGGCAAAAGACATCTTCTCCATCAAATCCCTAGTAATTCACTAACAATCCACCACAAACCTCCAATATATCCATGAATCTGCCATGCTTCAACAGGTTTATGATTTTGCACTCACTTCATCAACAATAGGAGCGTAACAACAGGAAGAGAGAGAAAGAAAAAGCACTCTAAGTGTAGTATTTATTAATAAAAATAACAGCAAAACAATTCAGAACATGAGCCCATCTTGGGATTTATGCACCTCAGGGGTCCCTACCCCTTACTGTCACGAAGCTGTGCCCTCCTTGTTTTTATTCCGATGCTGCAGTCTGTCCTGTAATGGATACTGGGTTCTTTGTATCTTAAATTTGTTCACTCAGTTGGAGGTGATACAGCTGTTGCACTCTGTGCAGAAGTGGCTGATGTCAAAAACGTCCGCTAAATGATTCCAGTGAATGGATGAAGTTAATAACAGAACTCCAACAGTACTCCTCGTGGACTGGGGAAACGCTGAAACAGCATGACTGATGTGTCCTCGGCCGCACTGGACGGAAACTGAGGGTTCTCACAGGGGGCGGGGAGGGACAGGTAACTCTACTTGCTTCCCCTGAAGAAGTGGATCCGAGTATCCACTATACGCGTTGCGTTTCAAGCCTCCCCTCCTCTTGCAAGTAGAGTTACCTGTCCCTCCTCAGCCCCTGTGAGAACCCTCAGTTTCGGTCCAGTGCGGCCAAGGACACATCAGTCATGCTGTTTCAGCCTTCCCGCTCCATGAGGAGCACTGTTGGAGTTTTGTTATTAACTTTGTCCATTCACTGGAATCATTTAGCGGACGTTTTTGACATCAGCCGCTTCTGCACAGGAGTGCAACAGCTGTATCACCTCTAACTGAGTGAACAAATTTAAGATACAAAGAAACCAGTATCCATTAGAGGACAGACTGCAGCATCGGAAGAAACACAAGGAGGGCACAGCTTCATGGCAGTAAGGGGTAGGGACCCCTGAGGTGCATAAAGCCCAAGATGGGCATCTTGTAAGTGCAATGAGAGAAGGGGGCTCATGTTCTGAGTAGTTTTGTTATTTTTATTAATAAATACTACACTTACAGAGCTTTTTCTTTCTCTCTCTCTTCCTGTTGTTGCTTTCCTATTGTTGCAGATCTGATTTTCCTTTGGGAAAGATTTAGTGTGTGTGTACTTCATCAACAGTGGCTCATTTTCATATGGAAATGCAGATAAGCTGCTGTTGTATTCTTGTGGGTGTGTTTATATGTTAATATGACACATTGCCACATGCACTAAACTCTGATAGCAACTATTGCTGTTTGAGTTCATAGTTCCAACATCACCAACCTGAGGTTGCCAATGTTGGGACCATCCCATAGCTCACTATGGAGCCAGAAGACAGTTTGCTGTCTCTGCCAAAGTGCAGAGACAGCTGCTGCCCTTCATAAGGATGTGGATTGCATGCCCCCGTGGTGCTGAAAGTGTTCCAAAATGTAAGAATAGCAGAGAAGCTATCACAGCTTTTCTGCCCTTATATACTCAGTGATCCAGCTAAGCCAGCTATCCACCAATCAACTGATACAAAGGGCTCACAATGCACTCTGCAGTTTGAGTTCCTTTTGAGTCCAGCAGGAAGGGAAGAAAAATAAAAGCCACTAAGTGTAGTATGGCTAAAGTCGGAAGAAAATATCGCCTCCTTCTCCTCTAGCTTTCCTGTCACAAAATATGTGTTTTATATCTCCACACATGAAGTTCATGTGTTTTGCCACTGCTTTTTCAAGGTGTGAGTAAGAGTCCTGTGTTTATCTAAATCAGCTGATTTGCAGATAGTCAGCTGAACTAATTCAGAAGGTCAGAGAAGCTGTGACAGATACCTTCTCTTCCATTCTCTCATTTTGGAACTCTTTCAGTGTCACAGGGGTGTGCAATCCACATCCTTATGGCACTTAGGGAGCAATGCTGTTAGCGGTGTTGAAGTCTGAGTGGATCCTTTCCAATCTCCCACTGGATTAGTGTGGGAGGTAGAGAGAGTACGCTCAGACTTCAGGGTTATCGAACTGCTAGCAATGTGTAAGGGAGGGCATCCCTTACACATTGCCAGCAGTTCAACAACCCTCCATGCTAATTAATAAATTCTCCCCTCCTCCTCTTGCATACTTATTTCTTAGTGCATATGGTGAATTGTGTCTCCATTGCCAAGGTGATATGCTCACCAAACATCACCAGACACACATTGCCATAGCATCGCCCCTTAGTGGATCTCCCCCATGAATTCTAACAGTTTAATATAAATAAACAGCAACAGTTTGAGCTTCAATTACTTTTCCAGCTGTGGCAGTGTACTTTTTTAATTCAGTAAGTAAAACCAATATATATGTTTTTGTCTCATAATAAAAATTGATGCATATAATATTCCTGCACTGTATATATGTCTATATCAAGGATTTCTGTCCCACTCCTCAGGGGTGCCTAATAGTCCATGTCTTTACAATTTCTGTGCTTGTGAATTTATCAGAGGCTTGTTAATTTAATTAACTCACCTGTGCACAAGCAGAGAAATCCAACATACATGACCTGTTTGGCACCCCAGATGAATGGGTTGGAAACCACGTATCTCTGTAGACATCTGTTACTTTAGTACTGAACTGACAGATACTACCCTTATTGTTTTATTAGCATTACCCTGATCTTCCACTTACTTACCTACTACTTTTATCTTGATATGAGCTACAGATTCTCCTGCTTCATTCTTTACCATCATCCTATAGGTCCCACTGTCTTCCTTCTCAGCAGAATCAATCACCAGAAGTCCATGATCAGGATAAGATTCTGCCCGGATACGGCCACTCAGATCTGTGATCCACTAAGGGTATAAAACTATACTTAAATCTGCATTTGTTTATGGAAAATAGCCGTTACAACATACTGTTATTAAACTGGGAGTTAATGTGCAACGTGCACAAATGATCTTACGTTCAAAAGAAAAGTTGATTCATTGTGGAGCAAACTAGCTGCTACACCATAGAGGAGAAATACCAATTCCCATTGATGTAAGTGGGACTTTTAAAGGAACCTTAAAATGATCTGGGGGTTATACACACTTAAATACCCTGTTCTCACTCTAGCATAAAACCTCATCTTACATGTGCTCTGTGGGGCTTTTCCAGGGGTCCAGGGATCCCATTACCATAGCACTCTTGATAGGTATCTCAGAAGCAGTAGTGCTGTTTTGTCTATAAAAGGGTTGGAATAATATAATAAATATTCCTAATACAAGACAAAAGTATGCTAACCTCAATGCATTGACAGTATTAGTTCTGCACTTACGACTAACCAAACTTTGACTATGTGTCTATGTATTAATTTACATTATAAATACAAAATTTTGATAAAATATTAGAGATCTAACATAAAATAACTACATTTTACAGATGCCAGCTGGAAACACATGGTATTTAAAAGTATGTAAGCCAATTTCATTTTAGGTATTATTGTATATTTAACTCCTTGAATACTGTGGAGGTTTCCCAAGCTTTTCAAAGCAATGTCTTGGAAACCACTCTAGCATTCGTGATTTAAAAGCTCCCTTTACATCAATGGGATATGAGGATGTTTAAAACCCTTTGAGTGCCAGAGGAGTAAGCAAAGCATTTCTTTCAATGCGTTTCGCACACCTCTGGCACTCAAAGGGTTAATTCTCTCATGTGCTGCAGGTGTTTTACCCCAGAAATATTCCAGTGTCTTTTGAACACAAGGCTAAAAGGCCCTTTAAAGTCAATCTTCTCACTTCAGTCAATGTAATGATTTTAGAGATTTGTGGTTTAATAGTTAAGGATTGTTTATCATCAGCATTGCTGAGTTATCTACCTTGTAGGTCATAGCCTGCATATTAATTACTCATATGTCCTTAAATTTACTTGCTGCTCCTCACTCTTCCTCCTGCCAGGCTGACAGAACTTACCTGTTTTGACCAATGAAGTTGAATACATGATCTATTAGACTATGTTAATAGGGAGTAATAATCATGTAAATCATGTCAAGATGGATGTTCCTTCTGATAAAAGGACCTATAAATGTGGCAAATCATCTATAACATTGTTTTACATGTGTTTGAATTTGCATCTCTCCCCAGAGTCGGTGCAAGTAGTAGGAAGACTAGGCAGCTGACTAAGGTGGCAGAACGAAGGGTTTCGAAGGTGTTCCTGCACATTATCCCCACCCTCTCTCTATACCCGTGATCCTTTACTTTTACCAATTTCCTATATACACTTATCTATCCCATTTTAGCTATACCCCTCTTATATAGAGAGACCTAAACATAGAAAGATATGAATATTGAGACACGTAAATATGGAGATAAATAAATATAGAAATATAGGGAGATCTAAGTATAGATCTAGATAGATATACGTATAGAGCAATATATAGAGATCAGGCATGTACTAAAGCTTATGGGGCAAAAGAGATTTTCAGGCATGAAGCAGGTTTCTACCCTCTTGCATATATGCTAAGCCATTTGCAGATCAAATTGCAAATGCCAGTATTATGCCCTCTGTGCCTTGTGCATTTAAATTGGACTAGAGGAAGAAAATTTGCATGGCCAGTCAATAAGCACACTATGGCTAATACTTCTTTTAGGGCAGGAATTCCCCAACTTGTCTTCAAGCTATAGGCTGACCATATTTCCTTGAGACAAAAACGGGACGAGGTGTGAGACAGACGGACAGTGGGACTCCGTCACTCTGAATCCGATCGTAGTAAGCTGCAAGCAGCGAGAACGCTTTTATTCTGTCTCTTACTAGTGGTGTTCTCTCTCTGGCCAAAAAGCCAGCCGTGAAGTAAATCGGACCTTCCTCTCTTCATCACTGACACTAGTGGTTTTACTGTGTTTACTGTACGCGTTGATTACCATAGAGTCTTATGACTCGTCGTCTTATCACTGTCTAAGAGACTCTATGGTAATTTACCATAGACTTGAGAGTCTTAGACAGTTATGAGTCACTCGAGTCATAAGACTATGGTAATCAATGTGTACAATAAATCCACAGTAAAACCACTAGTGTGACGAAGGGAAGTTACAATTTACTTTATCTTATGAGAAATAAACAAGCCACGTTCAGTTTTTTACAAAAAATTCAAAACTATATATGTTATATTAAAAAAACGGGACAAAATTGACATTTATATTAAAAAGACGGGATGGTCTGGAAATATGAAAGAAATAGTACTGTCCCATTTAAAACGGTACGTATGGTCAGCCTATCAAACTGTCATCACAGTCCTTGACTTTAGGATCTCCCAGCATAGTCACAAGAAAATAAATAAAATGACTGGTTAAAACTCCACAATGGCTCCCCAATATAGTCCAAGTATAACTACAATATGGCCCCCCAAAATAGTCCAGTTAGAAGTGCAAGATGCCGTTGGTGGCGGCAGCAAACCACAGCAAGGACCCCCACTCAGTTACCTCTCGGGCCATTGCATGAGACATACTTAGGGAAATTTGAACAAAGACTGGCTTTTGTATGGCCAATCTTTGTTCAAAATGATTCCCAAGCTACAATTGGCTGGGATGTGTGCTTACGCACCTCCCAGCCAATCAGCTTTGAGTGAGGGGATAACGAAACCCACTCAAATCTGATTGGTTGGGAGGTGCATAAGCACACATTCCCCCCTGGAGTTTTTATTAGGGGGCAGCTATGATTTGTAAATTTTTTTTATTTTTATTATAGTTGCATTTATTATGGTCACATTGGATGAAGAAGAAAAGAGAATATAAGAAGACAACAATAAGAAGATGAAGAATGAAGATAAGAAGGAGATGCCAGATTGAAGATTACAGAAGAAGACTGACAGTGGATGACAGGTAAGTGTTACACCTATGGGGTAGGGATGTTAGGATAGTGTTAGGACTAGTATTGTTTCACTTTATTGATATTGTTAGGGGTAGTGTTGGATTTGGGAAGTGGGGAGAGGGTGACTGTTTTTAGCTCACTCTCGTTGTTTGACACTGTGTCAAACAAAGAGAGTTGACTATTTTCATTGATATTCCCACAGCTCATGCTATTTAGCATGCATTGTGAGAACAAAAAAGCTGAAACGCTTCTTGCAGTGGATGCTGGCCAAGCAATAGAATTCCAATGGTACAACAGTGTGTGTACCACCTGGAACTCCTTTGGCCACTAACAACGCTTTTAGTGCTGTTAATAGTATCAAGCCCTTAATCTTTCTCCTGGTCTTTAAATAAAGTCTGTGTCAGCAAGCTTTATTAAAACTTGCTCCAGATCATATGTGGGGGGTAGCTAGTTCAGATATTGCCGCAGGTCAAGTAGGTTTTAGTTATACTTCTAAGCATATTAAAAGGCTTTGCAGCATAGTTGCCACTACCAAGAGAGGATGATTAGTGCATGTTTTTATATCCCCCTCCACTGACCATTAAGGGTTCACAGCACATTCGTTCTCCTACAGTTGGGGTATTATTAGTTCCTAAAACCTTACCAGTAAGTGGGCGTGATGAACCTCTCCTTTTCCCCTTGCCATTATTGGGGAATCTGGGTATAGCTGCTATCTGTCCTTTGGGGGTATACATACTGGGGGGGGTGGAAAAATCTACCGGTGTCTCTCCACTGACATTAGCCTCCAATGCAGCAGCTTTATATGGGGTATGGTCTAGAATGCATGATTGTTTTAATGCATACTGACAAATGCATCTTCTTATTCCTATCCCATAATATGTGCAGAAGAAAGGAGTAAAGTTACACCATTTCCTTTCGCCTTCCTAGTTCTGTCGTGTACAGTGAGGGAAAAAATTATTCAGTCCCCTGCTGATTTTGTACGTTTGCCCACTGACAAAGAAATGATCAGTCTATAATTTTAATGGTAGGTTTATTTGAACAGTGAGAGACAGAATAACAACAAAAAAATCCAGAAAAACGCATTTCAAAAAGTTATAAATTGATTTGCATTTTACTGAATGAATAAGTATTTCACCCCCTATCAATCAGCAATATTTCTGGCTCCCAGGTGATTTTATACAGGTAACAAGCTGAGATTAGGAGCACTCTCTTAAAGTGAGTGCTTCTAATCTCAGCTTGTTACCTGTATAAAAGACACCTGTCCACAGAAGCAGTCAGATTCCAAACTCTCCACCATGGCCAAGACCAAAGAGCTGTCCAAGGATGTCAGGGACAAGATTGTAGGCCTACACAAGGCTGGAATGGGCTACAAGACCATCGCCAAGCAGCTTGGTGAGAAGGTGACAACAGTTGTTGAGATTATTTGCAAATGGAAGAAACACAAAATAACTGTCAATCTCCCTCGGTCTGGGGCTCCATGCAAGATCTCATCTCTCGGAGTTTCAATGATCATGACAATGGTGAGGAATCAGCACAGAACTACATGGGATGATCCTGTCAATGATCTCAAGGCAGCTGGGACCATAGTCGCCAAGAAAACAATTGTTAACACATTACTCTGTGAAGGACTGAAATCCTGCAGCGCTGCAAAGGTCCTTCTGCTCAAGATAGCACATGTACAGGCCCATCTGAAGCTTGCCAGTGAAAGTCTGAATGATTCAGAGGAGAACTGGGTGAAAGTGTTGTTGTCAGATGAGACCAAAATCAAGCTCTTTGGCATCAACTCAACTCGCCATGTTTGGAGAAGGAGGAATGCTGCCTATGACCCCAAGAACACCATCCCCACAGTTAAACATGAAGCTGGAAATACTATGCTTTGGGGATGTTTTTCTGCTAAGGGGACAGGACAACTTCACCACATCAAAGGGACGATGGACTGGGCCATGTACCGTCAAATCTTGGGTGAGAACCACCTTCCCTCAGCCAGGGCATTGAAAATGGGTCGTGGATGGGTATTCCAGCATTACAATGACCCAAAACACATGGCCAAGGCAACAAAGGAGTGGCTCAAGATGAAGCACATTAAGATCCTGGAGCGGCCTAGCCAGTCTCCACACCTTAATCCCATAGAAAATCTGTGGAGGGAGCTGAAGGTTCGAGTTGCCAAACATCAGCCTCGAAACCTTAATGACTTGGAGAGGATCTGCAAAGAGGAGTGGGACAAAATCCCTCCTGAGATGTGTGCAAACCTGGTGGCCAACTACAAGAAACGTCTGACCACTGTAATTGCCAAAAGGGTTTTGTCACCAAGTACTAAGTCATGTTTTGCAAATCAATGTATAACTTTTTTGAAATGTGTTTTTCTGGATTTTTGTTGTTGTTATTCTGTCTCTCACTGTTCAGATAAACCTACCATTAAATTTATAGACTGATCATTTCTTTGTAAGTGGGAAAACGTACAAAATCAGTAGGGGATCAAATAAAGTTTTCCCTAACTGTACATTAAAGGGATAGTAATACTTAAAATGTAAAAAAACATATGTTGTAGGGTTTATCCCCCTGAGTAAAACAAGAGTACTCCCACTGCTGAAAGGTGTTTCATTCAAAAGTTATTAATTTTCAAAGTTTAATTTTTTTAGGTGCAATATCACAGTGGCCTGAAATTGTACAGTGGCGCTGTTGCTACACCATCCTATGGGCAAAAATCTCCATAGGATGGTATAGCAACAGCGCCACTGTACAATTTCAGGCCACTGTGATATTGCACCTAAAAAATTAAACTTTGAAAATTAATAACTTTTGAATGAAACACCTTTCAGCAGTGGGAGTACTCTTGTTTTACTCAGGGGGATAAACCCTACAACATATGTTTTTTTACATTTTAAGTATTACTATTCCTTTAAGGTGCTGAGGAAAGGAATGCACTCAAACACTGATACACTTACCCACTGCCCTCCACTTGCTACAAGTGGTATTAAGGGTAGAAATGTATAAATAAATAGCTTATTAGATCAGCATCAGGCAGCACAGGACAAGAAATTTGATTCTAGCACATGGTTTAATATTAATAATGACTGGTATCTGTGCATCCACCACTATTCCCTACCTTGCCAGTAAGTGTCCTTTCATAGCAGACACAAGCACTTCAGACAATAATACAGTCAAAAACAGATTTGTATACAAACATAATTAATATTAACCCTTTGACTACCAGAGGGGTATCCAATGCATTGGATACTCCTCAGGCACTCGAAGAGTTAATTAGAACTCTAAACTATACTGTTAAAGGCAATGCATACCTGAACAATAAATAGGATAATATATTTTTTTTTCAAGTATCAGGAAACAGTTTACATAGAACCTGTATGAGTTCTTCTTAGTGGGCTGGACCAACTGTTTTTCAGAATAGCTAATTACATAAATAAGGATCCCAGTGTATTCTGTACCTTATCTCCTCTGCTCCAGATAATTTTTGGAGCTGGCTCTCCAGTAACGGGGACCTCAAGTCGTAGTTTTGTCCCTGCTACAACAGTCACTGTGTTGTCTGGGTAATTAAGAGAATCAAAGTGGATTCTAGGTGGATCTGTAATGGAAAAATGAATGCATTACTGATTTGTTGCAGTTGTGCTAGGTGATGTACTAGGCAGAACGTAAGCAATTCTTGGGCAAACCATCTGCATTGTAGGGGACGCATGACTCCTAAAGATTTAAATCCTCTAACCATTTGAGTGCCAAAGGGGGTGAGCAATGCATTGCTCATCCCTCTGGAATTCAAAGGATTAAGCCATTGTAATCCCTACGATGCCATACAGGTAGCCAGAGGGACCATTCTAGCACTAAAGGGGGTTAAAAGCCCCATTTAACTCTATGGATGTGACCTTGGGAAATTTTTATTATCCATCCTTTGGTTCAGTTGGTTTTCCCCAAAAATTGCCCCAGTGCTTCTTATTATGTTAGCCTGAATAAGCAGAGGCCTGTGAGAATAGGAAACCGTGGGAATGCTAATTTGTCCCCTATGGCGTGGCTGGTTTGCTTCAGAAATACTCCATGTGGATTTTTTTTGGGGGGGGGAGGGGCGAAGAGGGTTGGAGCATTCAGCCCCTCTATCTTTCTTAAGTGCACATCAGCTTCAACATCACTTCCTTATAAGCATAATAAACCAACTCTGTTCGCTGACGTGACTTGCTACAGACAGCTGAGCATGTGTATAAAGAAAAAATATAAGCAATTCTGAAGCAAACCATCTGCACCACAGCCACCAAAGAAAATCTGCCATTTATGTAGATGGGGCTTTTAAAGGGATAGTTCCACTTAATATGTAAAGAAAAATATATATTGTAGGCATTATCTTCCTATGTAAAATAAGGGTACCCCCGCTGCTAAGAGGTGCTTTATTCAAAGGTATTGCAGCTCATACTTCATTTTTGTGCAGGTGCAGTATCTCCATGGCCTGAAATTTTTCAGTGGCCATGGTTCTACATCATCCTAAGGAGGTTTGTGGTCAACTGACCAGAGCTGTCCATAGGATGGTGTTGCAACAGCGCCACTGTACAATTTCAGGCCGTGGAGATACTGCACCTAACAAATTCAAGTTTGAGCTACAGTAATAATATGCTTTCACAATGTACTGAAGACCTCTCTAGTACCCAAAAGGTTAAACACCCCATTTAAGTCATAGTGGATTTTAGGAATTTTTATTTGTCCTTCATTGTGCTGCTTAAGGGCTTAATATGGCCAGAAGTTTTAGAAATAACCTGCTAAAAATACTTACCAATGACATGAATGTTTGCTGGTATATTAGTTAAGTAGAGATCTGGAACAAAAGCATAATCCCCTTCATCTTCCACAAGAGCATTTTCTATAACTAATCTGTGAATCCTAGGAACAAGATATAAGACATATATAAGCTCTTTTTCACATAAAGTATAAATGTTAAGATTTTGTGATTGTGTTGAGTTACAAACCAAAGTAACTTTATGGCCTGTCACCGGATTATATCAGGGCAAGTTGATGTTGGGCCCTCAACTCTCAATCACGGGCCACTTGATCAGAAATTCCTATGTGCATGAAAGCTGCATTCATTTATGCATTGTTAACACTGATGAATTAGAGCTTGTCAGCTACTCAATAATAGTTTTTTGTTTGGCTGGCTGTTATGGACTATGGAACATTTTTTTGTTGTTGCTCCAATGGGTTTAGGGGTCCCCAAATAACGTGCAGCTGAGCGAGGACTCCTGAATTCCATGACATACATAACTGTCATGGTTCCTTAACGTAAGTTTTCTCATGACAGTTATGTACGTTATGGGTCCTTAAGTTGTACTATAAAAGAAGTGCTAAAATAAAAGTTAAAACAACATTATTCATGCACAGTTAAATGTTTAGTGCTACTCACTGATCACAAAATAGTCAATGTCTGATTACATGATATCTAAGAGACAACTGTTCTCAAAGTGTACGTAGTGGCAGACAGGTGGTTAGGTCTTACTGGATTACTAGGTTATGTGTGCCAACTAATTAAGTAAACAATGTTTCTGCCAAAAAACTTATACATGTTCAGATCCTTTAGTCTATTCTGATATTTCTTTTCCTGTAAACCAGTCACCATTTTAGTAGCCCTTCTCTGAATTTTCTCTAGAATTTTCTCTGTTTTCTTTCCCCTTCTGCTAAAAGTAAGCACTCATAATTATAATAATTATTTAGAATATACATTAGATCAAGTTAATTTTTAGATCAAATCTGGATTCAGTTATGTAAAGTGCTTACACCTATTGTAGCTTGAATTTGAAATTATGAGTTTTCACACCTCCTTAAATATACATCATAGTTTACACACTTGGCTCCACACATCGAGCAGATCACAAGGGAGAGGGCGATGCAGAGGGTTTCAAACTAAGATGTGTGTGTATCAGAGTTACTGAGTGTGGGGGGCCACCCCTCACGTCATTGAGCCTAGAGAGATCAGATGCACCTCACTGACGAGGTCCACCAAGGCAGAAACGTACGTCTGGGGTTGGCTGCTTCTCTTGTTCAGAGAGGAATTGCCTGTCACTTTGTGGCTGGACTTCCTTTTGGTAGGATCAGCATGATGTGCTTTAGGATATTTCCTGTCTGTGAAAGGTACTAGTGAGCTAAAAGAGATTGCACCCTGGGTAGGACACTTTTCCTATAAAGCCTCCTTAGTTAGAGGGTAGGCTCATTCATAGTTGAGCATCTCGGACCAGCTCTTTGCATATGCAAATTACTCTTAGGATTGGTCACCCTAAGGGTAACAGAGGAATCCAGGCATGGACCCCTTGCTCACACTGCCTAGGGAGATCAGCTGCAATTCACTGACGAGGCCCAACAAGGCCAAAACGTCTGAGGTTGGCTGCTTCTCTTATCCAGAGAGGAATTTCCTGGCACTTCGTGGCTGGGCTGCCTTTTGGTAGGATCAGTATGAGGTGATGCAGGATATTTCCTCTCTGTGAAAAGCACCAGTGAGCTAACAGAGATTGCACCCTGGGTAGAAGACTTTTCTTATAGAGCCTCCTCAATTCAAGGTTAGGCTTGTTCCTAGTTGAGCATCTTGATCAGCTCTATGCAGCCTTGGGCAGCTACCAACTTTTCTATGTTACTAACATGACCCTGAGAATAAACCATCCCTGGTAAAAGAGAACATGAACATATTGTTGTGTTAAAAAAATAACAGAAATTGTTTTATTTTAAAATTGGCCTGCTGACCTTCAAAGTCTTAAATAATCAAGGCCCACAGTACCTGAAAGAGCTCCTGACACCCTATATTCAATCCCGCTCACTGCGGTCAGCCAACAGATCCCTCCTGTTAGTGCCCAGAATAAAGACAACCTCAGGTTCCCGGGCATTCAGCCACGCTGCCCCCACATTCTGGAACTCTTTACCACCCTCAGTTAGAGAGACACCATCACTACAGACTTTTAAAAAAAGCTAAAGACCCATCTCTTTTATCAGGCATTCAGTCACCTCATGTGACCATAAGGAACTCTTACATTTTATGTCTGTTTATAGAATTATAAAGCGCTTTGAGTCTCACAGGGAGAAAAGCGCTATAAAAATCACAAATTATTATTATTATTATTATTATTACATCTTAAATATTATTAATTTTTAGTGTAAAAAATACATTTATACCCAAATTAAAAACAAGTGATTTATATAAATTAGAATATCATGTCCATGGAACAGGTACTTCCTTCTCAATATCTGCTTTCCTTGGTCTGACCAACTTATCCTTGTCTATTTCAGTGGTTTGCACAGTTAGCTCTGCTGCAATAAATGACTGACCACTGATTATTGACATGTGCTTCTATGGGGAGATACTGAAATCCTGCTCTGTTGATATGTCCCATGGCCTGGAGATGGCAACCATTGTACCATTAGTACTGTTCTTGTAAAGAACTGTGTACGTGTATGTCTCTTTATAAATAAAGATACATACATAAATGCATATTAAGAAAGGTTGGGATGGAAGCACTCACTCTTTAAGTTTATATGTGCAGGTGCACAATCCTCATAAATGGACGTAGATATAAAGAAATAAAGGAGGCAGCACCAGTGGGACTTCTTAACAATATCTATATTTGGCAAAATGGCAACAGAAATGTGACCATTTCTGTTGTCATTTTGCCAAATAAAGATATTGTTAAGAAGACCCACTGGTGCTGCCTCCTTTATTTCTTTATATCTACATAAATACATAGAGATTTATAAAAGAGTTCCCTAAACTGTAGATTCAATGACGTAAGCTGTCACAAACAGGGCCCTATGATCTTTTTTGTTTTCTGTGTTCCATTTGCACTGTTTAATGTCTCTGTATGTCTATACACTATTGTACAGAGCAGTGCAAAAAGTTGGTACTATATAAAGGAAAATAATAAAAATGAGTTAGGTGAATGCCAGAGTACTGTCCAACCCACTGCTATGAAATGGAAATATTTCTAGAACTCAAGAGGACCAAAGGGTAACTAATATGAGAAAATACAATAAAATAATTACAAATAAAGGCCTATTATCACATTATACTTAGTGTACTACATTAGGAGCAGACTTTTTAAGAAAGCCAGGGGCTGTTCAATGCAACCTCAAAACAGCTCCTATCAGCATTTCCGAATGGTATCAAAAAACTGACACCCTTGGTTGGAAATCAACCTATAAGCTCTTAGCCACAAACTCCTGGGATGTGTATGTAGTCCCTATAGACGCACAGTGTGTATAAGTCCGATACAGCAGGTCTAGGGGGAACGACATTAACCATGACAGAAAACATTGTGGTTTCCTTAAATACCCATGTTCTTACTCCCTTGTCGGTGCACATACAGCACCGGCTTAATCGGAAGGACCACTCCAAGGGAGCAGATCTGTGACTAGGGCAACTATCTAATAATTGTTGCCTTTTAAAGCTTTCCTTTATGAATTATTCACTGCTGCTCCCAAATCTGACAGTCGCAGAGTTACTTTCCTCAGAATTCAGGCTTCTACTAAGCCTACCGCCCCGTGAAGGTGGGGTTGTAAGTTCAGGATAGGCAATTCATGATTCCTAGTGACTTCTTTGATGCCACACCCACTTGTACAGCCGATAGGAATGAAAATGCCACTAGCAGCTTCAGCTCTTGCAAGAGGTGCATCTTGAAACGTAACCTGTACAATTTTATATTGCTGCTTCTTCCAGAGGTGGAATTAGCTGTGATTAACTAGTTAAGACCAAGCTATACATACATTAATTTTATTTTTCATGTTCATTGCTCTTGAAGAAGTATGAATTAATTGTTATTATAAGTGTCATCACAGTATTTGGCTCCACATTTGTATATATTAAACTGAATCAGAACCAGTCATGATTAAATGGCTCAGGTTATTTTTTTTTATAAATAAGTCCTACATTATATATGTTATGCTGGATTTTTTCCTCTGTACTGGCTATAAAATAGAAACAGAAATAAAAATGGTTGCTTATTGTATTAGTTCAATGCTTTTTCAGCCCTTTCTAGTACACTGCAGCTTAGTAAAGGAATTGTATTTTTATAAGGAAAAATATATTGTATATTTTACTGTTAAAAAAAAGAAAGGTACTGCCTGGGAGATTTGTTGTTCAAAATTCATTATAGCTCAAAACAATGCCTCTCTATTTCAGTGTTTAGAGAGCTTTACTGTAGCTTTACTGAGGCACTGCACCAGTATCTTATACATGCAGAAGTGATTTCTGTGTATATACACTGAATTTGGACCTGCCAAGATGTATTGCCAGAGGGACTCCAAGTGGAGGGGGTTGGTGAGGTAGCCTCCATTGTGACAACAACCCTTGCTGATCTACACAGAAGATGGGCTTTCTCATCTGAGTGACTAACACTTCATTTGCTCCTTCAGGGATTTCTATTAAGAGAATGCCATTTGGGGATGGCTTGCCATACTTTGCCCTCTTTGCCTTCTAGACTGGCCACTATTTACCTGAGAAGTTTCCTGTATTCTCCTTGTGAGTCCTGCATCTATCCACCGTTTTCTTAAGACATTACCTGGTGGGGTAGAACTCAAGTTCTTCACTTAGTTCTATGAAGTCTTTGGCCTTTTGGATAATTGGGACAATTCTTACTAATTCAGTTTTTTAAATTAGGACTGCATCTCATATTTGTGTACTGGGACTACACCTTATTTTATATTTGTGGATTGTGTTGTTACAGATCACATTACGCTGTATATTTTTTATTTTTATACTTGTTCATTTGATCGTTTGTGATGTGAGTTCCTCCTTCTAACAGTCATCAGAATGTTTTCTCCATTGCATTCTGTCTCAGCATCAAAAAGGGTACAACAATGTATATGCACAGTAGAATGTCTCTGAAAACTTATTCCCTGAGGGTAAAGGACTTGGAGGAATAACTGAGGGAAGATGCCACTAAGGTGTTATAAAAATATGATAAAGAGGCAGTATGTGTAAAGAAAGGACAATGCACTGAAATTTCCAAAGTTGGAAATATCTTAGCGCATAGACTCCACAGAATAAAGGAATCGGATAGTTTATCACACTGGAGATGCTAGCTCATCTTTATTGCAAGGCCCCAGTCTTCTTAATATATCCACTTTCTGCATCTATAAATGGCTGCCATCAGAACGAGGGGTTATACACTAAGGTGTGATAAAGAAAAGCTAATGATTCCAGTGAGATAAATGCTCCATTTCCCCTGTTATTCTCTTAAGCAGGACCAAATTTACATCTCAGGCATCCCTAGACAAGGCAATATAGGTGCCCTTAGCTCCACCCATGGCTGCACCCCAATTTCTCACATGGAGCTAACCCAAGTCCCATCCACTATTTCTTGACATAGACAATGTCCTTCCAATGTACTGGAGATCTCTCTCTCCAAGGAGTTAAATAATAGTGCAAATGTTTGAAACTGGTGTAGAGACAACAAGACTGCTCAGACCACACCGACAATTCAGAATGTAGGTGTGGCCAGCACAACTGAGGCACCCCTCATAATTTGTAGCTTTAGGTCGTTTCCTACTCTTCCTAGTTGGATATCCAGCCCTGATTTTAAGCCTATGCTTTGTGATTTCTTATGTTGAAGATAAATTACATACAACCCAACATTTCAAATGGCCAAAAAAGGACACTTTTGTTTTAGGGAGTGTTACTGGGGCATGGTTGCTGGGTGCGGCATTATCAAGTATTTATAAGTGATTTCATGACCTACTGACACCATTTTGTGTAACTTAATAAATGATCTAGAGCAACAGCAAAGTATTTTATTTACACAGACTAATTTATAAACACACTAGTATTGAAGGTTCGTGTACATGGGCCAAAGTGCCAGCCAGAAGCCTCAGCTGCTGCCCCGGAGCCGGGGGCGGTGGGCCATTTGGAGCACTCTACTCCCTATCAGCAGTTCCTCTGCCTGGAAGCTGGCACGTTTGTGCAGTCTCTACTGCGCATGACTGCATCGTTCGGGCAGTCTCTACTGCGCATGACTGCATCGTTCGGGCAGTCTCTACTGCGCATGACTGCATCATTCGGGCAGTCTCTACTGCGCATGACTGCACTGTTTGGGCAGTCTCTACTGAGAATGTGCGGCCACACACACAGGGAGCGACGCATTCTAGCACTTTATGTTATTTAGATATTATGGCGTTTAAATAAAAATTAATGTGAGTTTTATGGCTGTGGAGCAATGTGATAGATTTATATACATACCATACAGTCTGATCTCCTAAAAAGAGGGACACTAGAGTGGGAAAGAAGGACAGAGGGATTTGGGTCTCAAAGAGGGACTGGGAAACTTGGGAGGTATGATATTAGTGCATAGGCTTCATAAAATAACATAAAAATAGGAGAGTTTATCTCCCTGTAGAAGGTATCTCCTCTTTATCACACCTTAGTGTTATCCACAACCTGAAATGTATTAAAAAGCATAAATGTCTGATCTCTCTCTGGCTGAGCAGGGTCATTACTGTATGACTTATTCTGCATTACTAAGAGAACACCTACCTTCCTTTATGAAATATCTTTACGCGGTCACTGCCATGTATAACCTGTCCATTCCTGTACCATCTCCCTGGCACATTCTCAGAGATTTCACACTTCAAATTGATTTCTTTACCAAGATTCACAGTCGTATCAGTCAGAGGCTGTAATATCTTCAGTGGCCGTACTAAAATATAAGAATATACAATTTTCATTTAAAATATTTTTACCAATACTGTTACAAGACCCTAATAAATATGTCTAATTTATGAGCATGGGCGTTTAGGAATGTAAACATTGGAACACTTTATATATTTAGATTTGCTTGACAAATGGCCATTCAGTGATATAGTGGGGCTCTGCAATGCCCTGAATGTTCAAATTACGTCCAAACTGCAAGAGGTCCTGGGAAATGTGGGGGAGTAGTAAGAACACACATCAGCTCATTAACCCTTTAAGGATCAGAGGGTAGTACAACACATCTGTGGTCCTTAAAGGGATAGTAATACTTCATTTTAACTTTATTTTATTTTGTAGGCATTAAAAAACATGAAGAATGATATACGTCTTATCTCTCAGACCTTTATGGTTTATGAGATATTCACAAGCAAAGTTTCCCCTCCCTCCCCTTTTTCCTAGTGTAAACAATCTCTTCTCAGATGTGAGTCTGGTTGTAAGACCAGACAGATAACAGAAGGGGACAAACTTCTTTGTATGAAAACAATGAAAGCCCTTCCCCCCTTGACAAGTTTTTCAGCTTTTTCCCTTATCTTAATTGAAGATTGTCCCTCTTCATGTTTTTTTAATGCCTACAAAATAAAATAAAGATAAAACGAAGTATTACTATCCTTTTAAAGGATTAATAATGAAGTGCTAAATGCTAACTGTGTCAGATATTGGTGGAGATAGTGATGTTTAATTAAACATCAGACTAGAGACTAGTTCCTCACCCAGCCAGTCAGTCAGTCAGTCATTGATCTCAGAACAATGCAGTTGTGCAGACTGGCTGGGCCAACCCGTTGAAGAAGATTTGCTCTCCATCTCCCAGATGAAGTGCTAAATGCTGACTGTGTCAGATATTGGTGGAGATAGTGATGTTTGATTGAAAATCATGGTATGACAATACTATAAGTGTACAAATAGACTAGAGACTAGTTCCTCACCCAGCCAGTCAGTCAGTCATTGATCTCAGAACAATGCAGTTGTGCAGACTGGCTGGGCCAACCTATTGAAGTAGATTTGCTCTCCATCTCCCAGATGTCATATAAACAATTGCATGAGCAGAAAGTAAATGACAGAGTGTCTCACTCTGCAGAGCTGTATGGATGCCAGTTGCTTACAACTAACGCCCAAATGGTTAAACATTGTGCCAACATCAGTCTGACTATAAAATCCCATCATGCAACTGTGAATTAAGCAGGGGGAGGTGCTATTATTTGGTCTCCACCTATGCCACTGTTAGTATGTCTGCAGGTAAAGAATTCAAAGTTAATACAGGGATGTGGGAAGGTGCTGACACCCAGAGAAGGTTGGATGTACATTAATAGAAGAAAAAGTAAGTTAAAGTAAGTATGTTTGTAGGTGTTATAAATGTGTGCGGCATTTGTGCAAATGGATAAATGTGTATGTGTGTGTATTTGTATGTAAATCAGTGTGTGTGTGTGCGCGCATGTTTGTGCAAGTAAGTTTATCTGCATGTCTCATGTAATACTCTGCTGGTTTTATGTAGTAGTGAATTACACTGCTGATCTCATTTATTACTGTACCTGGTCTCATTTGACACTTTATTTTGAATACTTTAAATGGATAATGATGTTTCTTTATTAAAGAACAACTGAGTCTTCTTCCTACTTACTTACCTTAGCAGCCTCAGCAAGCTGGTCCGGACAGAACACGACAAGGGACAATCTTCTTCCAGTATAAGGAATAACCTGCCCTCCTTGATCAAAGGGCAGCCTTTTCCTTATAGTGAAAGAGGGAAGATTGTCCCTCGCTGCAAACTGTCCGGTCCCAGGACCGGATTCCAGATCTGAGAGAAGGTTGCTTGAGGTAAGTAAAGGGGGAAGGGGGAAACTTTATTAGAAAATAAATGTAAAATGGCAATGTTTTATAAGGTTTTTACAGCTACACATCGTTATAAAAATGTAGGAAGAAGACTCGATTATACTTAAATAATGAAACACTACTATCTCTTTAAGGATTAGAGGGATGTTCGCAATGTGTTGCACTCCCCTCTGGACATTAAAGGATTAATGAGCTGATGTATGTTCTTATCCCCCACATTCCTCATTTTGTGTAGGTGTATAGATATAGATGTGTGTGAATGTGTGTTTCTATAGGTATATATATGTATATGTGTGTGTGTGCATGTATGCATAGGTGTACATTTGTGTGGATCTGTGTGTGTGTGTATATTTGTATGAATACATATATATATATATATATATATATATATATATATGGTTACAGAAATGTGTGAGTATGTGTGTGACCTCTTGAATGCTAGTAAGGTCTCTAACACAATTAGGTATATGCACTAAGGGGAGATAAGGAGGTGAAAAGTGGAGATGGCTTCTCCAGTGATATCACTTCTCCACTTCCTCTGTTATTCTATGGAGCCTATGCATTAAATCTGTCCTACTTAAGAAATCCTATTGCACTGGCAATTGGAGAATGAATATCACTGGAGAAGTCATCTACACTTTATCACCTCTTTATCACACCTTAGTGCACCTTCCCATGGTTTGGATTCCTCTCTAAAATACAATAGGGGAGATGCACCAAGGTGTCATAAAGAGATGATAAAGCTGAGTTAATTTCTTTAGTGATATCACTTCTCCTGTTCCTATGTTATTCTATGGAGCCAATGCACTAAGATTTCTCCAGTTTTTGAGATCTTAGTGCATAGGCTCTATAGAATAACATAGGAACTAGAGAAGTGATATCACTGGAGAAGTCATCTCCGCTTTATCACCTCTTTATCACACCTTACTGCATCTTCCCCCATGAATTAAAAGGTCAATTTAAATGCATGGTAATGTCTAATTCCTCCCTTGTGATGCAACTAGCTTGACCCCATCATTACTCCACTTTTTCTTAGTACATTAGCACACTCTCTCACACAGACATACACATGCACAATGTGTCACACAAAGACATACACACACACACACACAAACACATGAACAATGTCTTACACACAGGCACACACACGCAATGGGGGCTGTTCGCTAAGGAGTGATAAAGAGATGATAAAGTGGAGAAAACTTCTCCAGTGATATCACCTTTCCAGTTCCTATGTTATGCTATTGTGCCTATGTAATAAGATATCCACAGCTGGAAAGATCTTAGTGCATAGGCTCACTGGAGAAGTTATCTCCACTTTTTCATCTTCCTATCACACCTTACTGCATCTCCCCCAATGTTTCACCTAGACACATGCACACAATGACACACATACTCTCACGTACAGACACACATGCACAATGTATTACACACAGGCACACACACAATGTCTCACCTAGATGCTTACACATGCACATTGTCTCAGACATTGTCTCATGTTCTCACACTCAGACACACACAATCAAAATGTCTAATACAGAGACACATGAATGTAAAAATTTTCACACACAGATACACACACATGGTCTGGGACAAAGACACAAACACAAATGTATGCTTTTCCAGGAATGCAGACACATACATTGTGTGTGCGGCTGAAACTGTCTGTGTGGTGGACAGTGAGTGTGGGTGTATTGTATATTTGAGTGAACATATGTATGCAGTGGACTGACAAATGCTGCAGATTTACCATATATAATATATATATATATATATATATATATATATATATATATATCTATATCTATATATATATATCTATATCTATATATATATATATATATATATATATATATATATATACAGTACTGTGCAAAAGTCTTAGGCAGGTGTGAAAAAATGCTTTAAAGTAAGAATAAAGAAGAAAAATAGACATTTTAATAGTTTCTATATATCAATTAATAAAATGCATAGTGAGTGAACAGAAGGAAAATATAAACCTAAAATCTAAACTGCCTTCTGCTACAGCCAAATATTTCAGATTTTGACTCATCAGTCCAGAGCACCTGCTGCCATTTCTCTGCACCCCAGTTCTGATCAGACGTCTCTGGACAGTAGATGGGTGTACCAGTGTCCCACTGTTTTCTGCCAATTCTGAGGTCCTTGCAGGGAATGCTTTTTAAAAATGCATGCAGGCTTTGTCAAAGTATTCCCTTCCTGTGTGGCTATTTGTGCAGAAGTCCCTGGTAGCTATAGTTAGACATACTGGGGCTGTTTCCCCATGTCTAGCTATGTCCATTGCCAGCTCAGGGGTGTACAAGGCACAGACCACAGATCTGGAACATATTTTGAGCTAGATCACTGCAGATAACTTTCACTTTCTTTTGCCTGAGGTAGGTCCAACTAATGGACCAAAAACGTTTTGCTAGTATATCAGCCATCAAGATGCTTGAATAAAGTCTACTCATTTTACTGGATCCTGAGGACGTGTGCTGTCTCTCTCTGCTGGAAGGGTTACCCTAGGCTGAGTACACCTATATCTATTATTCATATTGTAACTTTAAATTGATAGAGTGTGTGCCATTGACATCATTGTTTTATTCTATACATATATATCTTATACATATATAGAGAACCTTGTGTATTTCTGTACTATGTCACATTACACTTTACTGTTCTATATGTATATGTGGTTACTAAGCAATGCTTGGTAAGAGAGGTATTTTCAAAATGCATACAAAGAAATCTTACAATCAACCTGAAGTTGTGATGCTGACTGCCCCCCAGTGGTCATCACAGAGTATGTTGCTGAATCTCCTCGATTAGCTTCATCAATAATCAGTGTATGCTTCTTCCCATCCACTTTTATTCTGTATCTTGATCTGGGCTCATTTGTAAGTTCCACACCATTTTTAAACCTGGAAATTGGAGACAGGCATAACTGTTGCATTCATTAAATACTGGTTTTAGTATCCTGAAATATAAACCAGAGTGGTGTGTTCCCTTCATTGGATTTTACTCATGTTAAATAAGTGAGACATGGGGTAAACACTGATATGGTTATTAGGATTTTTGTGGTCTGTCTGTCTATCTATCTATCTATCTATCTATCTATCTATCTATCTATATATCAGCACACTCGCAGTTTCAACATGGGTTTTTGCAAATCCATCTCCCACACCACTGTAAGAATCTGGATCGTGTTGTACTGTTCTGCTCTTATCTGTGCACCTGAAGCCTTTCCTAGGCACTCCCTCTTGGCCTATTTGAAATACCTCATCTCATGGTGCACTTCAGAGTGAGTACAGAGTGTCTCACTGACTAGGGTTGCCACCTTTTCTTCAGAAAAATACCGGCCATGGCATTCCCTCCATAGACTTAACATTGGACAGAAGCCAATTTTTTACCGGCCTTCCGGTAAAATACCGGCTGGGTGGCAACCCTATCACTGACTAACGTTGAAGTGAATCTTCTGTATTCTGACAGGCTTGATCCCTTGCCTGTCTGTCCCCTTCCATGTTTAAATTACCTCCACTATTGCATGACACCACTACCCACTGACAACTTATACAGATGCAGCTATGATTTGCTACCAGCTGTAATTCTTTGCTGCTGGTTATTCAGCTGCCAATCTTGTCAGCTGCCAGTCCTAAATAAGGTATTGTCATCTGTTCAGTCTGTGGAGCTACACAACCATTTACTTGGTTGACTATACTCCCCATCTTCTGTCTTTCCATTACCCGACTACATTCCCAACCATCTGTTTGTTCTCATAGCTGAATGTCTGTGCCTTTGCTTGACTATTTGCTCTAGCCTCTTTGCATTTCCCTACTTTGTCATTTATTTTGAAAAAAGATTTGGTTGACTATGCTTCATAGAACTGCACTCCTCTATATGTTGTGAATAATGTGTGCCCTGTAATGGACATATATAATAATTCATAGTAAATCTTAGTGAACTAGGCTTTTTGGCCTGTTCCATTGTGTGTGCCCCCTATCCACTTGGTATCAACCATTCCTCACATGACCTGTGAGGAAGGATATAACTGGAACATAGTTCTCTATGTAATCACTTTATTACTGCAGGCCCATATGGGCCCTGCCCAGGTAAGTCCTTCATCTACATCTTTTTATTTTATTGTATGTCTGTTGTTTTTAATTGCACTACACTGGGACCCACAAATAATAATAAAAACATCATAATATTATTTAAAGGGTCCCTTCTGACGTGTTTCAAAATAACATCTTTCTTCAGGGATTTTTAATTTAGATAGGGCTTCTATAGGCGTATTAGAGTAGGACTTACCATAAAGTGAGATACCTTGACGTGGTGGTAAGCTTACACATGGATTGACCAATTTGTGGAACTAAATTCACACTTATTTCACTAAGATTTACTATGAATTATTATATATGCCCATTACAGGGCACACATTATTCACAGCATATAGAGGAGCGCAGGTTTGTTTGTATGTGTTTTCACATTTGGGTTTAGGTCTAATGTCAGGGGGACTGGAGAACCCTCTCATTTCTTGCTGCTATCTATAGCTTTCATTTATATACTTATATTTAATTTATATTTATTATATGTATGATGAGTTTAGCACTGTGTGCTTTCTTCCTTTTTTTATGCTCCATAGAATCCTGCCTTGTCTACATATACCATGTTAGCGGTTGCTTGTTCTGTATAAGTCTCTCTAAATCAACGGATAATCCTATTAGCAAATTCAAGTAGGTGGATTATTAACATCTTTGTTTACTCTTCCAGAGCTGCTCCTTGAATTAACTATTTGAATGAAGAAGACAAATGCTGCCACCATTCCCAGTACTACCACCCCTGGCAGTGCAGGATCCAGTCCTCGGGTTTTCAGGTCAGTAACAAGTCTCCTCCTGTACCCTGTTGGTCCTCCCTCTGTCCGCACTGTCAGTCTGACAACTAACACTAACTGTGAAGTAATTCTTTGTATAGTCATCTCCTAACGGATGGATGGTTGCATGAATGATAATGGAATCATATTTAAAGTTAGCTAAGTGCTTTAACCCTTTGAGTGCCAGAGAAGTATCCAGTGCCTTGTTGGCTACCTCTCTGGCACTCAAAGGGTTAAAACAATGGATTACAAATTAATTTGGAGTGATTCATGACTAAATAATAAAGATATATGTCATTGGATAGTCCAATCAAAAATGAACCTTGTTCATTTTCCTTTTTAAATGCTACTGACACCTTCAGTGCTTTCCTCTAGTATCTAGCATCTAGTATTTAACCTCTTAATGACCAAAGGGGTGCTCATAGGATCACTAGGTGTTGCACACACCCCATGTCATTAAATGGTTAATGCTGCAATCATTTTACCACCTCAAAAAGGGATGAAGTAGCATAGTCCAGTATATATACCATGATTTCTTTGAGTTTTAAAGACCAGTAAATACTCACTGGGAAAATTACGTGGACTATTTACCATTAGAGCCCAATATTGACCCTCTGAGTGAAAGAGGGATATGCAACACATTGCAAAGCAATACGTTGCATACCCCTCTGGCCCTCAAAAGGTTAAAGGGTCATATGTTACAAAAAAAGCAAAAAACAAAACTGGAGCAATACTGGGGCAAACCAACTGCACCATAGGGGACAAAAATAAATTCCATTTTTCCCAGTGCTATAAATGGGGCTTTTAACCCACTGAATGCCACAGAGGTGTCCAATGTATTGTAAAGTAATGCATTGGAGACTAACATTCAGATGAATATAAGTCCCCTATGGAACAGAAGATTTTCTTTGAAGATGTGGCCTGGCCTGTAAGTCTTGAGTGGTGGTAAGCACATTACCATTTCACATTAGCACCTTCTTCGGATACTTCACAGTCCAGTTCCACTCTTTCACCACAATACGTACTAACATTTTCCAGCTGTTTCGTAACCATTACAGGAGGCTCTGTGAGAACAGTCAGACAATAATAGATTAGAACAGCAGTCATAATATGCTATACAAGCATAAGAACAAATCATTACTTACTATTACCCCAGTGTATTTATGGTGGGTACATTTTCATTTGAAGACCTTATGCCCCCTACCAGAATCGTCACTAGCTACAAACTGTGTCATATTTATAGGTTCAGCCATGACAGCAAGTGGCACCTAAATGTACACTGAATAACCCGCTGACTTTGCTCAAGAACCCCCAGACTTTTAGTACATATATTTAGTACAGGTCTGAATGCATTTCATTTGATGTTTTGTTATACAAACTGTAAATATGACATACTCGGAAAACTGAACCAGGTCTGGGACAAACCAACTGCACCATATGGGACAAATCAACATTTCCAAAATGAACATTTTTTGAAAGGGGTCTTGAATTATAAAAACCATGCCAGTGAATGATGAATGAAGGAATGCTAGATGAGTCTTCAACATACTGTTTTTCAGAGGCTGATGTACAAAGGAAAGTGATGCAGTTCTGGAGCAGCCCAACTGCACTGGATTTACACTCCAGGGGCTCCTAGGCAAGGCAATTTAGGCTCCCTTAGCTCCACCTATCAATGCATATCACCAATCCCACTAGTCAGATTAACCCCACCCTCATTCCCATCCACTGATTCCTAGCACAGAAAATACCTTTGGCTTATAACAAGCAAGGGCAAAAAAAACCTTTAATATCATGTTTGCTAGAGAGATCTCCAATATATTTCAGATGCATTGGAGATCTCCCTAGCCACCAAAGGGTTAAATAATAGCCTGTAAAGAGGTATAAAACTGGTTCAGGGACTTTGCTGTTGCTCTGGCCACACCCACAATTCAGAAAGTGGGTGTGTCCAACTCTCCGAAGACCCAGTAATTATCTCTAAAAACCGGAGTCTTCAGGGCAGATCCGGAAAGTTCCCAGGAATGCAATTGTGTTGCAATGTACTTATAAAGAAATTCACTAAGTGTGCAAAAAATAAAGGCACTTTAGCAATTAAATCTTAATGCCAAGTATAACCTGTTCATAAAGGAAATATAAAGTAGCAGCCATGTATGGAAAAAATATTTGCATTTGCAAAATTAAAAAAAAAAAATTTAAAAGTACGTGACGTGCCAGGACCGTCACTGGTCCTTAAGTGCCGGACCAGCGTGACGGTCCGGGTACATCATCGGACACAAAGGGGTTAAGGACAAAAGGGGTTAAGGACAAAAGGGGTCTTTGCAATGTGCTGCACATCGTCTGGGCCTCTAGGGGTTAAACAAAATGTATTGTCGGAGAAAAGCAGTATAGAAAGCCAAGTTGCCTTATGTTCCTCAGTAGATCAGCTGGTTAGAGGTGTGATCCCAGCAAGAGTCTGGTTGATCATGTGATCAAAGTGAACTGCAAGATTATGAAGTCTTCCTGTTCAGTCTCCAAGTACGGTGCACTCAGCTCTCATGGGCACTAAGGACCATAATTTGGAAGCTAAAGAGGGGCAGTTTTGGAGCAAACAAGCTGTAAATCCATGTGTTGGAGACCTCTTTAGCAGTCAAGGGCTTAAAAGCTCCAATTAAGTCATTGGGATATTTCAGTTATCACCCTGTGGTGCAGTTTTTTTTGCTCCAGATTTGCTTTTTGTAGGATGCTGAATACAGTCACAAGTGTCATTTTTACGACACATGAAGTCTGTAGGCAATGCCAGTGCACAACATAAAGACTGCTGTGGTTTAAAGGAGTAGTGAGCTTTTATTTATGAAAATCTGTATGCTGTAGGGCTTTTTGTGCTGATCAAAACAAGGGTGCTCCCACTGCTGTCAGTGATTTTATTAAAAAATTAAATCAGTTCAAACTGTCATGAAGTGATAACGCTTTTACTATGTAGTCAGTGACAACTCTCTCCCACAGCAATTCAGCAACTGTCTGGTCACCGTGTGAAATGGAGGTGAACTGTCTGGACCACAGAGGGAACTGTTAATGTAAAAAAGAAACAGCTTATGGTAGCAACTCTGGAATTACACATCTCCTAGTAGAGGGAATACTCTTGTTTTACTCAGCAGGTAAAGCCCTACAATTTATGTTTTCTTTTAATTAAAGGGAACAATCCATTTCTTATTTTAATCTTGCTGGCCAATAAATGTTCAAACCAGTTTTCTTTTTTTTAAAAAAATGGTGTATTAACGGAGATATAAGCTTTAGAATCTAACTGCGTGATTTCACCTCAGGACAGGGTGTGGTGCTGCTCTGCCCCACAGCCTTTCGATCTTTTCTTCTTCCCCTCCCCAGTTGTCCCCCGTTGCCACCTTTTCCTGTGATGGAGGAATCCACTATGTGATCTTGCGTGCTGTCTTGCCAGTGAGAGTGCACCAAGTCACATACTGTATTCCTCCATCAGAGGAGGTCACATACTGGATTCCTCCATCAAAGGGGGAGGCCACATCCTGGATTCCTCTGTCAGAGGAAGAGGTGGCAACTGGGAACAAATGGGGAGGGGAAGAAGCAAAGATTGTAAGGCTGTGGGTCATTGCAACCCCACAGCCTGTCCTGAAGTGATGTCACACAGTTAGATTCTAAAGCTTATAGCTCTGTTAAAACAGCGTGTAAAAAAAAAAAAAGAAAGAAAACTGGTTTGAACATTTATTTGCCAGCAAAATTAAAATAAGAAGGACTTTTCAGGAGGTGATTGTTCCCCTTTAAAAAAGTTTACTTGTCATTTAAATCAAGTGCTTCCATTGCTTAGCTCAGCCCCGTACACAGTGCCGGTTCATCCATTGTGGCAACATAGGCTTCTGTCTAGGGCCCATGGGATTATGAGGGGCCCTGACAGCAAGTGATGGGTCACATACAGAGGCCCTACTGTTGTTGCTGCTAACATCCTGTGTCAGATGCCCTTTTTTGTTCAAAGAGGCTAGCATCATCCAGTTGCTTCCACTCATTACCAGTACCTTCTAGCAGCACTCTGTGTCAGAAGCACTGGATCAAGAGATGTGGGGCCCCAAATTGGTACCTTGCATAGGGCCTTATGGACCCTTAATTCACCTCTGAGACTACCAGCCAAGCCTCACAATTTTCTGACCCCTGAGATGACTAACACAAGTCATTAGGAGCTGCACATTGAAGCCCTTTTTTATTATTATACTAGCTGCCACAGGATCAGAGTTAGTAAATCATAATAGTTGCCTTTTAATTACACAACATCCCCATGTGAGTGACCTCACACCCTTACACATACCTCTGACAAACAGCTCTGTAGAGCACTTCTCATCTCCAGCACGCACTTGATAAGCAGCATCATCTGCTAATGTACAGTTATTAATAAACAGTATCCTTTGGTTTCCTTTGTGTTCAAATATGTACCTGTTGAAAAGTACAAATAGTTCTTACTCCGAAGGCTTCACATGACACTGAGGCACTTTTACAGAAACATAAGCGCATGCATTGTGTGAAGTAAAACAGATTTCTAGTCACTTTTATTTATACATGTTTAGTATCCACATAACTTCTGGCTGAGAGGTGGGAATGGCCAGCAAATTCCAGTGTTTCATCAAAGTCGTGCTCCTCCCTCATTGTGGATGGTTTATATAGAATTTGACCAGATTATTTACTGATCTGTATATCCCCCTACTGGCCAATTTATGTATGATTTTTTTCTCTTTTTCTATTATAGTCCAGTGGCACAGTAGCCAGGCAATAATAGATTGAGCTGGGAGTTGGTACATCTGAAGAGTGGTGCAGTGGCCATGCACAAGTCTGGGGGGTTATGCACTAAGGTGTGATAAAGATGTAATTAACAACTTAAGGACCACTCTTTTTTTTTCGGTATTGTATTCTGGGGATCCCCGAGCAGTGTGCAGCCACGCAGGGACCCCTGAATTCCATGATGTGCCAGGACCATTACTCGTCCTTAAGTGCAGGACAGCCGTGATGGTCCTGACATGTCATTGGTCCTTAAGTGCAGGACAGCCGTGATGGTCCTGACATGTCATTGGTCCTTAAGTGCAGGACAGCTGTGATGGTCCTGACATGTCATTGGTCCTTAAGTGCAGGACAGCCGTGATGGTCCTGACATGTCATTGGTCCTTAAGTGCAGGACAGCTGTGATGGTCCTGACATGTCATTGGTCCTTAAGTGCAGGACAGCTGTGATGGTCCTGACATGTCATTGGTCCTTAAGTGCAGGACAGCTGTGATGGTCCTGACATGTCATTAGTCCTTAAGTGCAGGACAGCCGTGATGGTCCTGACATGTCATTGGTCCTTAAGTGCAGGACAGCTGTGATGGTCCTGACATGTCATTAGTCCTTAAGTGCAGGACAGCTGTGATGGTCCTGACATGTCATTGGTCCTTAAGTGCAGGACAGCCGTGATGGTCCTGACATGTCATTGGTCCTTAAGTGCAGGATAGCTGTGATGGTCCTGACATGTCATTAGTCCTTAAGGGGTTAAGCAGAAATGATCTCTCCAGTGATATCAATTTTCTAGTTCCTATGTTATTCTATAGAGCCTATGCAATAAGATATTGGAGATATCTTAGTGAACTGGCTTCACAGAATAATATCGGACTTAGAGAAGTGATATCATTTGAGAAGTCATCTCCGCTTTATCACCTCTTTATCATTCCTTAGTGCAGTGGTTCTCAACTCCTATCCTCAGGACCCACTAACAGGCCAGGATTTGATGATTTCCTTGTTAGAGCACAGGTGAGTTAATCAGTATGAATGAGCCTCTGATCACCACACCTGTGCTCTAGCAGAGAAATCCCTAAGTCCTGGCCTGTTAGTGGGTCCAGAGGACAAGAGCTGAGAACCACTGCCTTAGTGCATCTCCCACATAAGAAGATTAAATGAACACTCTGATTCCTGCACACTGCCCTATTGTGCCCTATTGTCCCCTAATTGGAGTAAGTTGTGTTAAGGGGAGGAATTGTAGCTTATAAACATTGACATTAGGTAGGAGTAGGGAAGAAACATCGGTTCCAGCACTTGCTGTTATATGAAATTGACATGGTGATTTTGTCCTAGAGACTCTATAGAATAACAGAGTAACCAGGGAGATTTATTTCTGAATAACTGTATCATTTTTTAAGGCACAGAGCCTTCTGTTTGAAGGATCATTAATCCTTTGAGTGCGAGAGGGGTGCCCAATGCCTAGCTCTGCAAGGCGGTGAACAACCCTCTGGCACTCAAAGGGTTGAAGTTTTATTTAATAATAAACAAATAAAACGTCATATATTATCAAGCTGTGTAAAACAGGTTACTCTGCTTGGAGATGTTATATTCAACAGTTATAACTGTTCAAACAGTCACAAAGTGATGAAGCTATTACTATCACACTGTGTGAAGAACTGGAGTCAGCGAGGCTCACTTACTAAGGAAAAGTCATTCACTTCTGGGGCAAACCAAGTGCACCAGAGGGGACAAATAAAAATTGCCACTGAGTGAAATGAGACTTGGAGACATCTCTAGCATTCAATAGGTTAAAATACCCATTTCAATGAACAGACTTTTTGAAATTTTTATTTATTCCCAAAGACGTTTGGTTTTCCCCAGAGTTGCACCACTTTTGCGAAGTACATTAACCCTTTGAGTGCCAGAGGTGCACACAACGCACTGCATACCCCTCTGGCACTCAAAAGGTTAATAAGCCTTGTACTCTCTGCTCTCCCATTGGAATGCCACATCTTCAGAAGGAAAATCCCTATCCCCTATTTTCTCATGAAAAAAGTTTACTCATGCTTTAAAGCGGAACTTTCAGATAATAGCCAGTCGCCATGCATTCATTAAATGCATGGCGACTAGCTTGAAAATATGTCTTACCGTAAAAAAAATACGTGTGTCTAAAGGAATCCGTCCCGTTTCGGGACTGACGGCAAGTTAGTGCGGTCTGTGACCTTCGCGGTCAGTCCCTTCCAGTGACCATATGGTGCAAAGCAGTCTACTCTATGGAGACCAGGACTGACGGTGCATGCCCACAGACAAGATGTCTGCACTCTAGCCTCAGTTCCGGTCTCCAAACGGGATGGATTCCTTTAGACACATCTATTTTTTTACGGTAAGACATCTATTTTCAAGCTAGTCACCATGCGTTTAATGAATGCATGGCGACTTGCTATTATTTGGAAGTTCCACTTTAAGATGAGTCTCCATGTTAGCATATTTATTATCAAACCTATAAAAATAATATTACTTACTTTGTACTTGGACGGATTTCTTGTCCATTTTTATACCACTTAAGTTCAATTGTTGGGTCCGCAAGTTCAACAACAAACCTCACACGTCCTCCTTTGTCAATCTGGTAAGCTGGATCCAATTTTTTGGAAAATGCTTTGGGCAAAACGGAAAAAATTAAGTTTGTTTAAAAATGTCAAACACCCAGCATTCTACATATGAACATTAATATTTTCGGGGATGGAATGGGGTGCTGGTCATTGATCATATATGTAATTATGTCAAACCAAAATATGTATATTAAATCATATTATACATATGTGCATACGTGGCTCTTAACCCTTTGCGTGCTAGAGGGGTACTCGTACACTTGTTGCGTACTCCTCTAGCACTCAAAGGGTTAAAGAAGCAGTAAATGTGTATTATGAAAAAAAGAAACAGGTTGTAGGGATTTTCATGTTGAATAAATTAAGAGAGAGCCTATTTTTGGGAGATTCATTTTGTTAAAGTTATTACAGATCAAACTTGTGCTCTTTTATATATTAAACTATAATAGCGCTACCTGGTGCCCAGGGAATTTTTCTTTTGCATCCTACAGAAGAGGTGGCTCAGACTACAGTTCTCCATAGTATATGATTATAACAGCTCCACCACTTTGGGACAGTTTGAGCTGTATTAATGTTGGAATTAATCTTCTCCCAGTAGTTGAAGTGCCCTTGCTTACACAACAGGAAAAACCCTACAATATATGTTTTTACATAATAATTTTTTGATCCTTTAATGTGTTTATCTTTAACATATTTTTTGCATTGAAAGTCTACAGTTGCCTATTTTTACTGATCCCCACTTATCTGACGCGTTTCAAAATAACATCTTTCTTCAGGGATTTTTAATTCAGATAGTATTTGTAGGTGTATTAGAGTAGGAACTACCATAAAGTGAGATACCTTGGCGTGGTTGGTAAGCTTACACACAGACTGGCCAATTTGTGGGACTAAATTCTCACTTATTTCACTTAAATTTACTAAGGATTATTATAGATGCCCATTACAGGGCACGTATTATTCACAGCATATAGAGGAGCGCAGATCTGTTTGTTTGTATGTGTTTTCACTTTTGGGTCTAGACCTAATGTTAGGGGGACTGGAAAACCCTCTCATTTCTTGCTGCTATCTATATCTTTCATCTTTATACTTATATTTAATTTATATTTATTATATGGATATTTTATGATGTGTTAGCTCTGCAAGCTTCTTCTTTTTTTCTGTTTATAAATATATATATATAGATACTAGCCGAACACGGGCCACAGTGCCACCCAGCAACCTTGGCTGGTGGCAGGATCCTGTCATCACTGGCCGCGGTGCAGTCATGCGCAGTACTGACTGAACGTGGCGCGGCTGATACGGAGTAGGGTGCTCCAAATTCAGACCGGAGTCCTCTCTGCGCACCTTCCTGGGACCAAGCGCTCCCAGGAAGGTGCGTAGAGAGGACTCCGGTCTGAATTCAGCCGTGGTGCTGGCAGTCTCTACTGCACATGACTACAGCGTGCGCAGCCATCTCTACTGCGCATGACGGCTTCTGACAAACATCCTTAGTGAATTATTATATACGATTATACACTTTCTCAAAACTATGGAGCCAATGCACTAAGATATATCCAACTTTGGAGGCAGTGCATAGATTCCGTAGAATAACATAAAAAGTGGACAAGTGATAACACTGGAGACGTTATCTCCACTTTATCACCTCTTTATCACTCCTTAGTGCATAACTTCTGTTGTTCTGTAAACCAATACAAGAAGCAGTCTCCCGCAATAGACTACAGTACAGTAACAAGGAAATAAAATTTGTAAAAAAATACCAGACTGTTGTATAAAGGGCACTCCACTAGGTAAGTCTTTCAGTTAAAATTAAAACCATTAACTGAAATTATATACAATAGTTCCCCTTTAACAGATATTAAAGGGATAGCAATGTCTCTTTAAAATGAATTCCCCAAGTCTTCTGTATATTAAAAGGAACATATTGCTCTATGTCTAAGTGCTCACTTGTTTGTAATTCAAAAATTATGAATTCATAAATGCCCCTTTCTGGCTGCCTCCCACGGTATCTGATATCTGGTCGTGCGACTTGACAGCTGCAGCAAGGGACAAACTTCAATAAGTATCAGGGAAATCCTTCCTCCCTTGACAAAGGAGGGTGGGACTTCCCTGTGCTTACTGAAGTTTGTCCCTCACTGCAGCTGTCCTGACCAGCCTGCATCTTCTGAGTGACGTGGGGAGAAGGGGAGAGCGGGGGGTCTTTAGTGATTCATAAATTAAGTGCTTCATGAACTACAAAAAAGTAAGCACTTAGACATAGCACAACATGTTCCTTTAAATATACAGAAGACTAGGGGGACAAATTTTAAAGAGACAATACTATCCCACTACTTTAAATCCCATTAATAGTATACCCAATGGAATATACTATTTATTGCTTAACTGTACTGCTATCTTTCTGTCTTTATTCTCAATAATTTGTTTTACTGTACCTTCACTCTTCTTTTCCTCCCTGCGCATGCGTTTCAGTCTCTTTAGCATGCCCCTGAGGTCAGTGATACCATACTGAAATGCAATCTTCTCATATTCATTAGGACTAGCGTTCTTAAGAATCTCCCACACATCTATCTCTGGGCCTTCTTCTGGTTTGATTTCTCTAACATCAGGGAAGAAAAGAGCACAATTAGATTAGATACATTAACCCTAAAATAAAAATGAGCCATTACCACTTGGGTCCTGGGTACATCTGGAAAAATGATCACTATCAGTTATCCTGGGGTCTAGAATAAGAAAAGGGAGTGGGGAACCTACTTAGTTACCCAACAATCGCAGGACTTTATTTCTAATGCTCCATAGAATTAAACCTCATGGATTTCCTTTAGTGGAAATCAGTTGACGATCCAAATGGAAATATTCTTAAAATAGTGTAAAAGCCGGTGTACACGGGCCAAGGTCCGGGTAATGTTAACCCTTTGAGTGCCAGAGGGGTACACAATGCATCGCTTTGCAATGGATTGCGTACCCCTCTGGCATTCAAAGGTTAAGAGGCCGTTACCTCACTGCTCCATGTGATGCAGTCTTGCGTCGCCTCACTCACGCGATACAATAATGCGCAGTAGAGACTGACTGAATGCGGGCACTGCACATGACTGCATCGTGACAAACATTCTAACAAATTATTATATAGGATGAGAATTCTGTCTTTACAGTCTTCTATCAAGTTTGATGAGTCTGAGTAATTGAATTCAGAATGAAAATGTGAAGGGCTCTACCTGTGGCACACTGCATAGTCATGCAGTCTTGTTTTTAGGTAGAGAGGTGATTAAATGGAATTGCCCTGCCTTATTAAGATTACTCTTATGCCTATAGCATATACAGGGAAGTACAGTACAGTTTCACCCCTGTCCTCTGCCCCTTGTTAGTACATAGAGTTAAACAATATGAAGAGGAAGTGAATGCCCTAAAACACCTTAAATACATTTCCTCACTTCTCTCTCTTTGGCACAATCCGCCAACAGAGGAGAATTTTATGTCAAAAGTAGCTGAGTAAATTGGAGTTAGGCAGGCACAACACTAAGAAATTGTTTGTAGAATCTATTTTAGTGTGAAATCATATAAGTAAATCCCCCTAAAAATATTGTCAAGAGTAATGCTTGATGGCATATCTATCACATGATCAGTGTCTGGATCTGTGCCACAACCCCCCCTGGTCTGGCAATGAACAGAGTAATGCATTAAGGGGGTGAACCCACCCGCAATGTGTTATCTCTCTGATCATTTTGTTTTCTATGTTCCATTTGTACTGCTTTATTTCTCTGTATGTCAGTTCCCTATTGTACAGCGCTGTAGAATAAGTTGGCTCTATATAAATAAATAAATAAATAAATAATAAATAATAGTATTCCTACCCAAGAAACTTACTCATATACATAAGCACACACACACTTGCACATATACACACAGGGCCGGATTTACATGCCAGGCACCTTTAGTCAAGGTACCTTAGGCACCATTAACTCTAGCCACTCCTCACATGACCCCACCCACAGTCCCTTAGCCTATAACATACAAGCACAAAAAAAAGCTGTTAACCCCATGGTTGCTAGATAGATGTCCAGTTTGTTGTAGTACTCTCTAGCATCCAAGGCGTTATAAAATAGATAGTAAAAGGGTGTATATAAACTGGTGCAGGAACAATGAGATTACACTGGCCACGCCCACAATTCAGAATGTGAGTGTAGTCAGCTTGACTGAGGCACCCCTCAGCATTTCAAGCTCTAAATAGTTGCGCATTCTGGCTAATCAGAATGCTGGCTCTGCACACACACACACACACACACTCACACTCTTATTTGCACACACTTATACACTTGAACTTGCACAATCACACACTTGTACTCATGCACAAACACATGCACTCATTCGTAAACACACACCTGCACACACATACACAATCACATGCACACTCGCACTCACACCTGAACATTGGAAACACTGACACACACACACACATGAACATATACACACCTGCACACTCACATACTTGCACACACACAGTCGCAGACACACACGTGCCCATGCACACTCACATTTCCACTTGCACACTCAATCTTGAACACTCATACTCACACTTGCATATATGTTCTTGCACACTCAAAAATACATCATACATGCACACTTGAACAATCATGCACAGTTGCACATGCATTAACCCCTTGAAAACCAGAGGTATGCATACTGAAGTGTAAAGAAATGAGGAGCACACCCCTCAAAAGCTGAAAATAAATATTCAGCTGCACTTTGTAAGATCTATCTGAGATATCCCCCTTACACCGGCAGAGTGTCTGCCAACCTGCTCCAGCTTCTTTGACCACTGCTTAGGTCTCTTTGATCCAATAGGACAGTCCCATAGTGTGGTTTGCTCTGTGTGATGATATCATCACACTACAGGCCCTCAGACTTACTATATTATATATATATACATTATTTAGCAAAATATGAATTTATTAGGGGAGCAGTTGGATCTGAATTATTTATTTTAGGTGGGTAGAAGGGGTTGCAATTATTTATTTCAGTACAAATCAAATACACTGTATTTAATCTGTGAGGATATTATTGGCACCATGGGTGCTAGAGTGCACTCTCCTTCAGACATCTGCTTAAAAAGCTTATGAAATACTGTATTATTGTTTAAACAATATTCAGTCTCTACTATTAATTATATGAGTGCTGAGGTCTCAAAGGGTTACTGATGATGACCTACAGACCAAAGCTCAGATCGCTCCGGGAGTCTGGTAGTATCATGGTCCAGTTTGGGACCCATTTGACGGGTTGTTGGGGTTAGGTAATTGCTCCCTGACTAATACCATTCACTGTACATTGACGAGAAACTACACTGTATGATTCTGAAGGGTATCAACTCAAAGCACGGTGCCCTGTGTGCATGCTCACAAAAATATTATCCACTTTCTGCAAAAGCAAACTGCACACGCCTCCTAATTCACACTGACTACACTCACACACTTAAAGGGATAGTAATACTTCGTTTTATCTTTATTTTATTTTGTAGGCATTAAAAAAAACATGAAGAACTATATAAGTCTTATCTCTCAAACCTTTATGGTTTGAGAGATATTTATAAGTAAAGTTTCCCCTCCCCGCCCCTTTTACCTAGTGTAAGCCATCTCGTCTCAGATGTGGAATGCAGTCTATAGACCAGACAGATAACAGCAGGGGACAATCTTCTTTCTATGAGAACAATGAAATCCCTGCCCCCCTTGACAAGTTTTTCAGGTTTTTCCCTTATCTTAATTGAAGATTGTCCCTCTCTGCAGTCTACCTGGGCACCTCCCTTCTGATCTGGCTGAGCAGTGTTACATCAGTAAAAGGGGCGGGAGGGGGATACTTTGTCATTGAATTACTCTTGAACTACATCTCTGACAGAATTGAAATAACACTCTCCAAGGTTCAAATACTATGATGATTAATTAGACCTGCTTTTATTATGAAACATTACTATCCCTTTAACTCTCTGAGGACCATAGCTGTGAGCACTGTGTTGCTGGTACTCAAAAGATCAATTGCTGCCTTCTTAGAAATAGTTGTAATGTTTATTGTGCAATAATGGGCATATCTCAGTAGAAAAATAAGTGATTAACTATTTATAGCCTCTGACAATTTGACAGAAGATAAGAATCAGATGACCATTGATTCCTTATCTATTTATGGAAAAACTCGGACTTGTTTAACACCTCCAGCATTCAAAGAGTTAATCAATGGATTATCTCAGGATCTGCCCACCCTTTGGAGGTTAGAGATGTTTCAAACACTTGCTTTGCAATGGATTGGAGACATCTCTAGCATCCAAGGGGTTACTTTCCTTGTCTGTTTTAGCCCCTACCACTTCTCTACCCTTTATGTAAAATAATTTTATCATTTTTCCGTTTTGTTTTTCTCCACTCAGTGTTCATAGCTGGTACCTCTCCAGATCTGCCCCAGAGACTCTGGTGTTTGGATCTCCGAGGACAGAGGCTGATCCTCCGCTGGTGATGAGCCCACTTCTACTCCCTCCCACTTCTGGCCCACTACTTCTCCTTACCTACCCAGTTCCTCCCACTTCCCTCTCACTTCATGACACCCTTACTAAGCCCCACTCCCACTCGCAAGTAAGCCCTGCCCCTTATAATGCAAATCATTTCATTTTTTTCAATCCCCCGGCAGCACCATGAGACACCAGAACAGAAATAATTTTCTCTTGATGTAGTATTCTCTTCCTGTTCCTTTCCCTATTACTATAGTCATCTAATATCCAGCTGGTTAAAGGGATAGTAATGTTTCACAATAAAAGCAGCTCCAGTTAATCTTCATAGTATTTGAGCCATGGAGAGTGTTATTTCATTACTGTCAGAGTTGTAGTTAAAAAGTTATTGAATGATAAAGTATCCCCCTCCCACCCTTTTCACTAGCACTGCTCACCTCAGATGGATCTCAGAGAGGGACAAACTTCAGTGAGCATAAGGAGAAACCTGAAACCCCTGTCAAGGGGGGCAGGGTTTTCCTTATGTTCACAGTGAGAAGACTGTCCCTTGCTGTGATCTGTCTGGTCTCAGGCTTACACTAGGTAAAAGGGGTGGGAGGGGATATTTTATCATTTGATTACTCTTGAACTACATCTCTGACTGTATTGAAATAACACTGTCTATAGCCCAAATACTATGAAGATTAATTGGAGCGGCTGTTTTTGTGAAACATTATTGTCCCTTTAAAGGGATAGTAATACTTCATTTTAACTTTATTTTATTTTGTAGGCATTAAAAAAACATGAAGAATGATATAAGTCTTATCTCTGAAACCTTTATGGTTTAAGAGATATTCACAAACAAAGTTTCCCCCCCCTGTTCACCCAGATCAGAAGGGAGATGCCCAGATAGACTGCAGAGAGGGACAATCTTCAATTAAGATAATGGAAAAAGCTGAAAACCTTGTCAAGGGGGGAAGGGCTTTCATTGTTTTCATACAAAGAAAATTGTCCCCTTCTGTTATCTGTACTGTCATACAACCAGACTCACATCTGAGAAGAGATGGCTTACACTAGGTAAAAGGGGCGGGGAGGGGAACTTTGCTTGTGAATATCTCATAAACAATAAAGGTTTGAGAGATAAGACTTATATCATTCTTCATGTTTTTTTAATGCCTACAAAATAAAATAAAGTTAAAACGAAGTGTTACTATCCCTTTAAGAACAAAGTGAAGGATCCAAGGGCATGTCAGGTGTCGCGTTTTATTAGGGCACTAATTATACAAGGTTGTGATGACAATCTCAGGGAACCCATAACGTAAAAGCAGATAGGCTTCTGTATTAAGAAGAACTGGAGCAATTCTTGAGCAACCTAACTGCACCATAGAGGTCATTTAAATATTTCCAAAATTCATATTGATTTAAATTATCCTTTTAACCAGTGTAATGCTAAAGTGGTCTTCAAGGTTTGTTGGAGGTCAATGCACAAAGTGTTGGAGACTTCTCTAGTAATCAAGGGTTATATTCCGTTTTAAGTCAATTGAAATGTGTATATGTTCCCTATGGTGCAGTTGGTGTCCATGGAATTTCTCCAGTTCTTAATATATCAGTCTCATAGGCCCTTACGTATGAAGGTAAACTGGAGGAAATCCTGGGAAAACTAACTGCACCATAGGAGATGAATGGGACTTCTCATTGATTTAAATTAATTTTTAATGCAAGAGAAGCAGTTCATTGGGGACTCTATCACTGAAGGGGTTAAAAAAATATTGAAATCAATGAGAATTTTGTCAATGTTTATTTGACCCCGTATTGTGCAATTGGTTTATCCCCAAATTGCCCTAGTTGGCTTTTATTCACAAGGCCCATAGAGTATAAAGTCTAGAGATCTAAATGAACAAATACCATTCCAAAAGTGCTTCAAACCTCCAACACATTGGCATAGCTGGGAACTCTCTGAATTTGCCCCAGAGACTCATTTTTTCACAATCCATTACCGGGTCTCCGGGGCAGGGGCTGAGTTTCCGGATGTGGAGAGTTTCTATTGAAACTCTACCTACTTTTGCTCTTTTTCAGTCATTCCTTCTATCCCCACCCACTTCTCCTCCTTCCTCAGCCTATTTTTTGCTTTTTTTGTCTAGCCCATTTAGCCCCAGCCCCACTCACGGTTAGGCCCCGCCCCCATGTGATGCAAATCACATCATTTTTCTCCCCCCACCGGCACCACAGGACTACCCTCCATGGAGAGCACAGAGCAAAGTTCCCGGGTATGCACATTGGTTCGCAATGCTTGGACCTTCACACCATCCAAGAGGTTATACTATGTTCAAAATTTTATTTTAAACTATTGTTGTCAAAGTAAAAAGGTACAGGAGACTGATTGGGTATTGGAAATATTTTAGCATTCATACTGTATTGAGTTCATTACCAATAAAGCATGCTTTGCTTAAACCTATGAGTGCCAGAGAGCATTGCGATGCATTGGATACCTCTCTTACACTCAAAGGGTTAAAAAGTAAACATATGAACATTTGTGGTTATTTGGAAAGGACACATATCAAGTAGATGTGGAAAGTTTAAACAGATCAACCCTTAAAAAGAATACATTTGGCTGCTCTGTTATTTTAGTACTGTTGTGTGTGGCAACGTTTCAATCATGTAAGCAGTGTTTCAGAGGATAAGACTGTGACCTTCTCAATAAACAAATGTGGGTCTGATTCTAGTCTTATCCTATTACACTCCATTGGCTAGGACCCATCACAGGAACACTGGCACACATCCTCAAACAACATTCTTAGATGTTCACACTGATCTTCTTTCGGGTTGGCGCTTTGTAAAGATATCTGAATACTGAATGCAGATATTTAGATATATTCACTCAAAAGAAAAAAAAATCAAATTTTATTCAAAGAAGAGTGTGAAAGAAAGCTTGGTTTTTGACTGCATTTAAAATCTATAGCTGGTATTTACTAAGGGAGAGAAAATATCTTCACAATCAAAATATTGAGTGAGCAACAAAATTCTTTCCGTTTTAAAAGCGTATAAGACTGAGATGTCATCTTACATTGCGCTAGTGTGTCAGTCTCCAAACCTAATGGAATATTTGCTGAGAGGCCCAGCTTGAATGAAGAAAATAGTGTGAAAAATGACCAGCCTTCCTCTTGCTGCCATAAACATATTATTGAAACTAAGCTTTACATCTGCTGGTAAAATACCTGCTGAACACAGAGGTACTCTCTAAAATCTGTGCATACCGGCTCATCGAAACTGTCTCCCCCATTCATTTTTCTAGGCACTAAGATGTGTGTAGAAGTTCACTTTTACTTTTAGTAAATACTAGAACTCTATACAGTCCTTTTGCACAGAGATCTGTAAAATTAGCTGCAGGGCTAATTTTGCAATGAAGTAAAAACCAGCATACATATTTTTCATTACTTACAAAAAATGTATTGCATCATACATTTCAATTTAGCATGCATAAGCACAAGCATAATATATGAGACCAAAGAAAAGTGGTAGAATTTAAACGCTTTACTCTGTTAAAGCGAATTTAAGACCTTATAACTAATTTTGAAATATTTTAAAAACACCTCTGTTGATATTAACTATGTTTTTATCGTTTTTGAACTATTTACCTTTATTTATTACGCCTTCCAGGTGCTATCATTCCATACTGTCCTCCCTCACACCTGCTACTTCCTGGAGTCCAGGAATAGCTGACCTGCATAAACTGACAAACTGCAAGTGATACAAATCCTGTGAAGATGGATGCTCCCACAGAGCTAAGAATTTGGACAGCTAACCGTTCCACATTACTTATTACACTACTTTGTCCTACCTGAGGAATATGTCAGAAAATATTAATCAAGGACTATTTGCTAAGCATATTACTGACCCTTATGTACTCTGTATGTCTCCCATTACCACTTTAGATTGTAAGCTTTCGGGCAGGGACCTCCCACCCAATGTTTCTCTCTACAAAGCACCTGTAACCCTGTATTATTTAAACCCTTAAATTGTAAATCGCTGCGTACACTTGTGACGCTATATAAATAAACATAGAAATAAACATATTCATGGTTGTAGCAGGACTATAATAATATTTGTGCTATTAGTATCATTTACTGTATTTATTTTATTTGTTTAAATAATATATCTCAAGCTACTTCTCCAGTTATAGTTCAGAGAAATCAATTATTCTAGTGTGAACATTTACATTAAATCATATATCACCTTGGATGCCGGAGATGCCTCCATGTGCATTACGAATAAATGCTTTGGAAAAATATCATGCATTCAGGGGGATATAAATCTTAGTCACATGATCAATGACTATTTTACTACACTATCCTTTTTTCTGTGGTCTCAGTTTGCTTATACACCCAGGAGTGACATAAATTTCATGCAGGAATCGCATACAATTTTAAAGTTGTATGACTCCATGTCAGGTTGTGTTTTCATGCAACTCCATCTTAGGTTAGAATTAAGTATTAATACAATGAGGAAAAAACTGGAGCTTATATACGATGTTGTTATATGTGAAATAATAATTTTAATTCAACATAAACAAAGGAGTACAGGGAAGAAATTATTGTCAGACTATGGATTATGAAAAAAATGAATTGTTTAGCTAAATTAAGTTTTCACTGCTCACTTCATCACTTTATTTCTCACCTACGTTTCAGGAGACCACTAAAGTCAAGTTCACCTGCATCGTCTTGTCCTTCACCACTGTTATTAGTATGGAAAAGAGATCAAATCTTTGTTTAATACCAAAAGCATTTGTTAAACTCTTTGTAGACACAGTCTAAATATACATGCATAATGTCAAATCAACAAATACCTCTATTTAACAAGAAAGGCTTTGTAAAAACAAAACATTTTTTGTGTTGATTTGACATATTATTTAATGTGGCAGTTGTTTTTGCACCCAAGATACAAAAACGTCCCAGTTTGTGGTCTGGAAACGCAAAATGACAAAGGCCTTTTTTTCAGGTGTGTTCCTGATAACACATTGTGGAAAAAAACAGGCTTTTGTAAATTAGTTTCTTCTCTTTGTACAAGAAAACAAAGATTTGTATTACTGTAAAAATACCAACCATAATTGACATTTTTTATCATATATTGTCAGCTTATCAACTGAAATTAACAGTGTGGTAATGTAATTGTTTAATTTGTTCCAAATGATTCATAAACCCATTACAATCAGGTAAATATATTTCAATGGAAAAAAATGTAAGTGAGGGGAGGGAGAGAGAGAAAGAGAGAGAGAGACAATAAATAACTTTTATTTACAAAGCTACAGTTTTTGTTTAATCCTAAAAAAGACTTACAGGGATAATTAAAACAAATGTTGGTGTTTCCTTTACACTTAAAATTAAATAGGGTTATGTAAACTTAAATAAATTTGCTCAAACTTTGATCTGTAAAAAAATATATATTTGTTGTATGAGGCCTAAATTGTGTTAAATATGGTTTGTGTATGTATGTACGCTTTGTACAGAACTTCCTGACCCCATCAGCATACCAGTCATGATAAGTATTAGAATTTAAAATAAAAGAAGATAAGTGAATGCTCTTCAGAATTTATTAACTGCAGGTGATCAGTTGGCTGTCAGATCAAAGTTTGCAATTGTCCATATATGATAACAGTGACTGGGCATTAACATTACAGTTATCACTATGGAAGTGAATTATGCCAGCACTCTCCTGTTCCCTCCATTAGATAACCATTTGAGTGCCAGATGAGTGCGCAACACATTGCAAAAGCAATGCGTTGCATACCCCTCTGTCACTCAAAGGGTTAAGGTAGCAGGATATTAGTGAAAGTCTGTCTATATGCTTGGAACTTAGTATCCAACTCCCTATGGTAAGATTAACTAATAAAATAACATGTCACTGTGATTGCTAATTATTGTGGTCACATTTTTAGTGCATGGTGTTCTCCCAATGGAGGGAAACAGCACAGACTCTTCTATTGCTTGGAAATAGATCACAGAAATAATATAATAATAATTTAAACAAGATTAAAATGTGATAATTGTCATTGTGTATTATAGTGATCACCTGAACTCTGGCTGTCGCAGGCAGTGCCTCTCATTTGCTTTGATTTATTGGACATTTTGTGCAGTGTTTGCAATTTTATTTCATTTTTGTTATTGATGATGTATAGTATTGTTATAAAAATGTTACACAAAAGAACCCATAACAAATTACTACTAACTTTAAAAAGAAGAAGGAGAGGCCAAGGGTCACCCCCTGTGTATCTCAGTCTTCCTGGATAATGGACCACCACCAGAACCCTATAGGTGTATACTCACAAAGAAAGTATGTTGGCAAAAGGCATACGCCAAATCTAAGTCAAAAACAGCTGGGAAAATGGGCTGTCCAAGAAATAGTATTGAGTCTTGATAACTCAGAATTCCGGAAAGGAGATGGGTTTAAAGGGGAACTCTCACCTCATTAAAGTCCTTCTTATTCTAATCTTAACAAGAAGAGAAAGGGGGCGCTCCTAGTGCAAAAATATTTCAGTTGGGACCACCACCTACTGCATCACCTTACTTACAGTTTGAATTACCTCATGATGTAAAACAATGTATAATAGTATAATGATGAATGCCTTATGGTCTATGCGTTTCGAAGCAAAGCTTCTTCAGCAGGACCAACAAAAGGCAGAAGAAATGATACCAACATCAATAATTCTTAACATACTTAAAAATTATACAAGTAAAGCACTCACTATTATACATTGTTTTCAGAATAAAACTTTTTATTATCATTATAGTGGATGAGGTATATTTTTTTCCATATTTTTGGAGGAAGTGTTCACCATAACAGGGTGGTTGCTAATACCCCGTCTGCCTTGACCGGTTGAGTCCCACAACCGATTCTGAATTCCAGAGTGTGAGTATATTTACTATAATAGAGATAGTCATCTACTGAATGTTATGGTGGTTTGCACCCCTTCTGGTATTTTTTTTATTCTAATCTTACTCCTCTATAAATCTTAAATCTGTTATTTTTTTAAACAATGTTTTCACAGAGATTTTGTCTTTTTAATTCTGTTGCTTGACTTCACTTCAGGCTGCGTCACCACTCTGTACCACAGCCTATTTCAGCCTCTTCCCCTCCGCAGTTGTTCCCCATTCACACCTCCTCCTTTGTAGGAGGAATCCATCATGTGAGCTAAAGCTCTCTCAGTGGCAAGAAATTGCTCCAGCTCACATACTGGATTCCTCCTACAAAGGAGGAGGTGTGAATGGGGAACAACTGCGGAGGGGAAGAGGCTGATAGGCTGTGGTATGGAGTGGTGCCAAAGCCTGAAGTGAAGTTAAGAAACAGAAGTAAAAAGCCAAAATCTCTGTGAAAACATTGTTAAACCCCCCCCCCTACAAAAACAGATTTATAGAGAAGCAAGATTAGAATAAGAGACTAAATTATGTGAGGTTCCCCTTTAAGGTCTACGAAAGCGAGTTTGTCAGATTGTTTGGTATCAACCTTCTGACCATATCTTAATGTGAGTAAATTTCCTTTTGTTAACTCAACACTCTATTTACTTTATTATACTATATGGAGCTTTGTCTTTTCTACTTTGTGTTTGGACTACTAACTTTAGCTTCTTTGGTGAAACCAGCTAAAAACAATGATAAACCTACACAAATATGGCACTGCTTTAATCAGAAGTAGTTGAATTGATTTTATGGTAATTTATCTGCTGTTACAGGTTATGGGAAAATCAACATCTGCAGAATTACAATGAATTTGCAAAAAATATACAGACATTATTACTGCTAATATGCATTTATTTTTGTCAAAATCAGCCATAAAAAAATCCAGAATTACCTCAGTAAAATACTGCTTGCTGTCTTTTTTCCCCAAAATATATTTTAAAGGTGTAGTTTGTGGTCTTGGCTTGCCACTTAACCCTTTGAGTGCCAGACAGGTATCCAACACAAAGTGCTGGATAGCTCTCTGGCACTCAAAGTGTTAAGACCCAAGCCCAGCACAACATTTTGAATGATGCAATGAACTAATTGTAATTTGGTCCCCACAATTGCAAAAATGCATGGAAAAATTACACATCCATGGTAATTGTGTGCTGAATCCTACTCATTTTTTCTTGTTCCCATATTTATTATTGCTGAAATATAATTATGGATTATATATTTAAATGTGGTGCAAAAAGAAAGCCTATTTAGTCCCAAAAAAGAAAATAAAAAAATATATAACAAGAAATTCAGGTTAGTGTTCTAGATGCCAAACAGTGCAAGATCTTAAAGGGACAGTAATACTTAAAATGCAAAAAAAAAATGTTGTAGGGTTTAACCCCCCCTGAGTAAAACAAGAGTACTTCCACTGCTGAAAGATGTTTTATTCAAAAGTTATTACAGCTCAAAGTTGAATTTTTTTAGGTGCAATATCACAGTGGCCTGAAATTGTACAGTGGCACTGTTGCTACACCGTCCTATGGAGATTTATGGTCTACGGACCAGAGCTGTCCATAGGATGGTGTAGCAACAGCGCCACTGTACAATTTCAGGCCACTGTGATATTGCACCTATAAAGCTGTAATAACTATTGCATAAAACACCTTTCAGCAGTGAGAGTACCCTTTTCTTACTCAGGGGGAAAAACTCTACAATATATATTTTTTTTACATATTAAGTATTACTATCCCTTTAAAGGAGCAATAAATGTTTTTCTCATGAAAAAAAAATTATATGGGTTTCGTTTCCAGTAAAAGATGAATGCTCCCATGGCTGGGAGATGTTTCATTAAAAATTTCTTACAGCTCGGACCTGGCTTTTTATATTGGAATACAATTTTCCACTGTAGTCAAAAGGTGGTTCTACTCTTCTCAGTTACTATGGAGAGCTGTAGTCTAGGACTCAAGCTCTCTCATACAGTACATTGTAAACAAAAAATGCCTTTTGAACACTAGTTGGTGGTGTCACTAACAGTGAGATATGAATAAAAAAATGTGCAATAACTTATGAATGAAAATGTTTCCAGCATTTACTGAGCAGAAGACAAGCTATAAATATGTTTTTTTAATGTTTATTCTGTTGCGAGTTCTAACCCTTTGAGTGCCAAAGGGGTACGCAACGCATTGCTTTGCCATGTGTCGCGTACCCCTCTGGCACTCAAAGAGTTAAGGACCAGAGAGGAGTGCAACACATTGTGGGTTTTGCACTAAGGAGTAATGCACAGATGACTTCTCCAGTGATATCACTTCTCCAATCCTATGTTATTGTATAGAGCCTATGCACTAATTTCTCTAAAGCTGGAAAAATCTTAGTGCATTGGCTCTTTATCACGTCCTAATGCATCTCCCCTGTTGTGATACCATACCTCCCAACATTTCAAATTGCCAAAGAGGGACACTTGTGTTTTAGGGGTGTTGCTGAGGGTGTGGCTGGTGGGCGGGGCATTACTGGAAAATTTTAGGCTATGTCATGACCTAGTGATACCTCCTTGTGTAACCAAATAAATGACTTATAACAAAAGCAAAGTATTTTATTTACATAGACTAATGTATGAACACATATACTGGATAATGTGGGTTATATGGCTGTAGAGCAATATGATACACTTATAGACACACCAAGTAAGCTGATCTCTTAAAAAGAGAGACATCAGGGTGGGAAAGAGGGACAGAGGGATTTGGGTCTAAAAGAGGGACACTTGGGAGGTATGTGATACAATATATTCCACATCTCTCTGGTTCTTAAAGAGTTAAAGCCTTGCTGTGTAAAGGTGTCATTCATTTTACTGGAATGAGTGCCTATATATGTTCTGTTTCCCTTAATTACAGCTTTCTGAATTAAATAAAGATCCTGTGTCGGTACCGTGTCTCAGTTGCTAAAACATTCTTCTTCAAAGTGCTGCTGTTATATTCAAAAGGTCTCTGTAATGAGTTACCTTCTCTTAAATGCAGATCGGATGTCAAAAGCTTGAGTGGTTTCAGGAGCAGCTGTAAATACAAACAGCAACACATTCTAGTCAGACATTGAAAACAGAAACTTTGAGGCTGATTTAGGCCTCAATTCCACTAAATGTGAAAAATGTTATCAACTCTTTATCTCACAGATTTCTACTGTAGATAAAACCCAGTGATAGTCATACATTTCAATGGAAACCAGGCCTTAATTAACTCTTTGAATTGCTTAGCAATGCGATGGGCATCGTCTGACACTCAAAGGATTAGAAAAAGGGAGCAATTCTGGGCAAACTAACTGCACTATAGGTACAAATAATATTGATTTAAAGTGAACCTATCATGTTGAATTTTGTTACATATTTGAAAAAGTATTCAAAACTGCCTGTGTGTCATGTTAACCAAACGTCCAACAGTTATACAGTTCAGGAAATATTCACACTTTTAGTTCTGGGAAAAGTGAAAGCGAAAGGCTCCTGGACAGCACAAAGCTTTATTAGCACGCCATTTGGGGATACACAGTACACACGCACAAAAATGCTCTGTGGTCCTTAAGTGCCAGCCTCATGCACGTGCCGGTCCTTAAGGGGTTAAATAGCATATGGGCCTGCAAGGGTACCGCACTTACCATACATTAGCATATGGTATCAAGTATGAATGTCTCCTTTACTGTACATTTGCTGGTCTTTTGGATAACATGGCACATAGGCAATTTATATCAAAGGTAATGGTGGGTATCTGTATTTATCCTCCATGCTGCAGTTGATTTGCTTCAGGATTACTTCAGTTCTTAGAATATCAGTCTGATTTTACCACAGAAATCTCTCAGCATCCTACTGACTTTCTTTTACATGAGCAGTAAAACAGAGCAGGTTATTAACCCCTTAAGGACTATTTGACGTACTATGACCGTCACGGTCCTTATACCCTTAAGGACCGGTGACGGTCATAGCACTTTTTACTTTAAGCGCTCTACCAGGAGCGCTGTAAGTATAAACGGGGCCTAAAATTTTAACCGCGCGAAGACCGGAGCGATCTCTCTTAGGCCTCAAAGGGGCGTGCCGGTACGCGTAACAGGTCACGTGTACCGCGCGTCAGCAAGGATTAAAGCGGTCCTTAAGGGAAGGTAACTTCCCTGGACCGCTGGTCCTTAAGGGGTTAGTGGTCTATATAATAGTAAATGCATGCCCATTCTGCTTTTATCCTCATAATACATAATAAGGGGCTACAGACGTCTGTATACAAAGATTCTAGGTACACATAAGCACTTATTTCTATATGCATATGTATGATGTGAAACAGCTTACATCATAATAGTTTTGGACGTTCATAGCTATAACTGGGAACTTTAAAAATGAGCTGACTTTGAAATATTTCAAATATTAACCGCTGAGTTCACAAAAGGTTGATTCTAGGCAATATATCCCTGGTTGCTCTAACCCAGGTGTGCACCAATCAGTTGTCAAGGAATTTCAACATGGAACAATATAGAGATATCGCTGCTTGAACACACACAAGGCAAGCGAGACCTCTCTGTTAGAAATGAATCCAGTTTAGAGACTAGAGAAGAAATTAAACTGGACTCTCTACCCCTGAATATATGTTAATTCACTCTGTGATCTGACATCACGGTCAAAACCCTGAATCTCATGGTGAAACCCTGAGAGTTCTCAGGTATGTTCACAGCCAGTAGGCCAATCGGTTTACAAATGTTCTAACCCTTCCTACTGATCATCAGACCACCGACTCTGCTACGTGAATATATGGCTGTACTGCAGCTACTCAAATATCTTATGGCAGTAATAAAGTACAGAATAGTTTGGAAGGTTATAGACAGCTGCTTTTATCTCAGATATTTCTAGGCTATTTAAAATTCAGGGCAGCTGAAGCGTGTTTTATAAACTTGAGTAGCAGCATGTCGTTAACCCACAGAGATAACAATAGGTCCATGAGGAAAAAACTGCCAGATCTATTTTCTCCTCATAGACCCAAGTGGATTATTAACCATTTAATTATTTGTATGCTATAGAAATCTTCAGTTCATTGCAAAGCAATGTGTTGGCAATGTATCTAGCATTAAATGGAAAAAATGACAGATTTGCCTATCATGATATTGGAAGAATCAGATGATTTGATGAAAATTAACTAAACCATTGTGACAGACAACACTTTTCTTATAAAATATTCCTCTATATATTCTTATATATATGTGTGGGTGTGTGTATACACAGTATAGAGTGCACAGTAAATTATAGGTAGAAATAATAGGACTCAGATCTTACCAATAACTTCAAGATCAAAGGAACAGGTGTCAAATTTATCCTTGTAAGTGACCTCACATCTGTAGTTGCCAGCATAGTTCTCTTTAGCCTTTATAATTTGCATTTCAAATGTATATGTCTGAAAAAGTACAATAATACATGGCTTAATTTAATTGTAACAAATGTTCACGTCATAGTTCATGCACTTATTTTCCTCATTTAACAGTAGTCTTTTTAACCTTTTGATTAAAGGGAGGCATGTGACCCATCCAAATACATACACACACACACACACACACACAAATTGTTGTTATTCGTCACACTGACATGGCCTTAATTGCATACCTCCCAAGTGTCCCTCTTCAGGAGGGACAGTCCCTCTTTAAGACCCAAATCCCTCTGTCTCTCTTTCCCACCCTGGTGTCCCTCTTTTTAGGAGATCAGACTGTGTGGTGTGTATATCACATTGCCCCACAGCCATAAAACTCACTTGAATGGTTATGTAAATGTAATTATATGTGTTTATATATTAGTCTGTGTAAATAAAATACTTTGGTGTTGCTCTAGATCATTTATTAAGTTACACAAAGCGGTGTCAGTAGGTCATGAAATCACCTATACATGTTTGGTACTGCCCCTCACACCACCCACACCCCAGTAACACCCCCTAAAACTAAAGTGTCCCTCTTTGACTATTTGAAATGTTGGGAGGTATGTAATTGGACAGTGATTTATAGGAACACAGAGATATTTCTTTGACTGATTCTAACTATATGAATGTAGTAATAATCAGCCTATCATATTTAAGTATGGTTGTATATGTAACAATCTAGTAGCAAACTTCTGATGTACATTAAAGGGATAGTAATACTTCGTTTTATCTTTATTTTATTTTGTAGGCATTAAAAAAAACATGAAGAATGATATGTCTTTATGGTTTGAGAGATATTGACAAGCAAAGTTCCCCTCGCGCCCCTTTTACCTAGTGTAAGCCATCTCTTCTCAAATGTGGAATGCAGTCCATAGACCAGACAGATAACAGCAGGGGACAATCTTCTTCCTATGAGAACAATGAAAGCTCTGCCCCCCTTGACAAATTTTTCAGGTTTTTCCCTTATCTTAATTGAAGATTGTCCCTCTCTGCCGTCTACCTGGGCACCTCCCTTCTGCTCTGGCTGAGCAGTGTTTCATCAGTAAAAGGGGCAGGAGGGGGATACTTTGTCATTGAATTACTCTTGAACTAAAACTCTGACAGAATTGAAATAACACTCTCCAAAGTCCAAATACTATGATGATTAATTGGAGATGCTTTTATTATGAAATGTTCTTCATGTTTTTTAATGCCTACAAAATAAAATAAAAATAAAACGAAGTATTACTATCCCTTTAACCCTTTGAGTGCCAGAGGGGTACGCAACACATTGCTCTGCAATGTGTTCCGTTCCCCTCTGGCACTCAGAGGGTTAATTATTTCATTTGCAGTGTGTCTTTCACTTATCTGCCACATTAAAAATGTCATGCCTAAGCCTAAATTAGTGTTCTATTTATTTTTGAAGCAATTAGTTTTCTCTGATCGACTCTATACACTCACAGCACAGTTTTCCATTATGGCTGCCACAGAAACTAATATTAAAACCAGACTGTGCATGGCCGTCTTTATATACCTTGGTTATGCGGTCAAATGTATCCTTCAGCTGGAGATGCTTTCCAGCTTTACTGGCCAAATCCATCCATTTACCTTTCAACCATTTAACAACAGGCCTGCGAAGCAGATCTTTTGCTTCAACTTTTGCTGTAAACTTAATATCTCCACCTAAAAGAGGTAATAAACACATCCTTATGTTTCATTAACCATCTTGTGAAAACTGCAAAACTATAGAGTGTAGAGGAAAATATTAAAGATCTTGGTTATTTAGATATAGGAAGGCTGAAATATTAAAAATAATTTGAGCAATTTTGGAGCAAAACAACTACAACACAGAGGACAAATAATCCTTCCCCAAATTCCCATTGATTTAAATTATGTTTTTATCCCCTTGAATGCTAAAGAGAGATCTCCAATGCATTGTGAAACATTTAAGAGGTTATATATCACATTTAAATAATGGAAAATTGTATGTGTCCTCTGCGATGGAATTGGTTTGCTTCAAAGTTCCTGTACATGTGGGATACAGCGTGTAGCATCTACTTTGTACTGTATCTAGTGTTGTCTCACTGTACATTAGTTCTCAGTTACACTTAGCATAATGACTTGCACACGGAACGTACACAGTTCCAGTAGTGCACCAGAAAAATGCAATAGTGCTGTATCACTGTATCTTATGCATGCTGCAATGCCCTCTAACAGTGTTTTAGAGCTCTTCCAAATTTATAACCTGGGTTTCAATGAAATTGATCAAGTGTCACAGTAAAAGAAACACTCACAGCACTAAGACAATATAATATATATGTGCAAAATAGTGATATTATTGAACAATAGGCTGACCAGACATCACCTTTAACTGGGGACACATAGGAAATAGGCATATTTCAGGACTGCACGAAAATCAAAGTAGCCCTGCACTGTGCATTTTTCATATGTGTCCCTGGTTAAAGGTGAGGTATGGTCACCCTATTGAACAAGCAGGAAGTGTAGCAAGGCATGAATGGACTCTCCTCAAATCTCTGAATCAAAAGCTAGACAAAACTTGGCTACTACATACTGAATACTCCAATGAGTACCTTGATATAATGCACACCCAAGTGTTAACACTTTGAGTGCCAAAGGGGTATGCAATGCATTCAAAGGGTTAACTCCTTTTTTTTTCTTTTTTTTTTTCCAAGTTGAGTTATTAGTTCACGTAATTTGGCCAAAATATGTTCAGGTTTGCCTGCCATGCCAAGGCAACCCAACTTACACAAGTCCTAACTAATACATTTTAATAAGGTTGCCATATCATTCCTTTAAAAAAGGACACATGCATTTTTCATTAATGTTTCTTATTTGAGTGTTGATATGACAAATTTTTCCATATCATATGGTTTAAAAAATATATTCTTTAATAGGGTCTTTATAAGCTCCAATGACCTACCATTAGGGGAACACATGTAGTGAATGGGTGGAGAGCTTCTAACCTTGAACATATTTTGGTCAAATTATGCAACATTTTAGTAATTTGTCACTTTTTCTGTGAAACGTCCTGCATGTAGAAGCCCCCCAAATATTCCCCTTTTTGCTGACCCCAAGGAATTTCAATGCACCGATACAGCCAGAACCTTACACACTGAGTCTAACCCCCTTGTGGGAGCTAGCATAATTCCTGTGTGTGTGTGTGTATGTGTGCGCGCGTGTGTGGGGGGGTTAGACTCAGTATATGAGGCTCGGACTAAACCAGTGCAGTGGGACAAGGTTGGAGGCTGGTTCCATGGCCACTTGCGCAGTGTGATGAAACTGAAGGTCAATATGATTTTATAGCTATCAAGGGACAAGGCAGAAGAGTGGGCTAGTATGTGTGGTTTTATGGCTCCCTGTGCAATGGGAGAAGCCTAGAGGTTAGTACGTGAGGATTTATGGCTACCAAAGACTGGAAGGACCAATGGGCAGTGGATAGCATACCTCCCAACATTTCAAATGGCCAAAGAGGGACATTTTTGTTTTAGGTGGTGGTGTTGGGGGTGGGCGGGTCATTACCGATAATTTTTAGGTCATTTTATGACTTTATGATACCTCGTGGTGTAACTGAATAAATAATTTAGAGCAAGGATAAAGTATTTTATTTACACAGACTAATATATAAACACATATACTGAAGTTTAAACAAACATTAATGTGAGTTTTATTGCTGTGGAGCAATGTGATACACTTATATACACACACCACACAGTCTGGTCCCCTAAAAAGAGGGACATCAGGGTGGTAAAGAGGGACAGAGGGATTTGGGTCTCAAAGAGGGGCTGTCCCTCCTAAAGAGGGACACTTGGGAGGTATGGGTTAGTATATGTAGTTCTATGGCTGGGGGATCAGTATTTGATTCTATGTCTACCATGGGAAAAGCCTGGGGGGTTAGTATGAGTTCTATGGCTATCAATGAAGTGGGACAAGGCTAGGGGTCAGATTCTATGTCTACCATGGGAAAAGCCTGGGGGGTTAGTATGAGTTCTATGGCTATCAATGAAGTGGGACAAGACTAGGGGTCAGATTCTATGGCTACCATGGGACAAGGCTGGTGGTCAATATGTCTGGTTCTGTTTGCGATGGAAAAAGTGGAAAGACAGCATTTTGGGAATCACCGTAGAAGGTGAAGAGTGCCGTTTTTCTCACTTTTAGCTTTTTGAGAGAAAGTTTTCACTCATCCCTGATTATAGGCAGTAATATGTGTTATGCACAGGCTCACTTTGAAGAAACTACTATGAAGATACTAAAATATCTCAGGCAGTTGTTTTTTCTGTGCAGAGTTCTTACTGTTTATACAGAGAGAATGAGATTCTGGGAGAGAAAAAAAGCATTGCTTCACTATTGCAGTAAAATGAAACATTTTCATGTGATTGCAGCAAACAAAGCCATTTCTACAAAAATGTCACCCATGCATAACTTGTCAGCATAATGTGTCACAAATATGTCACTGGTGCAAGTTCATTCTAGTCAAATTAAAGGCCGTATGCAGCAAGTAACATGAACAATTTCTGGAGCAGATCAACTGTATCATGGGGGGGATGTGGGAACTATCCCATTGATTTAAATGTAACTTATAACCCATTGAAGGCTTTGCATTGTGTTAATAGCCTCTCTTGTATTCAAGGGGTTAAAAGTCAAATTTAAATAAAATTTTCATTTATCCCCTAAGGTACAGTTTGCTCGTCTTTTTCTTTCTGCATAAGAACCTAAGAGTGGAATGGAAGAAAGTGGAGCATTAGCTATATTTTAACCTTTAGGGTACCAGAGGGAGAACACAACGCATTGCTAAACAATACGTTGTATACCTCTCTGGCACACAGAGAGTTAAAAGCAATATATGTATGTGCTATTTGTGACTGCTCACCTTTGGATGCAAGAAACATACTAACACCTTGATACTGAATAGCACAGGCTCCTAAATTTGCAGCACAGTTAGCTGGATGAATGAAAATGTGCGCTAACTGCTTTGCTGAATTAGGCTCAGTTGCTAATCCCTCACAAAATGGCTGACTTTTTTGGAATGCATTTGCTGAAAAAAGCGCACATGTTCTCTAATTCATAAAACTAAGCACAACCCAGTAACGTTTTGGCGCTAATTATTTTTCTACCAGAAGTACATTGTAAATAGTGATTGCACACTTTTTATTGCATTCCTCTCTCAGAGAAGTTCTATTCTCTTGAACATTTAAAAACAAATATGTTTTTGGTGTGTTGGAGCAAACAACTTTTATATAATTACTCTATATTTAAATTAAGTTGGATGTGTTATCTTTAGGGGTGAAGTGTTTTATATAGAAAGTCAGGTATAATTGTTAGAACTAATAAATTCTTTTCACACTAGCATTGAAGGCCTGTATGCACAGGCCAGGGTGCCGCCCGGTGGCCTCGGCTGCTGCCCCGGGGGCGGGGATGGGTGGTGGGCCATTCGAGGCTCCCCACTCCAGATCAGCCATGCCTCAGACTGGGGGTCAGCGTGTTCAGGCAGTCTTTGCTGCGCATGTGCATGTTACGCACACAGGGAGCAATGCATCCTAGCAAATAATAGTATAGGAGGATCATGTTGCCTTTTCTATATAAACAGTTGGCTGGTTTCTGATAATGATGTGTGATGTAAACCATAGGATTGTAGTGTGAGATATTGTATTACACATTGTAGCAATCAGCTGTTCATCTTTTTTGTCAGACTTACCCACACTTACTGTTCCACTTATGGGTTTCTCAATAAATAAAGTAGATCGTTGAGAATCATCATGTTTTTCTGCTTCTTCTGGTTGCCCTTCACCAACTGACCATACTATCCGAAGGGAATACAAGGAATTGCATTAAACATAGTTCATTTGTCATTGCTTTTTGAGCATTTTGCCCTGTATCCGGAAAGCTAACAATGACCAGTTCTGGAGTAAACCAACTGCACCACAGAAGGGGAGGGGATAAAAAACATTGCATTGATTTAAACTGGACTTTAAAGCACTTGAATGCTAGAATGGTCACAAAAATGTTGCAAAGCAATACGTTGAAGTCCTCCCTAGCATTCAAGTGGTTAAAATACCAGTTAAATCAACAGGAAGTTTATGTCGTCCCCGTGGTTCACTTGATTTTACTCCAAAACTGATCATCTTTTTTTTTCTGCATGAATCATTTTACCTCATCTTTCCAATGCTGAGGAAGCCAGAAAGAAAGTCACTGTATCCTTACCTTCTCCTTATGTACAAACTGAAATGACTGAATCGTTATCTCCCCACTCACAACAGTACAATTATTTAAATATGTCAAATCAATTCATGCAAAGTGAAACTGACTCAAGTTTTTCAACATCCTGCTGTGTCTGTTTCAGTATTATGTTGCAAAATTGATTCAGGATCAAGAAGAAAAATCTGAAAAATAAAGCTATAATTGTTATTACTTCTGTTTTTTTCAGAAACTTCCAGAATTTTCCTACCCTTTGGTCGATGCGGTTTCTCTGCTAAGAAGTAAAAATGGTGGGAGGAAAACCAATTAGCTGTGTATTATGTGTAAACCTGTCATTGTGGGCCCCATTTGAAACACTAAGGAAGAGCAAATCTGGGGGAAATCAACTGTAATATTGGGGACAGTTAACCTTTTGAATGTCAGACCCTTTGTCTGGCTCTCAAAGGGATAAGGGTTGATTTAACCCTTTGAGTGCTAGAGTGGTATCAAACGCATTGCAAGACAATGAGCTGCGTACCTCCTGGCACTCAAAGAGTTACGTGATATTTTTAACCCTTTTAATGCTATCAAGGTCTCCAATGTACTGCTTCACAATATATGAGAAGCCTCTCTAGCATTCAAGCAGTTAGAATCCCAATGTAACCTTTTGAGTGCCACAGAGGCACCCTTTGGCACACAAAGGGTTAAATCATTGTGAATTTGGGAATTTGGAATTCATTTCATGTGTATATGTGTGGAAAAATAATCCTTTAGCCTTGAAGCAAAATTAGTAGAAATGATTGAATTTAAAATGTGGATTTATTTTGCTTTCATCTTGATGGTTAATTCTTTAATTTGCTGCAGAAAAGAAATGAAGGCAATAATATTAAAAGCACTGAGAAAACAATCAAAACATAAGCTGAAGCCAATGGAGCCTTGGAGGATACTGACGGACCTATTAGTAGTAATACCTATAATTAACTGGAGAAATAATAAAATGAGTCTAGTAAATACAGATTGCTAGGGCTTGTATATATTTCTAGCTGTATTTAACTGTATATAACTCCCTAAACAGGGTGATCATCTGACATCCTTGGTTCCCAGGTTACCAATAATATTGTCATATTTTGTGCTGTATTCTGTCCTGTCATTACTAGAAATATGAAGTATCAGTCTTTAAAGAGACAGTCATTCTTAATATGCAGAAAATATATATTGCATGGTTTGTCCTCCTGAGTAAAACAGGTACTCCCACTACTGAGAGATGTTTTATTCAAATGTTATTGCAGTTCAAACATGACATTTTTAGGTGCAGTAGCTTAGTAGCTGGAAACTGTACAGTGGCGCTGTTGCTACACCATCCTATGGACAGTGCTTTTCAGTTGATCATAAATCTCTGTAGGATGGTGTATCATCTGGGAATCTTCAGGCCATTGAGATATTGCACCTAAAAAAATTCATGTTTGTGCTGCAATAACTTTGAATAAAACACCACTCAGCAGTTGAAGTACCCTTGATTTACTCAGGAGGGTGAACCGTACAATATATATATATTTCTACATATTAATTGTTACTATCCCTTTAAAGGGTCAGTAATGCCCTTATTTCACTTTCTTCAGTATTGTAGATGTAAAAAAGAAATAAAGTATATGCAGAAAGTCCCATCTCTCAAACCTTTACAGTTTGAGAGATATTCTCTGCTAAAGTTCCCCCCTTCCTCCCCTTCTCCTGATGTCAGCTGTAAAGCTGACAGCAGGAGATTCGAGTCATGCGACTCGAGGCGGCTCTTCAGCAGAGCCGAAATCGCGCAAAGTAAAAAGAATTACTTAATTGGAACGGTCTACAAAGTGTGCTTAAAAACCAGGCACACTTTGTAGACCATTTCAATGAAGTAATTCTTTTTAAATATCGCTATTTCGGCACTGCTGAAGAGCCGCTGGCTGGTCCCAAGACCGGGATCTTCTGCTGTCAGAAGAGTGCTGACGTCAGGAGAAGGGGAGGGAGGGGGGAACTTTAGCAGTGGATATCTCTCAAACCATAAAGGTTTGAGAGATGGGACTTTCTGCATATACTTTATTTTTTTTACATCTACAATATTGAATAAAGTGAAATGCATTACTGACCCTTTAACAGAAAGATATCAGTTCTGTGAGATTTAGTAGTTTTTCATTAGCCAGTAAATCACAGGATTCATAACTCAAGTCCTCAGAAACTACAGACAGATCTGTATTCCATGAATGATGCCCTTAAAGGGATAGTAATACTTGAAATGTAAAAAAAAATATGTTGTAGGGTTTATCCCCCTGAGTAAAACAAGAGTACTCCCACTGCTGAAAGGTGTTTCATTCAAAAGTTATTAATTTTTAAAGTTGAATTTTTTAGGTGCAATATCACAGTGGCCTGAAATTGTACAGTGGCGCTGTTGCTACACGATCCTATAGACAGCTCTGGTCCTGGGACCATAAATCTCCATAGGATGGTGTAGCAACAGCGCCACTGCACAATTACAGGCCACTGTGATATTGCACCTAAAAAATTCAACTTTGAAAATTAATAACTTTTGAATGAAACACCTTTCAGCAGTGGGAGTACTCTTGTTTTACTCAGGGGGATAAACCCTACAACATATATTTTTTTACATTTCAAGTATTACTATCCCTTTAAATGACCACGGGTGGATCAGACAGTGGATGAGTGTTTCTTAATAATTCATTTGCACTAATAACATCCATCTGTACACATATCAGGGGATCATGTTGTCATTACTGTTCCTGAAGATTGGAGCTGAACATTTATTCCAAGTATCTCTGGATTAATTTGACAATTGACTGAGCAATATGCATGAACGGCTTGTGGGGAAGACTCTCATCATTATCATGTGGTAATGGAATATATATACTTACCAGAGTCTTTCCTTCCCAATGATGGAGGATTTTCATCTGAAAAAAATATTTGGTTGCAATGGCAAAATGAGTAAAGGGAATTTGCACTTATATTTTATTTAATAGACCTAGGGGGGTTTGTTAGAATATATTAAACCAGGAATCCAGTGATTTAAAAAGTATTATTGTTTGACGGCTAATGAATACGGCAGGACTCACTGTAACCACCGTATTAAGTATGACTAAACGACTGAAATAGATTCAGAAAATATATGGCCTTATGTAGAAAGCAAATGATAGCAGTTGTAGAGCAAACCATCTATAGAATTGGGTGCTAGTAACAATTTCTATTCATTTTAATTGTGTGACAATACATTGGAGGCCTCCTTAGCTTTCAAGAATTTAAAGGGATAGTAATACTTAATATGCAAAACAAATATGTTGTAGGGTTTATCCCCCTGAGTAAAACAAGGGAACTCCCACTGCTGAAAGGTGTTTTGTTAAAAAATTATTACAGCTCAAAGTTGAATTTTTAGGTGCAATATCACAGTGGCCTGAAATTGTACAGTGGTGCTGTAGCTACATCATCCTATGGAGATTTATGGTCTATGGACCAGAGCTGTCCATAGGATGGTGTAGTAACAGCGCCACTGTACAATTTCAGGCCACTGTTGATTGCAACTAAAATATTTTACTTTGAGCTGTAATAACTTTTGAATAAAACACCTTTCAGCAGTGAGAGTACCCTTTTTTTACTCAGGGGGATAAACACTACAATATATATTTTTTTTACATATTAAGTATTACTATCCCTTTAAAGGGATAGTAATGTAGTAGATTGACAAGTCTTCTTTATTGTAAATCTAACATACTGCTTTGTGTTTAACAACTTACTATATAGTTCAAAAGATATCAAATGTAAAAAGATCCCCCTCCCACCCCTTCTGTCTGCGTCACTCTTCTTCTTACTGTGGTCCTAATGGAGAGCGGCAAGGGACAAACTTCAGTAAACAAAGACAAATCCTGCCCTCCTTCATTGGGGGGGGGGGAAGCAGGGTTTTCCTTATACTTACTTAATGAAGTTTGTCCCTCGCTGCATCCATCCGGTCCCACGACTGGATTGCAGATTCAGTGGGAGGAAGCCAGAAGGGGAGGGAAGGGGATCTTTTTACATTTAATAATCCTTTAAAAGTCCTTTTAACCCTTTGAGTGCTAGACAGGTCTCCAATGCTTACCTCCCTGGCACTCAAAGGGTTAAAGCAATGTGAATTTCGGGAATTTTTATTCCCTATGAAGCAGTTTGTATGCCCCAAAATGTCTCACCTTTTGCTTTCTGCGTAAGGTTCATACTTTCTTCTAAACTGGTATTAATGGATGTTGAAAGATTGATCTCTGCTGATGTGATAGTTTCTTATTACATACTGACTACCACCGTTGGTATACATTATGGGCCATATGACTAAAAGTGGAGCACCTTTGGGAAAAAACAACTAAAACCATAGAGGAGAGGTAAAAATTTGCATTGATTTAATTGTTGCTTTTAAACCTTTGAATGTAAGAGAGGTCTCCAATGCCTTGCAACGCACTGAACACATCATTGGCATTCAAGAAGTTAAATAAATGGAAATCTGGGGAATGTTTAATTTGTTTCTTTTGGTGCAGTTTTTAGTTCATAGGACCATATGTAGGAAGAAGCACATTTTGGATAATTTTCGTGTTGTATTTATTTGCAGGATTTATTATATTAATTTTTGAGTTTTTCCCTCAGATGCTAGAATGAAACCAAACACAATGTTAAGAATGCATTGAAGGCATTTTTCAGCTTTCAAGGAGTTAATGAGTCCAACAAAACATACAATGATACCAGTTTGTTGTGGAAAAAAACTGATTTCCAGAGGGGGCAGCTACATTATAAGGCTCATTTATTTTATAAGAACTGGAACCATTCTGGAGAAAACCAACAAAGCTGTAATGTGTTGCCAGCTTCTCCAGCATTCATGGGGTTAAACGCCTCATTTAAATCAATGGAGATTCGTATTTATCCACTGTTGTAGAACTGGCTAGCTCCAGTTCTTCTTATTAACGCTTTGAGTTCCGTTGAGTGCCAGATAGGTATGCAACATGTTGGATACCTCTCTGGCACACAATGAGTTAACCCGTTGAGTGCCAGAGAGGTAAGCAGTGCATTGCAGAGCAATGTGTTGTGCACCCCTCTGGCACTTAAAGGAGCAGTAAACTTTTTTTATGAAATATATATTGTAGGGATTTTCCTATTGAGTAAAATAAGGGTAGTCCCACTGCTGATTTATATTTCCAGAGTTATTACAGTTTACACCCATGGTTTTTTTTATTAGCAGTGCCCTCTAGTGGTCAAATTCTAATTAGATTTTCTGTTAGATTCTAATGGAGAGGAAAGTCAGAAAAGTCAGAGACATACAGTTCTCCATAGAATGTGATACGAATTGCCTATCACTTCCTGTCAGAACTATCAGGAAGTAAACACAGTAAATTCACTTCCTGATTATTTAAACTGCTATAATCCTATATAATAATTCGCTAAATCGTGTGTAACGCCGCGACATGCGCAGTACACACTGCTGCGCGTGCTGAAGTCATGCGCAGTAGAGACTGCCCACGCCGCGGCTGATACAGAGCTGAGCGCTCCCAAGGTGTGTCCAGCTCTGTATCAGCCGTGGCGCGGGCAGTCTATGCTGCGCGTGTCTGCTCCGCGACCGGGTGGCAGTGGCACTGTGGCCCATGTAACGGGCTGTTCAACTAGTTTTTGAATAAAACATCTGACAGCAGTGGGAGTGATCTTGTTTTATTCAGCAGGAAATGCTCTATAAAATATGTGTCTTCATAAAAAAAGTTTACTGTTCCTTTAAATCAGACTCTAATGCAGGGCTGGGCAACATGATGCTCTCAGTTGTTTCTAGACTATAACTCCCATCATCTCCCATCAGCTAATACCTGAGAGGGAATCATGGGACTTGTAGTCTGTCAGCACGTTGCCCAACTCTGCTAAGCCTTTGTATGTGGTTTAACAAAATATTCTAACACTTTGGATAACAGAAACATTAGCTAATTCTAAATAAAACACAATTTTAGTAACAATTAGTGGATCAATCCTATATTCAAATGTTTTCCATCTTTCATAATTAAAATATTCTGTTTTACTGTAAAATATGGACTTTGCAGTTTATAATTAAAAAATTCTATATTATACATAAGGTAACCTTTTCTAATATAAAGTATCAGGACCTTATGCAGCAAGTAAAAAATGATGAGCAATTCAGGAGTAAACCCTTTACTTCCACAAAAGACCCTTAGTTTCTAATCAGTAAATTTACTATAGGGCTCTATCCTCCAAGGTGGTGGTGGTGATGATGATGATGAATTGCATTAAATGTAAACTGTATCTGTATGAATAAGTGGATTGTAGTAAACAGAAGGATTTATCTCAGAAATAAGAGCCAAAACAATCTGAGAGCTCCGCCCTTCTACACTGGACAGAAGCCCCACCCTCTCATATAAAATATCTCTGGGTAGGAGTACTGCTTATAGTGGCAGGGAAGTATACTGATGTATTGTCATTGCCATGGTAGCATGCAGCAGTCTAAAACTGAAGACTTTCTGCATTGTTCTGCAGAACAATACAGGTGGGGCTGGTGAGAAACTTTCACTTTGATTTTCTCTATGAGACAATCCTAATGGCCCCTACGATGTTTGCCTTGCTCCTGAATGTCATGTCCATGGAGGCAGACATTATAGTTGGTGCACATTTTTCAAACACAAACAGAGTGCATGAGCCTACTTATCCCACTGAGGAGCAGAGAGGAAAACAATTCAATACACAGCAATGCATTGCACAGGCCTCTGGTCCATAATCCTCTGAGCGCCAGTAAGGTATCCAATGCATTAGATTCCCATGTATAGTGAATAGAGGTCCTGTGGTCCTGCTAATACCTGTCATGACTGCCTTGATGTACATGATATCCAGGACTGATTGAAGATGTTATCTCTTGAATAAAGGAACAAAGGAAGAATTCATAAGGGCAATTGGGTGTTAGTTCTCCTTTAAATAATTTAAGAACCACTTATTCTTTCACAGGAGGCAAATATAGTCGTTGATACCTTTATTGGCTAACTAAGCAGAACATTCTAAATCTGCTTTGTTAGCCAATAAAGGTATCAACAGCTATATTTGCCTCATGTATTCCTACGGCTAACATACCGAGTCAAACTTATTCTTTTAGGTACAGTTTACATTTAAGGAGTGCTAGCGCCAAAAATTACTTATGCAACTTCTTTCAACTTTACTGTTTGCTGCACAACAATATAATGTGGGAGATGCACTAAGGCGTGATAAAGAGGTGATAAAGTGGAGATAACTTCTCCAGTGATATGACTTCTGTTACAGTGTTATTCTATGGAGCCAATGCACTACGATTTCTCCAACTTTGGAGATCTTAGTGCATAGGCTCTATAGAATAACATAGGAACTGGAGACGTGATATCAATGGAGAAATTATCTCCACTTTATCACCTCTTTATCACGCCATAGTGCATAATCCCCAATGTGAGAAGTTAACCAACAAAGAGCAAGCAAGGTATCTGCATGGAGAGACATACAGGAGAGAGATGACTGGTAAGAGAGCAGCAGGGAGATGGAATATGGAATGCATGTAATGATGTTACATAATGCTTTTGTTTAGAGGCTGATTGTGCTTACATAGTGATTTCTATCGAACATGTTGCATTCATAATGCAAGAATGAACATATGTGTATAATTTATATTTGTATATAAAAGCATACTTTTTTTCTTGAACTTTATTTCTTGAACAGCAGATTAAAGGTGAACTATATCCTTAGATTTAGATGAAGTCAGATAGACTCTGAATAGATCATACTAATAGAATACATAGCTCAACTAATTCAAATTATTAATAGTAAAATAAATAAAACATATCAAAAGCTCTATAGCAAGAAGCATACTGAACGCCGTCTTGTCAGTTAAAAATTACTGTTGGTCCCTTCCGAATCAAACCAAGAACCAGCACCCATAGGAAAAACTGCTTGTTCATGCTTTGATTAGATAGACAGGGACTAGCTGTAAGCTTTAAAGGGATAGTAATGGTTAATTTCAAGTTGATTTAATATTGTAGACATTAAAAAAAGGTTAACATCTATGTAAGTCTTATCTCTCAGATCTTTACGGTTTGAGAGATATAACTTGCTAAAGTTAACTTTTCCTGGCTGTTTCACTCAAGTCTGCCATCTAGCTGACAGCTGCAGATTCCAGTCATTTGACCAGACAGAGCTGAAATCACGCAATTTATAAATAAATACTTCATTGTAACGGTCTACAAAGTGTGCTTTCAAACCAGGCACACTTTGTAGACCATTCTAAATTAAGTATTTGTCTTTAGATATCGTTATATTAGTGCTGCTGAAGCGCCGCATCTGGTCAAGCGACCAGAATCTGCTTCTGACAGCTTTACAGCTCATCAACCAGAAAGGGGAGGGACCAGAGAACTTTATTTTCCTATATCTCTCAAACCATAAAGGTTTGAGAGATACAAATAAGTGCAAGTACTCTCTTTTAATTGTATCTACTATATATTTAATACTTTTTTTCTGACATTACAAGCCCTTTAACTAAAAAGATGGAGTTCAGTATACCTGTTTCTGTAGAACGTTTGGGATGGCTTATATATTTTACTTTTTATTATTTGAACAATATATTCTGTTATAATGATCTATTCAGAGTCAATATGACCTCAATGTGTATAGTTCCCATTTAACCACTTAAGGACCAGAGGGGTGTACAATGCACATGCCTCTGATTCCTTAAATTTTAATACCAAAGCATAACTGATCCAAGGCTCCCTCACAACATATGATCTAAACATCCTTGGTATTTATTGTGATCAAAACATTGGCCTTTAGTGTGTTTTAAATCTTCAGGCAACATAACCACTATTTTCATTTTGGAACCTTTTTTATTCATAGTGAACCATTTGATTTATTTGTTCCTAAGGCTCAGTTAACCCTTTGAGTACCAAAGGTGAACACAGCTCATTGCTTTGCACTCAGAGGGTTAAAAGAATAGTAGCGTATAAAAATATAAAAATATATTTAGAGGACTGGAGGGAGAGAGAGAGAGAGAGAGTGAGAGAGAGGGAAGTAAAGAATGTGAAACAAGCTGTTGTGGCTAATGTACTAAGAGAAAATGGAGCAATCGTGGTGCAGACAAATTGCACCGATGGGGACAAATAAAGTTGCGCTTGAGTCAAACTGGGGCTTTTAACCCTTTGAATGCTAGAGAAGTCTCTAAAGCATTATGCAGCAATGCATTAGAGCTATTTCTGATGTTTAACCCTTTGAATGCCAGAGAGGTATCCAACGCATTATGTTTCAATGACACTCAAAGTAGGCTGACCATACCTCACCTTTAACCATGGCTGCATAGGAAAAATGCATACTGCAGGACTGCTTTGATTTCAGTGAAGTACTGAAAAATGCCCTATGTGTCCCTGGTTAAAGGTGAGATCTGGTCAGCCTAACTCAAAGTGTTAACGCTTTAAAAGCCCCATTTAAATCAATGGGGATTTTGTAAAATGTTTATTATGCCCCTTTGGTGCAGAATCCATGCACTTTCTCTTAGTACATCAAAAGCATTATTTTTTTTGAGTACATCAGTACGCAGTACAATATTAGCCTGTTTCAGTCCTTTTAAAAATATTGTGGGTGTATGTAGTATGGTAAAGGTTTACAGGCTGCTTTGTGATCAGGGTTGTTTCATGACACCTCTGGGTCCTGGAAAAAGTAGCAGGTCCCCTTAAAGTGACAGTAAACCTCAGTTTTGACTTTACATATTCTAAAAGTTTAATATGTAAAATCAAATTGCTTATACTTTATCATGTTCACCTTTTAACACGTTTATGCCCCTGGAAGGCAGAGAGTTTTTTTTGTCAGGGACATTGAAAGCACAGACAGTGAAACAATGTTGCATTTTCCATGCAGGAGAAAATAAAGTCTCCATTACAACATACAGTGCAACATTGTATCACAATCCCTGTTTATAGCATCCCTGAGAGAAAGCTTTCCGTGAAATGATATTTAGTGTGTTTTCTTTCAGAAAGATAAAAGTTAAAAAAAAAATAAGTGAAGAGAGAAAAAGTACAGACAATTTGACTTTATATATTATGCAGTTGCAGAACATGTAAAGTGAAAAAGGAGGTTGCTTTAACCTGTTGTATCTAATGAGATCTCCAACACATTGTATAGCAATGCACTAGGGGACCCTCTAGTATACAAGGGGTTAAAAATAACTACACCCATTTTTCTGATTACTCAAGCCTATCGTAGCTTCACTCAGTTTTAAGCTTAAATTAAATAAACGTTATGGAATGTTTGTTGTTCACACCCCTCTTCCCTTTGAGAATATTTCTTCATAAGTGTGTGTGTGTATGTGTGTGTATATATATATATATATATATATATATATATATATATACTAGTTACAAAGCCTGTATACACGGGCTGATCCGGAGCGGTGAGCTCCAGATGGCTCACAGCCTGTCTGTGCTCCCGGCTCCATGGCAGCAGTAGAGGTGCTGGGTAACAGTTTGTCACCCAGCCGCCTCTGCTGCTGCCCCGGAGCCGGGAGCACAGACAGGCTGTCAGCCTTCCACAGCTCTCAGCTCCGGATCAGTCCATTCTGCGAGTCCCCACTGCACATGTGTGGTTACACAGTGAGCGACACATTCTAGGACTTTATGTTATAGGAGGATATGTACAAGAAATGGTGCAATTGCCATAGTAAAGAAGAACACTCACAGGACTTACTTACAGAACTATGCTGCATCTTAGCCTATTACATACCATCTTGCTTGACGTTGTTGGAAGTATTCATACTGTGGTTATTACATATTTGATAAATATTGCCATCAAGAGAAGATAAAAGGATAAGAATGGGAGATAATTATACCTGGAGGAAGAGTACTAACGGAAGTTGTTTCATCTTCATCTGCAAATATAAAATAACAGTGAAAATCTGAGCAAAATAAATCAGTTAAACATTGATTATTTCCTTTGTACTGAAAAAATGTGTATTGAAGAAATATGAAATAGGAATATGTAAATCCTGCAAAAGAAAATATTATAATCACACCAGCCTTGAAAAGAAGCTTAAAAACATATGGAAAAAGCTTTGTATTTTCAGTAGCTGTAATGAGAAACATTGGTGATCAGAGAAAACATATTGAATGGGATGTAGACCAAATGACCCAATATTAAAATGGAATTATGAGGTGCTTCAAAAATAATCGACATGTTAGGAATGTACACAAAAAGTAAGTGAACAAAAACACATTGAACTCAAGGTCAACCACACATCTGACCTTCTGAAGAGGATGTCACGTCACTTTCTTCCATGTCTGCAAGTAAAATGCGTACCACATACACAGTGAATCTGTCTGGTATACATTATATGCCATACATCCTATATAATAATTCGCTAAATCGTGTGTAACGCTGCGACATGCGCAGTACACACTGCTGCAGTGCTCCAGTCATGCACAGAAAGACTGCCCGCGCCACGGCTGATACAGAGCTGGGCGCTCCGAAGGAGTGTCCAGCTCTGTATCAGCCATGGCACGGGCAGTCTCCACTGCGCGTGACTGCCCCGCGACCGGGTGGCAGTGGCACTGTGGCCCGTGTAACGGGCTGTTCAACTAGTATACAATAAACAAAGATCAGAATAAATGTATATTGAAAAGACACAATTAGAAGCAAGAAGGTTATTACATTTAAAATGCATAAACTCATTTGATAAATATGTCACTTTATGGTACAGATAGTCAAGGTGTGGGTTGATAGCTTAAAACATTGAATCAGTATGAACAAAACATTTCTTGTATACATTTGTATCCTATCGAATTACCTCTCTCAAGGTAATCTCGCTAATTGTTCTTCAAGAGGAGAAACTGAATAAATAATTAAGTGCAACCTATTTTTGATGTTTGTATAAATTGTTATTTAGACTGTACCTGGGCAAAAATGTTCTTTACATGGACTATCACCAGCAAGTGCAATTATTACTTGTGTGGAAATAGTGGTTAACATTTTGAGTTGTTTCAGAAAGGCGTTTGTACGAACCAAAACATTTACCACTACTTCCTCACAATAAATAGTTTCACAGCCAACCTGTTTAGTTACAATCCATGTTGTCTGTATAAAATGCAATGGTGAAGTACTGGGTTATCCCAAATTCACCACAGGCAACTCATAAAAATTACATGATTGAAATGTTTTTTTTACTCTGTGAATGCTCTCCAATGTATTCACTTGCATTGCAGGGATTAGAAAGTGGAAGTTTTATGTGTTCTTTACTTTAACTCTTTGAGTGCCAGAGGGGTATGTAACGCATTGCAAAGCATTGTGCTGCATGCCCCTCTGGCACTCAGGGGAGGGCTGGCAACTTGTGGCCCAAGGGGCAAATTCAGTCAAGTGGCCCATTTCTATATCGCTCAAGCCCACTGTCCCAGCCCACCCCCTTTTGTTAATTTTAAAAGTGGCATTAATGTTGTGAAGTAAGGCAAGTGATACCACATAGCTTACAGGTGAAATGAGGCTACACTAGTGCGCTCCTACAAAGCTTACAATGTAAGTAAAGCTTACCTAGTGATACTATAGAGCTTACAAGAGAATGGGTTATGCTACTAGTGTAGCTCCATTTGGATTGTTCCTCTGTGGAGTCGTTTGTGTAGCTCCATTTCAATTGTAAGCTCTATGTTATCACTAGTGTAGCTCCATTTACAGCAGCAATTGGGAGATTTAGTGAGGAGCAGTGGCCTCCCAGCCCAGACATATGACTGGCCCAAGGGGCAATTGCCCCCCTGCCCCCCAGGCCAGCCCTCCCCTGCTGGCACTCAGAGGGTTAAAGTTTGTTTACCCTAGAACTGTACTGTTACGCTTTTATATATATAACCCCTCATGTCTCTAATATTTAGAATAATCCATTTGTCCTGTACTCAAGCAAGTATACCATCAGGGAGAGTTCTATCTGTCTGTCTGTCTCTATCTCTCTAACAATCATAGATGTTGTACTTTGCTTCATAATTCACATCAGGATTTGGGAACCAAATACGTGAATAAGCATTCAGGGATAATCCACATACTCTACTTTTTTTGTGAAGTCTTTGGGGAAATTTGGAGATAAAAGCAGTGATAAATTATTACCTGCAATTAAACCCAGTTCATTATATTTAAAATTGTTTTGAACCTTGAGTAGGCTGACCAGACCTCACCTTTAACTGGGGACACATAGGAAATAGGCATATTTCAGGAGTGCACCAAAATCAAAGCAGCCCTGCAGTATGCATTTTTCATATGCGTCCCTGGTTAAAGGTGAGGTATGGTCAGCCTAACCTTGAGTATTCAGTCATTTCTAATTATTGGAAATTCTCTAAATAATTTCAGAATGCCTGTATATGCTCATAGGCTACATTATCTGGGATTATCTCCTTTTAAATGTTTTTATTATCTTTTTTTTCAAGACAATGATACCTCTCGTAATTGATTAATAAACTTTTCTGTATAAATTTAATTAACAGCATTTGTGCTTGGATCATTGCTATATGTATTCTAGGTATGACTCACATATAGGGTTTCAATTGAGAGACTTCTCTAGTGTCCACTATTTGTATCAATGTGCAATATTTGTGGACAGTCAAAACCATTAGCTATTATGTTATATTGCCATTCAGATTAGGGGTTATTACATATAATTTGTTTGATACATTATCCTGTGCTGTATACATTTGATAGTTGTGTCCATTGTTTGTAAGATTCATTTTAAAGGTTTTAAATAAAAAATATATTGTATATTAGTGTGGTGTCATCAAAACCGGTTGACATAGCATAGTGACTCAATCATTTGTTTTACATCTTACCTTTTACTCATGAAGACTATATTTTAACTCTTTGAGTGCCAGTGCAATGCGTTGCTTACTTCCTTTGCACTCAAAGGGTTATGACATATACATCTTTGCACTAAAACATATGATAGATCACACAGAAGAACTTGAGCAATTCCTGGGGAGAACCCAATTCACCATAGAGGACAAATCATTTCCGTAGATTTAAATTGTGCTTATTAAGCTTTTGAAGGGAAAAGATTCACAGTGAGTTGGGGATGTAGTTTTAGCTCATGGGGTTAGAAGCTCCATTTAAATCAATGGGATCTTTTATTTGATCCACTTTGGTAGATTTGGATTGCCACAGGATTGCAACTCTTTTTTAGTACATCAGTCTGATAATAATTTTATTAGTTTTTTTTTTAAACTTATAGTCTCCAAGCTACACCCTTTATATTCCTGGAGAATTCACTGATATGTTCTGTAGTGGTGAAGGGGTTAATGGGTGGAATACAATCACCAGTGAGGGAAGAGGTGTTCTCCAGTATCTGCCAGAATAGGATACTCACCTTTAATTTGCTGGAAACCCATGAGATTTTACTTAACCACTAGCTGACTTGGAGACTGTAAAGTGAGTTATAGAGGTGTCAGTCTAAGAAAATGTCTAGACCGATGGATCATACAGTAGACATCCATCACACTGGCCATGGTGACAGAAACAGAGTGGTGGACAAGGAATCTCTATGCTACTGACCTTCACTGATAACATAGATGTGGAAGGGTCTCTCAGGATCAGAGGCGTAACTAGAAGCCTCCGGGCCCTGGTGCAAGAAATGCCACGGGCCCCCCCTCCACCACATTGGCCCCCCTAGACCACACTGAATTCCTCTACAATGCCCCTCAATCTTCACAATGCCCCCATCTCCTATCTCCCTGGAGCTTCCGCGTGGTCCTCTTAGTAATGCAGAGCGCTGGGAGATGATGTCATCTTCCAGTGCTCTGCATTACTAGAGTGCCGGAGGGAGATTGCGGGCGCTAGGCGGAAGGGTTGCAGGGGGCGGCCAGGTCCCTGGAGTGACGGGCCCGGTCGCAGGTGCGACCCCTGTAGTTACGCCACTGCTCAGGATGTATTTTACATTACTGAGTCTGGATCACACTAAGCTTGTTTCCTTATTTGTTTAACTCTGCATGTTGTCATAAACAAATGTGTTCTGTATTTCGCAAACATTTGTGGGGGTTATGCATTAAGGCTTGATAAAGAGGTGATAAAACAGAGATGATATCTTCAGTAATATCACTTCTCCAGTTCCTATGTTATTCTACAAAGCCTATGCACTAAGATCTCTCTAGTGGGATCTTAGTGTATTGGCTCCATAGAATAACATAGGAACTGGAGAAGTGATATCACTGGGAAAATCAGCTGTGGTTTATCACCTCTTTCTGACGCTTTAGAGCATCTCCCCCATTGTTAGCAAAGCAGCAATTCTTTATGTACTGTTGAACCTTAATCTGAAAGAGCATGCATTCCATTGGGACATTTTCTGATATTAACCTGTTGTGCACCAGTCCGTAAAGGGAATCATCGATTTGCTTTACTTAACGTTATATGTATGATAATGTGATATATCCAAGTGCTATAGGAAATGTTTAATTATTTTATTATTGTTCTGAGATGGAATTCCTAGTTTTAGGGAGTACCTTTGTTTTCTTGTCTTGCAATGCAAGCACTAAATCAAAGTGTTACCTTACAGTTGACTATTTCAGTTGAGCTCAGTATGCTGAATTCTAACTAATGTCTATTCACAAAGGATATGTCCATACTGTGATATTTATCTTATCTCATATATATCTTCCTCCTCTAATTCTCTGTCTTATCTGTCCTACACAATAGAGCACAACACAGGAAGAGGTTACCTTCAATGATTCAATTTATTTCATTTATTTAGAAAAGTGATTTGCCAGTCTACTCTAAGGAAAAAAAATAAAATAAATTAAAAAAAAAAATATATATATATATAAGAGAGACTAGCCAATGTTTACATTAGAAAAGAGACGTCTAAGGGGTGATATGATTACCATTTACAAATACATTCAACGTCAATACAAAGAACTATCCAATTAATTATTTATGCAAAGAGCTGAGCTAAGAACAAGAGGTCATCCATTAAGACTTGAGGAAAGGCGCTTTCGACTAAAACACAGGCAGGGATTCTTTACAGTAAGGACGGTAAGGCTATGCAATTCTTTGCCTCGGGCTGTTGTGCTTGCAGATAATGTAACTGCATTCAAAAAAGCAATGGATGCCTATCTAGCACAGAACAATATTGACAATTATGACAGATGGCTTCAAAGCAAATAGGATATTGATCCGGGGAACTGTTTGACACACACACACACACACACCTAGACACCTACATTGGAAATTGCTCCAGAGGGCTTTTTTGTTGCCTTCCTCTGGATCAACAGGGGTGTTATTGGCATGGGCTGGACTTGATGGATGCATGTCTTTTTTCAGCCTTATCTATGTTACTATGTTACTATATATATATATATACATACATATATATATATATATATATATATATATATATATGCAAATCTCTGTGGTATTGAAATACCTCTCTTCCCCAAGTACACACATTCGCTATCTATTATACAATACAAACAGTTGCCAGACCCGGAGAAAAGGTTCAGCAGAGATAGATCATATATGAAGACAATCCTTAGTCTACAGGCAGAAACAATAGACACAATATTAAGAGAAACATCAGTGTATATAAAGTGGCAAGCCAGGGATATGCACAGTTGTGGGAATAGATGTTAATAGCTTTGCAAAGCCAGATCTTGTTAGGCAACAGCAATAGATAGCATTGAAGTGATGATCACTCTCTCAGATGGATCAGTTCATTAGAAATTGCAAGGAAGTTTTGAACATGCAGATGATACCAACATGGCTGCACCAGTCTCACTTGTATTATCATTGCAAGTAGGGCTTAAAAGTTGAAGTCCTTTGCTACTAGCCAGACCTGAAAAGTTACTCGCCACTGCAAGCCATAGCATACCAACCAGGGCTGAATTTCTACTCGCCAGGGCTAAATTTCCACTCACCATTGGCTAGTGACGAGTGGAAATTTTGAGCCCTGATTGCAAGTATGATGTAGTAATCCCATACAAATTGGTTAAAACAGGGAGGTCAACTCTAACGCTAAAATACAAGTTACTGATTAATGCAAAAGCTGGTTTAAAGTCACATAAACATGTAAAAGTTTCTATATGTTGCAGAGCTATAATTTCTAAGTTTATCTACTGCCCTACAAATAATACATGTCCTTTCTACATTGAAAAAGGAAATTAATTCTAAAGTATCAGCTTACTTGCTGTCATTTGATAGCTTTTCCCAAAACAACTACACACACAAACACACAAAATCCTGTAAAAGTATGGAAACAAACAATGAATGTAAAAACATATACTTTCATCATCGGGCTTGTATTTTGTTTTTATCTGGGAGCAGAATTGGGTTAACCCTTTGAGTGCCAGAAGGGTAGGAAACACATTGAAAAGCAATGCATTGTGTTACCCCTCTGGCACTTGAAGGGTTAAAAATATTAGATTCCAACTGCAAGCATGGTCTGCACCATTGACACACAGATCACCTGCCCTCTTATGGTCACTGGTTTTAAAACCAAGGTGAGATTATAATTTCCATCATCTGCATCCGGTCACTGACGATGATAATGTTGGGAGTATAATCCAACAACAGCCAAAGACCTCAGGCACATCACTGAATGTAAAAACAGGGCTGGATTTATATCTGAGGAGCCTGTAGGCACGGAAATCTGAAGCGCCTCCCCCCCCAATTTGCCATATCCACTGGACACCTCCACAATGCTCATAAGCTCCACATTGCCCCCATCATCTCCATATTGCCCCCATCAGCTCCATATTTCCCCTCACATTGACCCCCATCAGCTCCAACTTGCCCCCCATCATCTCCATATCCCCTCACATTGCCCCATCATCTAAAAATTGCCCCTCACATGTCACATTGCCCTCATCATCTCAGTATTGCACCTCACATTGCCCCCATCATCTCAGTATTGCCCCTCACATGTCACATTTCCCCCATCATCTCAATATTGCCCCTCACATGTCACATTGCCCCCATCATCTCAATATTGCCCCCACATTGCCCCTATTATCTAAATATTGCCCCTCACATGTCACATTGCCGTCATGATCTCAATATTGCCCCCCCCCCTTTTCCTACCTCGCTGGAGAGGAGATGTATGTGCCTCCTTTGGCACAGAGCTGTAGCTGCTGCCTGCTGGAGATCCTGCGCGGTCTGTAATACAGATATCTGGGAGATGATGTCATCTCCCAGCGCTCTGCATTATTACCAAAGAGCCGACAGTGACGAGGGAGCTCAGCAGCTCTACATGTCTGTGTTGAAGAAGGCACAGACCTCTCCTCTGAGATCTCTCCATGTTGTTGCGGGTGCCAAGCGGGGGGCAGGGGTGACTGGCGAGGGTAATAAAAAATAAAAAAAAACAAGGAAAAAAACGATCCCAGCAATTACTGGCGTCCCTCTGTGGGATGCGTCTGTAGGCAGGTGCCTACTCTGCCTTATTACAAATCCGGCTCTGTAAATAAGATATCTTTGATTATTTTGCTGAAAGTTGCCATGATGTATAACGGTCTTTCCTGATACCAGGAAAAGAAGCAGACAAGGACCTTGGTAGTTGGCAGCAACATAACAGACCCAAATAACCTTTAGTTTCTCTTCTGAGAAAAAGGGGTTTGAGAGGCAAAATACAACTAGCAAAAAATGAGTGAATTGAATATATTAAAATCTGGGAAATCAGTTAGCATATCTAACCAGCAGTGTAATTTACAGCGCATTGTTAGTATCAGAGACTGCAGTAACACATGCACAGCATATCCTGAAGGAAACTGAATAGTAAGATGAACCAATTTCTTCAGGGCCTCTTCACATGTTCTTTCTCCCTACATTCCTTGGAATGAATCCAACATTGTGGCTAAATAGAGAGCCAAGACGTACTTGGGTATAAAACTTACCAATGTTTTTACTTCCATGCCTGAAGTGCCCAGGATTTTTATGTGACTATAAATGGTACAATGCAATACGAACAGATTAACCTTGAACTGTGTGGCTGAACTGAGGGACATTTTCTGACAAGTGTGTCACCAATATACTTATGCAGGGCAATGGCTGTAAGTGATAGTATGGAATGTTTGTAAAAGGCTGAACCAAAGGTCACTGATTTTTGCCCCCACAAATAGGTGCCAACAAACGCATCTATCAAATTACACATCCATTCCAAAATGTCATCACAAATCATGCTATTTATCAACATATTTCTGTAAAACTCTGGTTATGCCTAGGGCAGTGGTTTTCAATCTTTTTTGCAGTAGCGGAACCCTTTAGTTTCACAAAAAATCTCAGTTGAACCTTTACAGCCAAATCCTTTAAAGTGGAACTGTCACCTAAGCACAAGTTTGCTTTAATCCACTTATTATACCGATTGTAACTGTGCTGTTTTTTGTTTTTTTTTAAATAAACACAATAGAAATGAAGTTTGAGGGTTAACTTTTTCCCTCTTCTCATTCTGATTGGCACCATCTTGCCAATGAAAATACAGGAGATCCTCCTCCCCACTGGTCTGTCAGTAAGCTGGAGTGCTCTCATTGGCTAGATATCGATCTCTGCCAATGAGAGTTCTCCATCTTACTGACAGACCAGCAGGGAGGAGGATCTCTCCTGTATTCTCTTTGGCACAAATTGTGCCACTCAGAATAAGAATATGTCAAGAGGGAAAAGGTAAACCCTCAAACTTCATTTCTATCACGTTTTTTTTAAAAAACAAAACCCAGCACAGTTACAATCAGTATAATAAATGGATTAAAGTAAACTTGTGCTTAGCTGACAGTTCCGCTTTAACCAACAGGATGTTAGAGAAGTTAACAGTAGATTGCAACGTTATGTATTATAGACCTCTCTAGCATCCAAATAGTTAAAACTGTATCATTGTCAAATGTACTGTCATTCTTATGTGTACTAGAACTAGCATTAGGAATCAGTTATTAGGATAGGTTATCAGACAGCCATTAGCATAATCATCCAATCATACTCTGCTAGTCATTGAATCTTAATACACGGAGGCTGATGCTCTAAGAAATATGGTACAATTGTATGGAGCTTTTAACCATTTAAATACAGGAGAGGTATAGCAACACTTTAGAGACTGGGATTGAAAACCTGATTTTAATCTATAGAACATCTGTATGATTCCTAGGTGTAGTTGATTTGCTCCAGAATTGCTCTATTTTCTTAGTACATCATGCCTTCATTTGTTCTGTGGAATCCATAGTACCTTTTCACAAAATTGTGGGATTTCACAGACCACAGTTTGAGAACCACTATGGCATCAGGTTTTTACAATATGTAGGGCTTTGAAGGAAAACTATACTTATAAGAATATATTGCTTATGTACAGTTTAACTTGTTTAAAAGGAAACTATCCTTCAAGTTAGTGAATATGAAGTCAGTGCTGCATTGTAGGTCCTGTCAAATCAACAGGGGTGCATGACCTTAGTCTGTAAAGAGCCCCATGGGGCTCCCTCGTTAGTTCCACAAGAGAAAATGAACTGCACGACCGTGTCAGGCTTGAAAGCTAGACATAGTGTGTCTAAGGAGGCTGCACATGCAACCCACTATGTTTGTTTGTGTGTGGAGGGGGCAGTTTTATGGAGCCATTTTGGGGTTGCACAGTCCACAGACTTTTTACTATGTCGAGTCCAATAGGAGTAGTAAAATATGATAACCATCCTGTAACAGAAGCATCATCCAGTATATTTATATATAAACTTTTCATTGTCTGCACTTGATGGCATTCTGTTTGCAGTTGCCTGTTACAGTTTAAAGGGATAGTAATGTTTCATAATAAAAGCAGCTCTAATTAATCATCATAGTATTTGGACTTTGGAGTGTTATTTCAATTCTGTCAGAGTTGTAGTTCAAGAGTAATTCAATGACAAAGTATCCCCCTCCTGTCCCTTTTACTGATGTAACACTGTTCAGCCAGGTCAGAAGGGAGGTGCCCAGGTAGATTGCAGAGAGGGACAATCTTCAATTAAGAAAAGGGAAAAACCTGAAAAACAGTAGAAGATTGTCCCCTTCTGTTATCTGTCTGGTCTATGGACTGCATTCCACATCTGAGAAGAGATGGCTTACACTAGGTAAAAAAGGGCAGGAGGGGAAACTTTGCTTGTGAATGTCTCTCAAACCATAAGGTTTTGAGAGATAAGAATTATATATCGTTCTTCATTTTTTTTTAATGCCTACAAAATAAAATAAAGATAAAACAAAGTATTACTATCCCTTTAAACCACATCACAATAGTGGGCATCAACTTTCTGAGTAAAAAATCCTGTATGTTAAAGCATGTCTCAGGTTCTTTCGAATATATTGTCTTTATAGGATTGGTAACCGAAAGTACTATAATAGCAATAGATTACAAAAGAGATGAAATGAAAAAAGAAGTCTACAGATAGATCTGATTGATGCAGAAGGACATATTCCATCTAAATCCTTCTGTAAATCCCTTGGATGCTAGAACACTTAATGCATTAGAGTAGTGATGTAGTTAGGCTTTCTCCTGCCCTAGGCCCAATCAAGTGCATGCATCCCAATACATATTTTGGCATACCTAACTTTATCTGACCACTTTTGCAGGCACGCCCCTTCCTTTAAAGACACAGAAGCATATCTGAAAACTGAAAGTGTATTTATTAGAAACACCATTTAGATATGTTTGTTTTGGGAGAAAAAGGTGCTTATGAGGAGGATATATGCCATAAGCCTCAGAGTTGTAAACTTATAAAATAGTGCATTTTCTTTCGAAAATGGCTATAGACTCAAAGCTGCCCCATCTGCTACCTCTGCAATTCTGTTACCCTAGGGCTAGGCCAAATCAGCCTATGTCTAAATATGTCACCGCTAAAACTACTGATTGTATATGAGGGACTGACAAAAGAGAGAGAGAGAGAGAGAGAGAAAGAGGTTTACTGAGAATTTTGGTATGGAGTGGTACCAACTCTGGAGTTCACTGGTTTTGTCATGCAGAGGAAAGTTTTGGAGGAAGATGAGACATAATATGTAAATTGGGTATTTATTGACTGTATTGAAACTAGAGCAGTGGTTCTCAACCTGTGCCCTCAGTGGCTACTAACAGGCCAGGATTTGAGAATTTCCTTTTAACAGCACAGGTGAGTTAATTAATGTGACTGAGCCGCTGATCAACACTAGGGTTGCCACCCAGCCGGTATTTTACCGGCAGGCTGGTAAAAAATTGGCTTCCTTCCAATGTTAAGTCTATGGAGGGAATGCCTTGGCCGGTATTTTTTTGAAGAAAAGGTGGCAACCCTAATCAACACACTTGTGTTTTAGCAGGGAAATTCTTAAGTCCTGGCCTGTTAGTGGCCAATGAGGGCACGGGTTGAGAACCTCTGCACTAGAGAGTGAGAAACACAATTGAGAAGCTCCAGAGAGGGCATATACTAAAGGGAAACAATTACGTTTTGTTCATTCTTGTGAATACATATATTTTTTTGGCTTTATAATCTGAACTGGATTTGAAGTATGGAAATATGATGTTAATATAATTTACTATTATGCAAGAGCATACTTTCCAGAAGATTCCCACAAAACTCATTCAAAAAAACTTCAGCACAGTGTTTTAAAGATTCTCCCCTTGCAATCCTGAGACAAACGTTTCTGAATTTTTCAGATGAAAGTATATCAATTCTCCATTGAAAGGAACAACAATTGTGCTGCTTATTAGCAACTTTCATTGACTGGATAAATGAGATGGACTTGATGGATGCATGTCTTTTTTCAGCCTCATAAACTATGTAACTATGAATTTGGAATAAAAAATCAAACAAGACAGATCTTCAATACCTTTTGAATGAAACTGTGTTTTACACAGCAGGATACATGTTTTTTTCCCCACAATAAACATAGAAACATAAAATCTGATGGCAGATAAGAACGAAACGACCCATCTAGTCTACCTATTTCCCTATCAAGGTAGATCAGTCATAATTTATTCTTACAATAGCTATATATCTATCCCAAGAGTTCTTAATTTATTTATGTTTTCACCTCAACACTTCTGCTGGGAGGCTATTCCATGCATCTATTATCTCTCTGTAAAGTAATCTTTACTTATATTGCCTCTTATTTTAGTATTCATATTATTCTAAAAAAACAGACCCCTCTTCATCTTTATAAGATCCATAAAAATATATGAAGGTTTCAGTTGTATCAGTCTTCTCCAATCAATCCTTCAAATTTTACATACTGAAATTAAACATTTTAAAATTAAATGACATTTTCTTTATGTTTCACTCTCTCTCATTGGTGGTGATGGTCAAAGTATGTTTGTAAGAAACATCAAAAAGAAAGTTAATATTTACTTAGCACATTTTCTTTGTAAATGTCTTTGAAGGTTTGAAATATGTGTCCATTTTATGCGAAATTACAAAACTTGATAATGATGGAAAATCCAGATATTAGTAAATAGATTCCTCAGTTTTAAATAAATCATCTCACCCCCTATAGGAAAACAGAACCACAATGTTAAATATGCATCCAGTGGCGTACGGGGCGATATTGCCCAGGAACTAAACTTAATAAAAGAAAATTATTAATTATTCACATTTTGTAGGGAAGCAATGAATTGAGCCAAGAGAAAAAAAAATAGCAATGTTAAACCAGAACGATTCGTGGTAAAAATGAACGTCAGTGACAATCTGTGAAATGTGATAATGTAAGTGATTATCAGATATCCCCAACAAACTTTATAACAATGAATGAAGATAGGAAATGTCCCTGACACATGAATACTTGACTATATGAAACAATTTTGTTCATGAGCACAAATGACAACAGGCATTTTGCAGCAACCAAATACCGTGCAGAGTCATGCTTTCCAAGGATATAAATGCATCATTTACACCAAAGGAACATGCTTTTCTTTTCTGTTTTTCCATGCAGCTGTTCAATTTTATTAACCATTTGAGTGCCAAAGGGGTGGTCAATGAATTGCAAAGCAATGCACTGCACTCCACCCTGGCATTCAAATGGGTTAAATATAATAAATAAATAAAGTAAATATTTTGCTTTAAAAGGGGATTTATCCATTCTCAAACATATAACTCATGCTCACAGGCAGTGATGTCCATGTTTTCGTGGTGAAAAATGATGAAAAATGCCCCCAGCGACATCTCTCAAATCCTTATAGTTTGAGAGATAACTGCTTTCAAAGTTCGCCCCTGGCTGACGTCAGCATTCTAGCTGACAGCAGGGGAATCTGGTCCTGGGACCATCTGCGGCTCTGCAACAGAGCCAAGATTGCATTAATAAAAAATAAATCCTTCACTTAAAAGGTCTTTTACGTGTGCTTGCAAACCAAGCACATGTATAAGACCTTTTTAGAGATGGATTTCTTCTTTATTAACGCAATCTCGGCTATGCTGCAGAGCCGCTGGCTGATCTCAGGAGAGGATTCCCCTGCTCTCAGCTAGAACGCTGACGTCAGCCAGGGGCGAACTTTGTAAGCGGTTATCTCTCAAACCATAAGGGTTTGAGAGATGCTGCTGGGGGCATTTTTCATCTTTATTGAAGGGCTTTAACATAGGGATTAGTCATTTTTAAGTAATACTATCCCTTTAAAATAACTTGCTTGGGGCACCTTAGTAAAGAGCTGGATATTAATTCTGTCTTTGTGCCTTTGTTTAAGAAATAAAACCTTCAGTCAATCCTGGATGTTATGTCTATGGAGACAGAGATGACATTTTCTAGCAATACCACAGTACACAAACTTCACCTTACCTCACATGGTCATCTTAACTCTTTAAAGACCAGAGGTGTGTGCAGCACATCCTTTCCAATGTGGAGTGGGATCTAAAATGTTAGGTAAGGCCACACATGTCTCCATGAACATGACACCAAGGAATGCTTGAAGAAATAAGGTACACAGGAAAGATTCATAAGGGACACTAGGATTTTCAGATCAAAGCATGGAAAGTGTTTAGTTATTGTTGGGAGGTGAAATTTCATCTATAAAATGTGTTATTGTTAGGATTCCATGGGGATTTCCTTTGAAACAAAAGGGTTATGCTACAGAAAAAAGTTTGAGAACCACTGCTTCAGTTGATATAATAACAATTACAGGCATCTCATGCATAAAAACAATTTGAAAATCACACAGTTCCTCAGGCTGACATGCATACAAGGCAATAGTATGCACCATCCAAACTATGTACCAATTACACACTACACAGTGCAAACAAACCGAGCAATGTCCTAATCCAGCACTACAATGCCGTGTTTCGTTCACCTTTTGCCTTTTCAGGCACATCCTCCTTTGGTTTGGTTTGCTCTACATAAAAATGATCATTATTGTATAGTTGCATATGCTCCAAAAAAGGCAATATCTATTTTACATATGAATGTATTGTTGCTGCTCTTTTTGCCCTGAAAGGATAACTATCACCTCCTAATAATAAGCTTCCCCAACTTACCTTACTATGACCAGAAAATATTAATGACCCCCTATGAATTTTTCCCTTGCTCCTTCTTCAAGAAATAACATCATGGATGCCAAGTCTATGGAGGTAGACATGACAGTTGCTCACAGAACCACACAACCTCAAAGTCAGCTTTTTTCAGAGTAGAAGGGTAGAATGCATTGTTTTGTAATTCATTGCACATCTTTCTGATCCTTAAAAATATACTAATGTCAAAATATAAACATACATAGGATTGTTTAATTAATTTTTTTGAAATGCATAGTAAATTTTCAAATCTATTTACCTCTGTATTGTTCTTAAAAACTGAGTCAAAAGTTCAACCACCCGCTCCCTTCCATCACGTCATTCAGAGTTCACGGATATTACTATATATTATTGTCGCTTGTTGCAATCCGCCTGGATTGGCTATCGGATCTCATTGACATCTGAATGACTTGATGGAAAGGGGTGGGAGGGGGAAACGTTTGACTCAATTTACTATAAGAATACAAGGGTAAAGAGATTTAAAATATACTATGCATTATAAAAAATGAAATGGAACAATACAATGTATATTTATGTTTTGACATTACTATCCCTTTAAAGAGTTAATAAGGCTTGTGTCTGCCTGTATATGACATCAGGACTGATTGAAGATGTTCTCTCTTGAATCAAGGCACAAAGACAAAATTCCCATGAGCCTTTAGGAAAGTCTGGCCATAGTAAGGTAATTAGTTAGTTATTACTAGGATGTATTAGTGCTACTACTTAAAAATCCTCTTAAAAAAGGTTAGAGATCAAGGAATATAGAGATCAGGGGTATTTATATGTCCCATATACTGTAATTGACATGCATACAGAGAAAAAGTGTGGAACATCCAAACTATGCACTGATTTCATGCTACACAGAGCAAATACCAGAGCAATGTACCAATCTAGAACTACACAGCCAGGCTCCGCTCACCTTTTGCCTTTTCAGACACATCCTCCTTTGGTTTGGTTTGCTCTGCATAAAAAGTATTATTATTGAATATTTGCATATGATCCAACAAAACAAAACATCTACTTAAATATTGTAAGGTAAATGTGCTACAGTTCCAACATTTGAATACATATTGTACTTTACTATTATTCCATTGTGCAAAGCTAAGCAAAGTCAATACAAAGACATATGTTATAGGGCTTTTCCTGTTCAGTAAATCAATAGTTCTCCTACCGATGTCATTTGCTTTATTTAAATGTTTTAACAGTTCAAATTGTCTGGTGAATTACAGCACACTTACTTCCTGATTGTTCCAACTGACAGCATGGCTGACCTGTTTCTATCACATTCTATGGAGAAATGTTTGTCAGCGACTCACTTCTCCAAGAGAATGTAACAGAATAACTAATTGGAATCTGACCACTCGAGGGTATTGCTAATGTACAAATGTTTAAATTGTAATATGCACAAATGGTACAAGTGAGTACCCTTGTTTTACTCAACATTAAAAGCCTTAAAATATATATTCTTCCATAAGATTACCGTTCTTTTAAGCTACCTTTATTTAAACCTCCCCTTAGAAAAAGAGGTCAGTGGTTGCAGTTTAAATAAAATACCATTAAAAGTAAAAAAAAAAATGAATGAGGTATGAAAATTTGTATACATGAAAATGGTATGACATAAAAAACAAAAGTATGCAACAAGGAAACTATGGACTGGCTGCACACTACACAGAGCAAACAAACCAAGCAATGTACTAATCTACCACTACACAGCCACGCTCCTCTCACCTTTTGCCTTTTCAGGCACATCCTCCTTTGATTTTGTTTGCTCTGCATAAAAAGTATTATTATTGAATATTTGCATATGATCCAAGAAAACAAAACATCTACTTAAATATTGTAAGATAAATGTACTACAGTTCCAACATTTGAATACATATTGTACTTTACTATTATTCTATTGTGCAAAGCTAAGCAAAGTCAATACAAAGACATATGTTATAGGGCTTTTCCTGTTCAGTAAATCAATAGTTCTCCTACCGATGTCATTTGTTTTATTTAAATGTTTTATCTGTTCAAATTGTCTGGTGAATTACAGCACACTACTTCCTGATAGTTCCAACTGACAGCATGGCTGACCTGTTTCTATCACATTCTATGGAGAAACGTTTGTCAGTGACTCACTTCTCCAAGAGAAAGTAACAAAATAACTAATTGGAATCTGACCACTCGAGGGTATTGCTAATGTACAAATGTTTAAATTGTAATATGCACAAACGGTACAAGTGAGTACCCTTGTTTTACTCAACATTAAAAGCCTTAAAATATATATTCTTCCATAAGATTACTGTTCTTTTAAGCTACCTTTATTTAAACCTCCTCTTAGAAAAAGAGGTCAGTGGTTGGCAGTTTAAATAAAATACCATTAAAAGTAAAAAAAAAAAATGAATGAGGTATGAAAATTTGTATACATGAAAATGGTATGACATAAAAAACAAAAGTATGCAACAAGGAAACTATGGACTGGCTGCACACTACACAGAGCAAACAAACCAAGCAATGTACTAATCTACCACTACACAGCCACGCTCCTCTCACCTTTTGCCTTTTCAGGCACATCCTCCTTTGGTTTGGTTTGCTCTGCATAAAAAATATTATTATTGAATATTTGCATATGATCCAAGAAAACAAAACATCTACTTAAATATTGTAAGGTAAATGTACTACAGTTCCAACATTTGAATACATATTGTACTTTACTATTATTCCATTGTGCAAAGCTACGCAAAGTCAATACAAAGACCTTTCAAGTGAACCTTTCATTCCAAAGCTTGAGAAAATAACTAGAGGCCACCCTTTCAGATTAAACAAATTGAGCTTTTAACTTCAGCAGAGGAAGGTATTCTTTTCACTAACGGCTGTTAAATTGAGGAATTCACTACTTTGGGATTTTGTGATGAGAGGGACGATAGATTCATATAGTTGAGGATTAGGTGCATTTATAGCAAAAGGACAAATACATGGTTACACTATATGTCAATAGACTAAAGAGCTGTCTGATGTGGTAAATAATCAAACACCAATCTTGGAGTCAGGAAGGATTTTTTAGTTTGATTTTCAGGGATATATCATGTTAAAGGCTGTATTTGATATACTTATTTTATTTTCATCCTAACTGTGTAACTCTTTTTGCCCTTACAGAAACACTAAACTTTTTTTAATGAAAACGAATGTTATAGGGCTTTTCCTGTTCAGTAAATCAATAGTTCTCCTACCGATGTCATTTGCTTTATTTAAATGTTTTAACAGTTCAAATTGTCTGATGAATTACAGCACACTTACTTCCTGATAGTTCCAACTGACAGCATGGCTGACCCGTTTCTATCACATGCTATGGAGAAATGTTTGTCAGCAACTCACTTCTCCAAGAGATTGTAACAGAATAACTAATTGGAATCTGACCACTATAGGGCATCATTAATGTAAAAATGTTTAAACTGTAATATGCACAAACTGTACAAGTGAGTACCCTTGTTTTACTCAATATGAAAAGCCTTAAAATATATATTTTTCTATAAGATTACTGCTCTTTTAAGCTACCTTTATTTAAACCTCCTCTTAGAAAAAGAGGTCAGTGGTTGGCAGTTTAAATAAAATACCATTAAAAGTAAAAAAATTAATGAGGTATGAAAATTTGTATACATGAAAATGGTATGACATAAAAAACAAAAGTATGCAACAAGGAAACTATGGACTGGCCGCACACTACACAGAGCAAACAAACCAAGCAATGTACTAATCTAGCACTACACAACCACGCTCCTCTCACCTTTTGCCTTTTCAGGCACATCCTCCTTTGGTTTGGTTTGCTCTGCATAAAAAGTATTATTATTGAATATTTGCATATGATCCAAGAAAACAAAACATCTACTTAAATATTCTAATCCAACATTTGAATACGTATTGTACTTTACTATTATTCCATTGTGCAAAGCTACGCAAAGTCAATACAAAGACCATTCAAGTGAACCTTTCATTCCAAAGCTTGAGCAAATAACTAGAGGCCACCCTTTCAGATTAAACAAATTGAGCTTTTAACTTCCGCAGATGAAGGTATTCTTTTCACTAACGGCTGTTAAATTGAGGAATTCACTACTTTGGGATTTTGAGATGAGAGGGATGATAGATACATATAGTTGAGGATTAGGTGCATTTATAGCAAAAGGACAAATACATGGTTACACTATATGTCACTAAAGAGCTGGCTGATGTGGTAAATAATCAAACACCAATCTTGGAGTCAGGAAGGATTTTTTAGTTTGATTTTCAGCGATATATCATGTTAAAGGCTGTATTTAATGTACTTATTTTATTTTCATCCTAACTGTGTAACTCTTTTTGCCCTTACAGAAACACTAAACTTTTTTTAATGAAAAGAAATATGTTATAGGGCTTTTCCTGTTCAGTAAATCAATAGTTCTCCTACCGATGTCATTTGTTTTATTTAAATGTTTTAACTGTTCAAATTGTCTGATGAATTACAGCACACTTACTTCCTGACAGTTCCAACTGACAGCATGGCTGACCTGTTTCTATCACATTCTATGGAGAAATGTTTGTCAGCGACTCACTTCTCCAAGAAAATGTAACAGAATAAATAATAGGAATCTGACCACTATAGGGCATCGTTAATGTAAAAATGTTTAAATTGTAATATGCACAAACTGTACAAGTGAGTACCATTGTTTTACTCAACATGAAAAGCCTTAAAATATATATATATTTTCCATAAGATTACTGCTCTTTTAAGCTACCTTTATTTAAACCTCCTCTTAGAAAAAGAGGTCAGAGGTTGGCAGTTTAAATAAAATACCATTAAAAGTAAAAAAATGAATGAGGTATGAAAATTTGTGTACATGAAAATGGTATGACATAAAAAACAAACGTATGCAACAAGGAAACTATGGACTGGCTGCACACTACACAGAGCAAACAAACCAAGCAATGTATTAATCTACCACTACACAGCCACACTCTTCTCACCTTTTGCCTTTTCAGGCACATCCTCCTTTGGTTTGGTTTGCTCTACATAAAAAGTATTATTATTGAATATTTGCATATGATCCAAGAAAACAAAACATCTACTTAAATATTGTAAGGTAAATGTACTACAGTTCTAACATTCGAATACATATTGTACTTTACTATTATTCCAGTGTGCAACGCTACGCAAAGTCAATACAAAGACCTTTCAAGCGAACTTTTCATTCCAAAGCTTGAGCAAATAACAAGAGGCCACCCTTTCAGATTAAACAAATTGAGCTTTTAACTTCAGCAGATGAAGGTATTCTTTTCACTAACGGCTGTTAAATTGAGGAATTCACTACTTTGGGATTTTGTGATGAGAGGGACGATAGATACATATAGTTGAGGATTAGGTGCATTTATAGCAAAAGGACAAATACATGGTTACACTATATGTCAATAGACTAAAGAGCTGTCTGATGTGGTAAATAATCAAACACCAATCTTGGAGTCAGGAAAGATTTTTTAGTTTCATTTTCAGCGATATATCATGTTAAAGGTTGTATTTAATATACTTATTTTATTTTCAGCCTGTGTAACTCTTTTTGACCTTACAGAAACAGTAAACTTATTTTAATGAAAACAAATATGTTATAAGGCTTTTCTTGTTTAGTAAATCAATAGTTCTCCTACTGATGTCATTTGTTTTATTTAAATGTTTTACCAGTTCAAATTGATGAATTACAGCACACTTACTTCCTGATAGTTCCAACTGACAGCATGGCTGACCTGTTTCTATCACATGCTATGGAGAAATGTTTGTCAGCGACTCACTTCTCCAAGAAAATGTAACAGAATAAATATTTGGAATCTGACCACTATAGGGCATCGTTAATGTAAAAATGTTTAAATTGTAATATGCACAAACTGTACAAGTGAGTACCCTTGTTTTACTCAACATGAAAAGCCTTAAAATATATATATATTTTCCATAAGATTACTGCTCTTTTAAGCTACCTTTATTTAAACCTCCTCTTAGAAAAAGAGGTCTGAGGTTGGCAGTTTAAATAAAATACCATTAAAAGTAAAAAAATGAATGAGGTATGAAAATTTGTGTACATGAAAATGGTATGACTTAAAAAACAAACGTATGCAACAAGGAAACTATGGACTGGCTGCACACTACACAGAGCAAACAAACCAAGCAATGTACTAATCTACCACTACACAGTCACGCTCCTCTCACCTTTTGCCTTTTCAGGCACATCCTCCTTTGGTTTGGTTTGCTCTACATAAAAAGTATTATTATTGAATATTTGCATATGATCCAAGAAAACAAAACATCTACTTAAATATTGTAAGGTAAATGTACTACAGTTCTAACATTCGAATACGTATTGTACTTTACTATTATTCCAGTGTGCAAAGCTACGCAAAGTCAATACAAAGACCTTTCAAGTGAACTTTTCATTCCAAAGCTTGAGCAAATAACTAGAGGCCACCCTTTCAGATTAAACAAATTGAGCTTTTAACTTCAGCAGAGAAAGGTATTCTTTTCACTAACGGTTGTTAAATTGAGGAATTCACTACTTTGGGATTTGTGATGAGAGGGACGATAGAAACATATAGTTGAGGATTAGGTGCATTTATAGCAAAAGGACAAATACATGGTTACAATATATGTCAATAGACTAAAGAGCTGTCTGATGTGGTAAATAATGGAACACCAATCTTGGAGTCAGGAAGGATTTTTTAGTTTGATTTTCAGCGATATATCATATTAAAGGCTGTATTTAATGTACTTATTTTATTTTCATCCTAACTGTGTAACTCTTTTTGCCCTTACAGAAACACTAAACTTTTTTTAATGAAAACAAATATGTTATAGGGCTTTTCCTGTTCAGTAAATCAATAGTTCTCCTACCGATGTCATTTGTTTTATTTAAACGTTTTAACAGTTCAAATTGTCTGATGAATTACAACACACTTACTTCCTGATAGTTCCAACTGACAGCATGGCTGACCTGTTTCTATCACATTCTATGGAGAAATGTTTGTCAGCGACTCACTTCTCCAAGAAAATGTAACAGAATAAATAATAGGAATCTGACCACTACAGGGCATCGTTAATGTAAAAATGTTTAAATTGTAATATGCAGAAACTGTACAAGTGAGTACCCTTGTTTTACTCAACATGAAAAGCCTTAAAATATATATATATATTTTCCATAAGATTACTGCTCTTTTAAGCTACCTTTATTTAAACCTCCTCTTAGAAAAAGAGGTCAGAGGTTGGCAGTTTAAATAAAATACCATTAAAAGTAAAAAAATGAATGAGGTATGAAAATTTGTTTACATAAAAATGGTATGACTTAAAAACCAAACGTATGCAACAAGGAAACTATGGACTGGCTGCACACTACACAGAGCAAGCAAACCAAGCAATGTACTAATCTAGCACCACACAGCCACGCTCCTCTCACCTTTTGCCTTTTCAGGCACATCCTCCTTTGGTTTGGTTTGCTCTACATAAAAAGTATTATTATTGAATATTTGCATATGATCCAAGAAAACAAAACATCTACTTAAATATTGTAAGGTAAATGTACTACAGTTCTAACATTCGAATACATATTGTACTTTACTATTATTCCAGTGTGCAAAGCTACGCAAAGTCAATACAAAGACCTTTCAAGTGAACTTTTCATTCCAAAGCTTGAGCAAATAACTAGAGGCCACCCTTTCAGATTAAACAAATTGAGCTTTTAACTTCAGCAGATGAAGGTATTCTTTTCACTAACGGCTGTTAAATTGAGGAATTCACTACTTTGGGATTTTGTGATGAGAGGGACGATAGATACATATAGCTGAGGATTAGGTGCATTTATAGCAAAATGACAAATACATGGTTACACTATATGTCAATAGACTAAAGAGCTGTCTGATGTGGTAAATAATCAAACACCAATCTTGGAGTCAGGAAAGATTTTTTAGTTTGATTTTCAGCGATATATCATGTTAAAGGTTGTATGTAATGTACTTATTTTATTTTCAGCCTGTGTAACTCTTTTTGCCCTTACAGAAACAGTAAACTTATTTTAATGAAAACAAATATGTTATAAGGCTTTTCTTGTTTAGTAAATCAATAGTTCTCCCACTGATGTCATTTGTTTTATTTAAATGTTTTACCAGTTCAAATTGATGAATTACAGCACACTTACTTCCTGATAGTTCCAACAGACAACATGGCTGACCTGTTTCTATCACATGCTATGGAGAAATGTTTGTCAGCGACTCACTTCTCCAAGAAAATGTAACAGAATAAATAATTGGAATCTGACCACTATAGGGCATCGTTAATGTAAAAATGTTTAAATTGTAATATGCACAAACTGTACAAGTGAGTACCCTTGTTTTACTGAACATGAAAAGCCTTAATATATATATATATATATATTTTCCATAAGATTACTGCTCTTTTAAGCTACCTTTATTTAAACCTCCTCTTAGAAAAAGAGGTCAGAGGTTGGCAGTTTAAATAAAATACCATTAAAAGTAAAAACATGAATGAGGTATGAAAATTTGTATAAATGAAAATGGTATGACATAAAAAACAAAAGTATGCAACAAGGAAACTATGGACTGGCTGCACACTACACAGAGCAAACAAACCAAGCAATGTACTAATCTACCACTACACAGTCACGCTCCTCTCACCTTTTGCCTTTTCAGGCACATCCTCCTTTGGTTTGGTTTGCTCTACATAAAAAGTATTATTATTGAATATTTGCATATGATCGAAGAAAACAAAACATCTACTTAAATATTGTAAGGTAAATGTACTACAGTTCTAACATTCGAATACATATTGTACTTTACTATTATTCCAGTGTGCAAAGCTACGCAAAGTCAATACAAAGACCTTTCAAGTGAACTTTTCATTCCAAAGCTTGAGCAAATAACTAGAGGCCACCCTTTCAGATTAAACAAATTGAGCCTTTAACTTCAGCAGATGAAGGTATTCTTTTCACTAACGGCTGTTAAATTGAGGAATTCACTACTTTGGGATTTTGTGATGAGAGGGACGATAGAAACATATAGTTGAGGATTAGGTGCATTTATAGCAAAAGGACAAATACATGGTTACAATATATGTCAATAGACTAAAGAGCTGTCTGATGTGGTAAATAATGGAACACCAATCTTGGAGTCAGGAAAGATTTTTTAGTTTGATTTTCAGCGATATATCATGTTAAAGGTTGTATTTAATGTACTTATTTTATTTTAAGCCTGTGTAACTCTTTTTGCCCTTACAGAAACAGTAAACTTATTTTAATGAAAACAAATATGTTATAAGGCTTTTCTTGTTTAGTAAATCAATAGTTCTCCTACTGATGTCATTTGTTTTATTTAAATGTTTTACCAGTTCAAATTGATGAATTACAGCACACTTACTTCCTGATAGTTCCAACAGACAGCATGGCTGACCTGTTTCTATCACATGCTATGGAGAAATGTTTGTCAGCGACTCACTTCTCCAAGAAAATGTAACAGAATAAATAATTGGATTCTGACTAGTGTTGAGCGAGCACCCCGATGCTCGGGTGTTCGGGTGCTCTGACCGAGCACCCCCTGAGGCTCGAGTGCTCGGCCGAGCACCCGAACCCCATTGCATTAAATGGGAGGACTCGAGCATTACACCAGGCACCCCCTGCTCTGATGAGGGGAGGGTGCCTGGTCAATGCCCCCCTTCATCTCCACAATGCCCCTCTTCCACAATGTCCCCCTTCCACAATGTCCCCCTTCATCTCCGCAATGTCCCCCTTCATCTCCGCAATGCTCCCTTCATCTCCGCAATGTCCCCCTTCATCTCCGCAATGCCCCCTTCATCTCCGCAATGCCCCCCTTCCACAATGTCCCCCTTCCACAATGTCCCCCTTCATCTCCGCAATGTCCCCCTTCATCTCCGCAATGCCCCCCTTCCACAATGTCCCCCTTCCACAATGTCCCCCTTCATCTCCACAATGTCCCCCTTCATCTCCGCAATGCCCCCTTCATCTCCGCAATGCTCCCTTCATCTCCGCAATGTCCCCCTTCATCTCCGCAATGCCCCCTTCATCTCCGCAATGCCCCCTTCCACAATGTCCCCCTTCCACAATGATCCCCTTCATCTCTGCAATGTCCCCCTTCATCTCCGCAATGCCCCCCTTCCACAATGTCCCCCTTCCACAATGTCCCCCTTCATCTCCACAATGTCCCCCTTCATCTCCGCAATGCCCCCTTCATCTCCGCAATGCCCCCTACCTCCAGTCCCTGGTGGTCCAGCGGAGCGTCTGCAAGATCTGTGCCTCCTCCGGCACAGATCCCTGCCACCCGAACATGGCGGGCGAGCACATGGCGGTACTCGTACGAGTACCGCCATGTGCCGAGCAGAGCGATGCTCGAGCCGATCCGAGCATCGGCCGAGCATGCTCGCTCAACACTAATTCTGACCACTACAGGGCATCGTTAATGTAAAAATGTTTAAATTGTAATATGCACAAACTGTATAAGTGAGTACCCTTGTTTTACTCAACATGAAAAGCCTTAAAATATATATTTTCCATAAGATTACTGCTCTTTTAAGCTACCTTTATTTAAACCTCCTCTTAGAAAAAGAGGTCAGAGGTTGGCAGTTTAAATAAAATACCATTAAAAGTAAAAAAATGAATGAGGTATGAAAATTTGTGTACATGAAAATGGTATGACTTAAAAACCAAACGTATGCAACAAGGAAACTATGGACTGGCTGCACACTACACAGAGGAAACAAACCAAGCAATGTACTAATCTAGCACCACACAGCCACACTCCTCTCACCTTTTGCCTTTTCAGGCACATCCTCCTTTGGTTCTGTTTGCTCTACATAAAAAGTATTATTATTGAATATTTGCATATGATCCAAGAAAACAAAACATCTACTTAAATATTGTAAGGTAAATGTACTACAGTTCTAACATTTGAATACATATTGTACTTTACTGTTATTCCATTGTGCAAAACTACGCAAAGTCAATACAAAGACCTTTCAAGTGAACCTTTCATTCCAAAGCTTGAGCAAATAACTAGAGGACACCCTTTCAGATTAAACAAATGGAGCTTTTAACTTCAGCAGAGAAAGGTATTCTTTTCACTAACGGTTGTTAAATTGAGGAATTCACTACTTTGGGATTTGTGATGAGAGGGACGATAGAAACATATAGTTGAGGATTAGGTGCATTTATAGCAAAAGGACAAATACATGGTTACAATATATGTCAATAGACTAAAGAGCTGGCTGATGTGGTAAATAATGAAACACCAATCTTGGAGTCAGGAAGGATTTTTTAGTTTGATTTTCAGCGATATATCATATTAAAGGCTGTATTTAATGTACTTATTTTATTTTCATCCTAACTGTGTAACTCTTTTTGCCCTTACAGAAACACTAAACTTTTTTTAATGAAAACAAATATGTTATAGGGCTTTTCCTGTTCAGTAAATCAATAGTTCTCCTACCGATGTCATTTGTTTTATTTAAATGTTTTAACAGTTCAAATTGTCTGGTGAATTACAGCACACTTACTTCCTGATAGTTCCAACTGACCTGTTTCTATCACATTCTATGGAGAAATGTTTGTCAGCGACTCACTTCCCCAAGAAAATGTAACAGAATAAATCATAGGAATCTGACCTCTATGGGGCATCATTAATGTAAAAATGTTTAAATTGTAATATGCACAAACTGTACAAGTGAGTACCCTTGTTTTACTCAACATGAAAAGCCTTAAAATATATATTTTTCCATAATATTACTGCTCTTTTAAGCTACCTTTATTTAAACCTCCTCTTAGAAAAAGGTCAGTGGTTGGCAGTTTAATTAAAATACCATTAAAAGTAAAAAAATGAATGAGGTATGAAAATTTGTATACATGAAAATGGTATGACATAAAAACCAAACGTATGCAACAAGAAAACTATGGACTGGCTGCACACTACACAGAGCAAACAAACCAAGCAATGTACTAATCTAGCACCACACAACCACGCTCCTCTCACCTTTTGCCTTTTCAGACACATCCTCCTTTGGTTTGGCTTGCTCTGTATAAGAAGTATTGTTATTGTTTATTTGCATATGATCCAAAAAAGATAAAAATCTAGGTAAATATTGCAGAATAAATAATTTTAGAACGTATCAATACAGACTTGGTGCAACTGTTTTTGCCCTTAAGATATATCTATTTCAATGCCCCTTTTAACTCTCTGAGTGACAGTGGGGTATGTAAAGCATTGTGGAGCAATATGTTGGGTACTCCATTGGAAATTATAATGTCAGAGCAGGGGTGTCCAAGAAGGCCATCAACAGGCCCAGATTTAAGTATTTCCCTGTTTTTTCAGCACAGATGGGCCAACCAAAATGAATGAGCCACTGACTAACTTACCTGTACTTAATCAGGGAAATCTTTCAAATCTGGCCTGTTAGTGGCCCTTGAAGACTGAACTCGGGCACCCCGGGTCAGAAGATAGATTTAAAGAAAAGGTCATTAAAAAAATATAAAAAAAGAAATCAAAAAATACAAGTAATGTACTAATCTAGCACTGCACAGCCATGTTCTGCTCACCTTTTGCCTTATCAGGCACATCCTCCTTTGGTTTGGTTTGCTCTGCATGAGAAGTATTATTGAATATTTGTATATGCCACCATAAAAGCAAAACTTCTAGATAAATACTATAGAATACATACTTTACTGTTACAGAATATGAATACATGCTTGTTACAATATTTTTGCCCTTGAGACATCTCTACGTAAACCTTTTTGTAAAATAGAGATCAGCCAATGAAAATTCCTAGACATATTCTATTCTGTTTTGTAAATATAGAAACATAGAATTTGATGGTAGATAAGAACCATTTAGCCCATCTAGTCTGGCCATTTTTCCTACTGAAGAAACCTCAAACCTTATTTGGTCCTTGATCTTAACCTATGCTCAAGATAGCCTTATGCCTATACCATACATGCTTAAATTTCCTCACCGTATTAGCGTCTACCACTTCTGCTGGTGGGCTATTGCACTTATCTACTACTTTGTTACATTACTTCTAAGCCTCTGATCCTATAGTTTTAGAAACATTATGGAGTTCTGGGACAAACCATTTTCACTATGGGAAGAACAAAAAATTTCAAAAATTCCTATTGATTTTAATAGAGATTTCAACCCCGTCAAATGCTAAAGAGGTCTCTAGACCTCACTAGCATTTAAGGGATTAAAATCACCATTTAAAGTAGAACTTTCACCCACTATAAAGTTGTCCTGCAATAATTAAGCATGTAGCGACTAGCTTTATAATAGATATGTTACCACTGATATGTAGCGGATTATAATGAAATTCTTTATTGTAGGAGACCAGAAGCCAGGCATCAGTGCAGGCATCTTGTCTGGGCGCCTGTTCTGTCAGTCCCAGTCTCCATTGAGAAGCACTGCAGTGTACCACATGGTAACTGGAAGAGACTGACGGTGCAGGCGTGCAGACTGCACTAGCCTGCCCATCAGTCTCCTACAATAAAGGATTTCTTCATAATCAGTTATATTTCAGAGGTAACATATCCATTATAAAGCTAGTCGCTACCTGATTAATTACTGCAGGGTGACTTTATAGCGGGTGAAATTTCCGCTTTAAACGAATGGGGATTTTTAGTTCATCCCATAGCGCAAATGGTTTGCCCCAAAAGTTTTCTTTTGAACATAAAGCCATATGTCTAGGAATTTCCATAATGACTGACCTCTATTTTACAAGATTGTTTAAGTAGAGATGTCTTAAGGCATTGGCATCCAATGTGCGGCCCCTGGGTCAAATGCGGCCCACCTTTTTATACCTAATTAACTACAACACATTTACTAGAAGGCCAGTAAGTCATAATCCCTGACTTCCAATATCATACAGTTCAAGAAGAGATGTCTGTTACATACCAGTATTGTCATTGACTTGTTCAATAAATTCATAAATCCATATTTTTGAACAGCGAACAGATTATAATTCACCGTTGTTATCAATAAAAAAAAAAATCCATCCCTCATACTCATGGCTTCCTGATGGTGTGGTCCACAAGTAAAAAAACTTGGATGTTCCTCTAAAGAATATAGAGTGTATATAAAGCCTAATTTTATATATATATTGAGAAAAGCCAGAATATGTGGCTGAAACACTGACAATAAAATAATTGCATTTTTTATAAAGACCTGAGAGTACTGCCTTGACTTTATATATATATATATATATATATATAAATATATATATATATATATATATATATATATATATATATATATATATATATATAAAATAGAATAAAAATAAAATATAATTATAACTAAAACCAAAAATTAGTGTGAAGGTTAGACATCCAATCCCAGTCGGTATAATAACACCGGCTCCAATCCTATGTCTCCCCCCCTCATATAGAAGAAAGACGGGAGAGGTAACATTTAGATTTTAAATAAGGGTCATATGTTATATGATAATACCGGCATAAAATAGAGATTGCTAAAGTAACAAAATTGTAGCAACCTTGGGGACTGACAAAAATACGTATAAGAGGGATCAGCATTCTCTTGGGGAAAAAAAAGTAACAACAATATCTAATTACGGAGGAAAACCACATCAGCACAAATAGTATATATCACTAGATTTATGTACTTTAAGTTTAGGAGTAATTTTTAATATAACAATTTTATTCATTGTTATTATCTTGTTTTACTGTGGATATCCATAAATGTTTTTACATTTGTATAAATAAATATATGTAGACAAATAATTGCAGATCCCTTTGGTGCGCTCCTTATTTTTTTGTAAATATATATATATATATATATATATATATATATATATATATATAATCTTCTTAGAATCAGCTCTCTCAGGACTACTCAAAACATGAAATAAAATGCTTTATTTAGATCAACGTTTCGATCCCTAGACCGGGATCTTTATCAAGACCATCAACGTTTCGATCCCTAGACCGGGATCTTTATCAAGACCTCAAAATAAAGCATTTTATTTCACGTTTTGAGCGGTCCTGAGAGTGCTGATTCTAAGAAGATTATGACAAAAATTATTGAGCACCCGGGCAATATCGCTATGTGTTGGGAGTGCATCCTTGTACATCTATATATTATATATATATATATATATATATATATATATATATATATATATATATATAACAGTAGAGACTGCTGAAACGATGCAGTCATGTGCAGTACAGTCTGGTCGAACATGCTGATCTGGAGCGGTGCACTCTGGACAGCTCACCGCCAGTCTCTGCTCCCGGCTCCGGGGCAGTAGCCGGGGCCGCTGGGTACACTTTAGCCCATGTATATGGGCTTTCGTACTAGTATTTAAATATATATATATATATATATATATATATATATATCTTGGATGAAATGGTGCAAAACCATATAATAAGTGCACACACAGGACAATTTGACAAATAAATTAGTACTTTTTTCAAAAGACCTGTGTGTGCACTTATTATATGGTTTTGCACCATTTCTTCCAATATTCATGTATTGATGAGTAGCACCCAGTCAGTAGTTGTTTATATATACTCTACAGTTTAATTGGAGTGCCCAAACTCTGTTTATATATATATACTAGCAACATGGGACGGCGTTGCCGGTCATGTTATGACCATTGGGCGCACGTGTGTGAAATGCAGACACACTGATAAACACAGACATATGCAGCATACAGGCAGACACATACCATACATCCCAAGTGTCCCTCTTTAGGAGGGACAGTCCCTCTTTGAGGGCCAAATCCCTCTGTCCCTCTTTCCCACCCTGTTGTCCCTCTTTTTAGGAGGTCAGACTGTGTGCAGGGTCGGCTCCACCTATAGGCGAGGTAGGCGCCGGCCTAGGGCGCACACGTACTGGGGGCGCGGGCATGCACCGGAGAAGAGGTGCGCCCACACACACCATGCCAGGAACCACAACACAGTCAGGTCTGCGTTGCTACAGCGCTCCCTCATCTGGTCGGATCTTTAGTAATGCAGAGCGCGCTGGGAGTCATGATCTCCCGCCGCGCTCTCCATTACTGAAGAGAAGACTGCGCGGGAGATACAGGTATGTGATGGGGGGCAAGTTGGAGCTGAGGGGGCATAGTGGAGCTGAGGGGGCAAGTTGGAGCAGATGTGGGGCAAAGTGGAGATGATGGGGGCAAGTTGGAGCTGTTAGGGGAAAGCTGGAGCTGAGGGGGCATAGTGGAGCTGGTGGGGGCAAGTTGGAGATGATGGGGGCAAGTTGGAGCTGATGAGGGTCAAAGTGGAGCTGATGAGGGTCAAAGTGGAGCTGAGGGGGGGCAAGCTGGAGCTGAGGGGGGGCAAGTGGAGCTGAGGGGGGGCAAAGTGGAGCTGGTGGGGCAAGTTGGAGCGGATGGGGAGGCAAGCTGGAGCGGATGGGGGCAAGTTGGAGCTGCTGGGGGCATAGTGGAGCTGATAGTGGAAAGTTGGAGCTGAGAGGGCATAGTGGAGCTGGTGGGGGCAAGTTGGAGCGGATGGGGGGCAAAGTGGAGCTGATGGGGGTAAGTTGGAGAGGATGGGGGGCAAAGTGGAGCTGATGGGGGTAAGTTGGAGCTGAGGGGGCAAAGTGGAGCTGAGGGGGCAAAGTGAAGCTGAGGGGGCAAAATGGAGCTGGTGGGGGCACGTTGGAGCTGATGGGGGCAAGTTGGAGTTGATAGGGGCAAAGTGGAACTGGTGGGCCAAAGTGAAGCTGATAAGGGGCAAGTTGGAGCTGGTGGGGGGCATCTCTTACAGGCATCTCCAGAACAGGGGCAGAGTGGCTGAGGGGGCAGAGAGAGGACAATCATGAAAAGAGGTTGGGTATAAGTAGGCAGGGTATAAAGGGGTGGGACACAAGGGGCGGAGCGAAATGGGCGGCAAAATTAGGTTTTGCCTAGGGTGGCAAAAATCCTTGCACCAGCCCTGACTGTGTGGTGTGTATTACTTAGCTCTACAGCAATAAAGCAATAAACTTCAGTATATGTGTTTATACATTAGTCTGTGCAAATAAAATACTTTGGTCTTGAACTAAATCATTTATTCAGTTACATAAATAGCCAGTAATAGGTCATGAAATAACCTAAAAATTCTTACTAATGCCCTGCCCACCAGCCACGCCCCCAAAAATATCACCTAAAACTAAAGTGCCCCTCTTTGGCCCTGTGAAATGTTGGGAGGTATGCACATACACACAGTGAGCGGCAGAGACATGCAAAACACATGTACACACAGACACACTGGAGATGCACACATGGACACACATATGTAACAGAGATGTACACACACAGACACGCAACATATATGAGCAGAAACACATGTGCTCATGAGTTGTGTACACCTCTGGCACTCAAAGGGTTAAGGTATAGAGAGGCATGTCAGAGTTAAATAGCAGTGGGAAGTGTGTTCATACCTGGGAACACTGACTTGTGAAGTCCCTAGAGGGGACTGATGTGGAGAGACAAATGGGGCAAGCTGGGCTAAAAGTGGGTGGGGCTTAATCGAGAGTAGGGGCGGGGCTTAATCGAGAGTAGGGGCGGGGCTTAACATAAATGTGGAAAAAGTGTTAGTAATAGGCTGGGGAAGGAGGAGAAGTGGGAGGAGAATGCAAGTTTACAGTGTGAGGGGTTTTAACACACTCCATGAGGGGTAAAACTTGATACAGAACCCTGTGGCAGTCAGTGGGTTAAGTGTGAATCTGATGGCTGTCTGTCCTGTGTCTTGCATGACAAATGGTGACAGTGAAGAAGTAATTCAGCAATGAGGGCCTACCTTAACCCTTTGAGTGCCATTTTGTTCCCCTGGTGATGCAGCACCGTTCAGTGGCTTTACTACAGGTCCTGCTGAGGCCACTGGGAGTCAAGGTGAGTGACTGTGTGTCAGCCATCTTTCTTTCTGGCTTTGTGTGTGTGTGTATGGGTGTTTGGTGTTGTGTGAGTGGGGCATGAGTGTGTAATACCTGTGAACTTTTACTTGTGGAGTCCCTCATGTGGTGCTGATGTGGAGAGAGCAATGGGGCAATCTGGGTTAAAAGGGGGCGGGGCTTAATCGCGAGTAGGGGGCGGGGCTTAACATAAATATGGAAAAGTGTTAGTAATAGGCTGGGGAAGGAGGAGAAGTGGGAGGGAAATGCAAGTTTACAGTGTGAGGGGTTTGAACACACTCCCTGAGGGGTAAAACTTGATACACAACCCTGTGGCAGTCAGTGGGTTAAGTGTGAATCTGATGGCTGTCTGTCCTGAGTCTTGCATGGCAAATGATGACAGTGAAGAAATAATTGAGCAATGAGGACCTACCTTAACCCTTTGAGTGCCATTTTGTTCCTCTGGTGCTGCAGTACAGGTCCTGCTGAGGCCTCTGGGAGTCAGGGTGAGTGACTGTGTGTGTGTGTCAGCCATATGTATTTCTGGCTTTGTGTGTGTATGTGGTGCTGTGTGTGTGAGTGGGGGCATGTCTGTTTGGTGCTGTGTAAGTGGGGCATGTGTGTGTGTTTGTGTGGTGCTGTGTGAGTGGGGCATGTGTGTGTGGTGGTCTGTGTGTGTGAGTGGGGCATGTGTGAGTGGGGCATGTGTGTTTGTCTGTGGTGTAGGAGCAAGTGGCGGCCATATTGTTTTTTTCTGACTTTGATAGTGGTGGGCGGGCTGCATAGTGGGGGCGGGCCAACTCCCTGCATGATTGAATCACCCAATAGGAGTAGTAACTCCTGCTTTATGCCTCCCCTGGGTGTGTTTTGGCAGGCACAAAGTCTTCTTTTATATATATATATATATATATATATATATATATATATATATTTTTTTTTTTTTTTAATTTTATTTATTTTTTTTTCTCATACTATGTTTGACAAACATACAAAGCAATAGTATGCAACATGGAAAGCAATGTACCAATCTAGCACTACACAGCCACTCTCCGCTCACCTTTTGCCATTTCAGGCACATCCTCCTTTGGTTTGGTTTGCTCTATATAAATAGTATTATTATTGTATATTTATTTGCAAATTATCCAAAAAGTAAAACAAGTAGGTAAACATTATAGAATAAATCATTTATTGTGAGGAAATATCAATACATTTTTGTTGCAACTCTTTTTGCCCTTAAGATATCTCCACTTAAGTCTCCTCTTAAAAAATAGGTTGAAGATCAGAGGATAGTTCGTTAACAAAAGTTCATTAAAAAATAATCCCCATATTCTTTTTGACATGCATACAAGGGAAAAGAACGCAACAGCCAAACTATATTGATCACACACTACAAAGAGCAAAAAGTCTGAGCAATGTACTAATCTACTACTGCACAGCCAAGTTCAGCTCACCTTTTGCCTTATCAGACACATCCTCTTTTGGTTTGGTTTGCTCTGCATAAGAGGTATCATTATTGTAGATTTCAATACACTCCAAAACTTAGAAAGGTAAAACTTTTATGTAAACATTATTGAGCCAACATATCACAATAAATAATTCTAGTGGGTCTTCTTGATGAATAAAGTTGGACTTTTGTTTATTAATAGTTTACAAACCTTCCCATTTCTCAGGCATGGATGCATTTTAACTACAAATAAGAAGGGGAAGACAGAGAAGATACAGATAATAGAAGGGAAGGTGAACAGTTGGGAATGCAGCAAATGGGAGAGAAGGAGGACATGGAGAATATGGTAAATGGAAAGGAGGGCATGGGAGAAGGCTTTGTGCATGAGAGGGGGTCATGAAAAGAGAACATAGCGAATAGGTGGGAGGGCATGGAAAGAGTACATTATGAATATGAGGATGTGGTTAGAGGCATCTGTGAATGGGATGCAGATGAATCCACTACCTTCAAGTGCTTTCAGATTTTGATTGTGGGGAGGGGGCTTGCCGCCCGGCAACTCCTGTCAATATCTTGCCCATAGTCCAGTACTACTTTGAAATGGACAGTATGAAGAAGATTAGCATATCTCTTCTTTACTGCTTCCTTGGGGTGTGTCTGGCATGGAAGAAGAATTTTTTATATATATGTATAGCCATGGAAGCAGGCCACTGGCAATGTAATTCCTTGCTGTACAGTCTATGTCATGTTTTGTATACATATCTAAGGTATTCAGCTTTCATTATATAGCATTCCTGATGAAACTTAAGTGGTCTTGGAAGTTGGTGGCACAATAGAGCTCCTCACTTTACTCTGCAAGTCTCTTAAGATATGTTCACCATAGTGAGACAGACATGAATTCAATGTCATTTGGTAATAATTTTTGCATTGTATGGTAGATCCTAGGTATTATCAATGGCGTGACATTCCTTGGATGGTGGATGGTTCTTGTCTCTTTCTGTTTCTCTCAGTATCTTGGTTTGCTTGGGTTGCTCCCCTGGTTTATTCATAACCCCATCACAGTATTTGTTTCAGCCTGGCGCAATAACAAATATGTAAAAGGCAGATCATCTTTCAGTCAGGGTTGAAGGTGATATGTATTTACAGGATGTACAACTGCAGGGCAACCAAAATCATCCATCAGATTTTGGCAGGCTCATGACAGCTTATTTTAAGTTGAGGTCCCTTGGATACAATTAATTCTTGTTTTTAACAATTAAAATGTATTATAATATTACTAGTGTAAAAGTCCGTGTACACGGGCCAAGGTCTGGGTGATGTTAAACCTTTGAGTGCCAGAGGGGTACGCAACGCATTGCTTTGCAGTGCGTTGCGTACCCCTCTGGCACTCAAAGGGTTAAGAGGCTGGTCCTGCTCTGCGTACTGCCGCCGCCTCACTGGCGGTGAACGTGATGCAGTCACGCACTATAGAGACTTCCCAAATGCCCAGAATGCTCATAGAACAGAACTCCCAGCATTCTGTGCATTCGGGCAGTCGCTACTGTGCATGACTGCATCAGACAAACAGTCTAGCATTTTATTATATAGGAGGATTATCTATTAGCTTATGCTGCCCTCCAAAAACAAAAGCTAATGCTTTGAGCGCCGGGGAGGGGGGTACTCAGTATACTGCCTGGCAATGTTTTGCATAGCCCTCTGGCATCCAAGTTTAATGGAATTCAGTAAAATGTTTTTATGAAAAACTATACTATATTCCTGCTGAATAAAACAAAAATACTCTTACTGCTGGGAGAAATGTCATTATTCATTCATTTATTTTTACACAGGAAACTTGTTTTTAAAAAAATATACTTTTGTTTTTGGAGGGCAGTTCAAATGGTTAAACTGCAGTTTTTGATTGTGGTCACTACGTGGCACTGCTTATATCACTGACTATGGAGTGGAATAGAGTGACTTGTACAAACAAAAATGCCTTTGGATGCTAGTTGGAACTAAAAGTTTGATTTGAATAAAAAAAAAAATAATAATTTCAGCTGTAATAATATATGAATGGAAACTCTCCCAACAGTGGGTGTACTCTTTGTCAGTGGTTCCCAGCTCCAGTATTTGGAATACATCAATGTTTTAAGATTGGTGTAGGATTTGGGATTTCCTCAAATGAGCACAGGTGGGTCAGTTAGTAGATGATTCATTCTTGAAGACCGACCCATGCCAGCAATATCCACCTGTGCTCATATGAGGAAAGGAGATCTTGACAACATGCACTGTTGATGTTTTTCTACAACTGAAGTAAAGAACCACTGATATAAGCTACAGATTATCTACATAAATAATAGTTAAGAGAGAAAGAGAACATTGCAGTCACTTCTATTGGGGTATTTACTAAGCAGTGATAACAGCTGTCCTCAGAAAAATATCTTATTTATTAAACAGCAACCATATATTATCTGAGCTGTAAGGTGTGGAGAAAAATTAAGGGAGCCTCTGGTTTACATGGGTTTCTACAACCAGAGAGTGATCTCCATATGTAACTACCCTGGTGGAAGCTGAAGCAATGGAAGCTAAGCACTCATGGGCTTAAGATGAGAGCAGTACATAGAGACATCTAGACATCTAGACAGATGGATTACACACACGAACCCCTACCCCCTCTTGCATCCTCAGTCACTTATAGAATCAATAAGTAAAGCATGTTTGTAGCTTGGGTAGCCTTACAGACTGGAGAGACAAAGATCTTTGATCTCTCACAGGGAAGCTGATATAACTGCTTTGGGGAAAAAGTGGGGATCACCTTCCTTATTCTTCAGTGTTACAAAAGTTTACAGTAGATGTACAATGTAAAAGGAATGTCATTCTCAGTATCTGAAGAAGTTAAAGCTTCTGTATTAAAGGGATAGTAATACTTTGTTTTAACTTTATTTTATTTTGTAGGCATTAAAAAAACATGAAGAACGATATGTCTTATCTCTCAAGCCTTTATGGTTTAAGAGATATTCACAAGCAAAGTTTCCCCCTCCCGCCCCTTTTCCTAGTGTAAGTCATCTCTTCTCAGATGTGGAATCTGGTTGCTAGACCAGACAGATAACAGAAGGGGACAATCTTCTTCCTATGAAAACAATGAAGGCCCTGCCCCCCTTGACAAGTTTTTCAGGATTTTCCCTTATCTTAATTGAAGATTGTCCCTCTCTGCAGTCTACCTGGGCACCTCCCTTCTGCTCTGGCTGAGCAGTGTTACATCAGTAAAAGGAGCGGGAGGGGTATAATTTGTCATTGAATTACTCTTGAACTACAACACTGACAGAATTGAAATAACAATCTCCAAAGTCAAAATACTATGATGATTAATTAGAGCTGCTTTTATTATGAAACATTACTATCTCTTTAACAAAGAGCAGGAGATCTCCCTTTTTCCATTATCATCAACTTGATTGACTAGACAAAATGTTTTGTGGATCTCTTCTTTCCAGATACTGAAAATGGTGAAAGCAGTGAAAACGAGAGGGAAGGAGTAGAAAAGAAGAGGGAAGGAGTTGAAAACAAGAGGGAAGGAGTAGAAAAGGAGAGGGAAGGAGTAGAAAAGGAGAGGGAAGGAGTTGAAAACAAGAGGGAAGGAGTTGAAAACGAGAGGGAAGGAGTAGAAAAGGAGAGTAAAGGAGTTGAAAACGAGAGGGAAGGAGTAGAAAAGGAGAGTAAAGGAGTTGAAAAGGAGAGGGAAGGAGTAGAAAAGGAGAGGAGAAGTAGGAAATAAGAGTTTGATTCTGAATGACCTGGAGGTAAAGAACTGGTCAGTTAGTATAAATACACTCACTTATCTCTTCTTCCTTCCCACCACACATTAAATGTAATACCACAGGATATTTTAACATAAAAACGGTTAACACAACACATAGGTGATTTTGATAACATTTGGAAAATAACAGATTTGTTGCAATCTAACAGTTCCATTGTAATTCCCTGAAAGCTACTGACTTTTTCAATGCATTGCTTTTACATATGTTGGCAATGTCTGTAGCATGCAGGTGGATTAGAGACTTATCAATCCTTAGTAAGTCTCTTCCTATACCTTCCTATACATACTTCAATATATTTCCTCACAAACTATTCCTTTTCACCCAATTTCTCCCACTTCTTCCTTCCACATACATAAACACAGTTTACCTCTACTTTCTTGTGCTTTACCTCCTTCTAGCCTATTCTTCTTTCCCCACTCCATATTACTTCACCCTATGTCTTCTTCCTACCAGTCGAGTCCTTCTTTTATTGTTCTTATATACCCCATCCTTTCATTCTCTCCTATTTCTTTATCCATGGCCAAAAATCTGTTTTACTCATATCATTCTCTGCCTGAATTCAAAAGTGAAAGAAAATACTTGTTGTTTTATAGCTATTTGAAAACACTGCAAAATCATGTATTCACTTTATTAGGATTGAACGACTACAAAAGTATGTTACGGAAATACTATATTTTTCATCCTGCATTAATCAATAGGAGTGAAGGTACATTTGCATACATTCTACATACTGTACATATTTATATTTTTTCCAAGTGTAGAAAGTCCTACTTAGCGTACACTTTCAGATCTCAACAGATCCTTGAACACTGATTATCACTTAGGGATATATATCCTATCAGACAGAGTAGGCAACAATCTAGACTACTTAAATATAATTTGCACCTCAGCTTTGCTTACTATGTCCAAATCTGCTAACATATGGATGTGGTCAGCACAATTCCAATGCTGTTTATTCGGCCTTTTGGATGGCAAAGGGGCTACCTATGTATTGCAAAATTATGCACTACAAAACTCTCTAGCCACCAATAAGAGTTATTCTGTATTTGTTAGAGGCGAAAGTGATTTTCTGTGCCAGGCAAAAGTGTATGGATTTGAGTTGTTGAGAGAACAAGTGTGTTGCCATTGACTCTCAGGAGACATTCAATAACAGTGGAGTACTGAATATTTGATTTGCTCCTTTCATCTCTGCTTAAATAACCCCTACCACATTAAATAAAATATAAAATATATTGATGATCTACAGAATATGTATTTGGGCCTACAAATATTTGTAGTTTAATGGATGACTGGGGCAATATCTGTGACATGTATTGTCAGACTTCACGTTACCAAATGATGGTTTTTGTCATCATCCTTCAGTCAGTGGTCTGATGACATGGCAGAGACAATTACAATGCTGTTGGGGTATAGAAGCACAATCTACATGATTATAAAAAAGATGATGGTGCATATCAGTAATAGACTACTAGGCTCATCTCAACACATTTTATTCCTTAACCCTTTGAATGTCATGGATGTATCCAACGCATTGCACTTGTTGGATACCTCTCTGACATTAATTCTCATAAGCCCATATACATTTTTAAGACAATGCTGCCCACATTCCTAGTCTGTCAGCTGAAAACTGAAAAAACCTTGGTTTAAAGGGATAGTAATATTTCAAGAGTAATTGAATGATAAAGTATTCCCCTCCTGCCTCTTTTACCTAGTGTAAACCACCTCCCCTCAGATGTGGAATCTGGTCTTAAGACCAGACAGCTCACAGCAAGGGACCATCTTCTTACTGTGAGAACAATGAAAGCCCTGCCCCCATTGACAGGTTTTTCCCTTATGCTAATTGAAGATTGTCCCTCTCTTCAAGCCATCTGGACACCACCTTTCTGTTCTGAGGTGAGCAATTACTCTTGAACTACAACTCTGACAGTATTGAAATAACATTCTCCAAGGCCCAAATATTATGAAGATTAATTGGAGCTGCTTTTATTTTGAAACATTACTATCCCTTTAAATCAGAACTATCCTTATAGCTGAATTGATGAGAACTTACATACTCTTTGGTGCTTGAGACACCTTTGGAATAGTGCAAAGCAATGCAAGGAAACATTTCTGGCTTCAAGGGGATAATAACTTTTTTCTTTTGATCAGCTCTTCTGTTTATTTACAGTTGGAACTATCATTCTAAGTGGTCTGATCATGATACTATTTTTATTGTACTGATCACAGTACAGCCACTTTTTTTATCAAAGTATTTTGCCAGGAAGAATACATTGATATTGTCTTTCATTTCCAAACATGTGCTGGGTCCTTATTATACCTACCCCAGAAGGATAAAAGGCTGAGTGGACCCTGCAGGGACCAAAATTTGCGACTCTGAGCTTTGAATAGATTCTACACCTGATGCACTAACCAACTGACATACCTTGTCAATTAACTTTTTTTTTTGGTGACCATTATGCCCATGTAACATATGGCTGCATATATCAATGCAAAGTGGAGCAATTCTGGGGCAAACCAACTGAAATATATGGGACAAATACAAATTCACATGATATAAAAGGGTCATTTTAACCCCTGGAGTTGTATCCAACACTTTATGAGGCAATGTGTTAGAGACCTCTCTAGCATTCAAGGGGTTAAAATTCCATTTAACCCCTTAGTGACAGACCGTGTGCGCACGTGGTCATCACTTAATGCCCGGCTAACTTTTTTTTTTTCACAAAATGTTTCCGGAGTCCCCGAACATCGTGCAGCAGCGCGGGGACCCAGATTTCCGGGATGTACCTGGTACTTCCATTATCACTAAGTGACAGTTTTTGCGGGATGTACCAGGTAAGTCCATTGCTGGGAAGAGCTTAAATCAATGGAAATTTGTAGAATTGTATTTGTCCCCTATGGTGCCAGTTTTTTTCCCCTTAATGACCATGTGACATGCCAGTACCATAACCATTTTTCCCCTTAAAGGGATAGTCATGTTTCACAATAAAAGCAGCTCTAATTAATCTTCATAGAATTTGGGCCATGGAGAGTGTTGTTTCAATACTGTCAGAGTTGTAGTTCAAGAGTAATTGAATGATAAAGTATCCTCCTCCCTCCCCTTTTACTGATGTAACACTGCTCACCTTAGTACAGAAAGGTGGTGTCCAAGTGGATTGCAGAGAGGGACAATCTTCAATTAACATAAGGGAAAAACCTGAAAAACCTGTCAAGGGGGCCAGGGTGTTCTTTGTTCTCACAGTAAGAAAATTGTCCCTTGCTGTGATCTGTCTGGTCTGTTGACCAGATTCTAGATCTAAGGGGAGGGGGCTTACACGAGGTAAAAGGGGAGGGAGGGAGATACTTTATCATTCAATTACTCTTGAACTACAGCTCTGACAGTATTGAAATAACACTATGGCGCAAATACTATGAAGATTAATTGGAGCTGCTGTTTTTCTGAAACAATACTATCCCTTTAGGGATCTGTGATGATCCTGGCACATCATGTACTTTTTACTTACAGTGCTCCTGTGTGATTAAAAACAGGGTCTGAAATTGAGCGGTCTCTCTCTCAGACCCCTACTCAGCACACTGGTTCACATAACAGGTCACGTGTGCCGGCATTTCGGCAAGGATCAAAGTGGTCGTTAAAGGGATAGTAATACTTAAAAAGTAAAAAAAATATGTTGTAGGGTTTATCCCCCTGAGTAAAACAAGAGTACTCCTACTGCTGAAAGGTGTTTCATTCAAAAGTTATTAATTTTCAAAGTTTAATTTTTTAGGTGCAATATCACAGTGGCCTGAAATTGTACAGTGGCGCTGTTGCTACACGATCCTATGGACAGCTCTGGTCCCAGGACCATAAATCTCCATAGGATGGTGTAGCAACAGCGCCACTGTACAATTTCAGGCCACTGTGATATTGCACCTAAAAAATTCAACTTTGAAAATTAATAACTTTTGAATTAAACACCTTTCAGCAGTGGGAGTACCTTGGTTTTACTCAGGGGGATAGACCCTACAACATATTTGTTTTACATTTTAAGTATTACTATCCCTTTAAGGGGTTAAACACAGGGCCCATAATCTCATGATGGATTCGGAGAGAAGAAATTGGAACAATTCTGGGACAAACCAAATTCACTTCAGAGGGCACAAAAAAATGACTATAGACTGAATTGAGTCTTTCAACCCACTGTCAGAGAGGTCTGAGACACATTTGCTTTTCAATACACTGGAGACCTCTCCAGCATTCAGAGTTATTAAAAAGCATCACTGAAAGCAATGGAAAAATGGGAAATTGTTCATTGTCTATTACAATGCATTTGGTTTGCTCTAGCTCTTAGAACACCAGCTTTGCTGTTGTTACATTCTTTGACCATTTTAATAGGTTGCACTTACTTTTTAACCCTTTGAATGCCAGAGTGGTACCCAGCACATTAAAAATTCATTATAAACAAGTGTGCTGCACGTTTATCCTCAGAGCAAATCCTTTTCATGTCAAACCCCTCCCCAAAAAACAATGGCGGGATTAGTTTGTTAACCCCTTAAAGACTGCTCGATCTGGCATGAGGGCGACCATTAAGGACCACTGAGGCTTTGCTTTTGTGCATATTATTCTGGGATGGCAGACAGGAGTGCAGCCTCGCTTCCATCCCAGAATTCCCTGACGAACCAGTTGCTGGATTTGCAAGGGTAATTTTTTTTAAAATCCTCTGTTTTATTTATGATTTACAGTGAAATTGGTCTCACTGGGAAAACAAATCAGTCCACAACTTTAACTGAATTATCATTGTAAAGCAATGCGTTGCTTACCCCTCTGGCATTCATAGGGTTAAAACAATAGGAATTTTGTTGATCTTTATTTTTCCCCTATAGTGCACCTGATTGCTCTAGAATCACTCCAAGGGGGGAGATGCACTAAGGCGTGATAAAGAGGTGATGAAATGAAGATGACTTCCCCAGTGTTATCACTTCTCCAGTACCTATGTTATTCTGTGGAACCAATGCACTAACATCTCCAAAGTTGTCGAAATCTTAGTGCATTGGCTCTATAAAATGACACAGGAACTGGAGAAGTGACATCACAGGAGAAGTCTTCTCCATCTTATCACCTCTTTATCACACCTTAGTGAATCTCCCGCCCAGTTATTCATAGTAGAACTACATATCATCAGTCCAGGGCATACTGACCATGCATTCACTATCAGGCAACAAACGATGGCTTTACAATTTGACAGTCTCTTATCTGCAACTGTGTTAAAGGCTTTACAGATATCTGCACACACTACAGCTTCTTCTTGACACAGGCATACTATACACTAATCAAATTCTTTATTTTTCTATACTTTTTTTTAACATTCCAAAAGAAAGTGAGTGCATGTTACCAAGACAAAGTTGCCCTTTTAAATTCAAAAAGCATGGATCATGCAGTTTGGCACATGAAACAGTGCGCTAAGTTGAGTCAATAGAGGATGCTCCTCAATGATAAGACAACTGTCACATGGATTATGCACACAGAAATGCTTTCATGTCTCTGCCATGTCCTAGATGAGATTAGTGAGTTTTCTTCACATGACATAAACAGAAATCCGAGCCAAAATTCTTATTTTGCCTACGTGTGCAGAAAAAGTAGCAGGTGTTGTATGCAAAACCATTACCAATGATCTGGTATGAGGCTAGCTGACACAGTCATACATTACACAGTCCTCCACAGGAACAATGTCAACTGTTTTCTAGGAACCTGTATAATCCATTTATTTAGTTAAATTCAATATATTTCTAGGAATGCATCTCATAAAAGGGTATTAACGGGGATTTACAAAACTCAACTAAAATGAAAAAACCTGAGGGCCCAATTTAATAAACTAAAGAGATGCAATTTTGGAGGTAATTAACTGCACCATAGGGGACCATTAAAAATTCCAGAAATCCCAATGACTGGAATTGAGTTTTTAATCCTTTGCGTGCCAGAGGTGTATCCAATGCATTGAAAAGCAATGCTTTGGTACTCAAAGGGTTAATCCATTGAATGCTGGAGCAAAACAAGGGGGGGGGGATGCTCTAAGGTGTGATAAAGTGGTGAAAAAGCAGAGATGACTTCTCCAGTGATATCACTTCTCTAGTTCCTATGTTACTCTATGGAGCCAGTTCACTAAGATTTCTCCACCTTTGGAGATCTTAGTGCATATGCTCCATAGAATAACATAGGAATTGAAGAAGTGATATCACTGGGGAAGTCATCTACTTGTTCTCACCTCTTTAGCATGCCCTATGTATTCAAGATTGTTCTAGCATTCAAGGGGTTAAATTTCAATTTAAATCAATGGAAAATATAATTTGATTCACTGTGGTGCAGTTGTTTTCCCCAAGATAGCACCTCTTTAGCTTACTAGGAATGGGGGGGGTTATACAACACAAGATGGGGTAGGCAGTATAAATGAGGAAATGGGGCTAGAGATTGGGGTATAGGGGCGGAGAAGGGGTGGGCCAGTTCATCTAGTAGGGAGGTGCCTGCGTTACAGCCTGCTTAAAACAAATAAATCATTCAAATAATGCAATTCTTCAGAATGGCAGTAATACAAAATGTGTTGTTTTAAAGCAGAACTACTACCCAATAATAAGATAGCATCACATCATTGCCCATCTGGCGACTCGCTGCTCAGTAGCGCTAGTCACCAGAATTCTTACCGAATTAAAGCAAAATCTCTATTCTTCATGGACTGACAGCAAGACGGAGCGCGAAAATCTTGCCCTAGTGACGTCCACGCGTCTGCGCTGTCAGTCCCAGCCGGGTCTAGGAGGCGTTGCTAGGAGCCATTTGGCTCCGGCTGGGACTGACAGCGTAGGCGCGTGGACGTCACTAGGGCAAGATGTCCGCACTCTCTCTTGCTGTCAGTCCATGAAGAATAGAGATTTCTCTTTAATCCGGTAAGAATTCTGGTGACTAGTGCTACTGAGCAGCTAGTCGCCAGATGGGCAATGATGTGATGCTATCTTATTTTTGGGTGGTAGTTCCGCTTTAAATGCACGTAGTCTGGCTGGTAAGTGAGGAGATTGGAACTGAGTGCAATGAATGAGCAGTATGATCTAATTTGATGTAACTGAAACCTAGTTACATAATGCACGTGAGTGAGCAGTCATGGTTAATTACAATTTCATGTGCAAACTAGTAGAGGAGGCAACTAGAAAAGAGGCCTTGATGGACCTAGTGGTCTCAAACATTTCTGAAATAGTAAACAACATACAGGTAAGGGAACATTTAAGCAGTACTGACCACAGTATGGTATACTTTGACATTTATAAGAAACCCATTAACAGGGTTTAATCAAAATAGTCAACTTTTATATTGCTAAAAGTAGTATTTAAGGACATGAAGATTCATATAATCTTCAAAGATAAAGATGGAATTTGTTAAAAAATGCTGTTTAATAAAAATATATATGTAACAATATATACCATTGTGGAATAAATACAAGAGCAGATATGGCTTAATAAAAAATAAAATGAAAAATAAAAAGTAAGCTTTTCAACTGTTTAAGTCACAAGGGTCAGATGCTAAAACAGAAAATTAGAAAAGTATTGCAAAACAGAGCTAGAAAAATCCTAAACAATTCTATCAAGTATATAAATTACGAAAAGATTAGGTTGATATTGGTCCTCTTAAAACTGAGACAGGTGAATTAATTAGTGAGGGTAAGACCATGGCTAACACATTAAACACTTTATTTTCTTCTGTATATACAAAGAAAGCAACAATGGCAGGTTATGGGCAAATACTGTATAATGAATCACAAAAATTATCTCTGTCAGGTACACGGCTTACTCAGGACAAAGTCTTGTGTGGCGAGTAAAGCACCTGGTCCTGATGACATACACCCAAGGGTACATAAACTTAGCTCAGTAATAGAAAGACCATTATACATAATATTTATTGAGTCACTATCATCAGGTATAGTGCCCTGTGATTGAAGGAAAGCAGATGTTGTGCCATTATTAAAAAAGGGGCAAGATCTAAACGACTTCTACAGTGGGTAAGATACTAGAAAGGATACTGACTGATAGTATTCAGGACTGTGTGACGATCAAGAACATTATTAGCAGGTGCCAGTATGGTTTTATAATACAAGATCATGCCAAACTAATTACTTGTGTTTTACAAAAGGGTTAGTAGTAATTTGGACAAGGGTATAGCTGTTGATGTAGTAGAGCTGTATTTTGCAAAAGCCTTTGATACTGTGCCTCACAAGAGGTTACAGATACTGTAGTTGCTTTAAAAATAATAGATGCCTTTCAAGCTCAGAAAGATATTGAGAACTGTGATAGTTTCAAAGTCGATAGGATAATAATCCAGGGAAATATCCAATTGCCATTTGGAGTTAGGAAGGAATTAATTTGCCCACTTGGAACTTAATTGTAATGGCTTCAATGTTTGCTTTATTTCATTCATCTGGACTGCCGGGGGGATTTGACATGGGCTGAACGTGATGGTCATATGTCTTTTTCCAGCCTCATCATCTATGTTGAAGAATACAACAATGCACAAAGACAAGATGGAGCAAATACTTTCACCATAAAGAGGGAATTACATTTCTTCTTGATTTAATGGGGCTTTTAACTTCTTGAATGCCAGTAAGCTCTCCAATGCATTACAAAGCAATACACTGGATACATCTCTAACATTCAAGGGTTACAGTCCCCATTTCAATCAGCTGGATGCTGGGAATGTTCATTTCCCTTTATGGTGGTTTGTAGAGAACTGCACATCTTTGGCTTTCTGCATAAGGCCCTAAAGGCTGTATTAAGGAAACTAAATCTATGCAACGTTGGCGCTATCCAGCTGCACCATAGGGGAGAAATGACAGTTCTCATCGATCTACATGGGGCTTTTAACCCTGCAGATGTTAGAGAATTTCCCAACACATTGTTTTTCAAAGTGCTCCAGACCTATCTAGCATTCCGAACTCCCTAATAAATCAATAGGAATTTGGGGAATGTTTATTCATCCCCTATGGTACAGTTTGTTTGCTCAAGTATTTCATTTCTTTAGCTCCCTGAATATGGTCATAAATGCCAAAAATCTAATCCTGCAGATTACTCAGTAATGTAACAGCTTGGAAGACAGAGAGGCATCCGACGCATTGGGTATGTATGTGTTGGAGACCTCTCTTGGCATTAACCCTTTCAGTGCCAGAAGAGTGTGCAGCACATTGTTTTGCAATGCATTGCACTCCTCTCGTGCACTGAAAGTGTTAAACGCATATAAGTGGAGATGAATTGTTTTAATGTAGAATAATACATGTTACTGTTTATGTTTTACTCTTTATATGACAAAAGCTTCTCTGTGTGTTGATTGGCTGAGCATGGGGTTGTTACTGATGTTCCAATGAAAGATACTGGCTGGTTCTAACTGCATCCTGATAAACTGATTATATCATACTGGGCCATATGTACAATGAAAAGTAAAGTAATTCTGGGACAAAACAAATGTATCATAGGGAACAAAAAAAATCCATTTTATTTAAATTCGGCTTTTAAACCTTTGCATGCTAAACAGGTCTCCAACACTTTTTTCTTTGTACCATATGACCGTCTCTCATCATATAATATGAAACTGGTGTGCCGTATACTACCAGAGTTGTGTGGTTGTCTTAGATATGATTTTATTTTTTTAATATTGCTATCTAAACTGTTGAAACAGGAAATACAGGAGGTGATAATTGTGAAATTAGATTGGAAATAACTAAGAATCATGCCCTTTGACATTGATATTCACAAATGTAATTTTCAACAATAATATCCTGAATTTAACAAGAAGAGAAAGTAGTTATCTGGCTATAAATGTATATCCTATTTACTAAAAGGAAAACAAGATTTTCTACACTTGGCACATAAAACATGAATGGGAGAACTATGCATGGTAGTAACTTGTTTCCCATACTGCATCCATGTAAGTTGGCCTGACAATGATGTTTACTCTATAAGTTAGGGTAACTTAGGGTATGCCCTTTAGTAAATGACTTTGTCAAATGCTGGGCTGTGGAGAATCCCAATTATTGCAGTCAGTGGAATTCAGATTACAAAGGGACTGGTGCACAAAAGAAAAGAGGAACGATTCTTGAGCAAACCAACTACATCATAGCGGCCTTATAACATTTCCAGTGGATTTAAATTGGAACCTCTCATCATACAGTGCCCCACTGGCAGATTTGCTCATCTGGGAATAGACCTGCTGATTAAGCCAGTACTTCATGGTATTATTCAGTGGATCAGCAGAGGAGCAGAACAGGGGTGTATCTATGCTGCTTGCCGCAGGACAGTTTTCTGTCCTATGAGATGCAGGTGCTCATAGAACTGATGTATCATTCTTGAAAGCCTGACAAAGTGAGACTATGGGGGCTGAGCTCACAACTCAAGAGTTAGGGGATGAGAGCCAGACGGCTTCAACTATTACAGGAGCCTTTTGGGGTCTGCTCAATGCAGCTCTGGGCTTCTTACTAAGCCTGATCCCATTGAGCTAAAATGTGTTAATTGTTCTTTAAATGGGTATTTTATCCCATTAAACACTAAAGAGGTCTCTGAAACATTGCTTTGCAGTGTGCTGGAGAGCTTTTTAGCATTCATTGGTTGAAAGGCCTATTTAACCCACTGAATGCTAATGAGGTCTCCATTGGATGACCATACCTCACCTTTAAAAAGGGACACAATGGAAATAGGCATATTTCAGGAGTGCACCAAAATCAAAGCAACCCTGCAGGATGCATTTTTCATGTATGTTCCTTTTTAAAGGTGACGTATGGTCAGCCTGGGTCTCCAAGGCAAAGATCACTCTAACATTCAAGGGGTTAACACTTTGACTGCTAAAGAGAGTTATTCAATGCATTGAAAAGCACTCTGGTACTCAAAGGGCTAAATGCCTATTTGGGATTTTATTTGACCCCCTATGGTCATACTCGGGAACCTTTTTATGCTGTGTTCCCAGAGAAAAACATAAGGCTGGGGATAGGAGTGTGCACATGGCGCAGGCGGGGCTTAACTGCAGAGACAAAAGCTGGAGGAGAATACAAAAGGCTGGGGATAGGAGTGTGCACATGGCACAGGTGGGACTTAACTACAGTGACAAGAGCTGGAGTAGAACACATAAGGCTGGGGATAGGAGTGTCCACATGGTGCAGGTGGGACTTAACTACAGTGACAAGAGCTGGAGGAGAACACATGGGGCTGGGGATAGGAGTGTGCATATGGCGCAGTCAGGGCTTAACTACAGTGACAAGAGCTGGAGGAGAACACATGGGGCTGGGGATAGGAGTGTCCACATGGTGCAGGCGGGACTTAACTACAGTGACAAGAGCTGGTGGAGAACACATGGGGCTGGGGATAGGAGTATCCACATGGCACAGGCGGGGCTTAACTACAGTGACAAGAGCTGGTGGAGAACACATGGGGCTGGGGATAGGAGTGTCCACATGGTACAGGCGGGACTTAACTACAGTGACAAGAGCTGGAGGAGAACACATAAGGCTGGGGATAGGAGTGTCCACATGGTGCAGCGGGACTTAACTACAGTGACAAGAGCTGGAGGAGAACACATGGGGCTGGGGATAGGAGTGTCCACATGGTGCAGGCGGGGCTTAACTACAGTGACAAGAGCTGGTGGAGAACACATGGGGCTGAGGATAGGAGTGTGCACATGGTGCAGCGGGACTTAACTACAGTGACAAGAGCTGGTGGAGAACACATGGGGCTGGGGATAGGAGTGTCCACATGGTGCAGCGGGACTTAACTACAGTGACAAGAGCTGGAGGAGAACACATGGGGCTGGGGATAGGAGTGTCCACATGGTGCAGGCGGGGCTTAACTACAGTGACAAGAGCTGGAGGAGAACACATGGGGCTGGGGATAGGAGTGTCCACATGGCGCAGGCAGGACTTGACTACAGCGACAAGAGCTGTAGGAGAACACATGGCGCTGGGGATAGGAGTGTGCACATGGTGCAGGCGAGACAACTACAGTGACAAGAGCTGGAGGAGAACACATGGGGCTGGGGATAGGAGTGTCCACATGGTGCAGGAGGGACTTAACTACAGTGACAAGAGCTGGAGTAGAACACATAAGGCTGGGGATAGGAGTGTGCATATGGCGCAGTCAGGGCTTAACTACAGTGACAAGAGCTGGAGGAGAACACATGGGGCTGGGGATAGGAGTGTCCACATGGTGCAGGCGGGGCTTAACTACAGTGACAAGAGCTGGTGGAGAACACATGGGGCTGGGGATAGGAGTGTCCACATGGTGCAGCGGGACTTAACTACAGCGACAAGAGCTGGAGGAGAACACATGGGGCTGGGGATAGGAGTGTCCACATGGTGCAGGCGGGACTTAACTACAGTGACAAGAGCTGGTGGAGAACACATGGGGCTGGGGATAGGAGTGTCCACATGGCACAGGCGGGGCTTAACTACAGTGACAAGAGCTGGTGGAGAACACATGGGGCTGGGGATAGAAGTGTCCACATGGTGCAGCGGGACTTAACTACAGTGACAAGAGCTGGAGGAGAACACATGGGGCTGGGGATAGGAGTGTCCACATGGTGCAGGCGGGGCTTAACTACAGTGACAAGAGCTGGAGGAGAACACATGGGGCTGGGGATAGGAGTGTCCACATGGCGCAGGCAGGACTTGACTACAGCGACAAGAGCTGTAGGAGAACACATGGCGCTGGGGATAGGAGTGTGCACATGGTGCAGGCGAGACAACTACAGTGACAAGAGCTGGAGGAGAACACATGGGGCTGGGGATAGGAGTGTCCACATGGCGCAGGAGGGACTTAACTACAGTGACAAGAGCTGGAGTAGAACACATGGGGCTGGGGATAGGAGTGTGCATATGGCGCAGGCAGGACTTAACTACAGTGACAAAAGCTGGAGGAGGACACATGGGGCTGGGGATAGGACTGTGCATATGGCACAGTCAGGAGTTAACTGCAGTGACAAGAGCTGGAGGAGAACACATAAGGCTGGGGATAGGAGTGTGCATATGGCACAGTGAGGGCTTAACTACAGTGACAAGAGCTGTAGGAGAACACATGGGGCTGGGGATAGGAGTGTGCACATGGTGCAGACGGGACAACTGTAGTGACAAGAGCTGGTGGAGAACACATGGGGCTGGGGATAGGAGTGTCCACATGGCGCAGGCGGGGCTTAACTACAGCGACAAGAGCTGGTGGAGAACACATGGGGCTGGGGATAGGAGTGTCCACATGGTTCAGGCAGGGCTTAACTACAGTGACAAGAGCTGGTGGAGAACACATGGGGCTGGGGATAGGAGTGTCCACATGGTTCAGGCGGGACTTAACTACAGTGACAAGAGCTGGAGTAGAACACATGGGGCTGGGGATAGGAGTGTGCACATGGCGCAGGCGGGACTTAACTACAGTGACAAGAGCTGGAGGAGAACACATGGGGCTGGGGATAGGAGTGTCCACATGGTGCAGGAGGGACTTAACTACAGTGACAAGAGCTGGAGGAGAACACATGGGGCTGGGGATAGGAGTGTCCACATGGCGCAGGCGGGGCTTAACTACAGTGACAAGAGCTGGTGGAGAACACATGGGGCTGGGGATAGGAGTGTCCACATGGTGCAGGCGGGGCTTAACTACAGTGACAAGAGCTGGAGGAGAACACATGGGGCTGGGGATAGGAGTGTCCACATGGCGCAGGCGAGACAACTACAGTGACAAGAGCTGGAGGAGAACACATGGGGCTGGGGATAGGAGTGTCCACATGGCGCAGGAGGGACTTAACTACAGTGACAAGAGCTGGAGTAGAACACATGGGGCTGGGGATAGGAGTGTGCATATGGCGCAGGCGGGACTTAACTACAGTGACAAGAGCTGGAGGAGAACACATGGGGCTGGGGATAGGAGTGTCCACATGGTGCAGGAGGGACTTAACTACAGTGACAAAAGCTGGAGGAGGACACATGGGGCTGGGGATAGGACTGTGCATATGGCACAGTCAGGAGTTAACTGCAGTGACAAGAGCTGGAGGAGAACACATAAGGCTGGGGATAGGAGTGTGCATATGGCGCAGTGAGGGCTTAACTACAGTGACAAGAGCTGTAGGAGAACACATGGGGCTGGGGATAGGAGTGTGCACATGGTGCAGGCGGGACAACTGTAGTGACAAGAGCTGGTGGAGAACACATGGGGCTGGGGATAGGAGTGTCCACATGGCGCAGGCGGGGCTTAACTACAGTGACAAGAGCTGGTGGAGAACACATGGGGCTGAGGATAGGAGTGTCCACATGGTGCAGGCAGGGCTTAACTACAGCGACAAGAGCTGGTGGAGAACACATGGGGCTGGGGATAGGAGTGTCCACATGGTTCAGGCGGGACTTAACTACAGTGACAAGAGCTGGAGTAGAACACATGGGGCTGGGGATAGGAGTGTGCACATGGTGCAGGAGGGACTTAACTACAGTGACAAGAGCTGAAGGAGAACACATGGGGCTGGGGATAGGAGTGTCCACATGGTGCAGGAGGGACTTAACTACAGTGACAAGAGCTGGAGGAGAACACATGGGGCTGGGGATAGGAGTGTCCACATGGCGCAGGCGGGGCTTAACTACAGTGACAAGAGCTGGTGGAGAACACATGGGGCTGAGGATAGGAGTGTCCACATGGTGCAGGCAGGGCTTAACTACAGTGACAAGAGCTGGAGGAGAACACATGGGGCTGGGGATAGGAGTGTGCATATGGTGCAGGCGGGACTTAACTACAGTGACAAAAGCTGGAGGAGGACACATGGGGCTGGGGATAGGAGTGTGCATATGGCACAGTCAGGGCTTAACTGCAGTGACAAGAGCTGGAGGAGAACACATAAGGCTGGGGATAGGAGTGTGCATATGGCGCAGTCAGGGCTTAACTACAGTGACAAGAGCTGTAGGAGAACACATGGGGCTGGGGATAGGAGTGTGTACATGGTACAGGTGGACTTAACTACAGTGACAAGAGCTGGAGGAGAACACATGGGGATAGGAGTGCCTAATCATGGTATTTGTATCATAATGAGGCAGGGCTAAATCTGAGTGATGAGTTGGAGTGTTGAGAGGTGAGGTTTACACTTAAATGAGCAGGGATGTGGGAGGAACAGGGTGGAAGTGGGTTGATCATTTGGGACAGTAGGCAACTGAACTCAAAGCCAGAGAATCAGACTCTATTCCCAGTAGCCCAGTAATTCTGGAAACTGGAGTCTCTGGAGTAGAGCTCCCAGGTATGCCTAGAATGCATTGCTTTGCCCCAGAATTGCTTTTGTGCACAGGGCTCATGACAGTAATTATAGAGTGTTGTAGATGCGTTCTTAAACTCTTGAAACAGTGGTGTTCTGCAAGCACTGAATCCTACAAATAGCAGTGTTAAGAATAGACACAACAAGTCATAGTCTGTATTTTTATCTTCCTGTATAAATGCCTGTGTTACACTGTAGTTCTGTAAAGGAGGAAGTGAATGGATAGCATTGCACATGCCTACTGACCTTCGGCAGCTGCTGGGGGTGGTACTACTGCATGGCTCTCTACAGCTTTGCTCTCTGGAAAAAAAACAGAAGAAAATTATATAGGTTTTGGTTTAAAATGTACTCTTTTTGACTATGAGACTATAGGAGCAATTCCATAAGCTAAAAAGGTGTAGTTCTGGAGCAAACCAACTGCACCACATGGGAGAAATAAAAATTCCCCAAATTCTCACTGATTTAACACTTTGAGTGCCAGCGAGGTATTCGACACTTTGCATTGTAATGCTTTGGATGTCTCTCTGGCACTCAAAGGGTTCAGTTGTGGATTTAACCCCTTAAATGCTAGAGACGTCACCAATGTCACAATATGTTGGAGACTTCTCTAGTATTTCAAGAGTTAACCCTTTGAGTGCCAGAGGGGTACGGAATGCATTTCTTAAAGACCCCCATTTAAATCAGTGTGAATTTTAATTTGTCCCCTGTAGTGCAGTTGGTCTGCTCCTCAATTGCACTTCTTTATCTTATTGAATTATACCTTGTGGGCTTTATTCATCAATTTAAAGAGGAGAGAGTCTGGAGAAAACCAACTCCAGTATAAGGGGGAAATGAAATTTCCATTGATTTAAATGGGCCTTATTAACCTCTTAACGACCCGTGATGGTCATAGTATGTCATGGGTCGATCTGAGCTAATGACCCATGACGTACTATGACCATCATGGAATTCCAGGCTCCCCCCGCGGCTGCACGCCGTTCGGGGAGACCGGAACTGGAAATTTAAAAAAAAAATGCTCCGTGGTCCTTAAGTGACCTCGACGTGCCGCCGGTCGTTAAGGGGTTAAGTGGAATTGCTACCTTGAAGTTAGGTTTGCATATTTGAAAACCTCAATCAAAAGTGTCTCTGTGTTAGCCAAAAGACCAGCAGATGTATAGTTTATGAGATTTAGATACCTTTATTTATATAAAAGTGAAAGTGTCTTTCAGCGCAGTTTTATATGCTAATTAACCCCTTAAGGACCGGACGATCGTGCATGCGGCTGACACTTAAGGACCATGGACCTTTTTTTTTTTTTTTTTTTTGTGCAGCCACTTGGGGAGCCCTGAATTCCATGACGGTCCTGGCATGTCATGGGTTCTTATGGCTCCCCAACCCATGACGTGCCAGGACCATCAAGGGCCCTTAAGGGGTTAAGCTCTGATTTGCACTGATTTGTTAGCATACATTAACATATGCTACAGCAATCAGAAAGCTAATTATACAGAAACAAACGTGAATATTTCCCATACCATGGATGTTCAACATTCGGCCCACTGGACCCAAGGATGCGGCCCACCTGAGAGACTTAACTGTTTTTTTACCTAATTAACTAGTTTATGACACCTCTTGCTTTATGACCGTGTCTTTCTCTTGAATCTATCTCACCTTCCTTTGCCAACTTGAGTTGCCTTCATGTGCCCCTGTCTTGCTTCTCTGTTCTGTCTTGCTCCCCTGTGCCATCTTGCTCCTATGTGCCCATCTTGCTCCACAGTTCTACATTTGCTGTCCTCTGCCACTGCCTTGCTTCCATGTGCTGCTCTCTTGCTCTCCTCTTTTACTCTTTCACCTCTATACCCCTCATGCTTCGCTATGCCCCTCTTTTGCACCCCTCATTCCTTTCTTATACCCACTTGCTTATGTTTTTTGTTGCTGCTCTGTTGTTAACTATTCCACTTTGGCATTCTACATCTTAATGCTTGGCTCGCCCTGCCCCTCTGTTAACTAATTTTGGCCCAAAATGTCTTCCTTGTCCCCATGTTATGGTTTATTGCCCTGTTGACCATGTTCAATACTCGTTATTGGTCAGTCTATTATAACTGTACTAGTGTAAAAGCCCGTGTACGCGGACCAAGGTCCGGATAATGTTAACCCTTTGAGTGCCAGAGGGGTACGCAACGCATTGCACAGCAATGCGTTGCGTACCCCTCTGGCACTCAAAGGGTTAAGTGGCCGCTACCTCACTGCTCCACATGATGCAGTCTTGCGTCACCTCACTCAGGAGATGCAATCATGTGCAGTAGAGACTGCCCAAAAATAATTCCTAGAAAACATTTACCATCAATAGGTTTTAATGGTTGTAAATTAACCCATTGAATGTCAGAGAGGTGTTCAGCACATTTTTTACAATGCATTGGACACCTTTCTTGGACTCAAAGGGTCAATATCAGCACATGGTAATAAACATAAACCTTAAAAAAAGAATCATTAACTATTCCCTGTAATGTATCCTCACCCTGCAATGCTTGAGCCTTTAATGAAATGGAATAATCATATGCATGTTAGATTATGTGAATTGTCTTGTGATGACAAGCTCCATGTAGTGGCAGCAAACAGGGCTGGTTTTCGACATATGGAAAGAGAGTGCAGGGGGGTGCAGCTGCAACCAAGCCTGTTGCCTATACACTTGCAGAATAGTTTTAGTGTGAGCACACTGAAGCAATTCAATTAAAATAAGTGAGCAGTTCAGTTGCCCCAGTCTTAACTCTGCCCTCACTCAGACACGTATTAGATGTGATGTGTGTGAGAGCAGCTGCAGAGGGAACTGTGAAGGGGAACTGTGCAAGCAATCCATTGGAAATGATTGGGTTATGTGTCTGAACCTGCCTGATGTGGCTCCTGCAGCAAAAAGTGGCATGTTCTTTCAGTGACCCTCTCTGCATCCATCTCCAGCAACGAGATAAAGAAGGCATAGAGATAAGGCATGGTAGGAAGTGAGGGTGACAGGGTGATTACTGTGTATGTCTGTGTGGAGTGTGTGTCTGTGTGTGTGGGGGATTCTCATATGTATGGTGAGTGATATGAAAATTGGGAGAAATATGCTGGAGAGTGCTTAAGCATGTGTGTGTGTGTGCGAGCATGTGTGTGTGTGTGTTTGTGTGTGTGCATGTATGTATTTGTTTCTTTGTATATATGTGTTTGTGTGTGTGTGCGTGTGTTGGTTGTGGGGGCAGCCTGTGGAAAGTGAGAGAGACCATTTGGGAGGTGTGTATATATATATATATATATATATATATATATATATATATATATATGGCTGTTGGTGTGTATCATTTCCAAATACCATACCTCCCAACATTTCAAATTGCCAAAGACGGACAATTGTGTTTTAGGGGGTGTTGCTGGGGGTGTGGCCGGTGGGAGGGGCATCAACGAGAAATTTCAGGCTGTTTCATGACCTATTTACATCTCCTTGTGTTACCTAATAAATTACTTATAACAAGACCAAAGTATTTTATTTAAGCACACTAATTTATAAAACACATATACTGACGTTTAAAGAAACAATAATGTGAGTTTTATTGCTGTGGAGCAATGTGATACACCTATATAGACACCACACAATCTGTTCTCCTAAAAAGAGGGACATCAGGGTGGGAAAGAGGGACAGTGGGATTTGGGTCTAAAAGAGGGACTGTTCCTCCTAAAGAGGGACACTTGGGAGGTATGAAATACACTCCCACTCGCCATCTTCGCTCTGCACACTACCTTCTCCTCTCCACAGCTCTTATTACATCCTCCCACTCCCGCCTAAAGGATTTCTCCCAGGCTGCACCCGAGCTCTGGAATTCCCTCCCCGTCCCATCAGACTCTCCCCTAGCCTTCAGATTTCAGACGCTCCCTGAAAACTCACCTCTTCAGGGAAGCCTTTCAACTACCCCCATAAACATTATCACCAAGAACCCCACCCTTTCCCTGGACCACTGCACTCACCAGCACTTCCTTCTCCCACTCACTGATTGGCAGTTCATGTGGCAGGAGGCACTTACCTAAAAGCACTTATTCCTTCTGTGTCCAACCTACCTTCCTCTAGACTGTAAGCTCTCAGGAGCAAGGCCCTCTGATCCTTCTGTTCTCCACAGCTGATTTACTATTTAATACCACTGTATGTCTATTCCTAATTATAAAGCACTAAGGAATAAGTTGGCTCTATATAAATAAAGATTAATAATAATAATATCAGGGTGGGGGTAGGAAGAGTCTGTGTATAGGAGAAGTGGGGAAGAGATAATTGGATGTGGGACAAAGAGACACAGTGAGAGAGGGAGAGAGAAAGAGAGAGGGACCAGAGGGGGGACTCGGGGGGAGAGAGACACTTGCAAGAAGAAGAAAAGTGGGGAGAGGGAGATGGTTCGAGAGGGTGCTTAGCTGGTGGGGAGATGGGTGAGACATACACCCCAACATTTGAACAATAAATCTAGCATACCACGCCCCACCCCGAGCAGTCACATTATTACAGAAGTGGTGGGCATTGTGAGGCCCTCCAGCTGTTGCCAGACTACAATTCCCTGATGAGAGTTGTAGTCTGGTAGCAGCTGGAGGGCCTCAGGTTGCCCATTCCTGCATTACAATGTGCCGCTAATCCCTATAATACTGTGTACCTCAGCACTAATAGAAATCATCTCAGATTCCTTGCAAATGATTTCAAAGTTCACTTCTGTGGCAGAATAGGGATCACCATTCACTAACTTCTAAATACCACATGCAATAATATAAAAATAAGTAACGGGGAAGCTCAGAACTCACTAAACATTTAATAATGACAAACACATTTAATATGGTAACTCAATTTTTGAAATGAGGAACAAAAGCAGGAACAGCAGGATCCAGACCGGTGCCCTCGTACAAAACAATCCCAAAAAATCTCTCCGAAATGTAACATACAGCCATTTAAAATAAAGATGTGTACATGGACATACACGTTAACATTTAGTTAACGTAAAGCATTACATAGCGATGCGCTCCGCACTCCCCTGACACTCAAAGGGATAAAAAATGTGTGTATGTACATATAACATTTTTAAATGAATATCATAAATATTAACATGTCTGTCCACTCAGCAACAACAGGACTATAATACCACTCAACACTTTAAGCTCCACCAGATTCCATCCTATAATATAAAAGGCCAGATCTATGTTTGTCCGATTCTGTCATGTGCAGTAGAGACTGCTGGAACGCACAGAATGCTCGCCCGTGTACACGGACTTTTGCAGTCATGCGCGGTAGAGACTGCCGATGCAGTCATGCGCAGTAGAGACTGCCCGAACGCACAGAATGCTGGCCCGTGTACACGGACTTTTGCAGTCATGCGCGGTAGAGACTGCCGATGCAGTCATGCGCAGTAGAGACTGCCCGAACGCACAGAATGCTGACCCGTGTACAAGGACTTTTACACTAGTTATATATAAATCAGATTCCACCGGAAAAAATGAGACAGCAGAACTATATATTTTATTTTATATCCATCAGCTTATGTATCATTCCATTGGGTGACATTTTAGCTCTCTCTCAAACTCTCTTATCAAACTTTTTCTTTGCAACAAGCGTATCATTCTTACTTTCTTTGTAGAGAAAGTTAATAGTGATATTTTCTCTGTATAGCAGCACTGCTATAGCCAAAGGGCCAAATAAAATTGGCCTCTAAACCACATTTTGCCCATCTCTGGTTTAGAGTTTCTAAATCAGAGCAAAATCTGTTTTTAAGGACATTTCTCTACATTTTGTACAGTTTAATATCTGCACTTCCTATTTTTCAGCTCTTCCATATTTCTTGCACTGTAGCCAAAACATTTCTCATCTCAGTTTTGAAGTCAACATACTTTCACAGCAGACTGGTACCATATCGAATTCTGAACCTAGTCCTAGTTTATCTCCTACAAGAGCTCATACAGTGGTACACATTATACTCTGGAATGTATTCTAACATAGTAACATAGTAATTTAGATTGAAAAAGACTTGCGTTCATCCAGTCCAACCCTTTTCCATGGCTTATAATTTTAAGTCCTTTGCTACTAGCCAGACCTGAAAAGTTACTCGCCACTGCAAGCCATAACATACCCACCAGGGCTGAATTTCTACTCACCAGGGCTAAATTTTCACTCGCCATTGGCTAGTGGCGAGTGGAAATTTTGAGCCCTGACTGTTTACCATCGTTGAGCCAAAAGAAGTAAAAAAACCCCCCTCAATACAGCAATTTCAAATTCTGCCTTGAATGGGGGGGAAAATGTACTTCTTGATTCCAAATGGCAATCAGATTTCTCCTTGGATCATCAGGCACTAACTAAATATTAATCCCAATACTAACGTACATAGCCCTCTATGTTCTGCTCTTTTAAATAAGTATCCAGGCCCTTTTTTAAAGGCATCTAATGTATTCGATAGCACCACCTCCTCAGGCAGTGAATTCCATACCTTCATTGTCCTTATTGTGTAGATTATGTAACGGATGCACTGAGAAGAACTGGAGCAATTCTGTGACAAAACACCTGCACTGTAAAGCAATGATTGGAGACCTGTCTAGCATTCATGGAATTATAAGCCCCATTTAACCCTTTGAGTGCTATTGCAATGTGTTGGATACCTCTCTGGCACTCATAGAGTTAAAACAGTTGAAAATTGGGGAATTTTTATTTGTCCTCTATGATAGGCTGACCAGACCTCACCGGGGACACATAGGAAATAGGCATATATCAGGAGTGCACCAAAATCAAAGCAGCACTGCAGTATGCATTTTTCATATGCATCCCCGGTTAAAGGTGAGGTCTGTTCACCCTACTCTATGATGGTTTCCCCTAAAATTATACATAAGCCTCAGTAAGTTTCCCAGTGTACCATTTAGACTGTAAGCTCCTTGGGGCAGGTCCTCCTTTCACTGAATGTCTTTTTGTTACTACACATACTGCATACCTTCCAAGTGTCCCGCTTTAGGACCCAAATCCCTCTGTCCTACTTTTCCACCTCTTTTTCCCTTTTTTTAGGAGAACAGAATGAGTATTAATTGCTCCACAGCAATAAAACTCATATAAATATATTGATGACCTTCAGTATATGTGTATATGTGTATATAAATGAATCTGCATAAATGAAACATTTTGGTACTAGAGCAGCAATCTGGGGCAAACCAAATCTTCCCTGGGAAGAAATAAAAAAATCTCATTGATTTAAACTGGCTTTTAACCTCTTGAGATCACCAATGTATTAAGAAGAACTACAAAAAAGAGAGCTGTTTTTCATACAGGTCATGCCAGGCCAGTCACTCTGTATTTTTTGTGGGTTTGGAAGCACACGTAGAAGACCATTTCAGTGAAATAATTGTTTTCCACTAACGAGATCGCGGCTCTGCTGCAGAGCCGCATGATGAAAGTCAGACCGGGTATCCCTGCAGTCAGTACAACACTGACTTCAGGGAAGGGGGAGGGAGGGGGGAGCTTTGCTTTCAGTTATCTCTCAAACCATAAAGGATTAACAGATCAACCTGGGGGCTATTAAATTATTTTGCAAATATCTACAATAAAGTATTACTATCCCTTTAATAATAGTTATATTACCACTTAGAATTACTCCTTTCTAAAGAAATCTTTAATCTTCTGAGACTGATGGCGAGGTTAGTGTAGTCTGCGTGCCTGCTCTGTCAGTCCCTTCCGGTTACCATGTGGCACACTGCAATGCTTCTCAATGGAGACTGGGACTGACAGTACAGGTGTGCAGACAAGATGCCTGGCTTCCGGCCTCGGAACAGAAAGGATTTCTTTAGAAAGGAGTAATTCTAAGAGTCAAGATACCTATCTTTAAGCTAGTCACCACCTGCCTACTTATTGCAGGGTGACTTTACATATGCTGAAAGTTCCACTTTAAGCCATTCACGCTTTGATAAAAGTTAACCGAAATGTAACCGAAATATATGCACAAAGATAGAGGAGCAACTCTGGAGCAAGCCAACCACACAGAGGAGACAAATAAAAATTCCCCAAATTCCCACAGATTTAGTTGTTTGTTCCAGAATTGCTCTCTTACATTGTGCATATAGCTCATAATGAGTACAAGTAGGACGTACATCTAACACAGGCACTGTCCCATTTACAGCATGACACATTTAATCATGGCACTTTATGTAAGTCACCCTAACCTTTCAAGTGCCAGAGGAATGTGTAATGAATTGTTCCACAATGTGTTTAGCATACTCCTGGTCCTTAAAGGGTTAATTATCATGAAATATACAAACTCTGATTCCACAAAATTCCAGTACAGAAACACTTTGAGCCTATCTACAGTTGCGGATCGTTTGCTTTAAGTTGCAACTTCCAGCAGCAAAACAAACGATAATAAATAATACAGAGTTGCCCTGTCTTGGTATGCTTTGCATGACAGATTCTCTAAGACAGATGGTGATTAGTGTCTTACAGCTTGCTGATGTATTGCATCTTGACAGGTCTAATTCTCCAAACACAAACATTCTTAAGTGGCGTCAAGTTACAAATCTACAGCAGTGAGAAAAGATTTGTGATCCACTTCGAATGTTTGCATATTTAGCATATTTTAAATCTCATTTTTTTATTAGATCTCAACCCCTTAAGGATCGGTGAGCACACGCGCAGCCAGCACTTGAGGACCACGAGGCATTTTTTTTTTTTTTTTAGCTCCGGTTCAGGGCTCCCCAAGCTCCATGCAGCCGGGCAGGGTGCCCTGAACTCCATGATGTGCCAGGACCGTCACTGGTCCTTAAGTGCCGGCCAGCCGAGACGGTCCTGGCACAGCGGTGGTCGTTAACCCCTTAACGACTACATGCCGTACTATGACATCACGCATTTTTTGCGTTAAGGACCGGTGACAGTCATAGCACGTCATTTACATTTTACTTACAGCGCTCCTCCAGGAACGCTGTAAGTAAATACGGGGAGTGAAATTGACTGCTCCAAGACAGAAGCGGTGTCTCTCAGTCCCCAGCGCGGCACGCCGGTACACATCACAGGTCACGTGTACCAGCATGTCGAAATCTTCAAAGCGGTCCTTAAAGGAAGGTTACTTCCCGGGACCATGGTAGTGAAGGGGTTAAGGGGTTAATCTAAGTCCTAATAACAGATAAAATACCCTGAATAAACAAATGACACGAAAGCATGATACCTGTTCAAAATGTATTTATCCACAATTGATGCAGCATTCAATTTTGATGTGTGAAAAAAATATTACAATGCTTTCCATCCCACCATTAACCTCAATCTCAGCCATTCACCCACACAGATTAACTTTCTGGATACCTGGAATATATATAGAACACCCAGCTTGAACTACTTATCAAAATCTCAAAGCAGCTCCAAACAATACTACATATTGATGGCAGATTAAAAAGAATATTCCCCAAACCTCCTGTCCTCGCCTACAAAAAGGCTATCCTAATCTGAAACAACTGGTGGTGAAGAGCTCCATTAAGAATGCAACAGAAAATTGCACTTCCTTGTCTTCAAAAGATATGTTAAACCTGTACACATATATGTATCACAGATAAGATGTCCAGTACCACATTCCCACCAATACCACAACATCAAGGGAAAATTATCCTGTTGTCTACCTCATCATGTCTGTGAAATGTGGATATGGATAAACTTTCAAAGGCCCAGCATGAACAACAACAGAGACACCCCAGTGGATCAACATTGTTGCAAAACTGATCACGGCATTAAAGGTCTCAAGATGATGGAAAATTTTAGGACACAGAGAGACAGAAAGATCTGGAAGTATAAACTGATAACTAAGTTTAACATTCTGAACTGTAGCCTGAACCATGACAAGGAATTTATTTCACATTATCCCATACAATAAACACATTTTGGGCCCTTTGGGTACCAGGGAGCTGTGCAACTCATTTCAAGCAATGTGTTGAGCATCTCTTTGGTGCTCACAGAATTAACCCATACATTCTATCAGGGCCGGCCCTTACATGGGTCCCGGTGGGTCCCAGGCAATGGACCCAGGCGGCACTCTGACAGGGGCGGTAATTTGCTGCCCCAAGACATGTTATTTCATGTGCGGCGTCTCCCCACTGCCCCGCACTGATGACAGCTGGGACCGCGTCACACTCGGAGACGCCGTGTAGAGCATGCCGGGGTTTTCTTGCTCTGTTCGGAGGCCAATACAATTTTAAAAATGGCACCCAGACTGACAAAGAAAATCCCAGCATGCACCATGCGGTGTCTCCACATGTGACACGGTCCCGGCTGTCATCAGTGCGGAGCACTGGGGATACTGAGTAAAAAGCAAGAGGAAGAGCCATAAGGAGAAGAGAAAGAGCGAAGGAGAAGAGAAACAGGTGGGGGGGAGCCAGAGAAGCGGAGAAGAGAGAGCCAGGGAGAAAAGAGACAGCGAAGGAGAAGAGAAACAGGCAAGGGGGGGTGAAAGAGACACAAGGGGCGAAAAAAGGGTAAAAAAGAGGCACAAGGGGTGAAAAAAGAGGCAGAAGAGGTGAAAGGAGGGGAAAAAGGCACAAGGGGTAAAGAGGGGAAATAGAGGCACAAGGGGGTGAAAAAAGAGGCACAAAGGGTGAAAAGGTGGGAAAACAGAGGCACAAGGGGTGAAAATAGGGGAAAACAGAGGCACAAAGGGTGAAAAGAGGGAGAAAGAGGCACAAGGGGTGAAAAAAGGGAGAAAGAGGCACAAGGGGTGAAAAAAGAGGCACAACGGGTGGAAAGAGGGGAAAAAGAGGCACAACAGGGGAGAAAGAGGTACAAGGGGTGAAAAGAGGGGAAAAAGGCACAAGGGGTGGAGGGGAAAAAAGAGGCACAAGGGGCAAAAAGAGGGGGAAAAGACGTAAGGGGTGAAAAGGGGAGAATGGAGGCACAAGGGGTGAAAAAAGAGGCACAAGGGGTGAAAAGATGGGAAAAAGAGGCACAAAGGGGGAGAAAGAGGTACAAGGGGTGTAAACAAAAAACATAACAGTTCTATGTGGTTTTAGTGACAGGAGAGGGGTTAATATAATTAAGGATGTGGCGTGTTTTGGTGGGTGTGGTTTTGGTGTGCGGAGGGAGGGGCAGCACTTCATCCTTGGACCCAGGCAGCACAATGTCTTGGGCCGGCCCTGCATTCTATAGACTTAGCAATCTACATCAAGGGCTCTTTCATTTACTTACTGTATTTTTTTGTCCCCTATCCCAGTCAGCACTGTATTCCACACTAGACTCTGTATGTCTCTTATTACCACTTTAGATTGTAAGCATACAGGTAGGGACCTCGTTTTCAGTGTTTCACACATTTGTAAAGTGAGTCATACACTTGTGGAGCTATCTAAAAACATGTATTCATTCAAAAAGGTAATAAATCCCCTGGAGCCTAGATAAAGAGTTATAGATAATACTGATAAGAATATTCACTACCAATGGAATTTTAATGTTAATTGCATGAGTGTTTAACCATTTAAATCCTTCTTTGTTATTATAAATGAAGAAGAGACCTAAGTTGTCTTGGAAGCTTGCATCCTAGCGCCACTCCGTTAACCAAGAAAGGTATCATTGTTATTCTAGCAGTCTCCTGCTTTAAGATTCAGTACATAATGGTACCCCCTTAAGCATCAACTGTCCCTGTTTGATACTGCAAATTATGCCTACATTCTCTGCAATCACAGTCAACTCTTGATCCCCCTCCTTGAGTGCCTGTTTCTACATATAGCTAATGTCAACATTTCAGCAGCAGCTTTCTCTTCCAACTTGACTATAGTGCTTATTTTTACAGTACAGGATAGACCTGTTAGCTTCAGAATAAGCAGCTTATAATAAAGGATAAATTGTGCTGCACAGCAGCTGGTGCAGGCATGTAGCACCAACATCAGTATATGCTTGTTCTTCTTATTCTTGCAGATTTTTGGAGTGAATGTGTGTAAGTACATTCAGTATATCAAGATGTATCTGTCTGTTTGTCTTGAATAAATAATGTATTATGTCTTCCTGTGTAGTATCCATCGCTCAGTCTCAGTAGAGTCTGTTCTCAACCAGCTCAGGTAGGAATTTAAATTACCTGCTGTCTGACTGTCACTGTCACATATAAGTCAAAAAGGACTTATTTACCACTCTTTTCTTCCTTTAGACCCACATCCATTTAAGAACTGATAGTGGCTACCATCAATACTCTTATCAAAATCTGGCTAGCATCAATATTTCAGCAACTCTCTTTCTCTCTCTCACTCTCTCTCTCTCCCCTAGCACAGACTGACAACATGTGGGAAACACCCCTTTTATATTTTGGCATGACAGGAATGGGGGAAACTCCCTATGTGGTGGGAATTATATTACTGTCATTGATTGCAAGAACAGAAAATATTGTTTAAATATGCCTCGCGTGCATACGCATTATTGATCGTTTTGTAGAAAATGTGTCAATAATCTAAACCCTGGCCTACATCATGGGTGAATAATTATTTTGACGTGATCTCTGTTCAAAATGTTTAGAGTACTATTGTAGTAAGGTATCTCAAGGCAGAGCAAAACACACTGAGATTGATTTACTGATAACTGGAGCAAGTCTTGGACAAACCGTCTGTACCTCAGGGGACAAATAAACATCACCATTTATTTCATTTGGGTTTTTAACTTAATGAATATTAGAGTGTCTCCAATCCATTGCTTACAGCGTGCCTGAGACCTCTCTGGAATCCAAGAGGTAAAAAGTTCAAATGTCATCAATTTTGATTTACGCCAGAATTTCTCCAGTTCTTGAAAATATTTCAAAGAGGTGTATTTGTGTGTGTATTTGTGTATGTATGAGAGGGGTGAGGTGAGAAAATAGAAAAAGTGTATGTGTGTGTGAGAGAGGGGTGAGGTGAGAAAAGAGAAGAAGTGCATGTGTGTGTGTGTGTGTGTGTGTGTGTGTGTGAGATAGAGGGAGAGGGGAGAGGTGAGGTAAGAAAAGAGTATGTGTGTGTGTGTGTGTGTGAGAGAGAGATAGAGGGAGATGGGGAAGGTGAGGTAAGAAAAGAATGTGTGTGTGTGTCTGTATGAGATAGAGGGAGAGGGGAGAGGTGAGGTAAGAAAAGAGAGTGTGTGTGTGTGTGTGTGAGAGATAGAGGGAGATGGGGAAGGTGAGGTAAGAAAAGAGTGTGTGTGTGTCTGTATGAGATAGAGGGAGAGGGGAGAGGTGAGGTAAGAAAAGAGAGGGTGTGTGTGTGTCTGTCTGTCTGTCTGTGTGTGAAGACAAAAACAGACAAATGAGCGTGAGCTGAGAAAAGAGGGGTGTGTCCGTGTGTGTATGAGAGAGAGAGAGGGAGAAGATGAGGAAAGAGAGGTGGTATTTGTATGTATACATGTGTGTGTGTGTGTGAGAGAGAGAGAGAGAGACAGATAGACAGACAAAGGGAGTGAAGTGAGAAAAGAGGGGTGTGTATGTGTGTGAGAAGGAGAGGATGAGGAGAGAGAGATTGTTCTTGTAAGTGTAAGTGTGAGTGTGTGTGTGTGTGTGTGCACAAGAGAGATACAGATAAAGGGAGTGAGTTGAGAAAAGAGAGGTGTGTGAGGGAGAGGATGGGGAGAGAGAGGCTGTGATTGTGTGTGTATGTGTTTGTGTGGTGTGTGCACAAGAGAGAGACAAAGGGAGTGAGGTGAGAAAAGAGGGACTGGTGTGTGCATGTGTTAAAGAGAAAGAGCAAGAGAGAGTAAGAGAAAGAGAGACAGACAGACAGGTGGAAAACAGATGTGCATTGTACATGAGACTGACAGTGCAAAAAGCTGTTCCAGGGGTGTGACTACAGTGGCTGTAGCAGTGCAGTTGTGATGGGGACCAGCAACCAAGTGGCCCTGTCAGCTCTGCTCTGTCCTTCAAAAATCCTTATGATCATTGCAGGTTCCTATCTTTGCTGGTGGCTAGTTACATAATCAAACAGTTTTTTGCAAGTCAGTAAGAATCAGCATCTGTGAGCCCCTTCCCTTATATTCATTAATCATTTGAGTGCCATACCAAAGTAGGGGGTAGGGGGCCCAGTCCCATACTGCAGTAAGTTCTAGTTGTGCCCCTGGACTGTGCTGTTTTCCTGCATTGGAAAATCGATGCATTATATTTGTTTTGTACTCTGTGTTAAAGTGTATCATTCTTCCTCTGTAGAGAGTGCTACAAGTGACATTTCTCTGTGTGGCAGTCCATCTATAAGAGCAGTGTGTGCTTAGAAGCACAAGAAAAAACAGCCAGACCAGAGGGTCAGATCAGATCTGTTTTTCTAAATGAGCCACCAGTTGATCAACCTGTGCTCGTGTGAGGAGATCACTGGATCTGCACTGGTGGTTATGAGCAGGGATCAAGTGTAAGTACCAATGGCAGGGCTAGTCAGTTTTGTATGTTTACTATTGTATTTCTACAAGGATCTCCAGTGAACCCCTGTTCCTTTTCAGGTCGTAAGATATATTTAACGCACCCAGAAGGTTAAACAGGAGAGGAGGAGCATTCATTAATGCAGCAGGTGAACAGCACCAAGGGCTTAGCCACCTTTTGGGGCCCATTGACCAAAAAGGTGGGAGAACTAGTGGCTTAGACAAATTCTTGTAGCAGATCCCTTATTTTCTAGAAACAAACTTTAAATCAGTGCAATACAGGATCCAAGGGGTTATTTCAGTCAACTTACTCTCCTGTATATACCTCTATAAATGGTATCTCACATAAGTGAGTACACCCCTCACATTTTTGTAAATATTTTTATTTTATCTTTCATGTGACAACACTGAAGAAATGGCACTCTGCTACAATGTAAAATAGTGAGTGTACAGCCTATATAGCAGTGTACATTTGCTGTCCCCCTCAAAATAACACACAGGCACTAAAACTTGGCAACAAAAGTGAGTATATCCCTAAGTGTAAATGTCCAAATTGGGCCCAATTGGCCATTTTCCCTCCCCGGTGTCATGTGACTCCTTAGTGTTACAAGGTCTCAGGTGTGAATGGGGAGCAGGTGTGTTAAATTTGGTGTTATTTCTCTCATACTCTCTCATACTGGTTACTGGAAGTTCAACATGTCACCTCATGGCAAAGAACTCTCTGAGAATCTAAAAAAAGAATTGTTGCTCTACATAAAGATGGCCTAGGCTATAAAAAGATTGCCAAGACCCTGAAACTGAGCTGCAGCACGGTGGACAAGACCATACAGCGGTTTCACAGGACAGGTTCCACTCAGAGCAGGCCTCGCCATGGTTGACCATAGGAGTTGAGTGCACGTGCTTAGCGTCATATCCAGAGGTTGTCTTTGGGAAATAGACGTATGAGTGCTGCCAGCATTGCTCCAGTGGTTGAAGGGGTGGGGGGTCAGCCTGTCAGTGCTCAGACCATACGCCACACACTGCATCAAATTGGTCTGCATGGCTGTCGTCCCAGAAGAAAGCCTCTTCTAAAGATGATGCAGAAGAAAGCCCGCAAACAGTTTGTGGAAGACAAGTAGACTAAGGACATAGATTACTGGAACCATGTCCTGTGGTCCGATGAGACCAAGATAAACTTATTTGGTTCAGATGTTGTCAAGCGTGTGTATCGGCAACCAGGTGAGGAGTACAAAGACAAGTGTGTCTTGCCTACAGTCAAGCATGGTGGTGGGAGTGTCATGGTCTGGGCCTGCATGAGTGCTGCCGGCACTGGGGAGCTACAGTTCATTGAGGGAACCATGAATGCCAACATGTACTGTGACATACTGAAGCACAGCAGGATCCCCTCCCTTCGGAGGAGTATTCCAACATGATAATGACCCCAAACACACCTCCAAGACGACCACTTGCTGAGGGTAAAGGTGATGGACTGGCCAAGCATGTCTCCAGACCTAAACCCTATTGAGCATCTGTGGGGCATCCTCAAATGGAAGGTGGGGGAGTGCAAGATCTCTAACATCCACCAGCTCCGTGATGTCTTTATGGAGGAGTGGAAGAGGATTCCAGTGGCAAACTGTGAAGCTCTGGTGAACTCCATGCCCAAGAGGGTTAAGGCAGTGCTGTAAAATAATGGTGGCCACACAAAATATTGACACTTTTTGCCCAATTTGGGCATTTCCACTTAGGGGTGTACTCACTTTTGTTGCCAAGGTTTAGACATTAATGGCTGTGTGTTTAGTTATTTTGAGGGGGACAGCAAATTTACACTGTTATACAGGCTGTTCACTCACTACTTTACATTGTAGCAGAGTGTCATTTCTTCAGTGTTGTCACATGAAAGATAAAATACAAATATTTACAAAAATGTGAGGGGTGTACTCACGTATGTGATATACTGTATATTAAGAAAAATAACCATAAATAGAACAAAGATCACAATATAAACAAATAGCTTGAAACTCAATATCAAGTAAAATATATAAAGGGAGAAAATCCCTGATGAAGTGTTATGTAAACACGAAACGCGTTGGATGTGAAAAATAAAAGAAGAACGTTTTCTGAATACTACTGACTTTGCAGTAACTATTGTGGCAATAGATATATGCACTAAACAATTGATATCTGGTGAGAGGCTTGGAAACTGGGGGGGGCATAAATATTTTATTACTTAAACGGGTTTACTCTTAGAGGGCCTGCACCTTGTTTCTGTTCCCTTATTTTCTAATTCCACCACTGGGTTAAATAGGATCATGTACAACAACATACTGTCTTCTGAATCGATGTGCACAAAGACAAATATGGTGTAGTTCTGGGTTAAACAAACTACACAATAAGGATCACATAAAAAAACAACAAAAACATTCTCATTGGTTGAAATGTTTTGATGACATCTCTAGCATTCACTGGATCAAAATTCCTTATGATTTACAGGAATTTTGTTGTCTATGGGGGGTAATTGTGCCACTTTTCCTTTGAACGTAATTTACTTCTGTTTTTTCAGGCAGCTTTGGAGACTTTCTTGCATTACTGATGTTAACCCATTGAGTTCGAGAGGGGGTACACAACGCATTGCTTTGCAATGCATTGCGTACCTCTCTGGCACTCAAAGGCTTAAAATCCCCATTTCAGTTTTAGGGGAGATACTTTATCATTCCATTACTCTTGAACTACAACTGTGACATTATTGAAATAACACTCTCCATGGCCTAAATACTATGAAGATTAATTGGAGCTGCTTTTATATTGAAATATTGCTATCCCTTTAATGTTACACAGTGGTTCATATATATATATAACGTATGGTTTATTCCTACCTTCTTTAAGACTGCCTTTAACCTTTGTATCCCCACTCACAACTGTAAACTCTTCTTGGGTTACATTATCGCCAACAATTACTGTGCGCTTTGTGTGCTCTGTCTGTGTGACAGTTTTTTCACTTTTCACTTCTCTTCCTTCTTGTTGCCATTTCACCTGAGTCTTTACAGTCTGAGTTGTAATCTCAGTCCTGCTTCCACCTGCTACTTGAACAGTCTTTTGTTCGGTGAAAGACGTTCCTGAAATATAGAAAGAAAGACCTTGTCAACAGAAAGGAGAAGGCAACATATTTTTACAAGCCATTTTCCTACTATATTTAGATGCTGGAAGGAGAGAGAGAGAGAGAGAGAGAGAGAGAGAGAGAGAGAGAGAGGATTGTTTGTCTGGCTATCAGACTTTGCAACAGGTGCAATACAGACTGAACTGAATTCACTGTATTACCATAGCTATTTTAATAGATTCCCTGATGTAATTACCAAATAATTCAGACAAATATTCCTTAGAGTTATGTGCTTCTTGTCTCATCAACTTTGCACCAAATTAAGTATAATATTGAATGTGATGAATGTGTTCAAGAAGTGCCACTCATTATGCTTTGGTTAGAGCATATTCAAGTAAAAAATCCTATATAATAATTCGCTAAAACTTGTGTAACGATGCAGTCATACACAGTAGAGACTGCCCGCACTGTGGCTGATACAGTTGGAGCATCCAGCTCTGTATCTGCCGTGGCGTGGGCAGTCTCTACTGTGCATGACTGTTCCGCGACCGGCTGACAGTGGCACTGTGGCCAGTGTAACGGGCTCTTTAACTAGTGAATATATAAACAATTAGCAATCTAAGATAATGTCCTCTTTCTGGAGCAAACCAGCTGCACCATAGGGAAACAGTAACAAATACTCAATTTCCATTGATTTAAAGTGATAGTAATGTTTCACAAAAACAGCAGCTCCAATTAATCTTCATAGCAACTGAGCCATTAAGAGTGTTATTTCAGTACTGTGAGAGTTGTATTGCAAGAGTAAACTGAACAATAAAGTTTCCCCCTCCCACCCTTTTACCTAGTGTAAACCCCCACTCCTCAGATGTGGAATCCAGTCCATAGACCAGACAGCTCACATCAAGGGTCAATATTCTACTGTGAGAACAATGAAAGCCCTGCCCCCTTGACAGGTTTTTCAGCTTTTTCCCTTATCTTAATTGAAGATTGTCCCTCTCTGCAATCTACCTGGGCGCCTCCTTTCTGCTGTGGCTGAACAGTGTTACATCAGTAAAAGGGGCGGGAGGGGGACACTTTGTCATTGAATTACTCTTGTACTACAACTCTGACAGAATTGAAATAACACTCTCCAAGGCCCAAATACTATGATGATTAATTAGTGCTGCTTTTATTATGAAATATTACTATCCCTTTAAAGCAATGCATTCTGTACCACTCTGGCACTCAAAGGGTTAACGCCTGTGGAGTCATTGGTTTGTCCCATATTTGCTCCAGTTCTTGATAAGTAGATCAGCTTAACCACTTAACGACCGGCCGCACAGGCACGTGGCGGTCACTAAAGGACCACAGAGAGTTTTTTTTGACGATTCGAATCAGGGCTCCCCGAACGGCATGGAGCTGCGCAGGGGAGCCGTGAAATCCATGAAGGTCATAGTACGTCATGGGTCATTCAGGCACTTTGTACCCATGATGTACCATGACCGTCAAGGGTCGTTAAGGGGTTAAAGATTCAGTGGTTAGTCTCAAGTTTTATTTATCTCTGTACATTTGGACTGTAAAACAACATAATCCAGTAAGTAGTTAAACAATTACATTGCAAAGATCTCCTTCCCTGGGGCATACCACTCCTACACACCCCTTGCACCAAGTGTACCGGTCAGTTTAGTCATTGCAGTAGGATTGCATTTAGAATTGCAATCATATAAGTATAAAGAAGGGAGACTTTGAATAATTTAATATTTTTAAACCGAAACACCAACTGTTCAGTCCAGTAATTGCAATGGAACAGATCTTACTGAAGTAAAACGTTGATGTTTTTGATTAAATACATATATTTTTCTATGTTTTTTTAAAGTCCAGCTTTCTCTCTATATTGCTAATGTCCAAGTCAGTAGAGCAGATGGGAGCCAAAGTACTTTTGTATCTAAGGAAAGTACAAGCTTTCAGAGCATTAAAGTCTCTTCTTCAAGCATGGGTTAACCCATGAAACTTGCATTGTTTTGAGTGCTGTACTTCCATGGTCTGAAATGATAGAGTGTCACTGTTTCTACACCATCCTACGGACAGCTCTTGTCAGTACACCAGTCACAGTGATTTAGGAGTGATGAGTACACCATCCTCGGTGAGTTGGGAGTGATTTGTACATCAGCCTCGTGAGGTAGGAATGATTAGTACATCAGCATCAGTGAATTAGGAGTGATGAGTACACCAGCCTCAGTGAGTTAGGTATGATGAGTACTATCGGTCTCAGTGAGTTAGGAGTGATGAGTACATCAGCCTCAGTGCATTAGGAGTGATTAGTAAAACAGCCTCAGTGGATTAGGAATGATGAGTACAGAAGCCTCAGTGAGTTAGAAAGGATGGGTACATCAGCCTCAGTGAGTTAGTAGTGATTAGAACACAAGAGACCCGAGATCACAAACTTGAAAAAGAATTACTTCATTGGAACAGTCTACAAAGTGTGCTTTGTAGACAATTCCAATGAAGTAGTTCTTTTTAAAGATTGTGATCTCGGCTCTGCTGAAGAGCCACCGGCTGGTGTACAGACCAGAATCCAAGTCTGTCAGCTAGACTTAACTTATTATAATGCAACCAGCCTAACAAATAGCACAGAATCATTAGCAGAGTATTGTGACAGTTCTTATTTTAACCCCTTGAGGACCATGGGGTGAGCAAAGCATTGCAACACCTTTAACCCTTTGAGTGCCAGGGGGTATCCAACGCATTGCTTTGTAACCATCTGGCTTACAAAGGGTTATTGTTTAGGGCAATTTTTGCTTTAACCCTTTGAGTGCCAGAGGGGTATGCAACGAATTGCTCTGGCACGCAAAGGGTTAAACACATTTTAACCCTTTCAGTGCCAGAGGGGTACGCAACGCATTGCGATGCAATGCATTGCGTACCCCTCTGTAACTGAAAGGGTTAAAACCTAGTCTATGGAAATATATTAATGGAGGTACCACTTAGAATGTAGAGGCCTTGTGGTTGAAATACCCACTGTGGCCTTACATAATAAAAATATGTTGATGAGCATTTGCTACAAGACACCTATTATTGGGGAATTTGAAGTAGTCCTGCTGCTACTGAGAATGGAAAAGGCTTCTCAGTTTGGAAATGTAATCATGGTTTTAAGTATCCTGAAAATGACTGAAGAAAGAGAATTCTAGCCCAACAAGGGGTATATCATTTCATAGGAATACTTAATAACAATGTCATAATCCAAATAAATGAGGATCCTGGACCTAATGGCAAACACACAAGGGTACTTATGGAGCTTAGTTGAGCAATAGCAAGACAATCATACTTAATATTTATTGATTCATGCACATTAGGAATAGTGCCATTTGATTGGAGGAAAGGCGATGTAGTTCCATTATTTTTAAAAAGGGTACAAGCCTTAAACTTTGAAATTATAGACCTGTAAGTTTGACTTCAAAAGTGGGTAAGATGCTAAAAGGGTTACTAACATATGGCATTTAGGATAATAAGATGAAAAAATATCACTAGTAAGAGACAGCATGGTTTTATGAAAGATAGATCATGCCAAACTAATATACTTGCAATCTTTGAAAGGTTAAGTGTTAACTTGGACAAGGGTATAGTTGTGGATTTTACAAACATGAATTTGCCAAAGCCTTTGATACTGTGCCTCACAACAGTTTACTGTGTAAAACTGCTTGGGAGACAATATATGACTGGAGAGAAAGCTGTTTAAATTATAGAATGCAGAGAGTTGTAAATTTAACCTTTTCAAGTGGGTCCTAAACTGTAAGTGGAGTTCCTGAAGTGGGTATTGAAAGTAATGTCTTAGTCTCTGCTGATGACACTAGATGCAAGGTGTTAACAAATAGTTGCTAAGAAATTTGACCTCTCCCCAATCCATTTCAATTGTTCTGCCGAATGGGAGTTAAAGGGATAGTAATACTTGTAAATTGCTAATCCCCATATTGTAGCTTTGTTAAAAAGAAACTTATTTCCCCCAGTGTCATCTCTCAAACCCTTATGGTTTGAGAGATGATAGCGCTCAAAGTTCCCCCCTTCCCTCCCCTTCCTTGACTGAACACTGACTGCAGGGGAAGCTGTCGTATGACAGTCTTATGTGCATCAGGTGGCTCTGCAGCTGAGCCAAGATCACATTTATAAAAAATAATTCTTTCACTGAAACGGTCTTCTACGTGTCCTTGGTTTGCAAGCACACGTAGAAGACCGTTTCAGTGAAAGAATTCTATTTTATAAACGCGATCTCGGCTCAGCTGCAGAGCCACCAGATGCACATAAGACTGTCGTACGACAGCTTCCCCTGCAGTCAGCATTCAGTCAAACGGTCTTCTACGTGTGCTTGGTTTGCAAGCACACACAGAAGACCGTTTTAGTAGAAGATTTCTTTTTTATAAATGCGATCTCGGAAAGTAATACCGGATATCCCTGCAGTCAGCGTTCAGTCAGGGAAGGGAGAGGGAGGGGGGAACTTTGAGCGTTATCAGCTCTCAAACCATAAAGGTTTGAGAGATGACACTGGGGGCAATAAGTTTCTTTTTAACATAGCTACAATATGGGGATCAGTAATTTGCAAGTATTACTATCCCTTTAACTTTAGTCTTCACAGAGCTTTTGAAATAAATAGTAAAATAATTCAATAACATCAAGCTTGTTGTATGACTGTTGATATAATAATCTGTTAAGACTAAGAACATATGTAGATTAATTTGTGAAATAACACATTTTTACTTTGATCTAAAGATAAATCAACAATTCTATTAATATGTTCAGCATTTTAAGAATGATCTGTTGTTTTAGTGCAGAAACATTTTTTTCATAAGTTTATTCATTTGGAAATAATAACTTTCTTGGTAAACTGAAGATAAATCCACTTTCACACCTTCCTCACAAGGAATGAACCTTTACAGAGTAAAGGTGAACAATGTGTGTGTGTGTGTGTGGGGGGACTGTAGGAATCCACCAGCACAGCTTTGCTGGAGTTACCCTTCAACTTCAGTGGCTGCACATAAGTGTATGCTCTAGACTAGAGTCTATGATCACTTAATGCATACACACTCTTCCAAAGTAAAGTCTTTAATGCTAAGTTCTGAATGCTTATCCTTCAGGGTTTGCAAGGACGTAAAGTAAAGTTACCCCATTTCCTCTGCACTTTGTTTAATACATAATGCAAATGAAAGTGTGAGGAACTGAATACCCCAAAATACCTATACACTTCCCCATTACCCCCAAGCTTAGCACAAGCAGCATTAAGAGGAGAAGCCCCATAACCACTCTGCATTTTGCCCTTGCTACTTGGTTCAAAAGACAGCAACTTTATCAGTCCTGGATGTCATGTTCACAGAGTTGGATATGACAGTTGTTAACAGAACCACAAACCTTGCTTACTGCACCTGGTAATATTAACTCTTTAAGAACTGGAGAGGTCAGCAACTCATTGCTTAGCAATGCATTTTGCACCCCTCTTTAAGTAAGTAAGCTTATGCCTTCTGTTTGCTCCAGTCTGTAAAAAACTGCCACCACGGATATGACAACCAGGTCTGATTAACCCAAAAGCAATGTGTTGGGTATCCCTTGGGCACTCAAAGAGTTAAAGAGGTTACTGCTTGAACCAAGGCACAAGGGTCAAATTCAAATGGGTCCTTAGGATTTTCTGATTATTGTAAGGTATCAGAGTTTATATGGTCAATGCGGCTCAAGAAATTTTCCAGGGAGAGTGCAGACCCATAACAATGTAGAGGTGTTGTTTTACCCTTTGAGAAACAGGGAGGATGCTGTAGAGTTGCATATGTCCTTGGCACTCAACTGGTTAAATAACAAGCTGTGACTCAGATAGGTACTGCTACGTAAAGTGGTTTGCAACATAAATATGTGATTATCGTGCCATAACAGCTTTGGTCTGTAACATTAAGGTCTCCATAGACAGTAGTAACAAAATAACCACTTGAGAACCTTGCCACAGAAAAATATATGTTGAACTCAACTTATCAGAATTGTGTTGCTCAGCCTCCTGGCACACAAAGGGTTATTTAATGGTAAAACAACTAATAATTCAAATGTAAAAAAATATGTTGTAGGGTTTATCCCCCTGAGTAAAACAAGGGTCCCGGGACCAGAGCTGGCCGTAGGATGTGTAACAGCACCACTGTACAGTTTCAGGCCACTGTGATATTGCACCTAAAAAATCAACTTTGAGCTGTAATAACTTTTGAATAAAACACATTTCAGCAGTGGGAGTACCCTTGTTTTACTCAGGGGGATAAACCCTACAACATATTTTTTTAAATTTTAAGTATTACTGTACATTTAAGTCCCATTTAAATTAATAGGGTTTTTGGCAATTTTTGGTCCCCTATAGTTCAGTTGGTTTGCTCCAGAATTGCACCACTTCTGTTCAGTACATAAGCCTCAGCGAGGACTATTGACAGTGAAAGACAATGGAGTTCTGTGAGTAAAGCATCACCAGACCAATGGCAGGTTGAAGATGATGGAACTGTTGTTGAAAAACAGCAGGAAGGCTGATGGTTGCCGTCTTCTGATCTACATTGTATGCTGACACCTATCTTTTATCCGTTTGAAAGCAACATGCAGTGCCCATGGCATTGCCAAGCCTTGGACATCTCCTCTGTCAATCAGATTGCTAAACTAGTAGCAGTCAACCTGCATTCCACAGCTTTTGTTGTACTACAACTCCATCATCCTCAGCTGGCCAATGACAACTGAGAATGATGGAAGTTGTAGTCTGACAACAGTTGAAGGTCCACAAGCTGTATAGTGTTCTCTAAGCTCTTGAAAGCATCATTCATACAATCTATGTTACTATTTGTTCCCGTATATTTAAATTAAGAATGTTAAATATGTTCAAGTTAGACACATTTTCAAAACATAGCTTTTATTCTTAAAACAATGTAAATAAGTCTGCATTTAGAAATTATGTACACAGATTTTACTTATCATGGGAACTAAATATAGGAATCCTTTGTGTATTGTATTACAAAGCAATCCAGTCTTTTTATATTCACAACATATGATATGGCAAGTGAAACAGTTGTGCATGATAAAAGTCTGTTTACTGCTCCTTTAAAATAATGACATTAGCACTTTGAATACTGTCTCCTCTTGAAATGATCTATCTATCTATCTATCTATCTATCTATCTATCTATCTATCTATCTAATCTATTTACCTATTTTTGATTATATATATCCTGACTAGTATAAATGCCAGTGAACACGGGCCAAAGTGCCACCCAGTGCCCTCGGCTGCTGCCCTGAAGCCGGGAGTGGAGACAGGTGGTGGGCCGGAGCACCCCGCTCTGGATGGAGGCAGGCGCCTTTCACCAGTCTCTACTGCGCATGACTGCATCGTTCGGCCAGTCTCTTCTGTGCATGACTGTATTGTTCGGCCAGTCTCTTCTGTGCATGACTGCATTGTTTGGTCAGTCTCTACTGCGCATGACTGCATCGTTCGGCCAGTCTCTTCTGTGCATGACTGTATTGTTTGGCTAGTCTCTACTGCGCATGACTGCCTTGTTTGGTCAGTCTCTACTGCGCATGACTGCATTGTTCGGTCAATCTCTACTGCGCATGACTGCATTGTTCGTACAGTCTCTACTGAGCCAGTGCATGTTACGCACACAGGAAGCAATGCATTCTAGCAAACTATATATATTGATTTGTCTAACAAAGTGAGCCAAAAATATCTAAACTGCTTACAATGGTATATTATCTGCAGAAATCCACTATGGTCCTTAAAGGGATAGTAATACTTCGTTTTATCTTTATTTTATTTTGTAGGCATTAAAAAAACATGAAGAACGGGACAATCTTCAATTAAGATAAGGGAAAAAGCTGAAAAACTTGTCAAGGGGGGAAGGGCTTTCATTCTTTTCATACAAAGAAGATTGTCCCCTGCTGTTATCTGTCTGGTTTTACAACCAGATTCACATCTGAGAAGAGATGGCTTACACTAGGAAAAAGGGGCGGGAGGGGGAAACTTTCCTTGTGAATATCTCTTAAACCATAAAGGTTTGAGAGATAAGACTTATATCGTTCTTCATGTTTTTTTAATGCCTACAAAATAAAAAAAAGTTAAAATGAAGTATTACTATCCCTTTAAGAACCACTAACAACTACTTTTTTTAGGCTATCTCTGCTTGAGTACAAGTAGATTAATCAATGTCAGGTACTTTAACTGAACCATCTGTAATCATGCAGGCACATCATGCACTGTTAGGACTTGAGAAACGGGGCGATATGCACAAAGTTGTGATCTAGAGGTGATTAAGATGAGATCCCTTCTTCAGTGTTATATATTCTCAAAGTCCTATGTTATGTTATGCACTAAGAGCTCTCAAGCTGGAGAAATCTTAGAGAGTTAACTCCATAGAATTGCATAAGAACTGAAGATTTTAATAAACAGAAGACGACATCTCTACAAACTTCATTCATTGTTACCTCTTAGAATAGACTTAGGTCCATCCCATGCGCGTTTTAATTCCCTTACAGTATTAGCCCTTAACACTTTGGGAGGCTGTTCCATTAATCAGTCTATGTATCTACATTAAAGGGATAGTAATACTTTGTTTTATCTTCATTTTAAGGACTATGGACCATTTTTTTTTTGCCACATCCGATTCCAGACTCCCCGAATGGCGTGCAGCCGCGCGGGGAGCCTGGAATTCCATGACGGTCCAGGACCGTCATGGGTCCTTAAGGGTATAACAACTCATGACGGTCCAGGACCGTCATGGGACCTTAAGGGGTTAAAAAAAACATGAAGAACGATATAAGTCTTATCTCTCAAACCTTTATGGCTTGAGAGATAATCACAAGCAAAGTTTCCCCTCCCGCCCCTTTTACCTAGTGTAAGCCATCTCTTCTCAGATATGGAATCCAGTCATAGACCAGACAGATAACAGAAGGGGACAATCTTCTTCCTATGAGAACAATGAAATCCCTGCCCCCTTGACAAGTTTTTCAGGTTTTTCCCTTATCTTAATTGAAGATTGTCCCTCTCTGCAATCTACCTGGGCACCTCCCTTCTGATCTGGCTGAGCAGTGTTACATCAGTAAAAGGGATGGTCAGGGGTATACTTTGTCATTGAATTACTCTTGAACTACAACTCTGACAGTATTGAAATCTCTCTCTCTAAAGTCCAAATACTATGATGATTAATTAGAGCTGCTTTTATTATGAAACATTATTTGCCCTTTAACACTTACTCTACTGGCTGTTCCATGAATCAGTCAGTCTATCTATCTATCTATCTATCTATCTATCTATCTATCTATCTATCTATCTAATCTGTCTATCTACCTAAATGTCTATATCTACTTACATGTTTTTCTGTCTGTCCATCAATAGCAAGGTATTTATCATTTGTATTAGTATTTTGACCCTGATTTTGTATCTGCCATACCAGCTTGCATGACAACTCAGATGTTTAAATTGTAGAGGTGTCACTTTTAACAGGGGAAGCTCCTTGATTGGCATTATCACACTGTCCCAGGGATCCACTGTCACTGACGTGAATAGAAGTTAATCCTGAACTATATGGTGACCTTCTCCCAGTAATGAATAGCCAGCAGAGACTTGGGTATTGACTCATCAGTCTTTAACCCCTTACATGCCAGAGACATCTCTTACACATAGCAAAACAATGCACTGGAAATGTTTCTAGCATCCAAAGGTTAGGTCTTTATGGATCTTGCAAGAAAATGGCGAGAGATGAAGAATAAATATTTTGATAATAACACTAGGGGGCACACCTTTCAAATCCTCATTCCTGTATAATGAAAATGTTGATTTAATGTTAATATGGGAGTCTCAATACCAAATTACTAAAAAAAAAATAACTAGAGTTATACTTATGCATGTTTCAAAAACCAGTCTGGGGGAGTGAGCAAATCAGTGACTGCGGCACACAGAAGGGCATGCCCCTGAGTCACTGGATGAAAGACTGGATGCATGCCCCTGAGTCACTGGATGAAAGACTGGATGCATGCCCCTGAGTCACTGGATGAAAGACTGGATGCATGCCCCTGAGCCACTGGATGAAAGACTGGATGCATGCCCCTGAGTCACTGGATGAAAGACTGGATGCATGCCCCTGAGTCACTGGATGAAAGACTGGATGCATGCCCCTGAGTCACTGGATGAAAGACTAGATGCATGCCCCTGAGTCACTGGATGAAAGACTGGATGCATGCCCCTGAGTCACTGGATGAAAGACTGGATGCATGCCCCTGAGTCACTGGATGAAAGACTAGATGCATGCCCCTGAGCCACTGGATGAAAGACTGGATGCATGCCCCTGAGTCACTGGATGAAAGACTGGATGCATGCCCCTGAGTCACTGGATGAAAGACTGGATGCATGCCCCTGAGTCACTGGATGAAAGACTGGATGCATGCCCCTGAGTCACTGGATGAAAGACTGGATGCATGCCCCTGAGTCACTGGATGAAAGACTGGATGCATGCCCCTGAGTCACTGGATGAAAGACTGGATGCATGCCCCTGAGTCACTGGATGAAAGACTGGATGCATGCCCCTGAGTCACTGGATGAAAGACTGGATGCATGCCCCTGAGTCACTGGATGAAAGACTGGATGCATGCCCCTGAGTCACTGGATGAAAGACTGGATGCATGCCCCTGAGTCACTGGATGAAAGACTGGATGCATGCCCCTGAGTCACTGGATGAAAGACTGGATGCATGCCCCTGAGTCACTGGATGAAAGACTGGATGCATGCCCCTGAGCCACTGGATGAAAGACTGGATGCATGCCCCTGAGTCACTGGATGAAAGACTTGCTCTCTACTGCAGTGCAGATGTAATTTACTTAACTCGTTAAGGACCAGAGATGTGTGCAACATATTGCAGAACAATGTCTATGAAACCCATATGGTTTATAAAGGTTTAAACTCACTGAAGCTGAAATACTAATGATAATTGGAGCAAAGAAATTGCACCATGTGAAACAAAGGAAAATCCCTCCAGTTCCCAATTATTTAAATTTTGGAGACCTCTGTAGCATTTAAGGGGTTTAAGCACAATTTAAGTAAAAAGGAATGTTTATTTGTCTCCTATGGCACAGTTGCTTCAGTTCTTGTTACTAGATCAGCAACCTTGGGTGCTAGAGGGGTATGCAAGGCAATGAAGGGCAATGCCTTGCCCTCCCTGCTGGTGCCCAAGCCTGCAACATGCCTAGCAGAAGATCTAATTCACTACTATTCCAGGCTGAGTTACATACATTCAGTGATACATATCTCATTAACTACACGTGCTAGCTATTAGGTTAGTGTAATAGATAGATAGGCCACATTAGGCCATGTGTATATAGATACATTTGGAACACTTCTAGTGCAAACCAGATGAACCCACCAGCAGTAGTTGCCAAGCCATGTCCCCAGGGCCCACTAACAGACCAGGTGCTAAATGCACTAAGGTTCATTGCAATGTGTCTGTCAATGCGTGGAGATCATTTTATCATGGAGAAAAGACACTTTGCCATATTCACTAAGAATTATCTATGCAAGGGGAGACACTATAATCCTTAGCATATGATGTTGACATAGTGCTGGACAGCAAGTGTGGGAGATGAGAGGAGACAGGCTCAGACTCCTGCACCAAGAACACCACCAGTTATCACTTAGCCATTTGACTGCAATAGAGAGGTGCAATGTATTTCTCTGAAAATCATTTAACACCCTGTGGCACTCAAAGGGTTATAACATACACAATCCCCTTCCCTGCTAAATAAGTGATTCAAATACATACAGAACTGACAAGATCAGTTGCAACAGTCAATCTGCTGGTTTTGTATGTATATGAATCAGTTAAGCAGTTTGAGTGCCACAGGTGTGTGTATTGCATTGCAGAGAAATGTATTGCACATCCCTATAGCTCTCAAATGTGAGTGTAGCTGTTGACTCTGCTCTCCAGTACATACAGCTTCATAGACCGCCAAGGGAAGATCTCAACCTTGCCATCTCAAGTTGGGACTGTGAACTCTGACAACATAGCCAGCTATTGGAGCTTAGTGCATGTAGCAAATAGCCACATTAACATATAAACACATCTCATTAAGCTGCATTTCAATATACAAATGAGCCATTGTTGAAGTAACATTGGCAAAGGCATGACTAAAGCAATGCAGTCTCAGAGTATCTGAGGCATATTCACAGTGATACAATGACATCATATTGCATATGGAGTATGTGCAGATACACCACAATATCGCAAGCCTGACCCATTATCCAGCCTTAGTGCATCTTTCCTCAGGTCTTCAGGATTTCCATGTTTGAGCTCACATGAGTGAATTAAGATGACTGAACCTCTGATTCACTCACCTATGCTCAATTAGGGAAATCCTCAAGTCCTGAATGGTTAGTGATCTCTGAGGGCATGGGATGAGAACCACTGTCTGAATGAACAAATAAATATTCCTATTCACTTAAATGGGTCTTTTAACCCCTTGAATGGAGTTTAGCACTGCATTAGTTTTGTGGTGTTTATCAGCGTTAGTCCTCAAAGCAGACCAACAGGTCAGGTTTTCATAATATCCCTGCTTCACCGGTGAATAATCAGTGGCTTCAGTGATAGTGGTTGTTTATGCCTTTTAATGTCTTGAAAACCTGGCCTGTTGGAGTGCCCCAAGGACTGGAGATGAGAAGAACTGTATTACAGACCTCTAGCAGTCAAAAGTTTAACTCCTTGAAAGCCAGAGAGGTATACAAAGCATTGCATTGCAATGCGTTGAATACCTCTCTGGCCCTTTAGGGTTAAGGAGCTGACTCAAATCGATGGGAATTTTGGGAGTTTATATTTCTCCCCTCTGGTACAGTTGTTTTTCTACAGAATTACTGTCCTTTTCATTGCGCATATGGCCAGTTCTCTAATATAAGGGTCAGAGTTTAATTTGATAAGGCAAGATATCAACTGCCTTATCTATCGAGTGAAAGAGGCACAATCCTGGAGCCAGTGGCATAACTATAGGGGTCGCACCTGTGACCGGGCCCATGCACTCCAGGAGCCCGGCCGCCCCCTGCAACCCCCCCACCTGGCGCCCTCAATCTCCCTCCAGTACTCTAGTAATGCAGAGCGCTGGGAGATTACATCATCTCCCAGCGCTCTGCATTACTAAGGGGTCAGCGTGAGAGCTTCAGGTAAAAGATGGGGGCATTGTGGAGACTGAAAGGTATTGTGGAGGGGTTCAATGTGGTCAAGGGGGGCCAGTGTGGTGGTGGTGGGGCCCATGATACCTCTTGCACCAGGACCCGGGCGCTTCTAGTTACGCCTCTGCCTGGAGCACATCAACTGCATTATGGTGGTGGGGGGGTGGGGGTTAGGAAAGTTCCAGAAATGTGCATAGTTTAAATGTGTCTTTTAACCCCTTGAATGATAGCAAGGTCGCCAATGCATTGCTTCATAATGTGCTGGAGGCCTCTCTATCAGTTAAGGGTTTCAACGCGGCATTTAAATGAATGAGAATTTTCATCCCCCCCAATGGGGAAGCTGGTTTACTCCAGGATTGCACCTCTTTATTTTAAAAGGATAGTAATACTTAATTTTGAAGAGATATGTATTTGCAACCTGTTGAGTAAAACAAGGATACTGCAACTGCTGAATGGTGCTTTATTTGAAAGTTATTGCAGCTCAAACATGCAATTTCTGCATGCAGTACTTCCATGGATGAAATGTTACAGTGGTAACGTTGCTACACCATCCAATGGACAGCTCTGGTCAGTTAACTAAAAACTACCATAGGCTGCTGTAGCAACAGCACACTGTAACACTGCAGGCCATCGAGATACTGCACCTAAAAAAGGCAAGTTTAACCTGCAGTAACCTTTGAATGACACATCTCTCAGAAGTGGCAGTACTCTTGTTTCACTAAGTATGACCTTCATCAAGCCGAAGCCGAGGACTGAAACGTTCCAGACATGTTTATATTTTTATTTATGGGATTTTGGCTATAATATAGTTCTTTTTGATACCTTTCTTGTGAATGCATCTAATTTATATATATATATATATATATATATATATATATATATATATATATATAAATATATATTTAATCATTACTATCCTTTTAGTGAATGGGACCAATATTAATAAGATTTCAGACCTCAGCACATTCTGAGCTTAATACCATATCTTTATTTAACATTATTGCACTACGCACTGCACTACACAATTGAACGCTGTGTTTAGAGTTAATAGGATAATACTCATATTTTATTAAGTTTGATGGCACCAGTGCTGTACTGTGCTATTTGATGGGTCACAAAATATACACTGTTTCTTCTGCATCTTGTTTAATACATGATGTTAACAAGGTCACAGAGGAAAGGAACAATCCAGTATACTCACAGATCACCCCATTGTGTTCTCCTTGGTGCAAATGGTGTTAAGGGCAGCATTTTTTGTATAAATAGCTCAGTAAATTGGTGTTATACAGGTGTATATGGCTAGGAAATTCATTCCAGCTTTTGTGTCTGAATTTCATTGTATTCATACTTTCCCCCAATGCCTATGGTACTTCCTCTACTTAGAACACATCTGCTTTTATTTTTATTGTAGGGATATTATTCTGTAAACCACCTCTGTATACCATGGATCAACTAATTCCCCGGGCAGTGATCATTAAATGAATACATGGAAAATATTTCAAAGTTAAGTTTTTCTATAAAATAATTCAATATGAAATGAAGGCGTTTGATATCACTACAGTTAACTGAAGGAGATCAAGGATTGTCAACATTTAACACTTTGTGTGCCAGAAGGGTAGGCAACGCATTGCAGAGCAATGCATTATGTATTTCTCTGGCTCTCAAAGGGTTAAAGGACAGTATCACCTAAAACTAGTAGGGTTCGTATCCTTTTAGAGATCATGAATGTATTCCTAGCCATTTTTTAAACATACATATATGACAAAACAAAATGACCATTTAAGATGTGCCTTTTTATACAAACTCCTAATAAGTGATGTGCACTGCATGCAAGAGTCCCTGTGAACTGAAAGGAAGTGCTCTAATCTCATAGCAATGATCAGTGTTTAAGACCTTGATGTCCAATATGTGACCCACAGGCCCAGTCCTACCTGCTTGATCCCAGGGTGTGGCACACCTGAAATTTGTAACAAAATATTTTTGTATCTAATTACCTATCATACACGAATTAGTAGAAAAGTAAAGCCTAACCCCCTGCCTACCGCTAGAGTACAGTTCAAGAGCGTGTGTGCGGACGGTCCCTAAGGGGTTAATAACAAATGTAGCCTTTAGCCTCTCTACACAGATATTAGAATTACTGTATCAAAGAAAATGAACAACAAGCTAGCTAGGAGTATATAATGTTTGAATGGATTTGAAAACCTGTATTTTTGGTAACGATGAGGGAGATTTATGAATAAAAGTGGAGTTAATAGAAAAGAAGTGTTAAAATGGCTGTAAGATTGTCTCTGGCAGTTATAAAAGATTAATGACAGTTTAGGCGGATATAACGCAGTGTAGGACTATTTTTTATTTTTTTTTAGTGAAATAAGGAAGTTTGTAAAAAGTAGTGCAGCAAATTTACAAAGAAATGTTGCTATCTGCAACAATTTAGCGACAGAATTTTTGCCAGATATCTAAGGTTTTGTCTAACCTGTTCTTATTCTTTACTGTCACCACATTTATAAATGTACCAATACCCACACTCATAATAAGGAATAAGGATATTTTAACCCCTTAAGGACCATTGACGTGCCAGGACCATCACGGCGGCCCAGCACTTAAGGACCAGTGACGGTCCTGGCACGGCATGGAGTTCAGGGCTCCCGGCGTGGCTGCACGCCGCTCCGGAAGCCCTGAACTGGAAGTTAAAAAAACCCAAAAAACCCTGTGGTCCTCAAGTGCCAGCCACGCGTGTGTGCGCCGGTCCTTAAGGGGTTAAGGATCTGTTCACAAAAACAAACACGAACACTTTTTATAAATCTCCCCCAATGTTCCTTTAAATAAAAATGGCATATTTGTACAATGAAGATTTGAATATTACAGAGGTCCCCCGAAACTGTTTGTGTGCATGATGACCAACAGATTTAAAGGATTATCTTTATTAAAGTAATTGCCTTATAAGGCAATTATTCTTCTCTACGGAAGTAGTTAAGAGATTCAAGGGCTTGAGAGACCAAAAATTTTGAACAATGCATCTCATGCATCCATAACGGTGACCAAGATATCTATTTCTGGTCAGATTAAGGAGCCAAGAGATTGCCTGTAACAGATATTTTCAGAGTCATAAAGCTAGGGCTGGATTTCACAAGTTCCAACGGGGGACATAAGGATTCGGAAATAATCTCCTGGAATGCTTTTTAGTTGAAGATACTCCCTTTGGAACCTTTGGAAAGATCACTGTGTGACCTGATCTGAGTGCAATCCTGGACTGAAAACTAGTTGCTACTAGCTTTTATAACTCTTTGCGTGCCGGAGAGGTGTTAAAGTAAAGTGTTGGACACCCTCTGGCACTCAAAGGGTTTACCTTATATGCTAGAACTGGCCAGTAATGGATTTGAATTGCAGCTAGATTTGATGTACAGCTTAACATCTCACTAAACAAACACAGATTGTTCGTTAGCTAATTGAGTGACAAACAGTTCAACACATACTATCATTTAATGACCTGTAGTGAACTATGGAATTGGAATACTCGTTACACTTAAAGTGGACCTGCCATCTTGGTTTCACGTTGTTTTACAGAGAATTAAAATCTGCTTATATGTTGTAGTAGACATTTTTTCTGTAAAATAAATAGTTTTTAAGAAATTAACCGTTATTTTTTGATGACGCAGTGTGGCACCTTATGTTAATTATGTGCATAATATGCTAATCACTTATATTTGAGGTCTGACTTATTTCGGTACTATTAGAATGCCTCACTGGATGGGTTCTGCGCCAATTTATTTATAGCTGTGTGTGTAGTAATACTGACCCAGTGATAACATAATTACAATAAAAGCCCCGTTGTTCCACCGGCACAAAAATGTTACTTATCCTATATAATAATTCACTAGGATGTTTGTCAGAAGCTGCCATGCGCAGCAGAGACTGCCCGAATGCACGGAATTCTGGGAGTTCTGTGCTGGGAGCATTCTGTGCTTTCGGCCAGTCTCTACAGTGCATGACTTTATCGGCGGCAGGATGTGGAGCAGGACTGACCTCTTAACCGTTTGAGTGCCAGAGGGGTACGCAACGCATTGCAAAGCAATGCGTTGCGTACCCCTCTGGCACTTCAAGGGTTAATATCATCCGGACCTTGGCCCATGTACACTGGCTTTTACACTAGTATTAAAATAAATGATTAGTACAACAACATGTACTCAGTTTGTAGTTCTCTTTAAAATGAATGTAACTTTTCTTAGTCAGGTCTACTTTAACACTTTCTATCATTTGTATCCTATGAAGAAAGACCATGATGTGTTCGGAGTGATTTTCTGTTCACAGTTGATATGTCTAGTCTAAAAACATAAAATTGAACACATTCAGAAGTGTCTTAACCCTTTGAGTGCCAGAGCAGTATCCAAAGGATTGTGTTGCAATGCGATGGAAATACTCTGGCGCTCATAGAGTTATAATAAGAGTCCTGTATAGGCAAAGTACATGTATCCACACTTTCTAAGGCTTATGTATCAAAAGCAGGAATTGTTTCCATGCTTTTACCCTTTGAGTGCCAGAGGCGGATGTTCTGTACATCGCTTGCACTCAAGGGGTTAACCTCTTGGGCTCTAGAGATGTTGGGGATGATGTACTAAACAGAACCGAAGCAATTTTGGCACAAATCAACTGAACCATTAGGAACAAATTAAAGTTCACTCAAAATTCCCATTGAGTTAAATGGGGATTTTAACTCCTTGAATTCTTGACATGTCCCAGATCAAGGTATTGGAAACCTCGGGTTTAAATCAAATGGAATTTGTAGTTGTCCCTTATGGTGCTATTGGTTTGTCACAGAATTGTTTCATTTCTTGGTATATCAGCCTCTTTGTATGGGAGAGATATTGAGCATGCAAGGTTTAATTGCTGTGCTATCAATCAGGATATTACAGCCAGGCTGGTGTTAAGGATGGATGGAACGAGCAACAACCTATTTAAGTGCATCTATTTTCTACTTCATGTACCCTGTGCATCAGTTTCTCTGGTTACTAGTACTACATTGCAAGCGACAAACAGAACAGGGAGTCTTATGTAATGTAATGTAATGTAAACGGGACAAATTCTAGGACAAGCCAACAGCATCATAGTGGAGAAATAAAACTTCCCATTAAGAGAATGTGGCTTCACAATGCATTGCACACAGATGTCTCAGTTGGTTAAAGGGATAGTGATGTCAGAAAAAAGTATTAACTATATGGTCGATACAACTAAAAGAGAGTACTTGCACTTATTTGCATCTCTAAAATCGTTATGGTTTGAGATATATAGGAAAATAAAATTCTCCGCTCCCTCCCCTTTCTGCTTGACAAGCTGTAAAGCTGTCAGAAACAGATTCTGGTCGCTTGACCAGACACGGCTCTTCAGCAGCGCCGATAAAACGATATCTAAAGATAAATACTTCATCGGAATGGTCTACAACGTGTGCTTGCAAACCAGGCACACCGTGTAGACCATTCCAATTAAGTATTTATTTTTAGGTATTGCTATGTCTGCACTGCTGAAGAGCCGCCGCCTGATTCAGGAACCATAATCTGCTTCTGACAGCTTTACAGCTTGTCAAGCAGAAAGGGGAGGGAGCGGAGAACTTTATTTTCCTATATATCTCAAATTATAACGGTTTTAGAGATACAAATAAGTGCAGATACTCTCTTTTAATTGTATCTACCATACAGTTAATAGTTTTTTTCTGACATTACTATCCCTTTAAGACACCAGCTGTAGAATCTGTTCACACCACAAGGTCACAGGTTCTAGTCCCAGCACAATTGACTCAGCCTTTCATCCTTCTGAGGTAGATAAAATGCGTTCAATTAAACTGGGTAATAATATCTATACCCTCAGGACATACTTGAAAATGAGAGACAATCTCAATGTATCCTTCCTGGTACAATAATTTGATATAATTATTATTATTTAAGGGTTTAAAAGCCCCATTTAAATAAATAGGATTTTTAATAATCATTATTTTTCCCCTATGGTGCACACAATATGTCCAATAATTTCTCCCTTTTATAGTGATCCATAATGCCCATTATCTCAAAATATATATTAGCATCATACGTAAGAAAATGTGAGGCTGACATAATAAGTGTAATGGAGTCTTTCTTGAGCAAACCAGCTGCAGCATAAGGTACAGATCTCCATTGATTTAGCTGGCGTTTTTAGCCTCTGGAATGCATCACATTGCTTAGCAATGCTTTGTCGACCTCTCCAGCATTCAAATGGTTAAAATTCCCAGTTAACCCTTTGAGTTAAATGAAGGGGGGTTGTTATTGATCCCCTATGGTCCATTTAGTTTAAGTCAGAAATACAGCATTTCCACTTAATACAGCAGCCTCTATGGTTAATGTTTTTAAGATATTGTACTATTAGCGTACATTGTTCATATTGCCCTTAACCCTTTGAATGCCAGAGGGGGTGTGCAACGCATTGCAAAGCAATGCGCTGCACGCCCCTCGGGCAATCAGAGGGTTAATTCATAAGACAAATGAGAAATGGGTTTGTCATCTAGCTGGTATCGATGTAGATATAAATAAACAAACGATATTTTCATTCTGACATTCATATATTCTAGGATTAATCCAACATAAATTCAAATGTTCATCCATTTTTTGCAAAAGTTGTATTAAATGCTATAATTAAACTCTAATACGTACCTGTACCCTTGGTTGGTTCTGGCATTTTATCAATAACTCTTTATTCCCAAAGAGTATTGTGCCTTCCAATAAAACTCAAAATCAATTTCTCAGCAGGCAGACAAACAAACAGTTGAGTGTGATGAAGTTCAGTATGAGAGCAGAAGGGGGAAAGCATTCCTCTGCTTTATATACGGCATCCAAGTATCAATCCAGTGGCACCTCCTCTGTTTACTATGCAGATATTCAGAAAATTGACAGTTATGGGAACTCTTCCATCTGTTGTCTGAACTGTCTGCTCTCTCAGCTTTTGGAAAGAATCTTTGTTGCATCTCATGTGGCCGATGAGAACATCTCAGAGGTTCTAAATTCAGCTGCTCGCATACATACACAGGAATCAGAAATGAGATTAAAGGCCAGAGAGACATCCCTGATGATGAATGCTCTTATGGATAATATCTTCTGTCAAGTACTTTAGGGTACCAGACACTGCTAACTGTTCAAACAGTGGTAAATGTACTGTTTAAAGTAAGGAAAATATTCATGGCAACTATGCATCTATATATATATAAATATGAAACTATATATATATATATATATATATATATAGAGAGAGAGAGAGAGAGAGAGAGAGAGAGAGAGAAAGGAAGAGAGAGAGAGAGAGAGAAAAGATTCTCATTAGGCAATTAGGCAAGCATTCATAGGACTTCTTAACTGACTAATATTTTTATTGGAAAATCAACGTTTCACTCTGGTAGAGACCTACTAGACCAAAACCTTGATTTGCCAATACATATATTTGGTTAAGAGGTCCTTTGAATATCTGCCTAATGAGAAGCTGTAAAACATTGAGAAGCACATGAGAGGTTGTCATTGAAGGTGTGTGCTGGGGCTACACAAAACTTTGGAGACATCTCTAGCATTCAAGGGGTTAAAACATTTCTTGTGACTGTGCAGTTAATTACAGACAAAAAACATTTTCTGGTTAGGGAAAATGAGTGGTGCTGGGGGTAGAGCCATGAGAGAAGTGGTGGTGTTGCCATAGGTGGGGCTGAGAGTGCCTTGGTGGCTTTGCCTACGGGAGTGTGAGATCTACCTCCAGTTCTCAGAGTGCAGAGAGCATTCTTGAGTTTATCAGTATCTGAGTAGTTGTGCCAATGAATGTAGGGTGCACTAGAGCACACCAGGCAATAAGATTAGGTAGCCACTAGCCTGCACTAAATGTCTTCACTGCATTTTCTGATGGCAAGGATATGATATGCTTTAGGATATTTCCTCTCTCTGAAAGGGACTAGTGGGCTAAAAGAGACTGCACCCTGGGTAGGATACCATTCCTATAGAGCCTGCTAATTTGTATTGCAGACTCCTTCCTAGTTGAGCGTCTCTGACTCCCAATCTACATATGCAAATTATCCTTGGGATTAGTCACCCCAAGGGTAATAAGGGAATTCAGCATTGGACCCCTTGCTCACAGTGGTTAGAGAGATCAGCTTCACCTCACTGATGAGGCCCAACAAGGCTGAACTGTATGTCTGGGTTTGGCTGTTTCTCTTGTTCAGAGAGGAATTGTCTGGCATTTCGTGGTTGGACTGCTGTAATGGTAGGACCATTATGATATACTTTAGGATGTTTCCTCTCTGTGAAAGGCTCTAGTGGGCTAAAAGAAACTGCACGCTGGGTAGGATACCATTCCTATAGAGCCTGCAAATTTGTATTGCAGGCTCATTCCTAGTTGAGTGTCTCTGACTCCCAATCTACATCTTGAGAATAGTTGTCATCTGTAACTTTACCTGTTTCTTCAGTATTGAATATAACACCTTCAGACTGGAGGACAGGTGGAAAAGGCTTATTAAAGATATTGTAAATAGGGTGAGCTGTAATACATAAAGACAGCTCCTCCTACTTAACAAAGATTGGCATATCACTGTCATTGCCACAAGAGATATGTAAGTCAGAGAGGAGTTAACCAACATCACCCTACCCTTTCTCTTTCTCCAACATATTACTGCTTCCCTTCTTCTTTGTCGTTATTTTGTTCCCTTATTTCTGTCCCGCTGATGCATCTACCCATCCCATTTTGTTTTTCCTTTCCATGCCTTATTCTCACAATCTCTTTAATTCTCCCACCACCACTGCTCCCATGCCCAATTCTCCCCCACAATCATATGCTGCCTGTCCTTTTCCACTTCTTTTTCCATAGATCTCTCCTGCCAACCTTTCACTTACCTAATATCTTCTCATACCATCATGCTTACCCATTCGTTTTGTTCTATTTCTTCTACAGGCCTCCTCTCTTACCCTCCTTCTTTCTAGCAACCTCATTTTCTTCTAGTTTCTCATTCCTGTCTACCTCCTCCTCTCCTTCCCATCCACCATTATGCCTCTCCCAATATCCTCTGACTCTTCAAGAACATTCTTCTTAGTAATTCTATTTTTTTACCTCTTCTCCTCATCCTTTTCTTTCTCTTATTCCACTCTTCTCGCACATTTTCAAGACTTCTTTCCTACAACCCTCCGCTACTCCATCCTCACTCGCCAACCTCATCTTACCCTCTCCAATCTAAAAGCCTTACCTATTTTCTCACCACTCGTATATCTTACAGCTACCTGTTTTATCAAATGACAGGATACAACTGTCCTATGCATTGGTCAAAAATAAGGAATATTTTTACTAGGCAGTGCACAGATAAAAATAGTTGAATATTTATGTAGCCTTTTATTTAATCCCTTTAAGGAAGTTTATTTGGTTTTTTTTCTTTGTTCCAATCCCACCCGCTACATTGTTTTTTTTCCATTTATCTACAATAAAATGTATACTTGCTGCTTATAGACACAACACAGCACAGGTAAGTGAAACAGGTCAGTCAAAGTAACAATCATTTAATAGTGTTAACTGTCCTAATGCTGCGGTTTTTGCACTGCTAACCTGGAGGTCTGGTTCAAAATATGAAGTCCCATCAACAGCTGATGAGCAGAGAACATGACACAACAACAAAAATTTGTTGTCAGTTACTGCTTGTAAGCTTTGATAAAGCGGTGTCTTTACAGCCACTAAATGCATAAGCGTTAAGCCTAAGAGTATATTTTAACAATTTTAAGATTTTATTTTAATAAAACTTTTTTGACAATATTTTGAAGCCTCCACCTATTCCATTTGGATTCTACACTGGTCCTGCATATGAACGGGGATGGGATAAACTCTCCATATGCATGAGAGTCAGAATTTTTGGTATCAAGATTCTGACAACTTGATCTTGTGAGTATACTATATTATAACTACTCTGATTAATGTGTGAATTACACGATTTGGCACTTCTTTTTCTTTTGTCTTTTTGGGAGTCTTTTGGGAGAGCCAGGATTGTGAGCGAGCTGCCTACAGAAGATCTGTTCTCCTGATACTGGATCTGGGGACTGTATAAATCTCCAGAAGTGTTTTGTGGTTGGATTGGACATAGGTCTTCTCCAGCTCACTATTTTTGTGAGTATGCAGCTTTAGGGTGAATGGTGGTGGTTTTAGGTTTTCAAGTCTGATACACACAAGGAGCACCCCCTTTTGTTTCTTTCCTTTGCACTAAGGTGACAAATAAAGACCCCCAAAAGTCCCTTTTATTTAAATGGGTGCAAATAAAGATCCCCAAAGGTCTAATTTATTTAAAAGGGGCTTTTAACTCCTTGGCTGTTAACGACGTCTCCAATACATTACAAACCAAATTCTTTGGAGCCATCTCAAGAAGTTGAAAGCTCAGTTAAATGACTGGGGATTTTAATTTGCATCAGTCTTACCAGTGGCGTAACAATAGGGGTCGCAGGGGTCACACCTGCGACCGGGCCCGTCACTCCAAGGGGCCCGGCCGCCCCCTGCGAACCCATCGCCACTCGCCCACAGCCCTGCCCGCAGCAGCTCAGCTGCTGTCCCGGCGCTCTAGTAATGCAGAGCGCTGGGAGATGACATCATCTCCCAGCGTTCTGCATAACTAAGAACAGCGCGAGAGGTGGAGGTAGGAGATACGCATGGGGCAACTTGAAGATGGGGGAGGGGGCCCGGGCCCGGCAGCAATTCCTGCACCAGGGCCCGGTGGCTTCTAGTTACGCCACTGAGTCTTACAGTGTTAATCTGGACCTAGCCCTGCCATAGAGATTTTCAGTACTTTGGAAGGTTCTAGTTCATGCTCCATACCCACTGTATCAAACTAATAATTTTATTGTGAAATAAGATCATACACTTGATACTGGGTTTATCACCGTACAAAGAATATTTTTAATAAAAACATGCATTTTTATACACCATACTTTATTTTCTATATATCTATAGATAAGGGTTGTATAGGTCTCTTGTGGTGCAGACAGTTGGGCCCCAATATTTTTTATATCCAGATCCAAATGTGATAAAAGCAAATCCCTTGATACCCAAGAAATATTAAAATGTTCATAGTACTCATTACTTGGCAGGACATTAAGTTGAAGGATATTCAGAGTACATGCAGAGCAGTGTACTGAGAAATCTATCTAAGCACTGTACCTGTTGCTGAATGCATTCTGTTCATGCCTCCTTACAATAGACAGCATTTTCAGTGAGTAAACCTACACAAATAAACCCTGAAGACATTCAGCAGAATGATGATAGAAGGCAGTTTGTTAATCTGAATTCTCCTGTTATAGACGGCAAGAGAGTCCTAATGAAAAAAATTAAGTGCATTATGTACAACACTGCTGTATGAGAGACAACTACCAGGGAAATGTTTTGGTTGGTAAGCAAATAAAAAGACAGCTATTTCTATAGGTATATTTTCATAAGTAATTCTTTTGCCACCAATCCTACTTGGTGGCATGCAATTCTCTTGCTTTCTGTTTCCACCTGCTGAGTGTATATGTACCAGAAGATGATCATTGATGTGATGTTACCAGGGCTGGTATTGGGCACTAATATTGTCTAAATACAATGTGTGCCCGTCCTATATTTTTATGGTTTTCTTAGACTATCCATGTTTGGGTTCATTTGAAGTAGTAGCAAAAACAAAAGGTTTTTGACTGATGTGTCCTCCTAGGCCTTACGTATGGGAGTGACATATGGACGCTGAATGCCAAAGCCATGCAAAAACTTAAGTTTACTCAGAGAAGGATGGAGCGGGGAATTCTAAACATAACAAAAAGAGACCAAAAAACACGTGCATGGACAGCAAACACAGGTCTATAACATCACTGAAAGAGTAAAGCGCCTGAAATGGAAATAAGCAGGCTACATAGCAAAAAGTTTCCCCTCCCACCCTTTTTACCTAGTGTAAGCCATCTCTTCTCAGATGTGGAATCCAGTCCATAGACCAGACAGATAACAGAAGGGGACAATCTTCTTCCTATGAGAACAATGAAAGCCCTGCCACCCTTGACAAGTTTTTCAGGTTTTTCCCTTATCTTAATTGAAGATTGTCCCTCTCTGCAATCTACCTGGGCACCTCCCTTCTGCTCTGGCTGAACAGTGTTACATTAGTAAAAGCGGCGGGAGGGGGATACTTTGTCATTGAATTACTCTTGAACTACAACTCTGACAGAATTGAAATAACACTCTCCAAAGTCCAAATACTATGATGATTAATTAGAGCTTTTATTATGAAACATTACTATCCCTTTAAAGAGGGGATCTTCACTCTATCAGATTCCCTGCTAGAAGAGATTCCTGTACACAAATGACTTTTTGAATCTGTCAACAAACTTAAACATATATTTTTTTTTCAGCTGCAGAGACGCTTGTTGACACTTTGGGGAGAATGCACTAAAGTTCAATAAGGGGACAGGTTGGAGATATTGTGACATTTGTTTTGCTTACATCTCAACATTTGCAATAAAATGTCTTCGCCATTATATCCCTGTGAATATGCTGCAAATACATCAACGCCGCCATACTTTCACCCTGCCTAAGCCAGGTTTACAATTTTGCAGTGACTACTTCTACAGTGTCTCATTTACATAATTAAAACAGCTTAGTGAGCCACTGTCATATTCTTGTGGATGTGTATATGTTAATGTGGCACATTGTCATACACACTAGGCTCCTACAGCTACCTATGCTGTCGAACTTTACAGTCCCAACATCAGCTGAAGTTGGTGACGTTGGTATCTTCCCATAGTTTTCTATGGAGCCAGATGTAGCTGTTTATAGTGGAGAGCTGAGACAGAGGTTGTCCTCCTTTAACCTTCTGAGTGCTATAAGGATGTACATTACACAACCCTGTACCACTAAAAGGGTTATAACATTAATAATCCATTTACCTACTTCAGAGCTGATATTAACCACAGAGTGGATAGAGAAACTGAGAGAACCAACAGAGAAGCTCTTACATATAACAGCTTCTCTTCCAGTCCTGGACTTAAACATTTAATCAGCTGTTTGTAGTCCAATCAGCTGATTCCAGTACTGAGGACTCATTAGGCACTCCGTTATATGCAACAGCTTCTCTGACAATTATCTCAGTTACTATATGATCTGTGAAGCTCACAGAAACTGAAAGAATTTGCAGTTTCAATCATGTTACAACCCTTTCACTGCCACAGGAGTATACAATGCACTTTCATATGGGATTGAAAGGGTTAAAGGAGGGATTTGGTGTTCTTGTTGCTGAAATCTCAGCTAATCATCTCCGCTTCCCCACTTTCTCTCCCTAACACACTGTCAAGATTACACCAACCTTACGTGCTAATTATTAAAGTGACTCCTCATCTCCTTGCATAACTAATACATGGTGTATATGGCTCAGTTTATCATATTCTCCATGGCAAAGTATCTTTAGACTGTGTTCACCAAACATCACTAGGCAAATTTCTCCATATCATCACGCCTTAGTGCATCTCAGGCTGAGATGAAAGAGAAATCCTATACTTTATTTTGATAGAAATGGGAATCCAGCATTCCACCCTAGAAGGCATATCAATAAATTGAGAAACCTACCAGCCATTGTGAAATTTAGTCAAATAATGAGTTAACATTGACATCAACATGCCACCTACTCAACCTTTCACATCCACTGGCATAGTGATCAGCATTACACCAGGTACAGAAATAACAAAGCCTTGCGAACCAGAGGGCCAACAGATCTCAAATGCTCCCTTGTCTACACCAGAAAATGATGGTAAAATCAATAGAGAGATGGAATGCAACCTGGAAACCTGTTTATTAATATATCAACATACCAAAATGGGAGAGGCTCTGAGGATGAACAGAAGGGCAATGGCTTGTTCCACAGTTAGTCATCACTCAGAAGCATCACATTTTAGCTCTCTAGTGCCATTAGAGAGGAGAAAGTTCCACATGTATATTAGACAAACCCCTTTCAAAAGGGCAGTCCAGTTGAAAATGCCAGTCAAGTCCTCTCTGGATGGGAACACCAGGCAATCCCAGATGACTGTTTTTGGACTTGTGGGGCCTTGTCAATTAGGTACAGGTGGCTTTCCTAGACACTGAGAGCAAGAGGTCCACATCTGGATTACCCTTTACCCTTAGGGAGACCCCCTAAGAGTTTTCAAATTACATACTAAAAGGTAAGATGCTCTGAGGGCAAACAAAAAGCACAATGACTTGTTCTACAGCTAGTCACTGTCCAAAATGTGGGAGGCTCTGAAGACAAATAAAAGCACTATGACTTGTTCTATAGATAGTTACCTCTCTAATGTCATTACAGATAAGACATTTCCATTAATATATTAGAATAATCCCACCCAGAAGGTCAGTCCAATTCAAAAATGAAGGGCAAATCCCCTCTGCAAGGGAACACCAGCTAACCCCAGTCATACATTTTTGCCTTGTTAGGCCTCATCAGTGACATCTGGCTTCCCTAGGTACTGAGAGCAAGGGGTCCACATCTCGATTACCCTTTACTCATAGGGAGAACCCTTAACCCTTTCAGTGCAAGAGGGATATGCAACGCATTAAACGTATTCAAAATACATACAAAAATGCGAGATTCTAATCTTGCCCAGTGGGGAATTGCCTGTGATTTTGGAATTGTTGGAACACACAGACCTGTACAGTTGTTTCTTCCTACCTCTTCAGCCAACCATCACATTGTTTCATCTTTTCATGGCCATATTGTGCATTTGGAGGGAAGATTGAAAAAACATAATGGTTTACTGAAGGAGCAGTGATCTCCTTCTGTGTCCATGACACTTGATCAGGCTGTTATTGATAGCCCAAGTTTTCTAGCAGTGAAGAGATCTGATTATTGGCTCCCTTTACTTTTGATTGCACTTAACTGTTTGCTGTGCATAGTATCTCAATCACAAAAAATCACAGACCACATTGTCAGTATTAACATTGCACTTATATATGCTCACTTGATGGACATCCTAATTCTAATAATTCTAATTCTATAAATGATAACAGTGTCATAAAAACATTGAATTCTACAGTGAAACAAAATTGTCATATTGGTGTTTTGGTTCCCAGCAGAACTTTTATCAAGCTGCAAATTTCAAGGTGTAGTAACTTATGCCCTACTTAAAGGTCCTTTATGATAAAGGCCCAATCATAAAGAAATATATATAAATAAATATATATCATCATCATTTTCAGCCAACTTTGGTCATGTGCCTTTTGTTGCCACTGTGTGTCAACAAATTTGGGGAATTCATCTATCCATCTTGTATTTGCTGTTCTTCTTTGGCATTTAGTATTAAGTGGAATCCATTCAAAATTTCTTTCGATCCATCAGATCATCTTGCTCTATGGCCTGTCCATTTCTATTTCAGGCGTTTACCCCTTTCAATTACATCATAGACCTTTGTTTGCTGGCAATTCCACACACATTTTGCAGTCTCTTTTGTTTAGAATTCACCTCTCCATACTTCACTGTCTAAACTTAAAGGGCTAGTAATGTTTCATAATAAAATCAGCTCTATTTAATCATCATAGTATTTGGACTTTGGAGAGTGTTATTTCAATTCTGTCAGAGTTGTAGTTCAAGAGTAATTCAATGACAAAGTATCCCCCTCCCATCCCTTTTAATGATGTAACACTGCTCAGCCAGATCAGAAGGGAGGTGCCCAGGTAGATTGCAGAGAGGGACAATCTTCAATTAAGATAAGGGAAAAACCTGAAAAACTTGTCAAGGGGGGCAGGGCTTTCATTGTTCTCATAGGGAGAAGAGTGTCCTCTTCTGTTATCTGTCTGGTCTATGGATTGCATTCCACATCTGAGAAGAGATGCCTTACACTAGGTAAAAGGGGCGGGAGGGGAAACTTTGCTTTTGAATATCTCTCAAATCATAAAGGTTTGAGAGATAAGACTTATATCGTTCTTCATGTTTTTTTAATGCCTACAAAATAAAATAAAGATAAAACAAAGTATTACTATCCCTTTAAGGTTTTGGCATTCAGTGTCCATGTTTCACAGACATACGTAAGATCAAAAACTTTTTACTTCAGCCAGAGTGGTAAGACAGTGTTACTAACTTTTCGAAATGCTTGCCATTCCATTTTTATTCATCGCTCAATTTCTATCATGGTGTTTCCATCCGTTGACATTTCCTGTCCAAGGTATACACACTTGTCCACTTCTTCTAGTTCTAGTCCATCTATTGTGATTTTCCTTGGAATGGTAAATTTGTTAAACAAGACTTGCTTTTCTTGATATTCATCTTCAGGCTATTGGAAAAGAGTATGATATTGTCTGCAAATCGTAAGTTATGTAGGTATTCTCCATTTATCTTAAAGGGATAGTAACACTTCGTTTTAACTTTATTTTATTTCGTAGGCATTAAAAAAACATGAAGAATGATATAAGTCTTATCTCTCAAACCTTTATGGTTTATGAGATATTCACAAGCAAAGTTCCCCTCCCCACCCTTTTACCTAGTGTAAGCCATCTCTTCTCAGATGTGAGTCTGGTTGTATGACAGTACAGATAACAGAAGGGGACAATTTTCTTTGTATGAAAACAATGAAAGCCCTTCCCCCCTTGACAAGTTTTTCAGCTTTTTCCATTCTCTTAATTGAAGATTGTCCCTCTCTGCAGTCTACCTGGGCATCTCCCTTCTGATCTGGTTGAACAGGGGGGGGATACTTTGTTTGTGAATATCTCTTAAACCATAAAGGTTTCAGAGATAAGACTTATATCATTCTTCATGTTTTTTTAATGCCTACAAAATAAAATAAAGTTAAAACGAAGTATTACTATCCCTTTAAATCTTTTTTTGTCCTGATTTAGTTAAGCTGAAAATAGTTTTTGGGAAATTGTGCCTCCTTGTCAGATCCATTTTTCTCTAATGATCTGGACTTTATCATTGCTTAACTGTATTGATGCAGTTGCATTTTCTTATATTGATTGCAGGATATTGATGTCAGCTCTTTTTTGATATTCTTCTTCAGACCAAAATTAACAAATTTACCATTCCAAGGAAAATCATAGTAGATGGACTAGATCTAGAAGTGGACAAGTATGTTTACCATGGACAGGAAATGAGCATGGGAAGTGTCTACGATAGTATCAATAACTTTTTCATTGTGTGTTGAAATGTCTGCAACTGGAAGGTCTTCCATAAAATTCTTCAACTTCATCATCACAGTGGCTACATGTAGGGACATTAATTTGAATGACTTGAAGAACATATGGCGCGATGCAGGAAACGTGTGCAATCGCTATTTCCCATGTGAAAACCACTAGGGAATAGGTTTGCACATGATTTTGTTGAATTGCGCATGAAAGTTCAAGATTAGCGAATGGATGCGTATATTTATTTTTTTTGTGGGCGTGGCTAAGATTAACGAATCTGTGTGAGTAGAATAGCGAATGAGCCTAATGCAAGAACTGCTATTGCGAATGAATTTATACGTCTGTGTACCGTTGTCGTAAAATGGAATTTTTTTATGTGCAATTCAAGAAGTGTTCGGTATTTCGCTTCCTGGATTAGAACATGTGCAAAATCTATCTGCGCACAAAAATGCCTTTATCTGATGCGAATATTTCTTGCATCGTGCCAATAGTGACTGTTTTGTTTGGTAACACAGGAAGCGATTCTTTCTTAAATACTTTTTACTTTTACGACTGAGTCTGTCAGTCTTTTTAAAATATAAAAAAAAGGAGAACAGCATTGTATGCCATTCTACATCTGTACCACACACACACACACACACACACACACGGGCAGCAGTAAGGAAGAGTTATGCAAACATCCTCTGTCATTTAAATGGTTACACAGGAAGGGCAATACAGTGCCACTATTGCTAGTATGCACAGACATTTTATACATGTTTGTATGTGTGTGTGTAAAAGAATTTGCAAGGCATGATAGGCTGTTTCTTTGTTACCTGATCAACAAAAGAAAGTAGCACTTATAGGTACTCAGCCCATGCTAAAGTGAAGGGCACTGATGTAATTCAGATTGGGTTTCTTCTCTGTGTTATAGATAACACTGGGATAAATGCCAGTTAGGGTTGAAAGAATTTTTTTTGGCTTTGAAGAATCATGTGTGCAAGCCTGAGGGCTCGGTTTGATACAGAATCAGCATTACAATTCCTTTTTTAACCTCTTTATAAAATTAGTAGCAATTTTTTTAGGATGATAGTCAACTGTTATCAGCTTTTATGTAACGTGACTGCAATAATAGCATTATAAACTTCATTCACAAACTCAAAGACATTGTTTGCTATTCTCTAGATACAGCCACTGTGTTAAATATTACAATAATATGGATTGAAACACAAGCAATTAAAAACAATCAATTTAATTTCAGGCAACTGTACAAACAAATAAAATCAGGAACATGTGTCCAGTTACAGTGTGGTATTCCATAAACTCCTAGACGTCTTCCTGGCTATCTTTATTATTGTCCCAAAATGGCATAACTATTTGTCACAAAGGAGACATCCTGTTGGACACTAAAATAATGGATGTATTTACAATCTTTTAAAGTGATAAGGGGTGTTGGCATATGCACAAATGTTTACTTTAATTTTTTATGTCAATTTTAATAATAATAATAATAATAATAATAATAATAATAATAACACACATTCAGTATGTTAATATAAAAAAACCAGTGTCAAATACTCACTAATGGGACATTAAAAAAATTAAGCATAAAACCATTACTCCATTCCACCGTTCTCCTCTATCTTGGTTCTATATAGAACTATTGATGGAGGTTAAAGCCATACCATCGGTAATCAGGATCTTTATAGTCCTGATGGGAACTCTTTCTACCATCCAACCCCAATAATTAAACGTGTCGTGAGATGGTAATGAGTTTGTATTTTGCTTCTAGTTGTAAGAAGCTATAGAATATGTTGGCACTTTTTAAATGGATTATTATAATAACTAGTTACAAAGCCCGTATACACGGGCTGATCCGGAGTGTGGAGCCTGTCTGTGCTCCCTGCTCCGGGTCAGCAGCGGAGGCGCTGGGTGACAGTTTGTCACCCAGCAGCCTCCGCTACTGCCCTGGATCCAGGAGCAGACAGGCTGTCAGGCTTCCAGGGCGCCCAGCTCCAGATCAGCCCATTCTGCGGTCCCTACTGCGCATATGCTGTTACGCACACAGTAAGCAACACATTCTAGGGCTCTATGTTATAGGATAATGTGTAATTTTTTTTTTCTTGTGATATTAGTAGAATATTTACATGCATGTAATGCTTTGAGGTTTGGTTGCATAGTTTGGCTAAAATATGTTAACTCTAGACTGCCACACCATGGCAACAAAACTTTAAGCCAATCCTATCTAATCTGTTTACAATATAATATGGATAACATTCTACTCATTAATAGCTACATTACAGTTATTCCTTTAAAGAATTTCATTCACCTGCTATTTAGATGAACACCTGCAGTGATAAATGCAGCACAGGATGAGTTACATGTGTAGAACCTGCCTATGTTGTATTTTTAGCTGAACGAGGCTGTATAAGGACTGATAATTTCTTCATAAAATTACACTGGACACAAGACACGTTCTTTGTAAACCAAGATAATTGGAACTACAATACTACAGATGTCTATAAGTAGAATAAGGGATGTGGTGATGAGCATTGGTTGCATACACTGATGCAGGGGTATGGCAGAAGCCATGAGACTTGGGAAGACACAAATAAAGTTCTGGTCTTTTGACAAACCAGAGGTCTTTTGGCAGGCAGCAAACAAAGTAGTAGTGTGGAGCAAGTCTGTTGCCAGAATAGGACAACTTTCTGCATCCTTGCCCTGAGTACACAAAATCAAGCTGAAGTCAGTAACATGTGGCCACCACTCACCAGTAGACTAGCAGAGAGTGCATTTCCTGCAGAACCTACGGTGAGGTTCTCTGGAGCCACACGCCAGTAGAACAATAAGGCGAGCGATTTAATTTTTTCAGTGGCTGGGAAATCCAGCCAAGACAGTGGACATTGCCTTTTATACACTTTTTGCTGCCATCCTTGTGTACATAGACAAATGAAGGTTTGGAACAGTGTTGACACATTGACTTTTATTCACTAGGAACTCTGATTCCCTGCTTCCAAAAAGGTACATGCCCTTCCATTCCAATACCACACACTCTATTATATTATACTACACCATATACAACATGTTATACTAAACCATATACAACACAAGGAGCTTGGTTTTAAATGTTATAGTGTCCACCACTTCTTCCACCCCATAATATGTAAATCACGTGGTAGTCTCCAGGAGCTGTCCATAGATCAGGTGCTGAAATGTTCACATATCCACACTGAGAAAGTGAGAGGTAGGGAAACCAGGGGCAATAATGTTGGGCTGTAGGGGACACTAGAGGTTCCCCTCCTGTGTCTCCACAATAGTCTTTGGGGGGGAATATCACCATAGTGCTGGACACCAGGGTGTAGGCAAAATGTAGTGCCTTCCTAGAAATGTACATGGCAAATGGCTCCTGCCTGTAATATTCAGGTAACCCAAAAGTATATACAATTGAAGGTCTTTGACCAGGGCAGTTGTCTTTTCTCAGAGGCCATAAATAGGATTAAAAAAATCTAGGCTGGAATTCTGATAAGTTCAACCCTAGGAAAGCATTCTGTGCTTGATTCGAAAAGTTCAAGAGGACATGCCCAGTTGGTTCTGCAGGACAAACACATCATTCAAAATATGGATCTCTGGGACTGGGTTTTTATAACACAGTTGTTTCACCCAGTGACTGATGTTGTTCCAGCAATGCTGATTTGTTTGGTTTGATACAGCTGTACCAGTGGTTCTCTGGTGTAAAAAAATGTTTTCCAGCCTACAAAATGGCAATATGTTTCTGCATCAACATTTTACTTTTTCACATGTACGATTTCTTACAATCGTTCTTATATCTCTACATTAAATGAAATGCAAGAATATGGACTTTCTTAGGCAAGGGAGTGAGGAAAAGGAGAGGAAAGGGGATAGCTAGGTCTCAAAATCAACAGACTCTTACTCACACTCCAAATCACCTCTCAGTCATTTAAGGTTTATTAATCCTGAAGATATACCCACAATATAGTAATGCTGGGCTTTCCATTAGAAACATTATACAAGGGCAGCCATGTCACAATTTGCATAATTTTGCTGAGGCCTAGCACAGCACATCTATACTGAAGACAAGTTTTCAATTTGGGAAGTACCCCTTGTCTGTGTCCCTCAGGGGTACTAATATCACAGCTTGAGATAACAGATTCCATGCCATCTACCAGAAAAGGCTAGCTACACCGTATTAGCAAGGTTGTAGTTTTAAAGGGATACTAATACTTTGTTTTAACTTTATTTTATTTTGAAGGCATTAAAAAAACATGAAGAATGATATAAATCTTATCTCTCAAACCTTTTTGGTTTGAGAGATATTCACAAGAAAAGTTTCCCCTCCCACCCCTTTTACCTAGTGTAAGCCATCTCTTCTCAGATGTGGAATCTGGTTGGAAGACCAGACAGATAACAGAAGGGGACAATCTTCTTCCTATGAGAACAATGAAAGCCCTGTCCCCCTTGACCAGTTTTTCAGGTTTTTCCCTTATCTTAATTGAAGATTGTCCCTCTCTGCAATCTACCTGGGCACCTCCCTTCTGCTCTGGCTGAACAGTGTTACATCAGTAAAAGGGGCGGGAGGGGGACACTTTGTCATTGATTTACTCTGGAACTGCAACTCTGACAGAATTGAAATAACACTCTCCAAAGTCCAAATACTATGATGATTAATTAGAGCTGCTTTTATTATGAAACATTACTATCCCTTTAACTGCTTGGGTACGTTAACATGTGTTGGCCCCTTCTCTGGCACTCTGAGTGAGCTAAACATCTTCAAAGCATTGCAACACATCTTAAATCCAAGAGGTTAGGTAACAGATAATTTATAAATATAATCTTGATTGATTTTCTCAGAAAATGTAATTTAAAGAGAGAAAATAAAATAATATTTACTAATTTATATTCCTTTTTGTACAGCAGATGGTTCCTTCTCTAAAAATATACCCCCTCCCCCCCTCTGGAGACAGAGCAGGAGCTTAAGGTCTTAGCAGAATAGAACTATATCAATACAAACATGAGACCAAATGAGGCCTTACAGCATTCATCTATAATGTGATCATGCCTTTGTTATTACAAGCTCACTGGCTGATACAGTTTTGTCTGTGCGGGATTATTTTAGGTACATTGTAAAGTCAAGTAGAAAGCCTGGGAGCCCCCTACTGGCAGTAATATAGTAACTTTGCTTTCTATCAGTCTAGTTAATGGTTTATGACAATGGTTCTCATTGGGAAATTTTGTTTCATTAAGTGCAAGTGTTTTTTTTCCTTATGATATGGTTGGTTTGCCTTAGAATTGCACAACTTTCCTTAGTACAATCAATCCCTTGTCCTATGAACCCCCTTGTACTTATTCTGGGAATCTGGATTTCATGGAACTCAGTTTGAGGACACATTTTTCTACATGAAACAGAAATATCAATTAGAACAGCAAAAACTAATGTATATTCGGTATAACGTTAATTGATATTACCTTGGGTTGTACATCTTGGAGATATGTCTTGCATTAAAGAGATTCAACCCTTCTCATGCCAGAGGAGTGCACAACACATTGCAGAGCAATGCTTTGCCCACCCACCTCCAGTACTCCAAGGGTTAAAAAATAAATAGAAATAAAATAAATAAATAAATAATAATAGAAATAAAAAATAACCAAAGAGATAATTAAGATAAAGAATGTAGTAAAACATTTTTTATACTTCTCTATTTATATTTTTCAATGACACCAGTGTAGTTTAAGCTTAGTTACCTCTAAAATGTGTACTCTCCCCTGACATGATTGGTCATGTGAGAAATTACAGTATTCTGATGGGTAGAATCCAGATCGCAGCTACAAAGTATATGGGGCATAGCGGTTTACTTTTCATTTGAAGTAGACTTTCAACTCCTGAAGAGGAAGTCACAACTTATGACAATAAGTTCATTTGCAATGTCTTTCAAAGTCACTTATATGTTATGTTAACCATTATGATAATAATTTATGAGAAAATTAGCTTTATTTATGAGTCAGTTTATGCAAGGTAGTCATTACTGGCTAGAACACCAGTGCATCAGATACTAACATTCCACACTGCTCTCCTTCCCAACTGCCACTTCCTCGTGCTCTTCCTTCTTCCCTCCTATCTATGTATTAATGTAGTACACATAAGACACATCTCTACAGTCAAAAAAACAAAATTAGTTGGTATATTTTAACCCTCTGAATGCTGGATCAAGAGGGAGTGGTCGTGAAGAAGAATATCAGTGTAGAATATTAGTGTTTGTACAAGCAATTTTAGCAGAAGGATGTATTGCCCACTTAATGCAACATCAATAGACCTTATTCCTCAAAACCAGAGGGTGAGATTCATTAAGGGGTGATAAAGAGGTGTTAAATAGGAGCTAACTTCTCCAGTTTATCACTTCTCCAATTTCTATGTTATTCTATGGTTCTATGTTATTCAGCTTTGGAAATCTTAGAGAATAGGCTCTATAGAATAACATAGGAACTGAAAGGTGATAAATTGGAGGGTGGAGATTCACTAAGATGTTATAAAGAGGTGATAGACAGGTGATAAGGTGGAGATGATTTCTCCAGTGATGTCATTTCTCCAGTTCCTATGTTATTCTATTGAGCCTATTCACTAAGACCTCCAAAGCTGTAGAAATCTTAGTGCATTGGCTCCATAGAATAACAGAGGAACAAGAGAAGTGATATCACTGGAGAAGTCATCTCCACTTTATCACCTCTTTATCACCACTTAATGAATCTCCCCTGAGAAGTCTTCTCCGCTTTATCACAGCTTAGTAAATCGCCCCCCAGGAGTAATACTGGAGCACACCAACTGCATCATAGATTTTAAATGAAAACTCTGAAAATTCTGATTACTTTAAACAGGGCTTTTAACCTCTTCATAGCTGGATGAATAAGGCCTACTTGGTGTGCATGCCTCCCATTTGCTTCACAATTGGCATGTGGCATGTTATGTGTATGTTTCAGAATTTTCAGTCCATGAGATTTATTTCCCTATTTCAACCTAACAGGTCAATTCACCATGTAGTAGTATTAGTAATATCTTATATTATCCAATGAACATTTTTGTAAGTATTATTATTATTATAATTATTATCATCATAGCTACAGTTTGGAGTTACAATTGCTCTAAATAAGTGAAGAGTGGAACACGGAGAATTTGGCCTTGTGTAAAGCTGAAGAACCACTGTAATGGGTGCAATTGACTGCAACTATGTGCATAGAAAATACATAAGAATTCACTAATTTTAGGTGCTAGTAAAAGTACTACACAGCAGGGGGTAGGATTGAGAAGGGGGCTAAGGGGGGGGGGGTGCAACAAGAAAGGACCAAGGGAAATAGGAAAAGGGATTGTGCCAGAAAAAAAAGCTGGAAAGAAGTGGCCTGACAAAGAAGGCAGGGAAGCAGGCCAGAGGAGATGGAGGAGAGTGGAGTAGGCTGGAGGAGATGGTAGGTAGAAGAGCAGGCCAAGGAGATGGAAGGAGGGGGTCTAGGTTGGAGGAGATGGTAGGTAGAAGAGCAGGCCAAGGAGATGGAAAGAGGGGGGTAGGTTGGAGGAGATGGTAGGTAGAAGAGCAGGCCAAGGAGATGGAAGGAGGGGGTCTAGGTTGGAGGAGATGGTAGGTAGAAGAGCAGGCCAAGGAGATGGAAAGAGGGGGGTAGGTTGGAGGAGATGGTAGGTAGAAGAGCAGGCCAAGGAGATGGAAGGAGGGGTGTAGGTTAAGAAGAGGGTGGACTGGATCAAGGTGATGACAGTGAAGTGCACCTGGGGCAAAAAAGAAAACATTACCAATGTGAGGTGGCAAAGCAGGAAGTGGAAGAAGTTTCCTACCTTGCTTAGACAATTGTCCTCTACAGGAACATGCTTTGAATCATTTCTAAAAAGGATTGAACTTTTTTTCCAAAGTGTAGAACCAAAACAGTTGTTTTGTCAGATGTGTTTTGGGTCTTGTGAAACAGCTTGTTCCTGACAAAAACAAATTCAAAGTAATTGGTGTGTTCATTTTTACAAAGTATGCGAGTATAGGAAAATATCTTGCACTTTCCCAGACAATGTCACAAACCAACCAACAATGTAGCAACAACTTATTCTTTGAAAAGCATGGTGAATTATTTAGACATGCAGATTTAGTTTATCTTTGCTTCACTAGATATAAAAAACTCCTGATTTTGTTATTCTTATTTACACTTTTTTAAGGTAATGGTTGCTCTCCGTGCCTAAAGTGACTTCTTACACCTTTAGCCAAAAACTATTGAAAAAGTGGCAGTTAAAATGTAGAACACCTCTGGATAAGATCCATTATGGAGATGTAATTTGGTTTGTTGAGACCAATCTGGAGTGAGCTATTATATCCTTCTAGAAAGTTAGTCTCCATCTCAAATACATGTGCTTCATTACACAGAAAGTCGAAATAAAGTGCTGGGCTTCCCTTCAGACTCGAGAACTGGAGAGTGGTTAGAGCATGTAAGTAAGAGTATGAGCTGGCTTCCCTCTTCTCTTCCATGCCCCATTACCTCTTCAATGTCTCTTTCTCTCTATACCTCCTTGTCTCTTTTCTCCCACTGCCTCTCTCTCTCTAGCTCTCTCTCTCATCATCATGCCTTTCTCACCCATATCAATTAGTATGTGCATGTGTAAAAGTGCATGTTTATGTGACAACAACAGCTTTCTTAGTTGCGAGGTTTACCTGACAGCTGTTGAGGGCCTCAAACTTGGGAAGGCCTCATAATTTACTCTGTCAGGAGATGAACTGCACTGTTAAGAGTGGTGCCGGTCCTTAAAGGGATAGTAATGTTTCATAATAAAAGCAGCTCTAATTAATCATCATAGTATTTGGACTTTGGAGAGTATTATTTCAATTCTGTCAGAGTTATAGTTCAAGAGTAATTCAATGATAAAGTATCCCCCTCCCGCCCCTTTTACTGATGTAACACTGCTCAGCCAGAGCAGAAGTGAGGTGCCCAGGTAGACTGCAGAGAGGGACAATCTTCAATTAAGATAAGGGAAAAACCTGAAAAGCTTGTCAAGGGGGGCAGGGCCTTCATTGTTCTCATAGGAAGAAGACTGTCCCCTTCTGTTATCTGTCTGGTCTTACAACCAGATTCCACATCTGAGAAGAGATGGCTTAGACTAGGTAAAAGTGCCTACAAAATAAAATAAAGATAAAATAAAGTATTACTATCCCTTTAAGGGTTTTTTAAGATCTATTAAACTGGCCCACTAAAAGGTAACCACCTCTATAGTGTGTTTTTTTACTGATCAGGACCACAACAGATATCAACAATTTGACTTGATGTGTATTACAGGACAAATAAGATTTGTAATAGCTATCTACAAATATCTGTAATTACTGGTTTGAAATGTAATGCATTTTTTTAAACTTATTAAGTAGTTTAATAGGTGGCAGTGATCACCTACAATTTAAAAGGGTGCTTCTAAATGTTCCTATGTTGAGATATAATATAATACATTTGCAAGATCTAAGGTAATGTTATATGACAGGTCTTTCAATCTGGTGACCAAAGACCCAAAACCTACGAAATAATTTTATTTTATGATGTAGATTTTTATAGCGTCCAAACTATCAGAGTGTGAGTCTAGACAAAATCCATTCACCCCATGGCAAAACAGGAGCCCAATGCTATATGATAGGAGTTGTTTAATGTACAGTTGCAGAGCTTCTATTTTAGTAATTCTTCCTAGAAGCAATAAAATATTGACATCCTTTGAACACGTGCATCTTTGTAGCTCTAATGTATAGGATGACAGATTGCATAAAACATTCTTAGTAAGGACATTGAGAACTATTTTGCAACTAGATAAAAAAAATCTAAATACATGTTAAACAAATTAACTGTTTATTTTAGATGTGTTTGTTATTTGTAACAGCATTACTGGCAATGTATAAAACTGTTAAAAATAATACATATATACATTTAGAGTTATAATTTTAAAGTGTGGGTCAATGTACCTAAACAAAGACACCAAGATAATCATCCTGCATAGGTAAAAATTATATCAAGTAAAAAAGGAAATAAAAATGTAATCAAAAACATGATTTGGCTGTTTCCGGGCTGATTGTAAGCCCCTCAAATTCATATGAGATTATCTGGACAGGTATATCTTCAGGATAAAACCAAAACAGCTTTGGGATTAGGGAAGGGTAAACATTTTTGCCTAAAACCAAAATAGGCCAAAAAATATGGAACTTCCCACCTGGCAAAAAATTTCCCATGAAAAATGTCATTTCCCACCTTTTTCACCTACCTCATTGAATTGAAATCAGTGGTAAGACTGCATTTTTCCCCACTAAATGGCAGTTTTCTCTTCTTTTCTTGCAGACATATAAAAGGGTGTCAGGCTCTCACAGCATGTCAGTCTGTGTTTGTAAGAGGAGAAAGCAGCACGTTTTTGAGCTAGAGAAGATCGGCAAATAAAGGGGAATTGAAGTTTAGTTTAGTGAGTCTTTTAGGTGGGACATTTGTTCTCTGTATTAGGGGAGTCTGGGGGCACTCTAGGGGAGTAGAACAGAGGAAGGAGGTTGACACCAATATTTGGTGTGGCTGATTGGAAAGACACAGGCAGCTGGGATACGATTTGCTTGCTAATCTTGATGTTATTATTATATCTGTGTTGGACGTGTCTGGGGGTGTGAGAAGGGAGCAAAGTAGGTTGACCAGAAATACCCCAATTTTCAGTCTGACTTATTTGATTTGAATGACACAGGTAGCTTCAATCCAGTTTCCTTGCTTATCTTCTTGTTATTATCTCTTTGTTGGACACGTGTGGGGGGTGAGAGTGAGAAGGGAGCAAAGGAGGTTTACCTCAAATACCCCAACATTCTGTCTGACTGATTTGATTTGGAAAACACAGGCAGTTGTGGTCCAAGCAATTTCCTTGCTAAGCTTGCTTTTATTATCTCTGCGCTGGAGAAATCTGGGGAAAGAAGTTGTGGATTTTGTTTTTTAGTTATAATTTTCTTGGACATGGATGAGATAGAGTGAACAACTGTACAAAAAAATAGGTGACAGACAGCTGACTGGGACCTTGACCTGAGCTGTGTGACTGGGGCAGACTTGATAGCAGACGAGATTGAGAATTTTATGGAGGGCCAAGGCAAGACATCACACTCCATCAGTTTTGTTGTGTAATTTAGAGTAAAAACACGCACAGTAGTTGAGTAATGTCCAGCAAATGCATAAGGGGCAGGGGGAAAGGAGGAGTAGTGCAGAGACATGGGTGGAAAGTGGTAGTTCAAAAACTGACTGCAACAATGGTTGCTGCAGCAAGTGCAATAAATGATCATGATCCATCTCCTCCCAGGGAGAATGCAGTTTGTCAAGGTCCCACCAAATGTTCCACCACCACCAGCACCAATACTATAAAAAAAAAAAAAAAAAAAAAAAAAAAAAAAAATATATATATATATATATAGCTTAAAATATGAAGTCCTTTGCTACTAGCCAGACCTGAAAAGTTACTCGCCACTGCAAGCCAAAACATACCCACCAGGGCTGAATTTCTACTCGCCAGGGCTAAATTTTCACTCGCCATTGGTGAAGACGACGAGTTGCATTCTAGTATTGATGATGGCAATGGCAAAATGGAGGAAGATGTAGCAGATGACAGTGAGACAAACAAGTACCTAAATACCTCTCCTCAAAGTAGTAGTGAACTTTGTGAAAGTAAAAGTAAAAATAAATTGTTCAACCTCTAAAAGGTTAAAGAGGCGGGCAATGCTTAGTATGACCTTATGATGTCTAATGATGATGATGATGATGCAGAAATAGAATATATACCTCCAGCATTCTGCTCTTCTTCAGTTATAGATGAAGTTGAGAGTAAGATAGATGATAACATAGCCATAACATTAGCTGAAAGGCAAAGGCTCAGTCTTCCACAACTGAAAAGGAGCACTGTTCCTGTCTTTAAACTGTTTGAGAAAACCATTGGAAACTCTGATCCTGCACAAGCAAAGATGCCTAAAAGTACACAGTAATCTGTCAGTCATCATCAGCATCGTTACCACTCCCAAGTCCAAGCCCCACTCAGTCAGACATACTTGAGTGACCAGTACAACAACAACAGCAACACATATTATAATATCCATAACCTTAGCTATGATGAGTGCCTCTGCTGAACCTTTGACATCTAGTAGTAGTAGCAGTAGAATTGCAGCAGCATCTAGCTCCTGTAGTAGTAGTAGCCCCTCAGGAACCCCACAGTCCATGAAGTCTGTAGTACAGAGATACTTCACTTAGGATCAAAAAGTTAAGCATGTTGCTATCTGTTGTCTGTGCAAAAAGCACATGAGCAGGGGGAAAGCAAGTTCACACCTAGGCACCTCCTCAATGTGATCCCACCTGAAGCACAGCCACACGCATAACTGAGAGCTATACCAAGAACATATCCCAGGTTCCACAACTAGCAGCAGCAGAAGTACTCCAAAAATGTCCCAGGGCTCTGGGGCAGATAATAGAAGCAGTGATGTTGTTGATGTGTCAAAGAGAGTGTGCCACTGCCAACAGTTTGTTCATTCCAGATATCACCTATGGCTCCTACTGCATAGTTGTATGATGATTCTATGTTTGCTGTAGGTGATGAAAAGAGTCATAGAGTGCCTACACATACCGCCACCCCCCACCACCACCTTCAAGTGATGGCGTTAAAGAGATAGTAATACTTCGTTTTATCTTTATTTTATTTTGTAGGCATTAAAAAAACATGAAGAACAATATAAGTCTTATCTCGCAAACCTTTATGGTTTGAGAGATATTCACAAGCAAAGTTTCCCCTCCTGCCCCTTTTACCTAGTGTAAGCCATCTCTTCTCAGATGTGGAATCCAGTCCATAGACCAGACAGATAACAGCAGGGGACAATCTTCTTCCTATGAGAACAATGAAAGCCCTGCCCCCCTTGACAAGATTTTCAGCTTTTTCCCTTATCTTAATTGAAGATTGTCCCTTTCTGCAATCTACCTGGGCACCTCCGTTGTGATCTGGCTGAGCAGTGTTACATCAGTAAAAGGGGCGGGAGGGGGATACTTTGTCATTGAATTACTCTTGAACTATAAGTTTGACAGTATTGATATAACACTCTCCAAAGTTCAAATACTATGATGATTAATTAGAGCTGCTTTTATTATGAAACATTACTATCCCTTTAAAGCAATAAAGTTACACAGTTCTACAATGCACTGCCATCCCACACTTAATAAGTTCTTAGAATGAAGTCAAAACCTGCACAAACAATGTAAAAATACACATATGGAATAGTAAACTTGCAAAAATGTTGGTGGTTGATATCCTGCCCTTTTCTTTTGTTGAAAAGAGAGTATTTAAAGAACCAATGTCAGGTGCTACACCCTGCTGGAATACTCCAAGCAGCAGTTAATTTTCAAGGATGGTTGTGCCAATGTTACATAAGCAGTAAGTTAGTGTTGGGCAAAGGACAAAGGCACTCAGCCTGCTAACAACCTTTTCAAGGCATATGTTGTTGTAGGACTCACAACTTTGACTTTCAGCTATTTATTTCTCCACTTCAGGCCTTAGAAGAAGTTATAATGTTGCAGTCATGGGAAACAAATTAAAGAAAGAGTTTCTGTACTACACCTTACTCACCCAATGTAATGGTTTTGTAAGACACTCAGACCAGGAATAAAACAGTTTTATTAAAAGACTAGGAACACTGCCCACTACAGGCTAGTATGGAATGATTGGTAAATGATATACAGGTATATGTATGCCCTCTCAGGCCCAGTATATAGAGCAATAACAAATACTGTCACAGGACAGGCATAAATAAGAAGTATCAGTAGCAAATGGGTTAAAGTTCTAGGTAGGTAATCAGTCTCTGTTGTGGTGTGTTTGACAACGCCCAGTAGATGTTAAAAGTAGCAAGAGACTGTGGTGAAAGATGTGGAAGCACATTAGCAGTGAGGCAGAACTGACACACTCCCAGGTTAGGCAAGGAGAGGAGATACACTACACTCTGCGAGAGCTAGCACTATTGTTGAGCCATGGGCACCTGTGCGGTGACGTGACGGAGGGAATGCACAGTGCTAGAGCTGAGGGACCAGAGCCATTAGCACCCCTCCGGTGCAGTAACGGAGTCACAAACACTGCAAGTGCTGAATGGGACCAGAGCCAATAGCACCCTTCCGGTGCGGTAACGGAGTCACAAACACTGCAAGAGCTGAATGGAACCAGAGCCAATAGCACCCTTCCGGTGCAGTAACGGAACCCTGTATACTGCGAGAGCTGATGGAATCGCCCAATAGCACCACCCGGTGCGGTAACTGATACACTGCGCGTGGTAAGGGTTAAGCGGAAGTACAGTGTTAATGGAGGGCACAATGCTCTGCAAGTGTAACGAGGAGGCTCGGTATAATGGAGGCAACAGTGCTCAGCAAGTGTTAACAGAAAGACTCGGTATAACGGAGGCAACAGTGCTCTGCAAGTGTTAACGGACAGGCTCAGTATAACGGAGGCAACAGTGCTCTGCAAGTGTAACGGAAGGCCTAATATAACAGAGGCAACAGTGCTCTGCAAGTGTAACGGAAGGCCCAGTATACGGAGGCAACAGGCTCTGCAAGAGTTAACAGAATGTTCAGTCTGCACAAACACTGCTACTATGAAATTTCAGAATGTCGCCAAGCGACACAGGATCAGGATCGCAGCTGGAACACTCTCAGGATGTCAGGATAGCCGGAATCAGGTCACGGAGCAGGAACGTCAGCCAGGTCGGGTCAATCACGGAGCAGGAACGTCAGACAAGCCGGGTCAATCATGGAGCAGGAATGTCAGCCAGACCGGGTCAATCATGGAGCAGGAACCAATGAGCGTAGTCAGACGGGCCAAGTCAGTACACAGGAACGCAGGAACACAGCAACAGTAACACTGGTACAGGAACACCAAGAAAGGGCACCTGACAGGTGCCAGAGGCCCGGTATATGAAGGCCATACTGGGCGGGCCAAACAAGCTCAGCCAATGGGAGCGCACTACCGCAAAGAGTGACAGAGAGATCACGGAAACTGTGATACCCAATTAGTTTCAATCAGCAGTGCAAGGGTGCAAAAATAAATTAACCAGTTCAACGCTGCTGAGGAGTGATCTGAGTTACTTGTCACTAGGTTAAAACATAACCTTTATGTATTAATAATAAAATACCAAATAGGTTGTGTACAATTAAAATCGTGCAGTGTAAGCTGATATAGTTATGACACTCACACTCATTAAAAACAGATTGAATTTAGTATTGAGTATCCACTGACGAAGCCGCCTGTAGTGTGGTGAAACATGTAGGGAGTTTAAATGGTTAAATCATGCAGCTACCCACTTGAAATACTAAGCCCATACCGCTCTAGGGACGAGTTAAGAAGTAACTTGAGACTGCAACACACGGTCTTTCTCCTGTTTCACTTTCTAAGCAGACTTAGGGCTGTAGTTCCGGGAGAGGATTCTCCAAACTCGGGAGGTATCCAGCAGCGCTCGGCATTGTAAGCCCGAGCTGTAGGAACTTTATCTATCCTGTCCTTTTCTCTCTATATTGCACTATTAGGTGGCACCTGAAAATTGAGTTTGACCAACATAAGTAGAGATAGAGTTTTGAAACTAAGAAGGCAGGAGCTGTAAATATAAAAAAAAATATTTTCCAGCAAAATTAAAATATAAAAATCTGTTTTTAATGAGTGTGAGTGTCATAGCTATATTAGCTTACACTGCACGATTCTAATCATACACAACCTATCTGGTATTTAATTATTAATAAATAAATGTTATGTTTTAACCTAGTGAAAAGTAACTTAGATCACTCCTCTGCAGCGTTAAACTGGTTAATTTATTTTTGCGCCCTCGCACTGCCGAATGAAACTAATTTGGTGACTAAGGTCTAGTGCAGAAACCCTTTCATTAATTTGTATATATTTGTATATATACGCAGTAAAACTTGCTATAATTTAAAGTACCGTAAAATCAATTTCTTTGCAGTCATAGGAAACATATTAAAAAAAATTGGCAGTGGGAAAAAGGAAAAAACTTTTGCAGTGTCAAAAAGGAGAAAACTTTTGTAATAAAAACAAAACATTTTTGTTTTTTCTCGAAAAGTGATGCAGGAAAATTGAAGTTGAAAAACTCAACAAACTGATGAAAATAATGTCCCAAAAGGACATCATCAAGGCTTATGATGGCTATTTTGAAGCCCTCTGGTGGTCAGACTCCAATTGGTTAATCTCTTGCATTCTATTTGAGAAATAATTCAAAACCAAGAAAAAGACAGATACAGATTAATGGTACACAGTATGTGCCCAGTCAACACTATATCTATTATAAAGTGACCCGTTCAAAATCTTATATGTCGTTTTAAGTATACCATCAAAGATCGCTAATACTTAACTTTTAATAATAAACAACTAATCCTTAAAAACAATAGTCCGATTTTTTAACCCTTTATTAGTCTAGGTGCATCATAAAATAATCAAAACCTCCTATGGGTGAATCTTAGGCACTGTGACAAGTCACTGACAAACAGTTCTCCATAGAATGAGACAGAAACTGCTGAGTTATGCTGTCAAAACATTCAGGAAGTAAACGCACTGTAAAGTTACTTCCTGATTATTTGAACTTTAATAACATTTGAATAAAACAACTGACAGTTGTAGCAGTGTCCTTGTTTTACTCAGCAGGAAAAGCTCTATAAAATATAGGATTTCATAAAAAAATGCACTGTTCCTTTAACATGATGTTAGTCAGTACTATGTATTATAATGTTGGTCTATCCAGACAAAACTGATAATGTTCACATTCTAAATTCATTATTGTCAGGCTACTAGGGGTTAACAGAAGTTAATTAAAAGTATAGAAACATTTTTGATGAACAGAGCATTCCACTGACAGCAAAATAATTAGCACCACCATAAAATTTCAAGACTTCAATCTGCTCTATTACAAAAAAAGCTGTAATGATATTTTAATGAAGCTACTCCCACCAATGCGAGCAACATTATTTAACCCTTTAAGGACCTGAGGGGTAGCCAGCATATTGCTTCTCAATGTTTTGCATACCGCTCTGGTCTTTAACCCTTTGAGTTCCAAAGACGAATCCAACACATTGCGTTGCAATGTGTTGGATACCACTCTGGTGCTCAAATGGTTAACTCAACTGGAAAAACATTTCAAAAGATTTTTTTTTCATGAACTAATTTCCTGTCCCTTATTTTTTAAGCCTTTTTAAAGGAGAAATGCCCATGCTGATAACCATTTCATTAAGCAAAATGTAGAGCCTCTCTGATATCTTGCTTTGAATGGACATGTTAACACCTATCTATGACTGGAAAAATGACAGAAATTGAAACAAAATAGTTGTGTCTCTTTTTCTTTTTTCTTCATTAACCTAGTCCACGGTAAGATATAAAAAAAAAAAGAAGAAAAAAAACAGCTGACAGACATGTTGATAAATGTTTAAAGAGATTTAAATAGGATCATATTTTGGCAAGAACTCTCAATGTCAAATGGTTGCAATTGTTATGGCTGCATCTAAAGGAAAATAAATCTATGAGTTTTTGCCAGAGGCTGATCTGTAAAGGCCTCCTCACAGGGTAGGATTCAAAGTAACTGATATGATCATTTTTATATGGCACATTTTTGTACCTATTTTAAATACAGGGGGCCTTATGTATAAAGGCAAAGTGGAACTATTTGGGGGTACTATGGTGGACAAATAAGAATTCCCATTGAGGTAAAAAAAAAGTGTTAAAGACTTCGCTAGCATTCAAGGGGTTTTAAGCAGGATTTAAATCAGTCAGAGTTTTGGGAATGTTTATTTGTCCCCTATGGTTCAGTCGGTTTGCTCCAGAACTGTTCCATTTTATAGGGTAGGGTTGCCACAGGATTACCATATCATATGAAAACTGCCTGCTGCATTGATTCATGGGATCTATTGCAACCTAATACATAACCAGAGGTCTCAACTTCATCCCTAGCATCTAATTGGCTACTTGTATAAATAGATGCAGATGTTTTCCTGAAAATCACTACAGTTTTGCTTTTATACACATGCCCAAAAATATATTGGCAGCCTATTCAGCAACATTACACAAGCAGTGACCGTGAGTGTGATTGTTTAATGTGGCTGAGGAGGGGACCAGCCTAGAATGTCTTTAATTTATCCTCCAGGTTGCCTTAAAGCAGAACTAGTACCCCCTAATAATAACAATGCCACATTTACCTTACCATAGTTAGAAAAGCCTAATGCCCCATATTAATTTTTCCCTTGGTTCTTTGATTATGAGCACCAAAAACAAGAATATTGCCTTAGACTTTTATTAGTCACTAATCCTTTGGCAGTAAAGAAGCCCGTTCATGGCGTTTGCTGGTGACACTCGTAAAACATAACCTTTATTATGTTTAAATTAAAATGTTTAACGTATTTAGCTTCAATTGAAATAATGGGTATTAAGCTCTATTTAAAATAGTAAAATATAGTGAATACTAGCAAAGGGCTGCCTCTATATTGCGGCTAAACACTGTGCAATGCTTCACCTATGTACCTTTCTAAAAAAGTAGTTCAGTGATTTTTGTGTGTTACACTTTGAAATTAAAGGTCAACTTTTATGTACTTGACCAGTGTCCAAGATGTGTCTTTAAATGCTTTCTTGTATTTTGAAGCTTGTGTAGGGGGAAAAGAGTTAATGATAGGTTCCCAAATTCCACAGAAGGCCAGTCCATTCACTTCTAGGTACTGTAAAGAAAGTGTCCACTCTGAACATTTAACAGTATAGCTTGCCATTGCTGTAAATTTGGAGACTGGTTGCTTATCCAGTTTTACAATATAGATTTCAGAGCGGCCATGAGTAAGATATCATTAATTTTTTTTCTTTTGTGTTTTACCTTATTTATTTTATGAGTATACCAAGGAGGGCCTTTGGGGTGTTTCTGTTTAATTGTACTTTATAAGGAACATATCAAAAATGTATACCTCACAGCAGAATTTTATAATTGCTCCACAGTGGCAAAAAACAATTCAACAAATCTGTTTCAACTGTAAAACACTTGGGGCAGTTATTTGTGGGTATGGTTTTCATATGTTTGACTTTTTGGGGAACTGTATATGCATAGTGGGCTTGCATCTATAAGATGACATGAAAGTATACTGTGGGATTTGCTTTGAGATATCTATCAAAGAAACGTAACATTTCATCTGTTGTTAATTCCAGAAAACATTTAATGCAGCTATTAATGTCAGTTAGGTTATTTGTAACCAGTTTCATACATATCTCCCCTACTGAGATAATAGATGTGGACTGTGGAGCACCTGATTCTTTGTACTGAATTTATATAGCATACTAAAGCCATATCAATAATTTCCCTAGGGATTCCTGCAACCTTGTTGCATCACCTGGAAATTGACAAAGAGCTGTTTGTTTGAGATGTTATGTAAATCCCTCAGCATTTGAAAGTCTCTAACCATATTTGTGTGAGGATCTGTAACGTCTCCTGTGATTTCAATTCCTTTATGTCCCCAGTTAATAAAATAGCTATGTCCTTCTCTATGCTGAATGTCTATGTTACCTAGGAAAGGTAGGTGTGCAGAAACATATTTTGTCTTAAGGAGTAAATCATATAGAAATTGCCATGCTTTGCAGATATCATGAAACAGAGGGTTTAGTTTAATATGTGGTGAAAGTTATGAGGAGAGGGGCATGTAAGATATAGTATAGATTGAGAGGGAGTGCTAAACTTGGGTTCCTACCTGTGCATCCTATATAATAATTTGCTAAATCGTGTGTAACGCCGTGACATGCGCAGTAGACACTGCTGTGCGTACTGCAGTCATGCGCAGTAGAGACTGCCCACTCTTTGGCTGATACAGAGCTGGGCGCTCCGAAGCACCCCGCGACTGGGTGGCAGTGGCACTGTGGCCCGTGTAACGGGCTGTTCAACTAGTATGTATATATTAGAATTCGGATTGATAATCTCATCAACCAGGCTACATTGTACATGTTGATATGAGGGATATTAACTCCTGCTCAGCTTGGGGGCTGGAATAAATTGTGTAGGCTTATTCTGTATACATAGTTGTACATTATAAGTGGACTATGTAAGGAAGGTAAGTTTGCCAACCAATGGCCTCTTGTGAAATTCTAGGATGAGTTGCTGTAACAAGCTTGCGGGGCAAAGTGTCTTGCACAAAGAATGAGAAGCAGAGGTGTATAGTCTCACAAAAAAGGTACGAAAGTGGGGTTAATGCTTTAGTATTTGAGAGCATATTTAGTTAGGACATAGGACCTGAACTGTCCTAGGAAAGACAAATAAAGCATGTACATGTAGATAAAGGTATCGTCTCATCTCTTGGATTGTCTATTTGGAGCTAGGCAAAGTGAGTGGTAGACTTGTGTGAGAGTTGTCTGTTGAAGCAAAGATGTACTATGGCACAAATATAAAAAATTATAGAATGATAAATTAGAGAACACACAATCACTGATAAGTTAGTGTATTAAGAAATGTGTTGTCTGTTAACCGAATTGAATCAAACTACACAAGAAGTTATCAGCAGCAATCAATGTATATTCCTGGTGTGCTCACAGTAAAGAAAACAGCTTGGTTTGTTCTAAAATACTTCCCCATATTGTTAATTTGCTTTCATTAAAGAAAACAGCTTAGTTTGTTCTGAAATATATTTATATTGTCTTACATAACAAGTAAATGTAACACCACTGGGAAACCTATACCTAGTGTTAAGGCAGCAGGGAGCTCCTGTTCTAAAATTTTGCAACAGCTATGCTATCTGTGTCCCTTAATTTGCTGCTATCATCACTGGGGTTTCAAAATCAATAGTAGTTTACATTAAAGGGATAGTAATACTTTGTTTTATCTTTATTTTATTTTGTAGGCATTAAAAAAGCATGAAGAATGATATAAGTCTTATCTCTCAAACCTTTATGGTTTAAGAGATATTCACAAGCAAAGTATCCCCCCCCCCGTTCAACCACATCAGAAGGGAGGTGCCCAGGTAGACTGCAGAGAGGGACAATCTTCAATTAAGATAAGGGAAAAAGCTGAAAAACTTGTCAAGGGGGGAAGGGCTTTCATTCTTTTCATACAAAGAAGATTGTCCCCTGCTGTTATCTGTCTGGTCTTACAACCAGATTCACATCTGAGAAGAGATGGCTTACACTAGGAAAAAGGGGCAGGAGGGGGAAAATTTGCTTGTGAATATCTCTTAAACCATAAAGGTTTGAGAGATAAGACTTATATCATTCTTCATGTTTTTTTAATGGCTACAAAATAAAATAAAGTTAAAACGAAGTATTACTATCCTTTTAAACAAAAATAAGTTGTTAAGTCTATAGTCAACTACCATATAGTGAATTTTGTAGAACATTTTAAAATCCTAGAATAGTCTTGCACTTAGCATTGTTGAAAATCAAATAAAGGAAATTCATTTCAATCAGTACGTTTGCGTAAGTGTATCAGGGATGTTTTTTGTGTGAGCCTATATCACTGTCTGTCAGAACTAAATACTGATGCGCATTTCACCAAATTGGCTAAAACTGAGGCTTCAAAAGTCTCAGTTTAAATATCATTTTCCATCAATCCTATGTCCGCATCAATCATAACAGTGGTAACTGAAACATGTCTTTATTCATAAATGCAACCCTTTGAGTGCAATATTGGTAAGCAGTGTGTTGCATTGCAATGCATTGCTTACTCCTCTAGCAGTCAGGGTTAATAGTGCTGCAGACTACATATTTTACTCCACTCAACCAAATGTGGATTTTATTATTCAGTTAACTAAAGTGTAAAAAACGAATTTCCACTCCCTGCTTTAACTAATAAATATCTGTAAATTACCTATATCTTTCAAACAAACCTTCAAATATTAATCTCTTATTCCTTCACTCAAATTAAAATAGTTGTCAGAAACAACCAAGCTGTCTGACTCTGATGTAAATCTACAGCTGGTGCTCGTTCACATAGCCTCGTCCTCAGCACAAGCCACCAACAGCTGATTTCAAAAAGCCTCAGGAAATTTGAACCTTCTGCCAATCTGTCCAAGTCCACCACGTGAGTTCACTAACCTAAATGATGCCACTAGGGGGAGCTCATGAATCAAATAAAACTAAATTTATTAAGAAAATTACTCTTTAACCAAAATTTTTTCAGAAAAAAGAAACAAACCAGTAAACATACCATAATCTACTTAAATAATGTAAGTAATTTTTTAAGTTTACTGCTCCTTTAAGATATATTACACATAACCTATTTATACTTATTTTTAAGTTTTTAAGTTAGTAAGGGGACTTAAAGGGATGATATTTATTAAAATGTTAAATTAAAAATACTATTGCTTTAAAAACTAGTGATCTCTTATATATAGTAAAAGAACCTCTAATACATAACTCTGCAAAAGTTATAACCACCCCAGCTCTATACTGAACTATGTAAAAGTAATTGTATCTATTTTCTCATTTAAACCCTCTCGTTGTAACGCTTCTAATTTGCAAATCCAGGTTTTTTTTGGGGTTAACATTTTAAATGTTTCTAAATTATTAGATACTAGTTGAAGAACCCGTTACATGGGTCACAGTGCCACTGTCAGCTGGTCCCAGGGCAGTCATGCACAGTAGAGACTGCCCACACTGCGGCTGATGCAGTGCCAGCCGGTCGCGGTGCAGTCATGCTCAGTAGAGACTGCCCGCTCTGCGGATGATACAGAGCAGGGCGCTCTGGCGCCCCGCTCTTTATCAACCTCATCACTGGCAGTCTCTACTGTGCATGACTGCATCGTTACACACATTTTAGCAAATTATTATATAGGATATGTTCTAAAGACATTAATTTAGTTCCACTAATATTATTATTATGATACTTGGAGAAATGTCGACTTAAGGTATACCTATTATCAACAGACAAAATCGATCTTCTATGTTCAAGGAAACTCTTTCAATTTTCACTTCCCTCCTTCCCTCATATATTTTATTACAGGGGCATTTAATACTGTATATAACAACATTTGTATTACAATTTATATATATTGTTTGATCTAATATACATTGTCTTTATTGTCTTTAAATTTGTTTATTTCTGATAAAAACGGACAAGTAATACATCTTCTGGAATTACATCTAAAACTGCCCTTAACCCCTTAAGGACCAGTGGTCCTGGGACGTTTCCGTCCCATAAGGACTACTTTGATCCTTACTGACGCGCTGGTATACGTGACCTGTTGCGTGTATCGGCGCGTTGCTTTGAGGCCTGAAAGAGATCACTCTAGTATTGGAACGGTCAATTTTAGGCCTCATTTTTACTTACACCGCTCTCGGTGGAGTACTGTAAGTAAAAAGTACGGCACGTACTATGACCGTCATTGGTCCTTAAGTATTTAAGGACCATGACGGTCATAGTACTTCATGTAGTCCTTAAGGGGTTAATGCACAAAGTATTTATTTTATTTCTTTATGGCTTATTTTTTGTTAACATATTTTTTAGATTTTTATTTTTCGTAAATACTATATTTGGTGCACTTCCTATTTGGTTCTTTAATATAGGATCCTGCAAAAGTATCGGCCAATGCTTTTTATGTATCTTTTTGATGTTATAATTATCTGTACTATATTTTGTTATGAATTTTAAAAACATACTTAAAAAGTATTGGGTATTACTTTGGGTATTAAGGGCATGTTGTATTTTTACTGATATGAAGCAATTTTTGATGTAGCACACCATGAGAAATGATATACTTTGCAATATGAATGTACAAGGAGATCCATTTTTGGGGTTATGAAAACACATTTAACCACTTGATTGTTATGGTAGATGTCTTCAAAAAATTTCAGAGCAGTCCTTTTGAGATGTTTAGCATCCAGAAGGGTAATGTCTTTATTATTGAATCTGACCCTCACAAATATAATTGCAGGAGGATCCAGAAATAGGATGTTTTTTTGGGACAAATGCCATTTGAAAGGTTTAGGCCATAGCTTGTGAAAAGCATCCTCTGGGCATATTAATGGATGTTTCACACCCCTCTGGCACTTTAAGGATTAAAGGGCTAGTAATGTTTCCTAATAAATGCAGCTCTAATTAATCATCATAGTATTTGGACTTTGGAGAGTGTTATTTCAATTCTGTCAGAGTTGTAGTTCAAGAGTAATTCAATGACAAAGTATCCCCCTCCCGCCCCTTTTACTGATGTAACACTGCTCAGCCAGAACAGAAGGGAGGTGCCCAGGTAGATTGCAGAGAGGGACCATCTTCAATTAAGATAAGGGAAAAACTTGAAAAACTTGTCAAGGGGGCAGGGCTTTCATTGTTCTCATAGGAAGAAGACTGTCCCCTGCTGTTATCTGTCTGGTCATACAACCAGATTCACATCTGAGAAGAGATGGCTTACACTAGGTAAAAGGGGCAGGAGGGGGAAACTTTACCCTTCAATTACTCTTGAACCACAACTCTGACAGTATTGATATAACACTCTCCATGGCCCAAATACTATGATGATTAATTGGAGCTGCTGTTTTTGTGAAACATTACTATCCCTTTAAGAATTTGAAAATCAGTGGAATAACTTTCTTCTCTTTATCTTTCCACACTGCATCTTCATCATTTTATTAATTTCATCTTGTATGTGAAATTCCTCATCATTTTTACATGAGTCAACAATGAACAGGGCACCTCCCTTCTGCTCTGTCTGAGCAGTGTTACATCAGTAAAAGGGGTGGGAGGGGGATAGTTTGTCATTAAATTACTCTTGTACTACAACTCTGACAGAATTGAAATAATACTCTCCAAGGTCCAAATACTATGATGATTAATTAGAGCTGCATTTATTATGAAACATTACTATCCCTTTAAGCATAACTTTTGGCACGTTTCACTTATGTCTTATAATGAATGGCCTTGTATACTGAAGAACAACTTTCACTGTAGAGACAAGCACTCAGAGGGCAATGAAGAGGATGCAAATAATAGAATAATAATCTAAGTGTAGCATTCATTTAAAAGAAAAATACAGTAGCATAAACAAAACTCTTCCTCCATCACCTCTCCTTTATCCTGTTTCCTTTGATCAAGAGTTTGCTGAGATGCCCCCAGGCACCAGATATTTCAATATGGCTGCAAGAGTTAACCTAACTCTTAGGGTTAGGTTAACACATGGAGGACATGTGGCAGGACCAGCTGCAGTGGGAGTGTGTTTCTATCCAATGTGTGGGAATCTGCCCACTTCATCAGGTCCCTATTAGTGTCCACTCTAGTATCCATGTGGTTAAGGGAACCTTATACTTATTTTTTTCCTCAGCTCCCAGGAGCAGAATAAATTGCCATTCCCTCTTGGCAAGTCTAGTCCTGTGGGCATATCTGCTAAGGAACCAAGGCTGTAATGGACACCCTGGAAGATCAACCAGAGAAGGGGTAACAGAAAAGTAATCCATAGCTCTCAGACTGATCCTGTGAGAAAACTAAACTGCTAGACTTTGTGGCAGTGTGTGCTGCCAGCCATACGCCTCACGGGTTGGGTTTCATATTATAACCATTGCTGTAATATTCTGTGGAGAAATAAAATTATTTTGAAGCTGTGAAAGATAAAGACTGCAGTTTGGGTGATGCAAGGGAGAAAGATTTTAGGACAAATAATCTAGCAGATACAGACCACATTTAGAGAATATTGTATGCAAAAAATATTGACGCTTTTGAGAATTATATTTTACATGTGTAACCCCTTCCGGATTGGCCGGTGACCAACTTCCAACCTTATCCATGATTACCTCTGACTTTGGCGCTAACAGGATGATGCTGAGTCTCCGCAGAATTTGGGAGTTTGGGGAATAATGAGCTTTTGGCAGTGCCTCCACTTAGCTAGGTATCTAATGATAGATGTTTATCCCTGCTAAGAAAACAACAAAGCAATTCTAATAATAACTGCACACAGTATGTATTTTAAAGGGGAATGGTACCCACAATATATATTGTAAAATGCAAAGAATAAAAACAGTGCAACAGAATAACACAGATATTTATAACATAATCCTATACTGCACAGTGTGAAAGTTCAGCACCCATCAGTGACACCCTCCCAACAGTAGAGTCCCTATTATTTCCTCCCCTCAGCTGATACAGACTCAGTCCCCTGGGGAAACGGTGGTGCACGTGGTGGGGCCCTTGTTGGAGGTAGCGCTACCCCTGTAGTGTGAGGTGTGAAACACAGAGTACCTTTTTGCAGCTTGTATGCTGATTGCAGGCCTTGCACCTTTGGACAGCTTTGCACTTGAACCCTCTGAGCAGCAACACCTTGATTGGCAGGCAGGTCATCTACAGGAGTTCCTCTGACAGGCGTCTGGATGGTTACTGGAGTGTCAGTTCCTTCTTCATAAGTAACAGGTGGAGTAGTGCACCAAACAAGATATACTGCTAGACATTCACAAGCTTCCACACTAGGAGACTTCTGGGATCTCTCACTTTAATATACAACTCCTAGCAGACATGTGGTTTAAAATGTCTCTTATGCTGAGCAGCAGGGAGTTCTGCTCACTTCCCCTGCTCAAACCAAAACTGAAACTCCTCCAGCTCCCCTAGATCATCTTTCCCCTTCCTGGATACTCAGCAGGATTCTCATTGGCTGAGGGGAATGCTGGGGCAATGAGTCATCCACAGAGAACTCTATGGTCTACAGTGTAGCTCTGTGGTAACTGGAGGTATCTGGATACCAGGGTTACATTCTCCTCTCTGTTAAATTCTTGCCTTCCACTGGCAAGATGAGGTAGTCCATGTGAAAAGTCATACACAACATAACATTTACAAAAGTCATATTACACTAGATATGAGAACAAACTAATACAGAGTATCTTCTACACAAAACACATCAGCAAGAGCATGTAAAAGTACAACTACTTTAGACTGTACATTAGTAGGATATTCATAGCTGGGTTCCCCTATGGAATCATAAGTTAGTGTCCTAGGAGGACGCCTCACTCGTTGTCCCCTTCTCAACTCCCGTGGAGGAAGTCTGTGCACTTCTTCAGTATTTCGTCTGTCTTCAGTGTTGGGGAGATCTCCAGTGGCTTGAGGCCCCAACTCCCTCATAGGACTCAAGTTCCTTCTCTCAGAAGCTGGAACAAAGCTGGGACTTTCAGGGTTTAGATTTGTCTGGGCGGGAGGATTTAAAAGAGGCATCTGCTGAGACATGTCATCTGGTAATGTCCACCAGTCCTGATCAGTTGTAACCTCTCCTCTATCTTCATCAGAGCCAAGTGGCACTCCATCATCCCCTTCCCCTGAATGAATATTGGGGGTATCCACTTGCCCAGGTATTTGACTAGGGCCTTCATCCCTATCTTCCACATTGGAATCTTGTGAATCCTCTTCTTCACTGTATATGACTGGCAGTAGGTGATTGCGATGCCAAGCTTTAATCTGGCCATTGGGTCCTCTTATCCTGTATACCGGTATCCCCGGAATTTTGGACACCACTTCAAATAGAGTATCTTTCCAGCGGTCTGCTAGTTTATGCTTTCCAGGCACTCCCAAATTGCGAAGGAGTACCCTATCTCCAGGCTTGATCTCCTTAAATCTCACTTTGCGGTCATATCTTCTCTTGTTATTTTCATTGAGTCTGGCTGTGGCTTGTTCAGCCAGCTCATAGGCTCTCTGAAGACTGTCTTTCAGTTTCTTCACATATTGGTAGTGAGAAGCTTGACTCATACCATCAGGGGAGACTCCCAGTCGAATGTCTATAGGCAATCTAGCTTCTCTCCCGAACATCAGAAAATATGGGGAGTAACCTGTCGACTCGTGTCTAGTGCAATTGTAGGCATGGACCATTGCTTCTACATACCGACTCCAAGATCTTTTCTCTGAATCCTTGAGGGTTCCTAGCATATCCAGGAGAGTTCGATTGAATCTCTCAGGCAGAGCATCTCCCTCCGGGTGGTATGGGGTTGTTCTTGATTTTTCTATCTGAAGCAACTTTAGGAGTTCTTTGATTAACCTGCTCTCAAAATCTCGCCCCTGGTCAGAATGAAGTCTATTAGGAAGTCCATAGTGCATGAAATACTTCTGCCATAACACTTTGGCCACGGTGGCTGCTTTCTGATCCTTGGTTGGAAATGCTTGGGCATATCTTGTGAAGTGATCGGTTATAACTAGGACATTCCCACTTCCGGTCGAGTCTGACTCTATGCAGAGGAAGTCCATGCATACCAAGTCCATGGGGCCTGAACTCTTGAGGTGGCCCATTGGTGCAGCTTTGGTGGGTAAGGTCTTACGCTGTATGCATCTTCTGCAAGTCCTGCAGTACTGCTCCACCATTTCTCGCATCTTCGGCCAATAGAATCGGTCTTGGACTAGACCATACGTTTTGTCCACACCTAAATGTCCATGCTGATCATGAAGAGCTCTCAGGACCATTCCTTTAAACTTCTGTGGCAACACTAATTGTTTTCTACCTGGGTGGTCATGATATTGGGCAATCCTGTACAGTAGTCCTCTTTCTACCTGAAGCTTACTCCACTCTCTTCTGAAGATATCACGATCCTCATTGCAAAGACTCCTCAACAAGGCAGGGTTTTTTGACTTCACCGCTTGTAGCACTGGGCCTACTACAGGATCTTGATACTGAGCTCTCCTTTTGTCTTCCAGCCCAATTGCGGACCACTGCTTCAGGATCACTGGTAGACACAAGGTATCGGGAACTACTCCAGGAGTCCAGCTAACTGAATCAATGCATCTCAGCTCAGAGAAGTCTACACAATCCCCAACAACCGTGGCAGTTTTACACAAGGCTCTCACCCCTGGACCAGGGATTTCTTCCCATTCCTCATCTTCTTGTGTTGGGGGTAGTCCTGGTCTTCTGGATAGAGCATCAGCACTCACATTCTTGGGTCCAGGCTTGTACTTCAGGGTGAAATGATAATTGGAAAGTGCTGCCAACCATCGATGTCCAGTTGCATCTAACTTAGCCGTGGTCAATATATAAGTGAGAGGGTTATTGTCTGTTCTTACTTCAAATTGAACTCCATATAGGTAGTCATGGAGCTTATCTACAATAGCCCACTTGAGTGCTAAGAACTCCAACTTATGCACAGAGTAGTTCTTCTCACTTCCATTCAAACTTCTACTAGAATATGCTATGGGCCTCAATCCTTCAGGGTAGATCTGATGTAGAACAGCTCCCAACCCCTCAAAACTAGCATCCACATGCAAGTCATAGGGTTTATCAGGATCTGCATATGCCAGTACTGGAGCCTCAGTGAGCTTCTTCTTAAGCATATGAAATGCCTCTTCACATCTTGATGTCCATCGTTCTCCAAAGGGCTCTTTGGGGCGCGGTGCCTTCTGTCCCCCTTCCCCTGGGGTTGTCTTCAGGAGATCATGGAGCTCTCTGGCTATTTTCGAGTAGCCTTCTACAAATCTTCGGTAGTAACCACAAAACCCCAGAAATGACCGTAGTTCTTCAACATTGTTAGGTCTTGGCCAGTTTACTACTGCTTCAATCTTTGCAGGATCTGTGGTCACGCCATCTGCTGACACCACATGGCCCACATAGGTGACGGAGCTCTGGGCGAACTTACACTTATCCAGTGAGAGTTTCAAGCCTTCCTCCTGTAGTCGATCTAATACCTTGAGCAATCTAGCCTCATGCTCTTCAGGGGTTTTCCCGAAGACTATAATATCGTCTAGGTAGACCAGACATTCTTTAGGGTTCATATCCCCTATTGTCTTTTCCATGAGACGCTGGAAGGTTGCAGGGGCTCCCGTGACACCTTGAGGCATCCTGGTGAACTGATAAAACCCCAGTGGGCAGATAAAGGCTGTCTTCTCTTGATCTTCCACCTTCATGGGTACCTGGTAGTATCCAGATCTCAAGTCCAGGACACTGAACCACCGACTCCCACATAAGGCATTCAGAAGATCCTCAATTCGTGGTAGGGTGTATTGATCTGGAATGGTTCTCCTATTCAGAGTACGGTAGTCAACACATAATCTAACTGATCCATTCTTTTTCCTTACTACCACAATAGGAGAGGCATAGGGGCTCCGGGATTCAGTAATAATTCCTGCCCCTTCCATCTGTTGAAGAATGTCCCTTACATCGTCAATGTCTCGTGGAGCTATTCTTCTGGACCGCTCCCTGAATGGAGTAGGGTTGTCTAACCTGATGCTATGACGAGCACTCCTGGCACATCCAACATCCATCTCCTCTCTAGAGAATACTTTCTCTCTTGATAAAAGCTCAGCACAGAGCTTGTCCTTGCATCCTTGAGGTAAGCTGGAATCTCTGAAGTTGAACTCTAAGGGTCTGTGGGAGTTCTCTTCTGATCCAACCTTCATAGCAGTTAATGGAGTTATGTCTTCCAAAAGATAAACCACTCCTAATTCCTGTTGATGAGCGATCTCTACGCTTGTATGAGATATATTCCGAACAGTCACTGAGAATACACTTGTCTTCCTGTTCCTCCAGTCTTTAACTTCGGGCATTACTGTCCAACCTTTCTTGGCATCTTCCTCGGGAAGGGACTCAACAGAGTATTGTTGACCTCCACCAACTATTCCTTCAGGTAAAGTGGCTACAGCTTGTAGGATCCTTACTTCTCCTGGCTGAAGACACACAGAACGTCCACCCACATGGTGGAATTTCCCAGATTGTGTTTGAAGGGCCAACTTGTGACACTCTTTTCCTAGACCAGGATGAATTTCCATCAGTCGAGCCAGAGATACATCTCCCACTTCTTTCAGGTAAGCCCGAAACACATCCTGCACCACCTGTGCATTCGTGCCCAGAATTACTGGGGCACAGTGATCTCTAGGCGCTGGACAGATTAGTGCCTCAATGTCCATGGGGCAAACCATCCCTGTGTTGATTTGGGGTATGGTTAACTTTACTTGGATAAACCCTTCTACAGGGTAGGCCTGAGAACTTAATCCCCAGAGCTTAATGTCATCAGCAGGCTGAATAGGAATGTGCTTCAGATGATTATCATAGAATGATCTATATATGATGGTTACTTGTGATCCTGTATCAAGTAACGCAGATGCATGGATTCCCTCCACTATAATAGATATTATAGATTTAGGTCCCACTCTGGGATTTATGGCTAAACTGTTAATCCCCCTCATGCGTCTCCTTTTTTTCCATTTCCTCTTCTGCCTAGGAGTGTGGGAGGGGGTCGACTGTTCTATAGTTAGAGTTTCCACATAATGAACTTCTTTGGTGTTAGTGCATTCCCTTGCAAGGTGACCAAGTTGTCCACATGAGAAACATCTAAACTCCCTTGACCTACTCATGGTAGGGGAATGGGCTGACATTCTCCTATCTCTGGGTAATGTTGCCCCAGCACTTTTCTGGGGAGTGCTGAATTTTGATTCCAGCTCAGCCAGTTTCTTCTTCACTGTCAACAACTCTTCCGTCATATGGGGTTCTTGAGAGGATGTTTTCTTCTCATCAGGCTTCCTGACAGGGTGAGGAGACATCTGACTTTCCAACTCTTTCATCCTTTGTACCATTTCAGAATAAGTAACAGGCTCTTGTGGCAGACTGGCCCTTAATGTGAGCATCACTGGGTCATGAGATAGGGCTCCTCTGAGAACTTGTCTGGTTCTCCGCCGGTCTATGTCAGAGATGGAAATTACTCCTTTGTCAACCAACTTCCATAACATGAGCTCCAATCGGATAATGAAATCAGAAGCCTTTTCATTCACCTTCTGTTTGGTGGCAGAGAGTTGTGCATTTAGCTCTTCAGGGTCCTCTACTTCCCCATAGGTGTCTTGTAACACTTTCATGAAATCATTCACTGTTGCATCAGTATGTCTCTTCTTATGGAGTCTCACTAAGTTCACTGCTGGAGGTCTCAGACTCTCCATTAGCCTCTGCCGTTTGGCATTATCTGTACAAGTCCATTCCTCTAGGACCTGAAGAGCGTTACTCCTCCATGTCTCAAAATCCTCCTCCCCTGTAGGAACAGGTACAGTACCAGAGAAAACTTTTAACTTCCTGTAGCTGTGAGTGTGTGTGGCCTGAACTATAGTATCAGATAACTGTAGCAGCACTGTAGATAGCTCCACAGATTCTACTGATTTATTAGAAGAATGAGGAGATTTGGAAGATGATGATGATCTGCGAGGGGGTTTCTGGGACCCAATGTACGGACTCTTTAGAGACAGATCATCTTCCACATCATCACTTTCATCAGAAGATGAACTAAAAACATTGTGAGGATCTCTGTCTGTGCTATCTTCATCCTCTTCGTGGGCATATACTAGCGGGCACCCTGCTGGAGAGGCTTTTGTCAAATGTATACAGAGGGGGCCATCTTCCTTGTCCAGGTCTTTCCTGCCTTTGATCAAGGCCACTCCCTGTTTGGTAATAGGGTCAGCCCTAGTGTCTACAATGCAGACTTGCTCTAAGCCAGATATTTGCCTCAAAGTAGCTTTCATTTCCTTCTTACTAGCCCTTTCAGGCAAATTACATACAGCCACAACTTGCTTGGGTGGAACCTTCCTCTTTAAGGCCCAAACTCTCACTTCTTGAGATGTAGGGTAGGATACTGTACTGAAGACTTTACTTGCTCCCCAATTCATCTCAGCAGTGCCTCCATCTGTAACCCCTTCCGGATTGGCCGGTGACCAACTTCCAACCTTATCCATGATTACCTCTGACTTTGGCGCTAACAGGATGATGCTGAGTCTCCGCAGAATTTGGGAGTTTGGGGAATAATGAGCTTTTGGCAGTGCCTCCACTTAGCTAGGTATCTAATGATAGATGTTTATCCCTGCTAAGAAAACAACAAAGCAATTCTAATAATAACTGCACACAGTATGTATTTTAAAGGGGAATGGTACCCACAATATATATTGTAAAATGCAAAGAATAAAAACAGTGCAACAGAATAACACAGATATTTATAACATAATCCTATACTGCACAGTGTGAAAGTTCAGCACCCATCAGTGACACCCTCCCAACAGTAGAGTCCCTATTATTTCCTCCCCTCAGCTGATACAGACTCAGTCCCCTGGGGAAACGGTGGTGCACGTGGTGGGGCCCTTGTTGGAGGTAGCGCTACCCCTGTAGTGTGAGGTGTGAAACACAGAGTACCTTTTTGCAGCTTGTATGCTGATTGCAGGCCTTGCACCTTTGGACAGCTTTGCACTTGAACCCTCTGAGCAGCAACACCTTGATTGGCAGGCAGGTCATCTACAGGAGTTCCTCTGACAGGCGTCTGGATGGTTACTGGAGTGTCAGTTCCTTCTTCATAAGTAACAGGTGGAGTAGTGCACCAAACAAGATATACTGCTAGACATTCACAAGCTTCCACACTAGGAGACTTCTGGGATCTCTCACTTTAATATACAACTCCTAGCAGACATGTGGTTTAAAATGTCTCTTATGCTGAGCAGCAGGGAGTTCTGCTCACTTCCCCTGCTCAAACCAAAACTGAAACTCCTCCAGCTCCCCTAGATCATCTTTCCCCTTCCTGGATACTCAGCAGGATTCTCATTGGCTGAGGGGAATGCTGGGGCAATGAGTCATCCACAGAGAACTCTATGGTCTACAGTGTAGCTCTGTGGTAACTGGAGGTATCTGGATACCAGGGTTACACATGCATGCAAATAAATCATTTTGGTAGCTTAGTTATAGCTAGGTAGACAGGTTATAACTGGACACAGGGCCTTAATATACTGACTGAAGACAAAATGTTGCTGTAGTATAAGCCAGTATTAAAGCCAAAAAAGAGCAAAATATTATTATGGACCATATACCAATGAATTGAAAATGTATTGCCATAAGCTTTAATCATAGTCTCATACGTGTGTCACTATTTAATGGAAACTGAGGATGATTAATACATTTTAGTTCTGACTTCCTGTATCATTTAAGAGGAAACAGAATATACTGAATCAGCCCCAAATATGCAATTCCTAAACCTATTCAACCAAGGCAAAGCGATGCATTGGAAACCTCTGAAGCACCTAATGAATAACATAAAAAAATGAAGCCATACAGATATATGGATATTTATTATTTGCCTATATTTAAGTACACAGCCCTACATATTGGTAGGAAATTACAATATATAGGAGGAAATATACTGGGTTTACAACACTGGTAAAAGAGTCCTTTCTCTGAGGCGTTTAGAGTCTGGATTTATAGACAGAGGATTAGTTGCACTCTTGGGACCAGTTAGTGCATGACAAATTCAAGTGAGAGTTATATAAAGTTATTTTGACAGAGTTGTATTACATTTGAATGTATAAGGTTTAGAACAGAATAGAAACTCATTTTTAGTCTCCCAAGAAACTTTTTTGGAGGGAAGGACTGGTATTGGTTAGAGTAGAGTTTCTCCGCCTCAGTCCTTGTACTGTAAAAGTGCAGGTTTTCTTGATTTCCCTGACTGTACACAGTTGAACTAATCAGTATGAATTACTACTAATTACTTGTCTGTGCTCAGGAAGAGAAATCTTAAAACCTGCACCTTTATGGGTACTTGAGAATTGCTAATAAGGAACACTAGATTAGAGTCTTCAAGTGCAGGCCATCTGAGTTATTTATTTATGGTTTCCTGTTGCAGAACTGGTAGTGATAAGCATGTTATAAGTAAAGACTAGGAATCACTAAATTCATTCATAGGAGGTTATGCATTAAGGTGTTAAAGAGGTGATAAAGTGAAGATGACATCTCCAGTGATATAACTTGTCCAGTTCCTATGTTATGCTATGGAGCCAATGCACTAAGATTTCTCCATATAACGGGAGAAGTGATATCAATGGAGGAGTCATCTCCACTTTATCACCTCTTTATCACATCTTAGTGCATAATCCTTATAACTCCACATGACCTCCTGCAAAAGCACTTATTAAGGCTGAGATTACATTCCAGCTGAACAGATCATTGGGGCAAAGTAATCTGAAAAAAGGCTTTCTGTTTCAAGTCGAGTTCTCACATCAAGCAAGTTAAGCATATTCAAGAAGTCACATCTGCATTGGCTGCTCAGAGCTGTTGAAAGAGCAAAAATGTGCTCAGTTAGGTGCAGATCCCATATTACCAATGTTCTATAAGCCCACCGAACACTATTTCCACTCTATAGACCTCATAATAACATCTATTACTTCAGCTGCCGATTTGGTTAATTCCGAGAGCGTGCGCTGAAAGCGCTTTGAGTCCCACTGGGAGAAAGGCGCTATATAAATACTAGTTATTATTATAAATGTATTTATTATTAACCCACAACTAACAACTTAGAGGAAGGGGACTGAGAACCCATTTGTTGAGAATTACATATAATTATGTTAGGTTTTTGAACGTCATATTCATTATTTTAAAATATTTAATGTCCTAGTGGGTGATTAGATAACTGGGCCTATGGACTCCTAAATTTTACATTATTTTATTAGTATGGAGTATTCAGATCCTATATTCATTTTATTATTTTTATTTTAGTTACCCACTTCTGATGTGGTTTGGACACCTTGCAACAGGGGAGGTTAGCTTTGGTCAAGTGAAGGTATGAAGAGTGCTCATGGGAAAGGTGGATTAATTGTAGTGTCAGGCAGGGACCCAGGAGGGATATTTCTCCCTCGGTAACCCTGCAGGATCTAGGAGCAAAAGATTATTTGCTTGTTCTGTCTTCTTCACTTGTATCCTTGGGTATTCTATTGCAACAGCATCACCAAAATGACGAGCAAAATGGTGCATTCAAAATGTTAATGGAGTCAAAATGGCCCCTTTATAGTCTTGCCAATTAAATGGTTCCAGTTCACAGAGGCTGTCCAGTATATGTTAGGTTAGGCTAGTTTGGTGTTATGTTATGGTAGTTTGGGGTATGTGTTCTGTATCTGTTAGGTTAGGGTGGTGATGTTAGGTTAAGTTCTTTTCTGGGTGGATTAGGGTAGTTTGATGTACGTGTTCAGTTTCTGTTAGGTAATGGTAGTCATGCCTCCAGTTTGCTGTGGGCTTTAAGTTCAGAATCTGTTACATTAGGTTACTGTGGATGTGGACACTCATTATCTGTTAGGTTAGGTTAGTTTGGGCGTAGTTTAACATACTGTGTCATATGTGTTCAGTATCTATTAGGTTAGGCTAATTTGAGGCTTTGGTATGAGTGTTCAGTATCTGTTAGGTTAGGGTAGTTAATAGTTATGTTGCCTTAGTTGGTGGTTATCTGTTAGGGTACACAGGTCATATTTTTAACACAGGCATTTTGGGTGCATTGTTTTGACCCCTGCGACTTCATGAATACTATATTTTGACAAGTGTTTTTGCATGCGCAACATATTCACTGTGAAGTGTGCCTTTGGGGGCGTCTTTCTGAGTTCAATTTGGAAGCATTTTTCTGCTCTCTAGAAAGTCCTTCAAACAACTCCATGGCAGCATTTCAGTGTTTGAAGAGGACTCATTTGAGACGTCAACTTCCCATATAAAATCACTTTTATAAAGTAGGCAAATGCTACTAAATCAACAAATAACTAATTAGGACATTTTCTTGACTGGAGTATGATATAGGCCTAAGGCAGCTCACTTAAGTGGTATGGCAGTGGACCTAATGGAGCTTCTGATAATGCTCTGGTACCAGGCAACTGAGACAGTACCTGGTCACCCAACTGTTTTAGTATAGTTCATTTAACTTTAGTGGTTGGGAGGTTATTGTTAGAAATAATCCCATTGAGGGTGGTTAAAAATAAGTCCAGAAGTGAGGGAGTGGAGAGGAGGGTTTCATTTAACAGAAAAAGGAGCTTTTTTAATTAAAGTCCCCAAATACACGTGTATATATGTAGGAGGTATGATTGAACAGAACCATTTCTCCAACAGGAAATACATTATTCCCATAGGAAGTTAGAAACAAAATTTGACTGCAGATATGACCCATTCAGTCCATCTAGTCTGACTGTTTTCGCACCTTAAAATCCTCAACCCTCTTTTGGTCTTTGGTCTTGTCTTATGTTCAGGATAGCCTTATGCCAACCCCATGCATGCTCAAATTCTTTCTCTGTATAACCTCTACCACTTTTGCTGGTAGGCTATTCCACTGATTTAACACCCTCTCAGTGATGCAAAACTATCTTATATTACATCTAAGCCTGTGTCCCTCTAGTTTTAGAGCATGACCTTTTGTCCTAACATTTATACTCCTTTGAAATACACTTCCCTCCTGTACTTTGTTGAATCCCTTCATGTATTTGAATATTTCTATCATATCACCTCTCTTCTCTCCCCCAAGCTATACATGTTTAAATCCATAACTCTATAATGATATTTCTTATCCTGTAAACCATTCAGCATTTTAGTAGATCTTCTGTGAATTCTCTCCAGGATATCCATATTCTTCTGGAGACAGGTTCTCCAGCACTGTACACAATACTCTATGTGAGGTCTAATCAGAGATCTATAGAGTGGTATGTCCACTTCACTCTTTTTGTTACCAGTACCCCTAGCAATACAACTCAGCACCCTGCTTACATTCCCTGCTGCTTTGTTACATTGCCTGCCTACCTTTAAGTAATCAAAAATTACTCCCAAATCCCTTTCCACTGTTGTGTCTGACAGCATAATACCCTTAATACTATATTCTGCCTTGGGGTTTTTAAACTACAGCTGCTTCACTCTCGTCTATTCTTCTTATTTGCCTAAATCATTTGTCATTTGGCTTATTCCCCCCAGGAATGTCTACCCTGTTACAGATCTTTGTATCATCTGCAAAAAAGGCATACCTTATCTTAAAGAGATAGTAAAATTTAATATGTAAAAATATCTTGTAGGGTTTATCCCCCTGAGTAAAATAAGGGCACTTCCGCTTCTGAAAGGTGTTTTATTAAAAAATTATTACAGCTCAAACTTGAATTTTGTAGGTGCAGTATCTCACTTCGCCTGAAATTGTCAGTGGCACTGTTGTTACAAATTCTATGTACAGCTCTGGTCAGTTGCCCATAAATCACCATAGGATGATGTAACAACAGTGCCACTTTCATCAGTGGGGGTACCCTTGTTTTACTATTTTATTTTTACATACTAAGAATTATTATCCCGTTGAATACCCTTTGCATATCATTAAAAAATATTAAAATAAATGGACCTCAGTTCTGATTCCTGAGATAACCCACTAGTAACTGAAACTTCCTCTAGATATTCTCTTTTAACTACCACCCTCTATCTCCTGTCACTCAGCCATTGCCTTATCCATTCAACTATTTTCACATACAGACCCAAACACTGCAATTTATTAATAAGTCTGCTATGAGGGACAATGTATTTGTGTGTTTGCATGTGTGTGTGGGGGGGATGAATTAAATGTACATCTATTTCCCTTGATGGTTCATGGGATTATTTATTGAAGCAATTCTTAAAACAAGCTCCGCCGCACTCACAAACGTCAAAAGCATCGAGGTGCCTCCAACCGTATATAACTTCACAGCAATCACTCCAATGATGGTGGGCACTCTCTTTCATAAAACTTAACATTTATTGCAACATGTTAGAAATATGATCTGACATTTCAGTCGCCCCACGTGACTTTCATCAGGGATAATAGTCAACACATTTCACACATGACTTCCGCTTTAAATAGCACTTCCGTTTGCACAAAGCCAAACTGGTGCTACTGAGTTACCGTATCAACCCGCAGTGTCCATCCGGCTATAATGCAAAAGAAAACACCTTCTACATGGAAACAATTTTAAAATACCTATTAAAACATATTATAATATTATAATCCTAATATCAAGTGTCAAATGTAACTCACCAGGCTGAACTGTTCATTAAGGCCTAGGGGTGCCAATGTTTTCAATGTATATATCCAGTACATTTCTCGTTTGGCCAACTTAACCAGTCTATCACCCCCCCATGGGCTAGGTTTCACCAATTCAATTGGGCAACATTGTAGTTCCTGCAATTTATGCCGCATTGTTATAAAATGTCTTGCTACCTGAGTCACCTTAAGCTCTTTATCACTTAATGTGCCATTAAGACCCATAATTATTGAGGACCTATGTTCCCTCATACGTGATTTAAAGGGTCTACTTGTTTTTCCAATGTAGCATTTATTGCAGGGACAAAACAATGCATACACCACATATGCTGTATTGCATGTACATAGATCTTTAATCCGTATCTCAAAGTTAGTAGGAGGTATCCTAACAGAGATGCCCGTAATCAGATGCCTATACTTGACACAGCGACTACACCGCACTATACCTACTGCACCCCTTCTGTCACTCTCCTTGTATTTGTCTACTGGATCTGATTTAACCAATTAGTCACGAATGCTCCGTTCTCGTTTATATCCAAAAACGGATATATGCTTAACATACTCCAATGACTGGACACAGACCGTCTAAATTCACCAGTGACATCAGAGAAAGTTGTAGTTAAGTGCATTCTATCCTCTTTATTGTTGCTCCCGGAATCTCTTCCATGCAACAATGTATCTCTATCCAATTTATTCACTTCCTCTATGTCATTCTCAATGTCAGACTGCCTGTACCCTCTTATGATGAATTTGTCTCCCATCCCACGGAGGGCTTTATCTACCTCATCTTGCTCTGATGCTATTCTCTTGGCTCTCATGAGCTGCGATTTTGACAGTACTCTTTTTAAAGACACAGGATGCTGACTCCTAGCGCACAACAATGCATTCCTATCAGTGCTCTTAACATACAGTGCCATCTGGATCTTCCCCTCCCTTTTCCTTATCCAAACATCTAAATAGTTTATAGCCTCATTGCTATAATTCTAACCAATTTAGATGTTGGCAGAATCCCTTGAAGTCTTCAGTACTTCCAGACCAAATGAAAAACAGGTTAGCAATAAATCTAACATAAACTTTTATGTACATCCAATATTCTGACTGCATAATATTGGTGCATTCATAATCCCACTTATAGATATTAGCATAGCTCGCACCATCGGTGATCCCATTGATGTTCCCGTCTTCTGGATATAAAGGTCAGTCTCAAATTTAAAATAACTTCTGGTCAGAATATAATCAACCAGTCCAACCACATAATCAATCTCTTTGGCCTCAAGGATTCCTCCTTCGCTTAATTCTTTCAACACTGCCTTCTTTCCTCCCTCATGGGGTATACATGTGTGGGGCGTCTGAAACGTCAGATCACATTTCTAATATGTTGCAATAAATGTTAAGTTTTATGAAAGGGAGTGCCCACCGTCATTGGAGTGACTACTATTTATTGAAACAGCAATGGGTGGGTGGAGCAACATACTATCAGCATGTGATTAGCTACCATCTTGGATTTCAACTTAATTCAGGAATTTTCAAAAATAAAGTAAAACATTTAATGAAAGAAAGTTTGATTCTCCATTCTCATACTTATGAAAACCAATTTGCTAGATGCACCTTTCAATGCTACTCTCATCAGTACTTGAGTATTCACAATTTTCTCATAAAGAAGGTGGATTCACTTTAGTTGTCCACCTTCTTTCATTTGCCTTACTTTGTTGAATGAGGGCTTTGTTTACAAAAAACTTTCGCCTGTGTTTTGGTGGCGAATTTCATGAAGAGTAATGCCCTAGATCCTCAATTTAAACAACCTAGATTTTCTCTCAACCCTGACAAAAGGTCCCTTTGGCAATAAATATGTTAAAATACCATTAGAAAAATAAGGTCATAATGAACCCTGGGAGGATCTCATGACCTCTTAGTTGAGATCATGAAGAGATGATACTGGTAAAGATCTCTGCTTCAGTTTCTCACTACTCTGCTAATCCCTGGTGAAGAGAACCTTAATTAAGTCAATATGCCCTCTACATGCATACATTAACAAGGGAATGTATTGACTTCATAGTTATTAAATATTGCTTAAGAGTAGGGATGGGTGCCACTAATTTCTTGCGAAAAGTTCCGTTTTACCACATTTTTTCACCTAGTTCATTCCATTTAAATCAATGGGAGCATTGAATTTGCACACAACACGCAGCAAATGTTATTTGATTTCCCAAATGCATAGTATAAAAGGGGTATGAGGGTGCCTGTGTTGGTGGAGTATAGGGAAAGAATCAGTTGAACAAGGAATGTTTTTTTTATGGGGGTGTTTACTAGGTTTGGGGGGACAGTTAATAAAAACTAAAAATGAAATTCAATTAAAAAAACTCCATAAGGCATGGTATAAAAGGGGTCTGAGTAGGGTGCCTGTGTTGGTGATGAACCCTCCCTGCCACCAGTTTAGCATATTCTGTAGGATGGAATCTCCACAAATGCCGCTTGATGCCCTGCTTGCAATTCTCTTCCACCACAATGCCATGTGTGGTCAGTGCACCACACAGTGTGCAATGGGTGGACACAAATGGCTACATCCTAATATCTACAGAATGAATATCACTTGGTACAGTAGGTAACAATGAATGAAGTGGATTGGCAGAAGATGTAGTTACCCTAGAGCAAGAAGGTGATGGCGAGCTAGTTGTTTCACTCGTCATCAAACTTTCAGCCTCTGGCTGGATTTCTCCATTCTTCCTCCTCTTTGATTTCCTCCTTGCCTTTTGTTCCCTTTCAGGAGAGTCAGGTGGTACAGCAACAGTGGTGCTCGAATTCTGTGGTGGGTATTTGGCTTTAACATGTGGTTACCAGGGCAGTTGTGCAAGGTGTGTTCCCTCCTTTCCCCTTCTCACAGACTTGTCAAAAATTGTACACAGTGCCACTGTTGATGACTGCACTATGCTTGCCCTAAGAAAAAAATTGTCCCACACCCATGACTTCATGGGAAGGGGAAAGTTGGAGAAGAATGATCTCTTTCTTCTTCTCCTCCACATTCCCCTTCACTGACTGGGGAGAAGATGATGTTGCTGTTGTTGCTGCAACTGCCTCAGAATCAGCACTGCAAATAGGACTATGAGTATTGATGCTGCTGGCAAGTGGAACCTGTCCTAGTCCTGCATCACTTGTTGATACCATTCCCTCTGTGTCCACTGTAGTCTGTGGCACACAAGCCTGCTCCTCAGCATCCTGCTGCCCTTGAAACTCAGCAGCAGCAGGAATTAGAGCAGTTTCAAACTCTGCAAATTTCAAAAGCTCACTGCTGGTGGTGGTGGTGATGCCTATCCTCATCCATATCTCCCATTCCTTCTCAGTTTGGGCTCCATGCTGCTGCTCCTCTATTACAGACATCTCACTGGTTGGAGGAGATGATGAGAAATGTGACAGAGGATCCCCTATTGTCACACTTGCCATGTCTTGTTGACCTGAAGAAGGCAGATTGGCAGCAGTATCAGCAGGCACAGGCAGCTGATCTGTGCTCCTGGTGGTGGTATTATTGCTGCTAGACAACAATTCTGCCCTCTTCAGGATCATGTTCCAACTGGACAATGCCAAGAGGGGAAGGGGACCCCCGGGGTCAGGGGAATGGTGTGGGCTCCCTTGACCGCTAGCTCGGATGCTCTGCATTGCTTCCCCTACCACTACCCAAACTCTAGTCCCACCAGCTGCTTCACCATCACTGTTACTACCACTAACACCGACCACATCAATTTCAGTCCCTGATTCGTCCTCCTCACAGTCACTTGTAATGTGATGATCACCCCCTCCTTCACTCCTAACACTAACAAGCTGCTGGACCTTCTTAGTAGTAGTAGTACTAGTGGAGGGACTGTTTGGGGATGGCAAATGTGACTTAGGGTCCCCTGCTGTCACACTTGGCATCATCTTCTCCTTCCCCACTCCTGAAAATTACAATACACACTGGCAGCAGGTTCAGTAGTGGCAGCAGGCACAGCACTGGTGGCAGCAGGGGCAGCACTGGCAGCAGGCACAGGCATCTGACCTGTCCTGCTCTCACTATTACCGTCTTCTTCCTCCCATGAGATTAATTACCCCAATATCCCTAGGGATGATTTAGGGGGACTGGCCAGCATTGGGTCTGTAGTTGTCACTTCCTCCTCAGACTCACTGTACACATAAAAGTCCTTCCATCTCCTACTTTTATTGTTTGTAAACCTACTCATAGTAATAGCAGTCACTATGAGACTCTCGTGCCTCAATTTTGCTACAAATATGATAGCACAGCTCCTCTCTCTCACTCTGTAGCTGCTTGAATTGTGTTCACTTTCTGGAAAACAGAAAGTTTTTATAGAGTAAAGGGAAAAACACATTAATAAAGGGGCAAAAACTTTCTAAACATTGAAAAAATGGCAAGGAATTTTTGTCAATGGGGAAAAAATGACAAAGATTTTAATCCCTGTATATAAATTGGATTTTCCCTCAAAAAAGCAGACAACAATATGGTTTTCGCTGATTTTTTCTGACTGATTTAAATTAAGCTACACTAGGGAAACAATATTTGATTCCTCCCTGGGGAGGAATTAAAATATATTAATATGAGGTATTGAGACCTTATTTATGTAATAATTACCCAAGGGAGTGGACATTATTTGGTACATTAGGGAAACAGATGTGTTAATGCCTATTAGTTTAGGTGGGGGTGTGAGGGAGTTAATATAAAATGCTGGGGAGTCAAAATTTTTTTGCAGAGTGGTTATAACTCAATGAGAAGTGGAGGTCATTAAAGTAATGCAAGACTAGGCTCAGGAGGGTGTCTGGAAGATTCTTTATTTAGTTTTAATTCTATTTAACTTTTTCAGGTCAGTGACAGCAAATCACTGTAAAATAAACAAGCAAGAATGGTGACATTACCTAGTTGAGTTGTAGATATAAAGGCAAATACTTCTGCTATTTCAAATGCATTTACTGCTTACAGAGACTACATAGTAACATAGTAGTAACATAGTAAATTAGGTTGAAAAAAGACACAAGTCCATCAAGTTCAACCTTCGCCTCATACCTCAGTAACTGAGAATTTTATAGCTTTCCTGCTACCAATTAAATTAGTCTTTATCAGACCTTCCTGATCAGCCTACTGATAAACAGTATAACTCTGTATGTTCCCTTTTGAAAGAAATGTATCTAATCTTCTCTTAAATGTATCCATTGTATCTGCCATAACTACCTCCCTGGGCAATGAATTCCACAATTTGACAGACCTTACCGTAAAAAAACCCTTCCTCTGCTGAAGTTTAAACCTCCTTTCCTCTAATCTCAAGGGGTGTCCCCTGGTCACCTGATCAGGCCTTGGAATAAATAGCTCATCGCAGAGATCCTTGTATTGACCTCTCATATACTTGTACAATGTGATAAGGTCTCCTCTTAGTCGTCTTTTCTCTAGAGTAAATAAACCAAGTTTGTTTAGTCGTTCCTCATATGTCAAGTCCTCCATTCCCTTAATTAATTTTGTTGCTCTCCGCTGTACCCTCTCTAGTTCTAGTATATCCTTTTTCAGAACCGGTGCCCAAAATTGCACTGCATACTCAAGGTGAGGTCTTACCAATGATTTGTATAATGGCAAAATAATGTTATCCACTCTTGCTTCAATACCTCTTTTTATGCAAGACAGGACTTTGTTTGCCTTTGCTACTGCTGTTTGACACTGGTCACTGTTTCCAAGTTTGTAGTTGACAAGGATACCCAGGTCTTTTTCTAGCAACGAGTCACCTAAAATTATTCCATTAAGTTTATAAGTTGCCTTGGGATTGTTTCCTCCCAAATGCATGACTTTACACTTCCCCACATTAAACTTCATATTCCACATGTTTGCCCAATCTGACATTGTATGTAAGTCCCTCTGTAGAGAGAAAATATCCTGTTCTGAATTAATGACTTTGCATAATTTAGTATCATCTGCAAATATTGATATTTTGCTTTCTATATCTATTTCCAGGTCATTTATAAACATGTTAAAAAGCTGCGGACCCAATACTGAACCCTGAGGTACTCCACTCTCCACTTTAACTGTACTGGAGAATTTTCCATTTACAACCACACACTGTTCCCTATCCTTCAGCCAGTTTTGTATCCAATTGCAAAGGTTATCTCCTAGCCCCAATTTCCTTATTTTATACACCAGCCTTCTGTGTGGTACTGTATCAAATGCCTTTGCAAAGTCTAGATATACTACATCTACTGCCTTGCCATTGTCAAGGTTGCTGCTTACCTCCTCATAGAAGCTGAAAAGATTAGTTTGGCATGATCTATTCTTCATAAAACCATGTTGATTCGTGCTAATGATCTTATTTTTTGTGTTGTAATCCTGAATATAGTCCCTTATTATGCCTTCTAATAGTTTTCCCACTACAGAGGTCAAACTCACTGGTCTATAATTCCCAGGTTCTGTTTTAGTTCCCTTCTTAAATAGAGGCACTATGTTAGCTCTTCGCCAATCCTGTGGCACTGAGCCTGTGGTAACAGAATCTTTAAAGAGTAAATATAGGGGTTTTGCTAACACTGCACTGAGTTCCTGAAGAATCCTTGGATGTATACCATCAGGACCCGGTGCTTTGTCGGTCTTAATTTTGTTCAGTCTTCCCATGACATCTCCTTGAGTTAACCCAATATCTATTAATTGTATTGTTTTATTTGTTACTTGCGGAGGCTCTTCTACCATTCCTTGCTCCCTTGTATATACTGATGCAAAGAAAGTGTTTAAAACATTGGCCTTTTCCTTATCCTCACTAACCAACTCACCCATCTCATTTTTGAATGGTCCAATGCACTCCCTCTTAAGTTTTTTGCTATTTATATATTTAAAAAACTTTTTTGGATTAGTCTTGCTTTCCCTTGCAATTCGAGTTTCATTATCTATTTTTGCTACCCTAATTGCCTTTTTGCAATCTTTGTTGCACTCCCTGTATTTTAAGAAAGATTGTTCAGTTCCTTCTGACTTAAATAATTTGAATGCTTTTTTTTTCCTTGCCATTTCCTTCTTTACATGTGCAGTTAACCACATTGGCTGTGACTTACTTCTTTTGCACTTGTTCCCCATTGGTATATACTGTTGGGTACATTTCTGCAACCTAAATTTGAATTCTGACCATTTTTCCTCAGTATTTTTGCCTTTAAATAAAATATCCCAGTCTATGTGTTGCATTGAGGCCCTTAACAATTTGAAGTTCGCTTTTTTAAAATTAAGAGTTTTGGTTGAACCTATACATTTTTGCTTTGCCAGACAGATCTCAAATGTAACCATGTTGTGATCACTGTTTCCCAAATGTTTTCTTACCTTAATATTGGATACCATTTCTGTGTTATTAGTGATCACTAGGTCCAATACATTGTTATTTCTTGTCGCGCTTCCACCATTTGTGACATGTAGCTTTCACGAAGCGTGTTCAAAAACCTGCTACCCTTAGCACTCTGACAGGTCTCATTTTTCCAGTTGATATCTGGATAATTAAAATCTCCCATAATTATAGTATGCCCAAACTGGGCAGCTTTCCTCATTTACAATAGCAAAACTACCTGTGATTGCCTAAAGAGACAACAGGAATGCAAATGGAGGTGCTTTTTTGCTCCATCTTATGTCCGTCTCTGTCATACTGGTGGGAGAAGCACCACATCCTTGGAGGTAGTAATTCCCTTCCAGGATAGGATAGTACAGAAGGAGTTCCTTCTGTACTCAAAGTAAAATAATTAAATCTTGTGATTTAAAATAAGCTATGACTCAGACAAATTTTTTTTTATCTCCCCATTCTGCTCCAGGATCTAGCAGTGTGAGCACAGGACATTTAAGAAAGAAACAGCTGGTAACATACTACTACTAGTGGAATTGAGTTGCCATCCCAAGTACCTCATTAGAGGGATCCTATGGTGCCATTTCTCTGTGTTAGGAGGAATTTCTCCATACAATCATCCTGTGAGACGCAAGCTAGGCAATTATCTAAAAGGTTATCAGCAAGAGGATACCCACACTGGATAATAGATTGGACACAGAGCACAACTCAGAATAGGTCAAAGGATGAGCTCCACCATACTAAGATTCCATCTGCATTGCCCATGAAGTCACAAAACAAGTTAATGCTCACACTTCACTTGTAATCATCCTGTGCCATCAGAAATATTACAATTATTTGCTGCTGTTAAAAGGGGACAGTGAAGGGTTATTTAACTGTAAAATGTGTCTCATTGAGTCCCAGCAATAGCACTACAGATATTACCAAGCATGTATGATTATTGAAAATGTGAGAACAGTGTTAATTGGTTATCCAACAGTAGATGCTTCTATTGTCACCAATACAGGGTCTTAAATGGATATATATCTGAAGTCACTCAGAAAAAAATATAATATGATAATTAATATGAACTGTGGTACTATTATTGTGATTTACTTACTGATCACAGAGTATAATCTATATATAACAGAGAAAACTTGCATGTTCAAACACACCCAGAGGTGGCAGTAAGAAGGAGATATTCAGATCTCTTCAATACTGCCTATCCTGGACATAGACAGGGGCAGGATTTTCACAGGAATAGGCAGGGGCCAAAGGTCCTCCCTACTCCTGGGAAAATCTCTGCACCTGGTAAAACAAGAAAAATATGACTGACTCTCCCCACATAAAGCAATGACTGCCCACCTGCCAGCAAAAATGCTACCCTCGCCTCACCATCCACAACTAAACATCTCCTTGATGGTTACACTTCATCTTAACACTTTAAGTGCCAGAGGGGTATGCAACACATTGCGTATCCCTCTAGCACTCAAGGGGTTAATATAGTTGGTGATCCTATATTATCATGCAGGCAGGCAGATGTCGGATTGTGTGTGATGTTCCCATATAGGCAGACCGATGTATAGTGCCTAATATTCTGATCTTTACCGTCCTTTATTAGAAATCGACTCCGGACTGGTATATAAACTTTCTAGTTTGTATGTATATTCACCTCAGTGATACTTGCTTCATTCAAAAGTCACATTATTTGGGTACATTTCCAGTGCAAATAAATACAATCATGACACTCTCTCCTGTCTGATCGTAGTCCGCTGCCTCATAAGGCGCTCAGCCCCACAGTTACTCCTAAACCATGAACAAAGCCACACATACACATTTCCTTTTGGCAAAATTTAAGTCTTTTATTTCCCTAGTTTAACAGACTAACCTCAAAAAAACCTGTGTGCAGCACAGAACCACATGCGGCATTCCCCCAGCCACTGGTCGGTGGACAAGCCACGACTGCGCTCGACCACCGCCGCAGCCAGATCTCGCCTTCCTCCGGCTGCTCTCACTGGTGGGGCCCCTGCTCCACCCCAACCATACCTGGTGAGGGCAGGTCAGACGTCTCTAACCTTCCACCCTCCCCCCAACTGCTAGCAGCTGAGCCACCCTCAAACCCAGCCGCTATTGCGAGGGGGTCCAAGGGGCATCCCCAAACGTCTTTGGTCTCCATGCCCCTCCCCCCTCCCCACCTGGACTCTCTGGCGCTAGCCCCCTTCCTTCTGGCACTCCGGCACGCCTGACCACAAAGTCAGTGCCTGCCGCAGCTCCTCCCACCGACCAGGTGGCTAGGCCTGCGCCCTTCCTGCCCTCGCTGAGCCTGACCACACAGTCAGTCCCCAGCTAGGCCCACACCACCTCCATTCTAGGGTGTTTAACGTACCCCTTGGCTCGGGGAATGCCGTATTCCGCCACCCAAAAGTGGGAGGAGGCAATAGTCTCCTTCCCCCTTTAACCGCCACCTCCTCTGCCATTTATTTATTTATTTATTTATTTATTTATTTTTAACCTCCTTCTGAAAGCCTGAATTAAAATTGACCTAGCCTATCCCTGCTAGCTGTGTACTATCCTGCCCGTATCGCGCTGCACAACTAGGATGCTTACGACAAAGCCGTAAAACCTCTCTCCTGTTACAACATAGTGGGTCTAATGTATTTCCTATATACCGTCGATTTCTACCTCCCTAACCTCTGAATCTCCTTTTCGCTCCCACCTGCACTAGCGCATTCTGTGGCCGCACCTATCCTAAATGAATGTGACCCAAAACACCGGGGGTCTAACCCTGCTCCCTCCAATGCCCTTCTCAATACTGCCCTGAACTGGAACATTGTTAGAGGCCTCGCATCCCTATGTACTAAAAAGCATCTACCCCCATTGGGCCTCCCTCTCATGTACTCCTGCACTGCCGCCACCGGGCATGATATCCCCTCCCTTCTACCCAGGGCCACCCATTTACCTTTCGCTAACTGATCTGTCTTGGATCTATGAATAAAACACAGCACTGTCTCCTCTGCCCATTGGACGGACCCTTGTAGCATCCCCCCTTCCGTAGCCTTCGACGAGGGTGCAACCAATTCCCCAATTCTGAATGCTCCTGCAAATGCCATGGTGAAGGCGGCTGTAAACAGCCCCGCCTCAAATTGATCCCTGCATACCGCTGGGAGCGCCCTAATTACTGCTTCTAACCTTTCCTTGGTAATAGGCTGCCTCCTGTCCCTCTTTACAACTTCCTCTCTCCCCCACCCCCTCAGTATCCTGGCCACAATAAAACTCTTTGTAGGGTCCCCCATCCCTTTGAGTTTGGAAAAAAAATGATATGGCCGCCAGCACCCCTTGCACTTGCGCCCTGGACTTTCCTTTCGCATATAAAAATTCTAGATACTGCAGAAGCCTCTCTGACTTCCTTGCCGCAGTTACCTGACGGCACCCCCCAAAACTTACCCAGGCTCTCCACTCCCTGCTGTACGCCTGCCAAGATTTTGGTGCCAGTGATCCCACAATCAATCGGTCTAAGATTCTGCTCCCCACTGCCAAAGTTCAGAGGGAAATTTAACGCCTGTTCGTGCCGCCCTTTGAGCCAATCTAAAAAACCTCTCCATCTGCCCCCTGGATAATGCATCAGCTATACCGTTATTGGCACCTGGCACGTGTATCGCCTTGAACTGAATGTTGTGCCTCATGCAGCCTAAAACCAACTTCCTCAGCAAGCGCACAACCGGCAATGATCCTGACGACAAGTTGTTGACTGCCTGCACCACCCCCAAGTTATCGGACCAAAACGTCACCGATCTATTCCCCAGCTCCCGCCACCACAATTCTATGGCCACGACTATGGGGAAAAGTTGCAGAAATGTCAGATTTTTTGTCAAGCCCCTCTGCACCCACTGCACTGGCCAGCATTGCGCACACCATCTGCCCTCCAAGTATGCTCCAAAACCTACTGCACCTGCTGCATCCGTGAATAATTGTAGTTCATTATTTGCTTGCACAGGTCCTAGCCATAGACAAAGTCCATTGAAATCCTTCAAGAAACTATCCCAAACCTCCAAATCCTCCTTCAATTGCCTTGTCACCCTGATCTTGAAATGCCTTTTAAACACCCCTGCAGTCGCCCTTTCCCATCTCCTACTGAAAATCCTACCCATGGGTATCACCCTGCATGCGAAATTCAGGACTCCCAACAGTTCCTGCACCTTACAAAGCTCCAGCTTGCTGGCTAGCTTTGCCTGGCCCACCAACCGCCTTGCTTTCTCCACCTTCTTGGCTGGGAGGCGACATTTCCTTTCTTCAGTATCTATTTCAATCCCCAAATAAGACAACCGTGTACAAAGCAACACTGTCTTGTCCTTTGCTACTGGGACCCCTAGGTAGTTCAACAGTGCTATTAATTTTTCCAGCAGCCGCAAACAAGCCATTGAACTGGCTCCGCCAATCAACAGGAAATCATCCAGATAATGAGCCACAGTGGCCACACCTGCCCTTGTGACTAGACTCCAATGAATGAATGAACAAAATGCTTTGAAATACGCGCATGACACCGCGCAACCCATAGGTAGACACTTGTCCACGTAAAACTTCCCCCCCACACAAAACCCGGTATACTTAAAGCTCAGGGGATTTAAAGGCAACAACCTGAATGCTGACTCAATATTCACTTTGGCCATCAAAGCTCCTGACTCTGCCGCCTTCACTATGTCCAGCGCCTCATCAAACGACTGATATTATACACTACAAACTTCACCCTGTAAAGCGTCATTCACTGAACCCCCTTCTGGATATGACAAATGCTGAATCATCCTGAATCTTCCTGGCTCCCTTTTTGGCACCACCCCCACGGGGGATACCACCAAGCCTGCCAATGGACACACATCAAATGGACCCGCTATCCTGCCTACTGCTACTTCTTTATCAATTTTTTCCTGCAAAACCTCTGGCAGCAGATACGCAGACTTCAAATTTCTAACCCTTGAACCCTTCAACCTAGTTTCATCAACTGGTATCATAAATCCCTGCCTAAAGCCCCTCAACAAACATTGAGCCCTATCCCTGTCTGGATAGGCTCTCAACAATAGCCTCAACTCATTTACCCGCACTGGGGACACTGCCATTTCCATCCTTACGAAAGGACTGCCTACTGCCCCCTTGCTTACAATCAAAGACCGCATGCGCCCCTCCGCACTGCTTACAGGCATGTTTAAACTTGCATGCAAAACCCCTGCTACACCTCTTCTCATTGTATGCGTAACACACAGCCTTTACACCTGCCGGGCCTGACCCTGGCCTGCTGACCCCTGCCACTGTGCCTGGCCCCCTTTTCGGGGCTGGCCCCATCACAACATCTGTCCACAAGTCCATATCCTTCTGGCCAAAACTAAGTGACTTGCTCCCCTCTTTCTTAGTCCTGAACTCCCTATCATAATCTAGCCATACTGACCCCCCCATACTTCATATACATGTCCACAATCATTTCCTGATATTTCAGCAAATTCTGCGCCTCTTCAGGCTTAACATCCAGATATATGCTTTGGAACACTGAATACCCTTTGACCCATTGCAAAATTCCCCTGTATACTTTGCCCCCGCTCCTCGCCTCCTTCTCACCTTTTCCCTCCTTTTCTGCTAATGCCTCCCTTGTTAGGTCAAAGATACAAACATATTTGCCCACCCAAATTCTCCTCTGGACTTTCTCTTTGATATGCGCATGCAATGTTTTGATTGCACATGCATATGTGTCTCCTGCCGTGGCTAATTTAACTCCGCTCCTTGCTTCCTTTCTGGGTTTTTTTCCTTTCTTAGCCTCCATACCTCTAACACATCTCTGCATGAATTTTTACACCACCCCTTCTTTAGAGTCGTCACCTGAGGAGTCCGACGAATCCGACACCCCAGAGAACGAGTCCCCCACCCCCCCACTTAGCTGCCCTTTATTCAGCATAGCTGTCAACTCACCCGAAAACTCTGTCTCTGTCATCTGCTGTGCACCACTCCCCTCCGCCGCCATCTCCACCTCTTCCGTGTCCGCCGCTCAGCTCGTCTCTGGAGCCGCCGGCGCCACACTAACAGGATGACAATTAACGCTATTAGTGACCTGGCTAGCTACTGTTTCCTCCCTCAGGTGACTAAACTGCCCAGGCCCCCCTTTTCCCCCCTGTCCCCCCGGGTAGGGTGGGAATAGCTCCTCCCGCTGTGCGCCCCATGGTCCCCCACCACCCCATCCCGGACAACCATACCCCCCTTCTCCCAACCTTGGTCCCCCCTGGGCCCCCCATGGGCCACCATATGGGCCAAACCCCCAACCTCCCATTCCTGGCCCCTGAGGCCACCCCTGCCACTGCCCAGGGCCTATCCCATACCCCCCTTGCAAGCCCCCGGCAACCAGGCCATAGCCCCTGCACAGGCCCAGTGGAGGCAGTGCAACCTACTGCCGGCGGCGGTGTTCGCGGGGACTCTTGGCCTAATAGCCAGGCCTCAGACACCCCTGGCCCGAAGCCCAGGGAGAAGAGCCCCGCGTGTTCCGGCTGCAGGGCTGGCATCGTGGTGGGATTAGGAGCCGATGGCGGCGGCAGAAGCTGGTGGGCAGGCATTGAGGGGGGGCTGGAGGCCGCCGTGGGAGGGACACACACGGGAAGGCGCGGGGAGGCAAACACAATGAGGGGAACGGTGGCAGCCGCGGACGGGGCAGTAGAGGGGCGTGGGGAAGAAGATGCAGTGGACACTGGGGCAGGGTTAGTTGTGCGCTGTGGCTTGGAAGCTGCGCTACTTGCCGCCAAGGGCTCTTGGCGGTATCTCCTGGGCACCGATCTCCTCCTCAGAGGCAGCAGCTTCTTTCCTGCAGTTCCACGAACGGCCTCCATCACGCCTGCTCACACGCTGATCCTGTGGAAACACAAACTGGACAAAGGTTAGAACTGTGAGGCCAGCCTGGCTGCCCTCACCTTTATACCCTCCCACCCTGCCAGGGGTGAACGCACCCGCCCCCAGACCCTTCCCATCGACCATGGAGGCCCAGCTGCCCCTTTCCTTTGTTCTCCCTTCACTTCTGGCCTGCTGGGCCTCCATGGCCGCCATTTTCCCCGTGCCTGGGGGCGAGCACCTTAAGGTCACTCGCTCCCAGTCAGTCGCTTGTTTTTTCGTATCCCTCTCCTTAGTCCTGCTCCGCTCTCCTTGTTCCCATCCTCAGCTGAACAAGAATGCGCTCTGCCACACCAGAGCCAAAACAACCAATGACAAGGACCGAACCTTTGCAGCCAAGTGGATTGGCGGGGAGATGGGTACAAAGAGAGTGGAGCAGGACTAAAGAGAAGGATTCAGCGGCCTACGATCGCAGAGTAGGACAAGGTGAGACTAACTATATTTATTTGCACTGAACTGACAGTGCTTCAAGTAAGCTAATTGCTGCTGTCTTCTGTCTGCCTTTTAACCCTTTCAGTGCCAGAGGTGTATCCAACTCATAGCCAAGCAATGTGTTAGATACCCCTGTGGCACTGAAATAGTTAACAGATCACTATACAAAGATGCGTTTGAAGTGCCCCTCTCCCCCCACTGCTTACGTCCTGTGATATGTGCCACATTTAAACATTCTGCAATTTATTAACCCCTTGAGTGCAGTGCCAGAGGGGAAAGCAAGGCATTGCTGAGCAATGTAATTTATACACAAACTCTTATTGACTGCTCTAGAAACAGTCCGTGTGGCACGCGATACTGTATATATTGTTTTCTGTGTTTTTGTTCCTGGGAGTGAGGGTTGTGTGTTGAGCTGCTTGCGGTCTGGGGGGATTGATAGTGAGACACTAATGTGCTACGATTATATTTCTATATATATTATTGCTGAGCAATGTATTGCGTTCCCTTCTGACACACTATGGCTTCATGGAGTCCAGCACGCCAGAGACTGCAAAACATCACAGAAATGGGGAGAGACTTCGAGACATCGCACAGTGGGACAAGACACCAGGAGATCAGGACACTAGGAGATCAGACACACGCAGTAGGACACACACTGCAGGACATCACACACAAACACATAAAATGTAGCAGGACACAGACTGCACCCTTTCAGTGCTACCAAGGTATGCATTGTCTTAACTATCACTCTAGCACTCAAAGGGCTAAGCATTGCTTAAAAAATAAATAAATAAATGAAAGACAGGCAACGCAATCCCACACTGCTAGTATATAATATTTGGTCTATAATTTATGTTTTCTAAAGGAGAAGATAGGGGAGCACCTGAGTAATATTTCCTGAACAGATTTGCAATCTGGGGAAGTCCTGCATAGTTGCTTGAGTCTACCACCGCACCCTAAATGTTCAGGATACAGTTATTATGGGAGGGTGTCTTAATAGTAGCTGCTCATATTTTACATGTTCCTGAAGTGAAAATGGTCTCCTCTATATCTGAAGCTCCATAATGTGGGAATGTGGCCAAAACTATGTGGCCTGCAAATCCAACAGTGTGAGGTCTTCCAGCCTGGCATCAAGGTTTTAAACCCCATTTAGATCAATGGGACTTTCACAGGTCTTGAAATCACAAGTGAAAAAGAACTTTTAGTATGTGGTCGACATTTTGGCCTACAAGGAAGACCTTCATTCTGGATGGGTAGATTGATTATTTGAGTGTGTGCATATATATACAGACACACAAACACAAGATCCTAGCAGCCAATGTTGTGGCCCTTCTTGGAAGGACATGTTGAGTATGTAGTCATCGACTGTATTTAGGTTTGACATGCCTTCCTTAGAAGCTAGGGAAATTTCTATCAATCCACACCTTAAATTACATTTTTATATGATTCCTTAAGCCTAAAGGGACCAGAGGGTGTGCAATGTATTGTTTCACAATGCATTGCTTAGACCTATGGTATTTAAAAGGTTAACATAAGCCTAATAGCCTGTGAGGCTGATATACTAAGGAAAAGTAGTGATGTGCATAGATGATTTGTATATGTGTACATATGTGTATATAGACACACACAAGCAGAGCCTTGCAGTCAATGTTGTGATCCTCCTTGGAGAGGAATGTTGAGTATGCAGCTCTCGACTGTATTTGAATTTGATATGCCTTCTATATAGACTTCATGGTGATGGGAAACAGCCAGCGCTTTAATTTCTATCCTGAATTCTCTTAGTTTAAATCACAGAACTAACTAGGAATCTCCTGCTTTCAGTCATATGTTGATGATTATGTGGGTCCATAGATTTATCAGAGTCCATTTATTTGAATGATGCAAAATATATTTCTCTTGCAGTGTAAGTGAACTGAAGGAACATACTAGATTCTAAAGTAAAATAAAATGATGTAATGGATATGCTGCAAGTGCTGCAACTTTATAAATTACTAGTGTAAAATCCCTTGTACACGGGCCAAGGTCCAGGTAATGTTAACCCTTTGAGTGTCAGAGGGGTACATAACTCATTGCTCTGCAATGCGTTGCTTACCCTTCTGGCACTCAAAGGGTTTAGAGGCCGCTACCTTACTGCTCCACGCGATGCAGTCTTGCGTTGCCTCACTCACGCGATGCAATCATGCACAGTAGAGACTGACCGAATGCAGGAAATCTCTACTGTGCATGACTGCATAGTTACAAACATCATAGCGAATTATTATATAGGATGTCTGATCACCTCTTGAGGGGGGAGTTGATCAGAATTAAAGTAGTACACTGCAGTGCAAAGGCTTTCTTCTTCAACCTAGGCTACCCATTAAGTACTATTAACAACAGTTTTCTTTCAAGGCATAGTTGGACCTGTTATCTGTGGTTGTATTGTGCAGCAAAATGACAGTCAATTCAGTAGTCAAAAATGAACACTGCTGCTTTCTTGGTGAGTCATCTGAAGGAAGTAAATGGTTAGATGTAGGTTTGTCAGATGCTAGTTTCCATAGACTGCACATGCAGCCCTTAGATGCAGCAATGGGATCTGTCATGTCCTGAAGTTGCTGCATAGTGCAATGTCAATGCATTAAGCAAAGTCCCCTGCAAGCTGCTGGGGAACAGTTTGTGATGCCCAAAATGGCAAATTGAAATACAGAGGGTTTCACCTGCTTGATTACATCTGCTCTTATCTGCTTCCCAGTCTTAATGATAATTTGACCTATAGAGTAGACCCCCTAAACCATCAAAAAATGGAGGAAGGTATTTATGGTTTTTACAGAATTTACTATATGCTAAGACTGATATTTTAATTTTGCAAAGTCTATAGAAACAGTTATGATCGTGTTGCATAGAGTCTAAGTCTGCATGTGAGCTCAGGTACACTGATGTACTAAGAAGAATCAGAGTAATACTGGATCACAGCAATGGAAACATAGAGGACACTTACAGTTGTCCACTGATTAACTGGCAACTTTAACTCACTGAATGCTAGAGAGGTCTGCAGTGTTTTGTTTTGTAATATGCTAGAGACATCTCTATCATTCTAAGGGTTAATTGCCTCTTTTGAATCAATGGTCATTTCAGTTTGCAGTTGTTTTATCCCAGTTTGTTCTTAATACGTCAGCCTCGCTTTTTGGAGAAATCCCTTCTTACAAATAAAAGGTAAGCACAATAAATTATATCCCCCCCATTATTTTTATATGGGGCATACCACAGAACATCCTCTACTGAAGGTTAGTATTGCAATTAACACACACTTTATGAAGCTGACTTAAGACGAAATGGAGCAATTCAGGAATATGCAACACAAGGACGAAAAAATTCCCACTGACTTAAACTGACTTCTTACTATCTTGAATGCTACAAGTCTCTAAACAATTGCAAAGTTCCTGGGGGTTTAAAAGCCCCATTCAAGTCAAAGGACATTTTATTTGACCCTGTGGTACAGCTGGTTATAACCACAATTGCATCTATTATTTTTAGTACGTCAGTCTCCTACAGTTGGGTTCGGTTAACCTCTTAGATGTTAGAGAGGTCTCCAACTCCTGGATCCTCTGTGTGTTGAAGACCTCCTAACAACCAAGGGATTAATACAGCTTCTCCATTCTTGTTGCTTTTTTTGTAATATTTTGAAGGATACAGACGGCCCAGTTGCATTTAGAAACAACAGGACCTACCTTACAGCACAAAACAATTTTTATGATCTAATTTTACAGTTTATCTATTGTTTTGAATATTGCCTGTAACATTTTATCAGTGTAAAAATAGAAGGATGCAGTGAGAACACCAACTAAAAGTGCAAATATGACACTGGGCGAGATGTCGTCACCCAGCTCATGATATAGACAGGACATTGACAGATGTTCCCAGAAGCAATCTTCACCAGAAGTCTAAAAGACATATCATATTCTGTCCTCCCAGAAGAGCTCTCTGCTATTGTAAGTTCTCTAATTGGAGCTGTAATTACTAACCCGTTATGGCTAGTAATGTATGCCATGCAATATTTAAAGGACAAATAATGCTTCCTAATAATAACCCCCACTTACCTTACTATGATTACAAAATCCTAATGATCTGTATGAACTGTGTATTTATACCTGTGTTCAATAGATCACATCTTTTATTAGACCTGGATGTCATCTTATCATGTCCAAGGATGTGAACATGATAGAAGCTGGCAGATTTTTGAAAAACAAAAGATGTAAGGTGCTGTGCTAACATACAAATGGGCCATAGTTTAGTTAAATATGCAATAATATTTATTAAACTTTAAAACATATAAAAACTAAGAAATGGGGGGTGTGGCCTGCCGCTGTGGAAGATGGCTGCCTAAGTCTTGAGCTCCGTCGCCTTCCCTATCTAGCGCTATAATTTGCTTCTATCAGCCACGATGGTGCGTGGAAAAAGGGACACGCTTGGCTCCTCTACACCTGGAGGTAGAGGGAAGACCTCTGCTGGGTCTCTTAAGGGCTTCTTTCAATCCCAGTCTGCGGTGGACACCTTGCTGGCTGAGGATCGTGGGGCGGCCTCGCCATCTTGTTCCCACTCTTCAGGGGAAGATCTACCCGATTCGGTCCCTGTGGACCCCTCGGCCTCGTGCCCCTCGGACTCTAATCAACACATTTTCTCCTCACTGCCCTGGAGAACGGACTTTTCAAACCTGGTCCGCGAAATTAAACATACCGTTCAGGATGAGATGTCTAAACTGCGTGATGACCTGAGAGGCCTGGAACAACGCATTGCTGTACAAGAGAAATCCTCTGCTGCTCATTCCCATAAATTTGAGACGCTGGCTAAAATCTCCTCTCAGCATTCTCTATACCTTGCTGACTACAGGCGACGTATAGAAGACCTGGACAATCGCGGACGGCGACACAATATTCGTGTCCGTGGAGTTCCCGAGGCTGCCCCCCGTATTGAAGAAAACGTACCGATGCTCCTTTCACGGATCTTCAATGCTATGCTGGGTCAACCGGCAGATCATCCTATTGTTTTTGACCGTGCTCATCGGGCTTTGCGCCCTAGGGGCCTTGCTGGGAGTCCCCCACGCTACATTATTTGCTGCCTACCGGATTTTGCACTCAAGGAGACCATTATGAAAAAGGCACGAGATCTGGGTGCCTGGTCCTATGAGGGACATGAGATTACTTTCTACCAGGACCTGTCTGACCTCACGCTGCAGGCCCGGCGGGCCCTTCGTCCCCTAACTACTCTACTTCAACAAAGAAACATCAGGTATTTTTGGGGCTTCCCCTTCAGTCTGACGGTGATCCTGGGGGATACTGCTCATACCCTACACCATTATCATGAGCTATCATCCTTCCTGGAGGAATTGGGACTCCCGGATGTACAGATACATGACTGGAGTCTTCCAGATCTGCGAGGCCTGAGGAGATTACGTACCAGTCGCCCTTTCCGTGGTCCGGGTCGCCTGGAGGCTCCCCCTGATCCTGCCACCATTCGTCTTACCAGAGACGTTGAGATAGAGGAATGATTTGTTCCAGACTTCTGGGATCCCAACATTCTCGACTCTACATCTGAACGGTGGGCCTGTGGCCCTGGGATACTTTCTGGATACGAGCTACAGCTACTGGCTCCCTACCACCCGCCTCTGGACTTACCTTTGAGCCCATCAGCCTGCTCATTATTGAAGCTCCTATTGGCGGACATTTGTAGTTTGTCGGCCCCCGGCCCCTATGGGGGCTGATTTGCCCCACTCATTTGCATTCCCTTGGTTGCTTGCTCCCGCTGCCCTTGAATTTTTCCTTCCACTTTTGGGCCCTGTCTGGCCTTTGCCCTGGAGGCGGATGTCCCTATTCCCCCTCCGGTATTTTACAGTTTGCCCCGTTGTTTGCTGCTGTATTTACGCAAGCTGCGCTTTTGTTGCGCGGGGCCTCTAGTGCTTTTTCATATTGCACACTTAGCTTATGGCGATGCCCCAGAGCTCAGCGCTTTATCCAGCCAGGTTATTTGCCTTTGCTTTGTATTTGCCATAAATGTTTTACTGTTTATTATTGGGGTGTCGGGCGGGGGGTGGCCCGTCTCTGGGGCGGGGCGTGTCTGGGCCTTGGGGCTCCCTTGGAGCCCTTGGGGTCCGGGGTCGCCCTGGCACAGATAGCGGGCTCTGTGGGTTGGGAGGGGATGTTTTGTGTTTTATGTTTTGCTATTTACTGTTCTTGTGATTATGGGGGTGGGATGATGTATGCCGGGTGGGGGGTGGGGGTTTGGGGGATTCTCCGGTTTCGGGGTCCCCCTGCCCTCTGTCTCCCATCGCCTCTACGGAGTTGGTTGGGTCCACACGCCCCCTCCGCCCTATTTGCCTGTGGCTCCTTGGTTAGTTCCTTCTGTCCCCCATTATTGCCTTTTTCTCACCCAGTGGATATGCTTCTTGAAGCCCCCCTCCCCACACCATCTTTCCCCTCCTCTTTTTCCTCCTGTTCCCTCTTCCCTCCCTCCTTCTTTCCCCCCCTCCCTTTTTTTTTTTTTTCTCCCTTCCTCCCCCCTCTTTGCCCCTCATTCTTCCCCCTTCCTCCCTTTTATTCCTCCTTCCCCCCTTCCTTTTTCCTTCCTCCCCCTTCTCTCCTTCTTCCTTTTCTCCTCCTTCTCCCCCCTACTTCCCTTCCCTTCTCTCTGGGTGGTGATTAAGGTTATTTGTTTACTTTCTGTCTGGGGGCGTGGGGTCCCGGCTGTACGGCATTCCATGTGGAAGTGGGGTTGGGTATTCTATATCAGTCATACACTTCTCCTTTTATTTGTTTCATATTTTTACTGTTGAGCCTTTGTAATCCTTGTATGCTCTGACGATTGTTCCTGATTTCTGTACACTGTCCTTGTTGTTGCGCTGGGTGGGGAGGTGGCGGACCTCTTCGCTCTTCTTTCTTGTATTATGTTAGTTTTTGTTAGACTCCTCTTTGAGGTGTTCTTCTCCTCTTCCCTCGGTGGACACTCCTCCTTATACCGAAGCCCCTTGTTGCCTTGGGGCGGACACGGCCCTCTTCTTTTTAGTTGAGGGCTTTCTCTGCTACCCAACCGGTGCTTCAGCGTATATTTGTTGAGATTTCTTCCCCCTTTCCCCTCCCCCCCCTTTTTTTTTTTTTTTTTTCTCTCTCTCCTCCCTTCCATTACCATGTCAGCGGGTCCTTCTTTTGCTCCGGCCGACCTGAAAGTATTGACCCTCAATGTAAAGGGCCTTAATATTCCTGAGAAGCGGTCTCACTTGCTGCGCGATCTTAAATCGCAACATATCTCTATTGCTTTTTTGCAGAAGACTCATTTCCGTGGTTCTTCTGCCCCTAGTTTGACCTCTCGTGACTACCCACAGGGTTTCTATAGCAATTACTTGCACCTAAAGAAAAAGGGCACGGCGATTCTGATCTCTAAGCAGATTCCCTTTGTGGAAATTGCCCGTTTGGTTGATCCGGAGGGTAGATATGTGTTTGTGAAGGGAACTATTGTGGACCAGATATATACGCTAGCTTCTATATACCTACCAAACTCTAGGCAGCATCTTTGCCTTGCTGCTGTGATCACGGCCTTACGTCAGTTTCAGGAGGGTTTTACGATTGTTGGTGGTGATTTTAACGTTGCCCTGGACCCTGCTCTCGACACTTCAACTGGCTCATCTAGCACGCCGTTCTATGTTTTACGTAGAATTAAGAAACTACTTCTCGATAATGAGCTTGTTGACTGTTGGAGGGCATTACACCCGGATGATCGTGATTACAGTTTTTTCTCTGCTCCACATGCTAGATATTCTCGCATTGATTATCTTTTTGTGTCCCAGTATCACCTTTCTTCACTAAGATCGGCCTCTTATGGCCTCACGACCTGGTCGGATCACGCTCCCTTGACCGTGTCCTTTCTTTCCCATCTCACGAGACCTACTCAGACTTCCTGGAGACTCAATGAGTCCCTTTTGCAGGATCCGGCTACGTTAGTCTCCACTAAAGAGCTTCCGAAGGAGTATTTTGATGTCAACCTAACTCCTGATGTACCTGTTCTCACTGTGTGGGAAGCACATAAATGTGCGGTTCGCGGACATTTTATTAAACTTGCCTCGGCGGTAAAACGAGCACACTCTGCTAGACTATCTTCCCTATATTCCCGAATCTCGGTCCTAGAGCGTTTCCATAAAAATTCCCAAAACGGTAATGATTTTCAACAACTGTTGCTACTACGACGGGAGTTAGCGTCTATTTTGTCTCAACAGGCTCAACGACAATTCTCAAAATTACGTGCCCTCTTTTATGAACATGGCGACAAACCAGGTAAATATCTAGCTAGGGCTCTCCGGAAACGCCGCCGCCTTACCCATATATTGAAAATTCGGTCGCCTGGAGGCTCTCTTAAACAGCTTCCCTCTGACATTGCTAAGGAGTTTGTTGCGTATTATTCGAAACTTTATAATTTGAATCCGGCTTCTGCTGACCCTTCTCGTATCGATCGACTGAAATCGCGTATTTCCGCCTACTTATCTACTCACCTGAGAAGTAAACTTTCTCTGGCTGACTCTGATTTGCTTGAACGGCCGATCTCCTTGGAAGAGCTGGGTGTCGCCTTGCGCAATTCGAAAACGGGCAAGTCCCCTGGTCCGGATGGTCTTCCAGTACAATACTACAGGCACTTCTTGGAGGTTTTGGGTCCTCATTTTGTTTTTGCCCTTAACTCTATTTTGGATGGGCATCATATCCATCCTCATTCCCTCTCAGCTACGATTGCTCTCATACCGAAAGAGGGTCGTGACGTAGAACAGTGTAGTAATTTCAGACCTATCTCCTTGCTTAATGTGGATCTGAAGCTATTCTCGAAAATTCTGGCGCTGCGCCTTATGCCACTCCTACCATCTTTAATCCACTCTGACCAGGCGGGATTTGTTCCGGGCCGTGAAACCAGGGATTGTACAATTCGTGCTCTCCACCTAATCCATCATGCTCGGGCTTCTTCTTCGCGATCTATTCTTTTGTCCACGGATGCCGAAAAGGCTTTTGATCGCCTGGACTGGACATTTTTGATGGAAGTTCTGAGAGGTCTGGGCCCGCATATGCTTACCTGGATCTCTTCTCTTTATTCTTGTCCTTCAGCACGGATTCGGATAAATGGCTCCTTTTCTGAATCCTTTATGATTTCCAATGGCACGCGGCAAGGTTGCCCTTTGTCCCCACTCCTCTTTATCCTTTCCCTTGAACCCTTTTTGGAGGCGATTCGGCAGAATCCTGATATTATGGGATTGACAGTTACTGGCGTCCAACATAAGGTACTTGGTTTCGCTGATGATCTGCTTTTTGTGATCTCCAATCCTAGAATTTCTCTCCTGAGTCTTCTTCGGGAATTTGAGACGTATGGTGCCTTGTCCAACTTGAAGATTAATACCACTAAATCTGAAATCTTAAACATCAACTTACCTGCCGAGGAAGTCTCGCGTCTTTCTGTATCCTTCCCTTTTAAATGGTGCAGAGATGGACTCAAATATTTAGGGGTGTGGCTGACTGGTGATTTAGCGAGACTTTACCAACGTAATTTCCCCCCATTCTTGTCAGCTTTGAAACGAGACTTTGAGACTTGGTCTCCATTACATGTCTCATGGATGGGTAGAATAAATGCTTTGAAGATGAACGTGCTCCCACGCTTGTTATATCTTTTTCAAACTTTACCGATTAAAATTCCAGTGGCCTTCTTTGCTTCTCTTCGGTCTCTGATTTTGAAGTTCGTTTGGGCTGGCAAGAAACCGAGAATTCGGTTTGAGCTTCTGACACGTTCAAATTTGCGTGGCGGTCTTGCCCTTCCGTGCCCCCAAACATACTATCGGGCATCTCATCTCCTTCGTATGCTTGAGTGGATCTATAAACCCCCTCATAAGTCATGGATAGATGTTGAAGCTGCCGGGTCTTCTGTGCCACTACATTTACTTCCCTGGATTTCACCACACCATGCTCGACAACTCTCTGCGGCTCAGCCACTGACATCTGCTACGATTTGGGTTTTTCATGCTGCCTCTAGGAGTTACTGTCTCACCACATACCCTTGCCCACTTACCCCCTTTCGACACAACCCTGACTTTCCCCCGGGCCAGAGTCCCGGTGCGTTTCTTAACACATCTTTGAATGGCCAGAGCGCGTTAGTTGACTTTCTTTCCCCCGATGCCGTGCTACGATCCCTGTCTGATCTCTTACCAAATCGTGTCCCTACAGCTCTAGATCGCTTCCACTACACCCAGTTGGGGTATTTTCTTCGTTCTTTGACTCAGAAGCACAACTTGTTTCGGTCTCTCTCTCCTTTTGAGACCCTTTGTCGTGGTACGTCTCTTCCCTCACATGGCATTTCACTTTTGTACCGTATACTTCTCGATCAGCGAGATTCCTCCACTCCGGCTTATGTCAGGAAATGGGAAACGGCTCTTCGGGTGTCGCTGAGTGAACAGCAGTGGGAGAAGATTTTTCTACTGACACATAAGTGTTCTTTGAACACTAAACTCCAGGAGTTGTCCTACAAGTTGCTTGCCCACTGGTACCGTACCCCGGCCTTGCTTCACACCTTTTCTCATACTACATCTGACACTTGTTGGCGCTGTGGCTCTGCTCCTGGCACCATGCTTCACATTTGGTGGGATTGCCCCCTTATCTCCCCCTTTTGGTCCCGTATTCGCTCTGTTCTACCTACTTTCACAGATACCCCTCCTCCCTTTCTTCCTGCGGCCTATTTACTTCATCATACTTCTGTTTCAGTCTCCACGTACAAACGATCGGTTATTAAACACTTACTGACCGCAGCTAAATCGTTGATCCCATTGCACTGGGGCAAGACATCCCCTCCGTCTATTTGTGAGTGGGTCTCGCGGGTGGAGAACATTCGCTCCTTGGAGGAGCTGGTCATGAGATCGGATGGTCGGTGGGACCGTTATCTCGGTACTTGGTCGGCCTGGATGCTGTTTTTGGAAGACCCGCAGACACAAGTGCTCCTGGATGGATCTTCTTCCTGAAGATTTGTCCTTGCCCCTGGATCTAACCCCGCTTTATCACCCTTCCTTCCTCCATTCCCCCTCCAGTGTCCCCCCCCCGTTGTGTTTTTTTTTTCTCTCTGTATCCCTATTCCTCTCCCTCCTACTATTTACAATTCATGTTTTTGATTTACCAAATTTTGTGTGAAAAGACTGCGTACATATCAGCTATTGTGTAGCACAATGACGCATTATTATGCCTCACTGCAGCAGGCCTGTGTGTACATTTCAGCAGTGTCTTACTGGAGTGATGCTGCCTATATACTCTCCATCAAAAATGCAACGTGTTTTCTCCTATTTCTTTTGTTGCCTTGTTCTTTTTATTATTATGTTAAGCTCGATTTCTCCAATTTGTATCTTATGTACCACAATGTTTTTGCTGTTCTCCGCTGAACACTAATGTGCTTGTTACTCCTGTCTCCCATTCCCTTCCCCCCTTCCCTTTTTTGTTTTCTGTTCCCTTCCCCCCTTTATATTCCTTTAAAAACTAATAAACTTTTATTTACAAAAAGAAAAAAAACTAAGAAATAAGAAAATATACCCTACAAAAACTAAACCCCCAAACACAGTACAATTCTTCAGATTGTAGATTCAAGAGAAGAATTACATGCAATAGCAAATAAACTTAATCACCAGAAAATGCCACACAAGTTCTAGTACCCACACAAGAGAGAGACAGACATGGCACTAAGTAAAAATACACAGATTAAAAAGCCCTACACTATATAATAATAGGACACAAGAAACAGAGGCTTGTTGTATTGTAGTGTTCACTTCAGAGAGCCTCCACCTCTCCTCACAAAAGTATGACCTGGACGGACAGTGAAAGCTTCACATAACAATCAACTCTGTGTGGATATTGAACTCTCACAACAAGTGACTGCTACAGGGGCAACAAAAATAAATACAAAAATAACCACTCTGATAATTACAGGACCCACAGTAGGTTCTCTAAATCTCAATAGAATATATAGGCCATACATACATATGTGATTAATTGAGCGAACATAAACCATAAAGGTAAATACTCACAACTTGCACCAATCCTGGTCAAGAAACAAATTTTGATTTCCCACAAAGAGCGTGGGAAATTTTTCTGGACGCTGAAAAGAGAGAGCATAGTAGGGTCTGGGATCAAGTTGATACTCAGCTGAGTGTATGGGCCTACTTAAAATTTGAAGGAACAGAAGGGTGGTCCTTAAATGGATTCCCCTGTGCAGTAAGTTTAAGGTCCTGCAGTACTGCTAGCAACTGTTATGTCTGCTGTCATGGAAATTATATTCAGGATTGATAGAAAATGTTATCTCTTGAGCAAAGGAGCCAGAGAAAAATTCAGATGGTCATTAGGATTTTCTGACAATATTAAGGTAAGTGGGGGTTATTATTATGGTATGGCAATTATCCTTAAAAATATTGAAATGTTTCAATAATCAGTTTACCAAATTAATTTCTTATAGACCTCTCATATGTTTTTCACATCTTTGTTACACCAAAGAGAATTGGCAACCATTTCCAAGGTCATCTGTGTCCATGAGCACAGAGTGCTTGAGTAAACATCTAAATAACAATGTCCACAGCCCATAACTCATTGAATGGAATCCTTTCAAAGGTTATGGCATGCTATTAAACATCTCTTCACTTGATATGACAAGTCAAGATGGCAAAACAATTTATCATGGCTAATGATTTGGGACAAAACAAAATATTACAATATAGATTTTTATCATGTACTTATAAAATTGCTTCTTCCTTTTCAAACATTAAATTTTAGTTGGATCTGGATGTACCCTAATGTCTTTTATGCATTTGGATAATTGTGAAAGTGACAAAATATAGAAAGAAGGAATGTATTTTCTTGGGACATTACATTCTTGCCTCCAAATCTCCGGCATCATCATTAGCACTTTTTGACCATAAAAGTCTGATTCCCATTATTGTTAAATCTCTACTGAAATTTCCAGCTACTTCTATTGAAAGGAATTCAAAAAAGGCTTGGAAATTATTTGGTAATTACCTCATAATATGTTTGTTTGTCATTATTAAAGTTGAACTACCACCTCAACTAAAGTTGTTGATACTGCAGCCTGTGCGCCTGCACCGTCAGTCTCTTCTGGAGCTGCTCGGGCCAGTGTGATGCCTATGAAGGGTTATGGGGACTGACAGTGCAGGCTCGCGTTCAAGATGCCCGCGGTGATGCCTGGCTTCCGGTCTTGGAAGCTTATAGATAACTTTATTCGGGGGCACTTTTGAGAGGTAAAATAATGATTATTAAGCTAGTGGCCACCTGCCTGAGTATGATGGCGACTTTAGTGGAGGTGGTAGTTCTGCTTTAAGAGTTTATTGTGCCTCCTTGGCTGGAACACTTAAAGTATCATATGTTCAAAAGGAAAATGGTGTAATTATGGGTCAAATCAATAGTACCACAAGGGGGAAAATAACACTTCCTGTTTATTTAAGTGGGGCTTTAAACCTCTTGAATGCTAGAGAGGTCCCAGCATTGCAAAGCAATGAATTGGAGACTATGTTTGCATTTAAGCATTTAAAAGCCCCATTCGTATCAGTTGGAATTATGGTGCAGTTGGTTTGCCTGAGAAATGCTCTACATTTCTTTTGAGCACAGGACACTTAATAGTGTAAGTAATGAATGGATGAGGGGTTCCTTCAACAGGAAATCTGTCTATTTAAATCATTCTTAATCATCTCTCATCATGCGTATACCATAGGGAAACTACACAGAACAAACCTGCATTCCCAGCCACAAGAAAAATGAGGTGCCACGGAAAGGCTCATACAACAGATGATTGATGATAACTCTGCAGATTGGTACCTTGTAAGTGTGATCACTTAGACACCATCCTGCTGCACAGGTCTACTCCCTGGCCATCTCCAGATTGAACAAATCTGAAGTTTATGGAAACATTCATACAAAAAAACTTAACTGAGCTCTTAGTGTACATAAATAGGAAAATAACATTTAAGTGAAATAAATTAGTCACCTACTGCTGGTGTTAATAACATAATATTTACATCTTCATTCCACAGTCTTGTTATCTGTCTACATAGCTAAATGATCTCTGTGTTGCCATATCTGTTGAATTGGCATAGACTATTAACTATTTTCCACTCTGGCCTCTCTTCATGCCTCAAATACAATCTCTCACAAAGTCCTTCCACTTTTACTTCTGGAACATATATTAATAAGACCTTTCCGTACAGGGGACACTAGCATGACCTTAGTCCACTCATTCGTCATATCTTATCTTGACTGTTGCAACACCCTCCTACTGGTCTTCCTCCTGTAACCACTCCAGTTCATAATGAATGCTGCAGCTATGTTAATTCATCTCATTTATAATGCTTCTTCTGCAACTTCACTCTTTCGGGTGCTACACTGGCCTCAAAGTTTAAATGTAAATTGTTGTCATTCACCTACAAAGCCCACAAAATTTCTCTCCCAAACCAACCTAAACCTCCCATTATAGTCTCTAAACTATTTCCAGCTCCCCTCCCTCACCCTAACCAAAACATCTTTCTCTTTATTTAATGATCACTTGGAACATAAAAATCCAAAAAATCCAAAGGAAAAATATAATATTAAGGGTACTGTACTGTCAGAGACAACAGAAGAAAGGGATTTGGGAGTAATTATCTCTAATGACTTAAAGGTAGGCAGGCAATGTAATAAAGTGGTGGGGAATGAAAGCAGGGTACTTGGTTGTATAGCTAGGTGCAATAATAGCAGAAAGGGAAGTGGTCATGCCATTCTACAAATCTCTAGTTAGACCTCACCTAGAGAATTGTGTGCAGTACTGGAGACCCCATCTCCAGACGGATATATATACTCTAGAGAAAATTTAGAGAAGGGCCACTAAAATGGTGACTGGTTTACAGGAAAAGAAATATCAGTATAGACTAAAGGATCTGAACATGTATAGCTTGGAGGAATGAAGAGAGAGAGCGGATATGATTGAAACATTCATATACATGAAGGGATTCAACAAAGTTCAGGATGGAAGTATATTTCAAAGGAGTAAAAATGTTAGGACAAGAGGCCATAGTCTAAAACTAGAGGGACACAGGTTTAGATGTAATGTAAGAAAGTTTTACTTCACTTAGAGGGTAGTAGATAAGTAGAATAGACTACCAGCTGAAGTGGTAGAAGTTAATAAAGTGACAGAATGTAAGCATGCATGGGATAGGCATAAGGCTGTCCTTAACTTAAGAAAAGACCAAAAAAGGTTTGAGGTTTTTACTGTAGGAAAATGGGCAGACTAGATGGGCCAAAATGGTTCTTATCTGCTGTCAAATTCTATGTTTCTGTGTTTCTACATATGAGTAGCATGCTGTCTCTTGAAGTTATTGCCTTGTGCCATCAGTCTTTCCCGTAGTCTTTCATTATTTCAAATCTGCTCCCAAAACCCGTCTCATCAAAGAAGCTTACACCCAATACCTGTAACTGTCCCAAAACAGCCACTATGGCAAAGATACATTGTTCCGGCCCTTTCCAATCAGCTTGGGGCACCAGTTCTGTCATTGGCCTATACCTTTGTCCTCTCTCTAATGCAATCATATTTGAATGTACCATGAGTTCCACTTATTTCCGTCTCCCTCTAGATTGTAGGCTCTTGTGAGCAGGGCCCACTCCAAATTCTAACCATTTGTTTAAGTAAGTCATGTGTTTGTAATGAGTTTCCTAATTATACAGGGAATAATCTGTCTCTTTATAACAGAATGATAATAAATAATGGAAATATATGAAATACACCTAGTGCTGTATTCAGGAATATAAAGATTATTTGTAGGATAAGCTAATTTTCACCACAGGGAACAAATACAATTTCCCAAATACTAATGGATTAATGTGAGCTTTTAAACTCTTGAATGGTAGAGTTCTCAAACGCATTTCTTCACAGTACATTGAAAACCTCTATGGCATTCAAGGGTTTACAATCCACATTTAACTCATGGATACATTTTTTTGTCCCATATGGCACAATTGGTTTAACCTATAAATTATCCTCTTTAGGCTTCTAGACATAGCCGTTCAGGTCTTATGCAGAAAATAAAAGATGAGCAATCACAGAGCAAGGCAGCTGCTGATAGGGGAGAAATAAAATACTCCATTAGTATAAACTAGGCCTTTTAACCCTTTGAGTGCCAGAGAGGTAGCCAACACATTGCGATGTAATGCTTTGGATACCTCTCTGCCACTCAAAGGGTTAACCTCTTGAATTGTAAAGAAAATGAAAAGGCAATTCTGGCACACAGGAAATGCACTGTAGGGCAGAAATACATATCACTAAATTCCCATTGACTTAAATGGAGCTTTTTAACCTCTTGAATGCTAAAGAGGTCTGCACTGGGATAACCCTTTGAGTGGCAGAGGGGTACGAAATGCATTGCTTTGCAATGCATTCCATACCCTCTTGCACTCAAATGGTTAAAAAAATAAATAAATACATCCATGTTTAACCCTTTGAGTGCCAGAGAGGTGCACAATACATTGCTCTGTAATGCAGAGCAATGCGTTGCGTACCTCCCTGGCACTCAAGGGGTTAAATAAATAAATAAATAAATAAATCCACGTTTATCCCTTTGAGTGCCAGAGAGGTGCACAAAACATTGCTCTGTAATGCAGAGCAATGCGTTGCATACCTCTCTGGCACTCAAAGGGTTAAGTCAATTTTCCATTTTAAAGAGATAGTAATGTTTCATAATAAAAGCAACTCTAATTAATCTTCATAGTATTTGGGCCATGGAGAGTGTTATTTCAATTTTTCAGAGTTGTAGTTCAAGAGTAATTGAATGATAAAGTATCCCCCCTCCTGCCACTTTTACTGATGTAACACTGCTCAGCTCAGAGCAGCAGGAAGGTGCCCAGGTAGACTGCAGAGAGGCACAATCATCAATTAAGATAAGGGAAAAAGCTAAAAAACCTATAAAGGGGGCAGGGCTTTCATTGTTCTCACAGTAAGAAGGTTATCCCTTGCTGTTATCTGTCTGGTCAATCAACCAGATTCCACATCTGAGGTTACACTAGGTTGAACTACAACTCTCTATGGCTCAAATATTATGAAGATTAATTGGAGCTGCTGTTTATGTGAAACATTACTATCCCTTTAAGATCCAATAGCAGGGATCTTTTCCAGGCAGCAGACACTAGGTAAGTAGAATACTATTCTCCATATTGCGCCACCATTTGCAATATACATCAGTAGAACGTTTGATGATTTTTATTTCCTTCCTATGGTGCATTTGCTATGCACTAGAATTGCCTTTTGTTTTCTGTATAGGGTGCATAGATTATATTCAAAAGGTTACAAATATATATCCAGTGTACTGTGTCCTTCCTTTTCAGTGGTTTTTCACTTCATAATGAATATTATCATTGTCAAAGTGATAGTAATTTTTCACAAAACAAGCATCTCTGATTAATCTTCATAGTATTTGGGCCATGGAAAGTGTTATTTCAGTACTGTCAGAGTTGTAGTTCAAAAGTAATTGAATGATAAAATATCCCCCTCCTCCCCCTTTTACCTAGATGTAAGCCACCTCCCCTCAGATGAGGAATCTGGTCTTTTGACCGGACAGGTTGCAGCAAGGGACAGTCTTCTTAATGTGAATATAAGGAAATCCCTTCCGCACCTTGGCAGATTTTTCAAGTTTCTCCTTATGCTCACTGAAGAATGTCCCTTGCTGCGATCCATCCAGACAGTCTTGCTGCTCTGAGGTGAACAGTGTTACATCAGTAAAAGGGGAAGGTGGGAGGTACTTTATCATTCAATTACTCTTAAACTACAACTCGTGCAGTTTTGGAATAACACTCTCCATGGCCCAAATACTATGAAGATTAATCAGAGCTGCTTTTTTTTGTGAAACATTACTATCCCTTTAACTATTTATCCGCAGTGGAATTTCTGTAAAGATGCCCAGAATTATGTTATAGGTATACAAAACAATTTCTAGGCAAAAAATACCTTGGATTGCAGATTATATATTGTGTCACTGACAGTTACAAGTAAAACTCGTTTTGGTACAGGTTTTAATATTAAAGGGGAACTTTCACCCCGCAATAACTAAATCTCCCCTTGCTGCTCACCTGGCGACTAGCTGCTTAGTAGCGCTAGTCGCCAGAAACCTTACCCGGTTCTTCAAATATATGCGTTTTAAAGGAGCAGGAAGCACGGACGTCTCTTCACAGTGACGTCCGTGCGCCTGCGCTGTCAGTCCCTTGTCAGTCCCTTGTGCACCGTACGGTGCACAAGAGACTGACAAGGGACTGACAGCGCAGGCGCACGGACGTCACTGTGAAGAGACGTCCGTGCTTCCTGCTCCTTTAAAACTCCGAAATCTTGAGAACGGGGTAAGATTTCTGGCGACTAGCGCTACTAAGCAGCTAGTCGCCAGGTGAGCAGTAAGGGGAGATTTAGTTATTGCGGGGTGAAAGTTCCCCTTTAAAGGGATAGTAATACTTTATTATTACTATCCCTCATATTGTGGATATTTGCAAAATAAGTTAACAGCCCCCAGGTTCATATCTCAAACCTTTATGGTTTGAGAGATAACTGAAGGCAAAGTCCCTCCTCCCTCCCCCTTCCCTGTAGTCAGCATGGTGCTGACTGCAGGGATATCCGGTCTGACTTTCATCAGGCGGCTCTGCAGCAGAGCCACGTTCATGCTAGTGACAAAGAATTATTTTACGGAAGTGGTCTTCTTCATGTGCTTGCAAACCAAGTACATGTAGAAGACCGTTTCAGTGAAATAATTCTTCTTCACTAACAGGATCTCGGCTCAGCTGCAGAGCCACAAGCCTGTCGTATAACAGACTTCCCCTGCAGTCAGCACAATGCTGACTTCAGGGAAGGGGGAGGGAGGGGGAACTTTGCCTTCGGTTATCTCTCAAACCATAAAGGTCTGAGAGATGAACCTGGGGGCTATTAACTTATTTTGCAAATACCTACAATATGAGGGATTGTAATAATAAAGCATTACTATCCCTTTAACCACTTAAATGCCTACAGGAAACAGAATGTTGTCATTTACATGCATAGCTTTGAATTATTATATCCCAAAATATATGTACAAAGTATAAATAAAGAATGCCTCACAATTATTACAAATGACAAGTTGAGTAATTTTACAGTATATATGTTTGATCACTGTTCAAATGAAATATTTTTCTTTATGTGCTTGAATAATTTACTGTGTAACATTTAAATACTGAGCAATTAGCTCATTATATTGATTGAAGAGAAAGGAGATAAGTCACATTTATATTTACTTGGAAATTGACACCAGTAATTACTTGCTCGCTCTATTTTAAACTTTGACTCTTGACCTTTTTCTTTGGAATTGTTTGGGTGCCAAGTCATTTCACATGGACAAAGCAATAAAATTCTCCCACTCACATGTAAGGATCATCAACAAAAGTGGGGGTGGGGTGACGCTCTACGTATTTGTTTGAAGCTATGACCAAGAGATCATTTGCAAAGACATTCCCTACTCCAAGTATGGAGCTAGCACCTGTCAAAAATCCCCCTCGGGAAACCCAATCAAAGAATCCATAAACACAATCCAGGATATAACACTGCTGCCTCCCTAGAGCAAAGCATAGTTTACCATGACAATATACTGGTTGCACAGAGAAACAACACTTAGGGCTATATTTAATAGACATTGATATATGAGATAACCACCTGGGATGAGAAGACTGACTGAAACTGACACCTTTAAAGCTTTTATTCTATCGCCTGCAACCTGCATATAAACTGGATATATTTAAGTATTGTGTTTTGTTATTTAAACAAATATGTGCCTGTGTTTTATAGGGATAGTAATGGTTAATTTTAATTTGATTAAATATTGTAGACATTAAAAAAAGATTAACAATGATGTAAGTTTTATCTCTCAGATCTTTATGTTTTGAGAGATATAACTTGGTAAAGTTACCTTTTCCTGGCTGTTTTACTCAAGTCTGCCATCTAGCTGACAGCTGCAGATTCCAGTCATTTGATCAGACAGAGGCTCTTCAGCAGAGCTGAAATCACGCTGTTTAGAAATAAATACTTCATTGGAACGGTCTACAAATGTGCTTGCAAACCAGGCACACTTTGTAGACCGTTCCAAATTAAGTATTTATCTTTAGATATCGTTATATTGGCGCTGCTGAAGAGCCACATCTGGTCAAGTGACCAGAATCTGCTTCTGACAGCTTTACAGCTCGTCATGCAGAAAGGGGAGGGACCAGAGACCTTTATTTTCCTATATCTCTCAAACCATAATGCTTTGAGATATACGAATAAGTGCAAGAACTCTCTTTTAATTGTATCTACCATATAGTTAATACTTTTTTTCTGACATTACTATTCCTTTAAAGTTTCCATTTCTTGGCATCTGGTTTACAATACAATCACAGTTTGCAGCCTCGCTTTACAGATTTAAGACTCTTGAAGGGTTTGTTGGCACCAGTCTGTATTGCAAATCTAGTAGTATCAGATCCTTACATAGACTTTAGTGCAGAAATAGGAAGAATCGTTCTTTGCAGTGATCATAGAGTACAGCAATGACCATAATGTTTACCGTAATTTGGAAATTCAGGGGCCAACTAGAAAAGAGGGCTTGCTGCACCTAGTTGTCTCAAACAATTCTGAAATAGTGTACAGTATTCAGGTAAGGGAACAGATGGACAACAGTGACCACAAGATGGCATCCTTTGAAATTTGTTGCAGGAACCCATTAATAAGGGTTTAGCCACATTCAACTTTATAAAGGGTAACTTTACAAATCTAAAAGCAGTACTGGAACACATTCAATAAGATGTATCAAGAAAGAAAGATGGCATTTATTCAAAATGCTTTTAGATAAATATAGAAGTCAATATTTACCATTGGGAAATAAATACAAGCAGAACAAATTAAGTTCAATGTGGCTTAAGAGATTTGCAAGGAAATGGGCTATAAATAGTAGGTTTTTAAACTGTTTAAATATGCAAACAAATAATTAGGCTAGCTAAATTGAAAATGAGAAAAGTATTGCTACAGATAATAAGACAAATTCTAAACAATTCTACAGGTATATAAATGGCAGTTTATTAAAGTTAGTGAGCATAAAGGCAATGGATGATTCCTTAAAGGGATAGTAATATTCACAAGCAGGATCCTGAAGACTAAGAGGCCAGAACTGTTGTTGGGGGAGAGCTGGCACACAATTAATACCACCACCAGCAGGAGCACAGATCAACTGCCTGTCCCTGCTGCTAGTGCTGCCACTGCCAGTCTGCCTTCTTCACTTCACCAAGAAACGGCAAGTGTGATATTAGGGGGCCCTCTGTGACAATGCTCGTTGCCTCCTCCAAGCAGCAGTGAGATGTCTGTAATAGAGCAGCGGCAGCAACACGTAGGGGCTAGTGGTGGTGGTGGTGGTGATGATGGAGAAGCTGGGGTGGAAGAAACATTGATGGTGTTTTTAGCAGAAACTGAGAAGGAATGGGAGACAGGGATGAGGCTGGGCATCACCACCACCACTAGCAGCGAGATTCTGGAATTAGAGGAATTTGCAACTGCTCTAATTCCTTCTGATGCTGAGTTTCAAGGGCAGCAGGATGCTGAGGAGCAGGCTAGTGTGCCACAGACCACCGTGAACACAGTGCAAATGGGGTCAACAATTGATGAGGGACTAGGACAGGTTCCACTTGCCAGTGCCAGCAATACTCCTGGTCCTAGTTGTAGTGCTGAATTTGAGGCAGTAGCAGTATCCGCTGCCACAGACAGTGGAGGGGAATGTGGAGGACAGTATGAAAGAGGCCATTCTTCTCCACCTGTTCCTTATCCCCTGAAGTCATGGGTGTGGGACTATTTTTCTCTTGGGGCAGGCACAGTACAGTCATCATCAACAGCACTGTGCACAATTTGTGACACATCAGTGAAAAGAGGAAGGAGGGAACACACCTTGGCACAACCTCCCTAATAGCACACATGAAACACAGACATCGTGACATCTATGTCAAACATTTTAAAGCCAAATACCCACCACAAAAATCAAGCACCGCTGTTACTGTACCCTCTGACTCTCCAGAAAGGCAACGAGATGAGGTGGAGATCAAAGAGGAGGAAGAACAGAGCAACCCAGGCAGAGACTAGAAGTTCCATAATGAGTGAAACAACTAGCATGCCATCACCGTCTACGGTAACTACATCTTCTACCAGTCCACCTCGTTCATCGTTACCTCCCCCGCCAAATGATAGCCACTCTGTTAATGTTAGGATGCGGCAGTTCGTCTCTACTCATTGCACACTGTGTGGTGCACTGACCACACATGTCAGGGCGGTGGAGGAGAATCGCAAGCAGTGCATCAAGCGGCATCTGAGGAGCTTCCATACCGTAGAATATGCTATGATGGTGGCAGGGAGGGTTCACCATTACTATCAAACAGTCTGCAAGTTGTCATGTGTCCTTAGTGAAGTCTGAACAAGGGGTATAGTGACAGTGGCAGAACTTGCTTTTGGGTGTCATGGTGTTTGGATACAGTTGTGCCCCCAGATGTTATTTACCACACACACACTGTGCACATTGCAGTTGCTGATGAGAGCCACAGTTCCTGCTCTCCAAGGGGAAAAATATATTCTAATAACAACACACCCATGATTTTGGAGGAGGGGCAAATGGAGAAGAATTAATGGCCAACTTTTGCATTTTACTGCTATTTTTCATTCCATTCCCTTTCAGCTACCTAATCATCCTGCTGCTTGAACAAGTCAGCAGCAGCAGTAAGAACAGTAGTTGCAAATTCCCCAGTTATGGGCTCAGGAGGATATTTGACAATGGTCAGTGGCTTTGAAAAAAAAAGTAAATAATAAAAATAGTCCTACAAAAAAATCAACAATTTTTGGGGGGTTTGTTTTTAACAAGCCTAAGTCCTACAAATCAATGTTTCCTTATGGCTTGTGCCAAACAAGCTTAAAGGGGAACTTTCACCCCACAATAACTAAATCTCCACTTACTGCTCACCTGGCGACTAGCTGCTTAGTAGCGCTAGTCACCAGAAATCTTACCCGGTTCTCAAGATTTCAGCGTTTTACAGGAGCAGGAAGCACGGACGTCTCTTCACAGTGACGTCCGTGCGCCTGCGCTGTCAGTCCCTTGTCAGTCCCTTGTGCATGGTGCACAAGGGACTGACAAGGGACTGACAGCGCAGGCGCACGGACGTCACTGTGAAGAGACGTCCGTGCTTCCTGCTCCTATAAAACGCCGAAATCTTGAGAACCGGGTAAGATTTCTGGCGACTAGCGCTACTAAGCAGCTAGTCGCCAGGTGAGCAGTAAGTGGAGATTTAGTTATTGCGGGGTGAAAGTTCCCCTTTAAATCCGACAAATCAATGTTTTTTCAGGGCTTGGGTCTCTAAGAAGTCTAAGTCCTACAAAGGCCTCTAACAACAAATCTAACAAATCATCCTCTACAAAATACTCTATCAAGTCAAGTATCAGTCCACCCCAGTGGCAGCTTATGTCAGGGGATTCCTATCTCTATCACTTTACATACAAATTTCTAATTTTATTTTATTTTTTTTATTAACTGTCTCCCCAACACCAGTCAAGAATCCCCCCCAAAACAAATTCCCTGTTCAACTGATTCCTTGCCCAGAATCCACCCACCAACACAGGCACCCTCCTCAGATCCCTTTTATACCATGTTTTATGTTTTTTTTTTACATTTTATTTAGGATTTAGTTTCTATTAACTGCCCCCCAATTCCAGTAAACAACCCCCCAGAAAATCAACCTGTTCAACTGATTTTTTTCCCCACACCCCACCAACACAAGCACCCCCATGCCCCTTTTATACTATGACTTTGGGAAATAAAATAATATTTGCTATGTGTTGTGTGTAACTTCAATGTTCCCATTGATTTCAATGGAATGAGATAGGCAAAAAAAGCGGGAGAAAGCTGAAAATCTGCACTTTTCGCAGGAAATTATTTGCCAAGCAGAAAGTGCCATTTTTTGCCGATTTCAGTTTGAGGCAAACATTTTCGCTCATCCCTACTTATTTTTTTATGGCATATTACAAGACATAGTTAAAGAAATCTAAATAAGGTCTGAAGAACCTTTTCCTCAGGCTACGAGACTAAGAAAACGAAACATTTTGTTCATAAGTTTATGTGCATGTGTGGCAAGCATATATGGATTTCTCATCTGCCTGTCTCTTGTGGAGTTGATGTTTTTAAATGTGCAATACTTTGGAACTTAAGTCCCTTTAGCTGCACCCCTCACCATTTTCTGCTGTAAGTCTGTGATATCTCAGACCCATCTAGGGGCTATACAGATGCCTTCTGTGATACTGAACATTCCACTGGTAGTATCAAGGAGGAAGACTGACGAGTAAGGGTATGACTGGGATGCAGCAGGCAAATAAAATGGCTGTACCCAGTGTCAAAGTAATGTAAATGTTCAATGAGGTCCAGCCACAAAGCATTATGGAGTGAGAGGGTTAATGTTACAGTTAGGAAAGCATAGATGTGTTAGCTGTTTTATGTGGAAGAGTCATAAAGACACGATTATATTATCTGATAAGTTTTACTGAAGAGGTGGGTTTTTAGTCACCTTTTTACATTTGGAGGTTAGAGGAGAGTAGGATGGGGCAAGGCAGAGAGATTCATAGTGCGGGAGTAGAAATCTAAAAGTCTTATAGATGGAAGTCAGACATGATAATTAGATATTAGAAGAGTTGTAGGTCACAGCCAGGGGATGTATATTGAAACAAGGATAGAAAAATAGAAAGGGGTAGTATTGTGTTCAGGGTTTTAGATCTTATGCCATATGGAACAGGCAGCCAGTGCAAGAACTGACAGAGGGAAGTTGTGTTAGCAGAGTGATGATTGAGGAAGATTCATCTTGTGGAAGCTTTCAGAACAGATTGGAGAGAGGACAGCCAATTAGGACAGGGTTGCAATAATCAAGACGGGAGATGAGTGCATGAATAAGGATTTTGGTTTCATCTGGAGAAGATGGACCTGAAAAGAAAATTAAGAAGGAGAAGATGTAAAAGTATTGAATCATATCATAGCGGGCAAAGGATATATTTAGTATTGCGGGCTGAACCACTATTCCACAACAGTAACCGTGTCAAAATATAGGCAAATTATGACAGACTCACTAAAGAGAAGAATCGATCTGACATATAGGATCCAATTCACTACATTGGTATTCGCCAGGGACTCCACCATATTGCAATGCATGCTTCATATGTGGAGATGACATAACAATGCCAAATCTCATAACATGGGCACCCTAAGTGATGGATCCAAAGGAGCTGCCACATCTATCCACATAATACACAGCATAGAAGAGTAATGCCATGATATGTATATCGTATAATGAAACTGTAACATGATATACTAGGGTCAGTTAATGAGAGTTCTAACTGGCTAGCTCATGAATATATACTTCTGGATACACAGTCTACCCAAATCGACATAAGGTTAACATGTAATATACCGGACTTGTCACTTAGTTTGTATATATATATATATATATATATATATATATATATATATATGCTATATAGAGGTGACTAGCATCTCCTATGTAGGTAACAAAGATTAGCAGAAGAAAACAAGATTATAACAACATAGCCTCTTACGTGAACAGGACCTGATGTTGCAAATACAGGAATAGACACTTCAGAGATAATAGGTTAGCAGCCACCAGGGGGCAGTAAAGGTGTTACATCATGATGAGCAAAATATAGCAAACAGGTCAGTATACTTTGACTGTTGGATCTGGCTGACTGTTCAGAAACAGCAATTCTACTAAACTTCTTTCTCTGCAGAAATTAGAACAATACATTTTACCACAAAGCAAACATGGTCCAGTAGTGTTAGGGATTGTGTGTGTGTTGTACATATGTGTATGTAATGTAATGTATACATATACACATACCTGGGAACTTTTGAAGCAGGGCTACCCGGAGGGTAACCCTGTCAGTGCTGACCGGGGAGGAAATTGACACGATTCGCTTCATAAAAGGGGAGGGGCTTAGTTGTGGGGGGGCAGGACAAAAAAAACCAAACTATAAAATGGAGGTAAGAGGTCGGGGAGTGAGAGGAACCGGGCAGGATGGAGCACAAGTGGGCAGAGTTTCTACTTAAACTCTGCCCACCCGGTGATTCACACATTTCCCTGGAGACCCGGTAATTCAGCTAGAAATCCGGAGTCTCCGGGGGCAAAACCAGAGAGTTCCCAGGTATGCATATATATACATATACACACACACACATACTTATTCACTGAGCATGCTCCCCCTTCACGTTCATTTTGAACACAGATGTGGCCCTAGAATAAAATAATTGCCCACCACAATTAGGGTACAGAGACCATCTGCTAACATTGGAAACAATAGGTACAAGGTGCTGGTTAGCAGAGGCCTTCATCAAGAAGAACTAGGATGTGGAGAGCAGGAAGTGCTCCATTACAAAGAGTAATTGAAACAAAAACAGAAGCATGGGACCAGGAACAGACTCTAGAAACAGATAGAGAAGGACAGAAGCAGACACAGAAACAATTCAGAAACTGGTACTGGAAAAGGACTGTAGCAACCAGGACTATGGACAGAAAAAAATGACACAAGTCAACACCTGAATATATATGAAAGAACGCTATGAAAAAGCTGAGAAGGTTTAACAAAACAGGGGTAAGTTCTAGGGTGAGTACCAAATCCAAGGTAAACCAACACAAAGAGCAAGGAAGTGGGTTCTTACAGTAACATTATAAGTGTTGTTGTTTCACATTCACAGGGGAATTCCTTAAAAAAAATCAGCTCTCCATGAGTATTTAGTTAAAATATGCTGCACTTACAAGTGTGTTTTGATAGCTACATGAGGACAGCAATTTGATAATCTCCACCAATAAGAGACTGAGTTTGTAGATGAATGGCTTTCCAACTAAATTAATAGGAGGCATCTGTAGTGTTTATCATTATACTCCTTGTAGACCATATTATGTCACATAATAATTCAGATTCCCCTGAATTAGGGTAAGAGATACTTGTGGGTAACTGCTTTGTGTGAAGTATATAGAAATGTGACAAAATGTCCATATCACTTCCTGTAAAGTCAAATCTAAGTATGTTTTAAGTGATTTTTGTTTGCCCTTATTATCTGTATAAATACATTTTTAATTTAATTACTACAAACTTTATTTTAATTTTGGGAGGCTTCCTATAGTACTCAGTAAGAGAAGAGTACAATAAAGGACTTAAACAGAAATCAAATAATGAGGAGCAAACACAATGTGTTATAGGTGTCACGGAGTGACTAAGGAAATAAAGACACTTGACAAGTACAAATAAAATTAAATAAAATGTATTTAAACACAATAGTAACAGTAATGATAATACACTTTCATGAGACCAGGGAAGAGCAGTGCACACACTTTCTTCACCCTTCACTAGACAAGTGTGACATGACCCATGTCTGTACCCTAACTTTAGGTCAAACACAGACAACAGGAGTGAGGAACTCCAGAACACTGTAGCAACACTGTAGTGACTCAGACTCCACCACCTTCTTGAGGCCAGGTGTGAGGACAGTGCAAGACACTATCTCAACCCTTCACTAGGCAGGTGTAGCTCGTATTCGGACGGCCTTTAGTAACCTTCACAAGACTATACCCTACCGCTAGGGTATACCAAAGGCAAGGTAAAATGGCACCTAGAATGCTAGGTGAGGCAACCACCCAACCGGACTTAGACCACAGGAGGTCAGTGACACGGACTGACCAACAAGCACTGCTACAGGGGTAGCGAGCGCAATGATAACGGTAGGCCTAGGCAACAAGTATATCAATAGCCGGGGCTGGGTAGCAGAGGCTAGTAGTAAACAAGCTTGAGCGCAACAGAGGAAGAGTAGTCAGATGAAGCCAGGAGTCAGAGCCAGATCGGGTAGTCAGACAAAGCCAGGAGTCAGTGTCGGATCGGGTAGTCAGACAAAGCCAGGAGTCAGAGCCAGATCGGTAGTCAGATGAAGCCAGGAGTCAGAGCCGGCTTGGGTAGTCAGACGAAGCCAGGAGTCAGAGCCAGATCGGGTAGTCAGACGAAACAGGAGTAATACACAGGAACTAGCAAATGGACCAACACAGCACTAGGCTCAGATACACCACAAAAGGGCACTGGTAACTGGAAATGCTGAGGCATTTAAGGTCTAGTAGGTGGGAGGAGAGATGACATCACTAACCAACCAGTGACCTATAGGAACAACGACTTGCACAGAGCGACAGCCAGGAAGTAACAAGGTCACTGTTACAGCAACTAACCACTGGAGGCAATCACGGGCACAGTGATAATAGGGGACAAATAAAAATTCTTCAAATTCCTATTGATTTAATTGGGGATGGGCAAAAAAGTCCTGTTTTGTTCCCACATGATTTTTTGTGAAAAATTAACAATGTTCAACTTTTTCTGTGGGATATCCCACCCATAAATTTTCAACTACCGACATTCCATCATACTGAAACTGCTAAGCTGGTTGCAGGGAATATTTTTTATTTTAATTAACTCTTGTCCTTAGTGGAGCAAACAAACACCATAGAGATAACAGCCCCTGGTTTATCTCAGGATGGTTTAACATTGCCAAAATAAACATCAAGGTGCTAGTTGCTTAATAGGAGAGCAGATGTGTCAAGTGAGATTCTTCCCAGTCCTCCCCCTTTTTCTCAGTGTTTCCAAAACACTGTGTATATTGCAGTTTCTAATGATAACTGAACAATTCTATCCTGCTCTCAAAGGAAATAATAATGTTTTAATACACCCATGATTTTTGAGGTGGTGCAGGAGGAGAAGCATAATTGGCCAACTTCTTATAACCAGATGCACAACAAGTTTTTGGGTTGTTGTGGTGATGCTGCTTCAGCAGCACTAGGGCTAGATGCAAGTAGAATCATCATAGCGCCACCATCTGTTTTATGTCATTGCTGATTATCCCATTCACATGCAGCAGCCTAATCCTCATGATGCCTAGATGACTCCCAGCAGGAGTTACAACAGTAGCAAATGCCAGAACGTCTGTAGTGGGTGCTACTGGGTGGCATAATGTTTTGGTGGTGGTTTTCCACCACCATCTAGCACTACTGGCACAAGGCCAATAGTGCATACAATTTATTTTTGGGGCTTGTTTTTTGCAAACCTGGAGCCTGCAAAAAAAAAAAAAGTATGCCTTGTTTTTTGAGAGTCTGAAGCCATGCAAACAAATAATTTCAAATAATTTATTTTTTTGTAAATTTGCAGCCTGCAAACAAGCTTTTACATGGCTGGCCTTGTAAACCTGCAATCATTTTTTTCAAGTCTGCCTTGCTGTAATGTTGCAGCATGTTGAACATAAGTATTGTGGGGCAACATGAGAAACATCACCATTGTGTGTTAGCCCTCCATTCACTGACTGACATCCCCTAGCCTGAGAACAAGAGAACAGGGCTGGGGTGGGGTCAAGCAGTGAATATGGGGATCTGCAGCTACCAGTGGGAACTGGAACAAGTCTGGGGTCCAGGCAGCTGCCATTGGGCAAGGGAACAAGGCTGGGGGGGCACAATGGCACTCAAAGGGTTAAGGGAGTGATGCTGTTCTTGGTGCCAAAAGGATCCTCTCCACTTCCCTACAGAGAGAGAATGCTCTCACACTTCAGCGTTGTCTACTGCTGGTGATGTGAGAGGAAGCTCATCCCTTCCAGCATTTTGACAACCCTCCAAGCTTATGATTGATTGAGGGCTTTTACAACATAAGAAACTACAGGCAGATCCCAACTTCGCCAGCCTCAGGTAGGCGAAGTTCATACTGTGAACTCTGACAGAAAAGGCTGCTATTGGAGTTTAGTGAATGTGGTGAAGTGCCATTTGAACATATAAACACAACCCCATGAATACAATAATGGCTCATTATCCTGCACTTCCATAATGAAATAGACCACTGTGATGAGTGATAATTTTTAAACCTGTCGAAGGCATGTCAGTTTGATGTCGATGTGGGCAAATTTTTGTCAGATTGATGAGGATGTGATGTTGAAGACACTTTAGTGCATACTGAAGATGTGCATTCGACACAGTTTCAACAGGATATCGACATTATGAGCTCTCTTAGACCTTAATGCATCTTCCCCAAGGAGTTGAACACCTTTCTAACATTCAAATATTGAAAGTGTTTCATTGTTGGGTTTGAACAAAAATGACATTCATTTGGAGATTATTGTATGTAGTTTTAACTTTTTCTGTGAGCTGTAGGTAGATAAACTTTTAATATTCATGCATTGCTTGGTGCTATATATTGCTTTTACATTGGGCAGTAAATCAGTAACTTGAAAGCTGAATGAAAGATGAGTAGAAGATGGAAGGTACAGCACTGATACAAATAATAAATATCATTTTGTTTCAATATGCTTGCGTCTGAGAGTTTGATCTTTTTTGTGTTTTATGATCATTCTAGTGCACTGTGCACAACAGATTTTTTTAATTGAAATTTTATTTTGATCATTGAACATTTTAATTGAAAGGTTTAATTAATAAATTAAAGTTTTAATTGCTCGATTAAAATACATCACATATGTAATCACTGTCCTCTGCCTGCACATGAACTATGTTTGTTTAACTGTTTCTGTGCACACTTTTCTGGTATAAGGTATACTTTATTTGATAAGGGACTGTGCAAGCCAAAGTACAATCTGCACATGTGACTTCTCTGTGCTAAAACAAAAATGTACCGTCCGTGCACATATCCCTAATTTAAAACAAAATTTCAAGAATAGAACAATTTTAAATGTAGTAAATTGGTAAATCAGTGTCCCCTATAACCAGGGATGGCTATAATATCCAAATCAAGGCACTCTAGGCTCCCTAGGAATGCCCATGGCCACATCCCCACTCTTCCCATAACCTGGCACCCAGTCCAATTTGCTGTTTCCTGGCAAAGAAAATAACCCTGGCCTATAACAAACAAGAACTAAAATTGCTAGAGAGATCTGCACACACTGCAAAGTAATGCCTTTCAAATCTCGCTACCATCCCAGAGGTTCCATAATAGCCTGTACAGAGACACTGAGATTGTTCTGACCACACCCAATATTGATAGAATGGGTATGGTCAGCACAGCCGAGGTCCCCCTAAAAATTTGGAGCTCTAGGCGGTTGCCTACTGTGCCTATTGTGAAATTCAGCCCTGCCCATAACATCTATATATGTATGTAATTTGGTCGATGCTGTAGCCTTTCCAGCCTTTCTGTTGATTTTCCTACATCCCTAATGATGTCTTCATGAAAAGTTGTAATGAAGAAAGAACTAATTTTTTTTAGGACAGTCATACATTTTATTCACTGGCCACTAGGACAGTGGTTTTGGATTTCTCTTTTGCATCTTGTTTTTTTTTATTTCTGCATATGATAATGTTCCAAAAGATTTATTTTTAGGTGCCCATTATATCTTTTGGAGGGGAATTGAGGATGTGGGCTCTGTGTATTACTGTGGGACAAATTGGTTACACTGCAAAAAGAAATATAATTAAAGGTAAAACATTTAGAAAGAAATGTTAACAAAGCCAACTATGGCAAGGTAAGCCTTGATAAAGATTGTTAGCAGGCCTATGGTAAGGTGACATTTAAAAAAATGTTTATTAGGACTGCGGCAAGGTAAGTCATGGATCACTGCAACTCAGTAAAAACAATTGACCCGCCCAGATATGAGCCTGGTGTATTCAGCATGGTAGACTGTTTACAGATTCTCCCTTATCCCCTGCCTTGCTTTGATCTCCACCACATTGCCATAGGTGGACACTGCACCATAACATGTGCAATGTGTGGAGACATACTGGCATATTCACATCTTCAGATTTGTTGTTTGCTAGTGGTACTGGCAGTATCAATGGAAATTGCAGGGAGGACCATGAGGGCACTAGAGGGACAACTCAGATATTACTACCAGGTGGGATTGCCTGTACATGCATTTTTCTGTGGGATTTTGGACCATTTTGTTGTCATCAGTAGTAGCTGTCCAAAGCAAGAGCAGCAGCACATTGGTATCAGGGATAAATATTCCTACAACTACTCCTACAAGCTGTTTTTATTTACACTGCGGCTCTTTTTATGCGTTCACCACTCTCTCTTCATCAACTAAACCTTGAAGCATTGTGTAAAGTTCTTATAATTTTTTATAGTATTGGGAATTCTCATAGCCAGGTGAAAAACTGCCAAGTTCTTGTGAAAAATAAATTGGCAGTAGGAAAATGTGAAAAGAACTGTGTTCATCTGCAAGTAACAAAGGGAAATTCAGACACAGAAAATCTCATATTTATGTCTAATGTGAACATATATGTAAACAGTGGCAGTGAGTGCACCTTTTGTAGACTGCAACTATCTCATATTTGAGCAAAAGTTTTAAATAGACATTTCTTAAAGAAGCACTGATGTTTTTCTGGAAATAATGACCACAAAACATTGTTTTACTCACCAGAAAAATCATTCTTTTCAAACTAAAACAGAATTGCTTCTTTAATCCATTAAGAACCAGAGGGGAGTGCAATGCATTGCTTCCCAATATGTTCGGCATCTACTTAATCCATTGAGAACTAGAAAGACGTGCAATGCATCCCTTGTGGACCAGAGGATTGTGCTGCACATCCTACTGTTCTCATGGGGTTAAAGCATGGACATCCAACAGTAGCACATGGGCCAAATGAAGTCCACCAGACTCCAGTGTTCGGCCCCCTGAGATTTTTATAAATAGTTTTTTTACCTAATTAACTAGCACACATGAACTAGTAGGCCGGTAAGACCTAATTCCTTGCCTGCCAGTACCATACAGTACAAGAATAGATGTCTGCTAAATATCAGTATTGTCATTGACTTATCAATAAGTGCATAACTCCATATTTTTGTATAGCAGACAAGTTATAATTCACCATTTTTATCTATAAAAAATAACGGAGCCCTGACACTTAAAACTTTCTGATCATGTGGGCCACAAATTGAAAAAATGTGGATGGCCATGAGTTAAAGAGTCCAAAGAGGTATGAAATGTATTGCAGTACAATGCATTGCATACCTCCTAGCACTGTAAGCATTAAATACTGGGTAGGCACTAAAGCCAGGTAAGGGGATTGGGGTAAAAGACTATTAGATTATGTGTTAACACATATACAAAAGGTACAGTGATTCTGTCCCTTTACAAATCTCAGGGGATTCTCATGATGTAGGAAGGTTGATATTTGTGTGAGGTTCATATAACATTTTGATGATACTACCATTTGTTGGAAAGAACACAAAGAAGCAATCAATCAAATTAATGCCTGCTGGATCAAAAGTACATTACTAATACACCCTCACTATAACAAAATGAACTTATTTTACACTGGCTGCTATACAGCTGACTAAAACCTTCACTTCACTGCCAGTCTGGATGCAACTCAAGAATATGACCTTGAACTGAAAGGCTTAGTTTGGTATCTCATTTCAACTACGCAACTTCTTTCCCTATAACTCATTAGGGCAAGATGTTTTGGAAGCAATAATTGTAAGGTCTTGATCTCTTTAGATCAGGAATGAGCAATTATTTTGAACTCAGGGCCATATCGTTGTTCAAAATGTTGGTAATGCAACAAAAGTTATAGTTCAAATGAAGGTTCTATATTAAATTCTGGTTTTCACACCCTCATAACATTTGAACCATTTGACAAATAAAGCTGCAAATGTGAGTTTTGAAGTCAGTTCCACAAATCCTATGAATCTGATTCAAATCAGTGATATGTTTTAAATTTGGCAATGAGATAGATCTTTTGGGAGCCACAGTCCTTCTACTTACCACTTCTTGATCCATTGTCTTGTTCTTGAGATATTGGGTTTTGAATTTACTGGTTTATACATGTGTATTACATTTTTGTTAAAGTGGATATTTTATTTCACTGACATGCACAGTGGAGAGTTGGGTAAGCTCAGGTCAGAGTTGAATAAAGTGTTTGTTTGATTGTGTGAAAGTGTGAAAAGCATGTTTGATAAATGAAACAATTAAGCAGTAAAAAGAAAACTATGATAAAAAAAATTTGCTCTTGCATGTGGTGTGCTTTATAAAAAAATAATTACTGAAAAAAAGGTTGCTTGCACTACTAAATTTGAACTTGATCGAACAAAGTATTAGATGACGATCATCAATCATCCGTCAAAGAAAACACTTAAATAACAAAAACAGGTAAATCCTAGAAACTAAGCTTGCTTGATGAATCAAAACATAACATGAAAAAAGTTAATTGTGCATGTGAAAAGCTTTTGATCAAAGAAAACATTTTTAATAACAAAAAATCAAGTTGAGCTCTTGATCAAAAAAGTTAAATGACAAATAAGTAAAAGATCACAGAAAATAAAAGATTGATCTTGTGTGTGAAGTCCGCTTGACTGAACAAAATATTACATATAAAACTACTCACGGCCATCCAAAGTGCGGCCTGTCTGACTTCAGGGTAGACCCCCTTCTGGGATGTAAAAATATATTTTTTTAAACTAATTAACTAGCACATATCAACTTGTAGGGCAGTAAGATCTAATCTGCTACATGCCAATAATAATTGAGTCTCATTGGGTGATCTTGGCGACCGTATGATTGTTTGAATTGTTATCCAGGGCAACTCTAATTATGCTAATAGAAATGAAGTATTTAAACCAGTGATTGAATGCTGTTTCCTCTTTTAAACATTTGCATTATTTATTCAAATTATTTATTCTCCGATAATTGCCACTATCGGCACCCTTCTATTCTATCTATGTGATACTCCTGAAAGGAGATTGTTTGTGGAGGAGCAGCATTGTGCTGAGTGCACAAGGGGAGCAGTAAATCAAAATCCCTGAAGTTTGTGTATCTTAGTGCATATATATGTGTTGCACCAGCAACTTTCTATGTTTGGGGATTTTTAAGGGTGGTGGTATGGTGTTCACCTTTTATCCTTGGATGTATTATACTAGAAGATCATCCTGTTTCTTTTTGTTGGTTTTATATGGTTTTACATATCAGGACATAATAACAATCATCTGTTCCTTAGCAGGTCTAAAAATTAGATAAGTACAACCTCAGATGAACAACAACACATGACATATTACACCATATCATGATTTATTTAACAAAAATAAAGCCAAAATGTAGAAGCCATGTGTGGAAAACCAAGTACACCTTATGATTCAATAGACTGTAGAAACACCTTTAGCAGCAATAACTTGAGGTAATCATTTTCTGTATGACTTTATCAGTCTCTCGCATCGTTGTGGAGGAATTTTGGCCCACTCTTCTTTACAACGTTGCTTCAGTTAATTGAGGTTTGCGGGCATTTGTTTATGCACAGCTCTCTTGAGGTCCTTCCACAGCATTTTGAGGTCTGGACTGGGCCATTGCAACACCTTAATTCATTTCTTTTTCAGCCATTCTGTTGTAGATTTGCTGGTGTGCTTGGGATCATAGTCCTGTTGCATGACCCAAGCCAAGCTTTAGCTGTCCGACAGGTGGCCTTACATTTGACTCTAGAATACTTTGGTATACAGAGGAGTTCATGGTTGACTCAAGGTTCCCAGGTCCTGTGGCTGCAAAACAAGCCCAAATTATCACCCCTCCACCATCCCTTCACCACCGGTATGAGGTGTTTGTGCTGATATGCTGTGTTTAGTTTTCGCCAAACGTGGCTCTGTGCATTATGGCCAAACATCTCCACTTTGGTCTCGTCTGTCCAAAGGACATTATTCCAGAAGTTTTGTGATTTGTTCAGATGCAACTTTGCAAATCTAAGCCGTGCTGCCTTGTTCTTTTTAGAAAGAAGAGGCTTTCTCCTGGCAACACTTTTAAAAAACCATACTTGTTCAGTCTTTTTCTAATTGTACTGTCATGAACTTTAATATTTAGCATGCTAACTGAGGCTTGTAGAGTCTGAGATGTAACTCTAGGATTTTTTGCAGTTTCTCTGAGCATTGCACGGTCTGACCTTGGGGTGAATTTGCTCTGATGTCCACTCCTAGGAAGACTGGCAATTGTCTTGACTGTTTTCCACTTTTGAATAATCTTTCTCACTGTAGAATAATGGACTTTAAATTGTTTGGAAATGGTCTTATAACCCTTCCCAGATTGATGGGCAGCAACAATTGTTTCTCTAAGATCATTGCTGATTAGTGATGAGCAAAATCTCTTTCTATGTTCCTGTGGGAAATTCCACGAAAACCACTTTGTTGTCCGCTTTTTCTCGGGAAAATCCTCTTTAAAACTAGAAATTAAAATTTTTGCATTTTTCTCCATTGGCCAAAATTTTTTGCCATTTTTTCAATAGCTATAAAGTTTCCGCCTATTGATTTACGTTGTTTTCACCTTTTCACTATAAAAATGTATCACAGTCTACCTTAGAGGCCTAGTTATCATGTGCTTCCTTCCTCTCTGGTGTGTCTTTCAGCATAGTTGCGGCCACCTCCGCATTGCTGACACCATGAAACAGGCACTGGCTAGGGTGCCTGTTTATGGGCCTATTCTGTATGGCCTAATTGGGTTCCGCCTTCTCCTGCTCCTTTATTAACCTCCCTGGGCCTGGGAGTCATTGCCCTTATGTGGTGTTTCTGATATTGTCTCTTGTGCTCCTTTGTGGCCCGTGCTCTCCTGAGAATCCGCTCCGTGTATGACCCCGGCTTGTCTGACTACCCACATCAGTTCTGACCTGTGGCTCTGGCTGACTAACTCACTCCATGTATGACCCTGGCTTGTCTGACTGCCCACATCGGTTCTGACCTGTGGCTCTGGCTGACTAATGTGCTCCGTGTATGACCCCGGTTTGTCTGACTACCCACATTGGTTCTGACCTGTGGCTCTGGCTGACTAACTCGCTTTGTGTAGTCCCTGGTTTGTCTGACCTCTGACTCTTGCTGCCTATCGCTCCATATAGTCCCTGGCTTGTCTGACCTGTGGCTCTGGCTGACTACTTGCTCTGTACTCTCTGAACTTGCCTGACCATCAGTCTCAGTGTTTCATGGTTCAGGCCTGCTCTCACTCCCTGTTGCCTCTGGTTGGAGTGGAGACTTTTGCCTCAGTTACCGTTCCCTTTGACGTTCCACATACACCTCGGTCCTAGTCTCTGGTATCTCGCGGTAGTGCAGTGTGCAGCACAGTGTACAGCTCCGGGATTGGAGCCTTGGTCCTATCAGCCTGTGTTCTGGGGTTGTGTGGGCTATACGATTATTACTGTACTTATTAAATAAAGGTGGATTTATATTTTATATTTGTGTCTGTCCTTCTTTGCTTAAAAACCATGACAAAACTTGACGCATTTGCAGAGATCAAACACAATAGAAGCAGCTACAGAGCATGCTGTGCTGTTCTGCTCAGAGCCGGATCACAGGCAAGGCGCACAAGGCACCTGCCTAGGGCCCGGTCAAACGAGGGGGCCCGGAAGAAACCTCCTTCATGCTCCCCCTAAGATATTCTGTCCGCACTCTCACACAGACGGCCGTCATTTGAAGTGCGCATGTGTCAGGACTTCCTGTTCTCCTGGCACATGCGCATATGGGGAAGGCTACACTGCACACGCAGCGCTGGTCGCGCGGCGGCGGAGCTATAACATAGAAGAGCTCCTGTCCGCTGGATATTTTTGGAGGTGACCCTGGGTGGCAGGAACAGCGGCATCAGGTGAATCGGCACTGAGGCAACCGGCCGCACATGGTAAGGGCCAGACCCTGGCCCATTTCTAATATTATATTTCAAACAAGAGGAGAAAAGGGCTTAATGGAACTAAATCACCACTATCACAATCCTAAATGCCCTGAATATAAACAATAGTGTTCACATATAGCCTAAAGGAAGACCACTATATTTTCTTGTTAATGTGTTATTAAAGTTTAAGTTTTAGCAGTTTTCTTGAGCCTTGATTCATTAGTACTGAATGGGTCTCTTTAGGCTATATGTGAACACTATCGTTAATATTCAGGAATTTTCGGATCTTGATAGTAGTGATTTCATTCCATTAAGCCTTTTTCTCCTTTTGTTTATGTATTTCTTCTGATCTGCCATACAAACATTTTCCAGCTAGGTATGTACCGTTTTTTGCACGTAATATTATCCAGATAAAGTCTCAAAACCTGTTGAGGGTACATAAACAGTATGTTTATTGCAAGCCTAAAAAAGTACAGTATAAAAGTATAACAGTATGGAGGAAAGTGTAAGAGAAACAATACCTCCATATAGTGGAGTATACAAATGTACAAAAATAATTTTATTAGAAAGCAACAAAACATAAATGGGTGAATAAAAACATGTAAAAACATGAATAGAGAAGGATGCTGCACAAGACCTAAAGATACTATAGAAATCTGCCTATATAGGCAAATATATAATCTTCTGCCACAAAATAAAAGATATAGCACATAATATAATATAGTACCAATAAAGTACAATGGCTAAAGAAAATATAAGTACCACAGTACAAAAATAATCAAAAGTGCAAAAGACATAATCTTACATAAAAGTGCAAAAAAATAAACATTCCAAAAATAGACACTAAAAGTATCGATCAAATTAAGGTGAGACGTGAACAATATATACATAAGCAAATAAAGTGCAATAATGAGGAAAATATACTTAGCACATGAAAATAACTATAAGTGTCAAGCAGCAAAACCCTCTCTAAGCTCAGCCATCCCGACGAGCATCACCCATCACCGGCTTCATCAGGGGATACTGCTGATAATCATTTCCCCAGTTTTTCAATATCCCTGACCCAATAGGAGTGGCCATATAAATCACATGAAGACAAAAGTCAGCTGACTAAAGTCATCACGTGATAAGAGACTCCCCTGATGAAGCCTGTGATGAACGATACGTATCGGATGGCTGAGCTTAGAGAGGGTTTTGCTGCTTGACCTTTATTGTTATTTTCATGTGCTAAGTATATTTTATTCATTATTGCACTTTATTTGCTTATGTATATATTGTTCACTTACCTTAATTTGATCGATATTTTTAGTGTCTATTTTTGGAATATATTTTTTTTTGCACTTTTATGTAAGGCTATGTCTTTTCCACTTTTGATTATTTTTGTACTGTGGTACTTATATTTTCTTTAGCCATTGAACTTTATTGGCACTATATTATATTATGTGCTATATCTTTTATTTTGTGGCTGAAGATTATATATTTGCCTATATAGGCAGATTTCTACAGTATCTTTAGGTCTTATGTAGCATCTCTCTCTATTCATGTTTTTATATGTTTTTATTCACCCATTTATGTTTGGTTGCTTTCTAATAAACTTATTTTTGTACATTTGTATACTCCTGTAAAAGAGTGACTCATTGATTGAGACCCACTATATGGAGATATTGTTTCTCTTACACTTTCCTCCATATTATTATGCTTGTATATGGTTTTTGGGGTTCTCTAGTGCACCACACTATTTTAGTGGTTTAGTATAGGAGTCAGCTGCATATACCTGTGCCAGCTCTATCTCTTGTATTCAGTAAAAAAGTACAGTAAACCAACAATTAAGATATAGTGATTGTAATAAAATTCAAAGTCACTAATAAGGCTAGCACTGTGATCTTGTATCTGTCATTGGGCAGTCAGTTTAATACATAACCTTTTTGTTAAACTAGAATAAAACCAAAATCACTTTGTTATCTCATATAATATGAGATAACAAAGTGATGTGGTTTTATTCTAGTTTAATAAAAAGGTTATGTATTAGACTGACTGCCCATTGACAGATAAGAGATTTACAGTGCTAGTCTTATTACTGACTAACTTTGATGTTATGTTACGATCGCTATATCTTAATTGCTGGTTTACTGTACTTTTTTGTAGTAGGCTTGCACTAAATATACTGTTTCATTTAATGAAACAGTATGTTTAGTGCAACTTCGCAAGCCTGCTACGAAAATATACAGTAAACAAACAACTAAGATATAGTGATCGTAACATTTGCTGTTGGTTTGCCCCAGAATTTCACAATTTCTTAAAAAAACTGCCTCATTTTCACATTATTTAGTTGTCAGTGCAGAACAAATTGAATACAATTTTTCGGGTGGGTGAGGTTAGACAACCCTTCCTCAGATATCTATATATATATATATATATATATATATATATAGACATCTGCATGTCTGTTAATTATTCTGTTGAAATGGAAAGAGTTGGGCAAGGTGGAGGTGGACAATGGGGGCATTGTGGAGGTGGACAACAAGGGCAACGTGGAAGTGGACAATAGGGGCCAAGGTGGTGGTGGGCAATGTGGGCAAATCCAGAAAGGATTGTGGGAGGGGGGGCCCAATTTTGGATGCTGCCTAGGGCCCTATAGAGTCTTAATCCGGCTCTGGTTCTGCTAAGATATTTTGGCAAAATTGAGACAGGAGAGGCTCATAGTAACTGCTATCATTATGAGCAGGTTGAAAAATAATCAGTCCACTGAGTCTGAGGAGGAGGAGGAGGAAGTGAGCACTATTGAACCAATGCTGTCCAGTCACCCTAAATCACCCCAAGGGATCTTGGGGAATTTAATTGGAAGAGAGGGAGAAAAGGGAATGGGAAGGGAGGGAGAAAAGGGAATGGGATGGGAGAAAAGAGTAAGGAATGGGTAATCAATATCAGAAACTGAAAAAAAATGGGAGACAGCGATGAGGATGGGCATCACCACCACCAGCAGCAGTATGCTTTTGGTATCTGCGGAGTTTGGGAGTTTGCAACTGCTCTAAATCCTGCTGCTGCTGCTGAGAAGCAAGGGCAGCAGGATTCTGAGGAGCAGGCTAGTGTGCCACAGACCACCGTGGACACAGTGGGAATGGGATTAATAAGTGATGTGGGACTAGGATAGGTTCCACTTGCCAGTGTCAGCAATACTCCTGGTTCTAGTTGCAGTGCTGAATCTGAGACAGTAGCAGCAACATCAGCAACATCATCCCCTGCCCGAAACAGTGAAGGGGAATGTGAAGGACAAGAAGAAAGAGGCCATTCTTCTCCACCTGTTCCCTCCCCCGTGAAGTCATGGGTGTGGGACTATTTTTCTCTTGAGCCAGGCACAGTGCAGTCATTATCATCAAGTCAGTGAGAAGGGGAAAGGAGGGAACACACGTCTCTTCTATTACACATGAAACACAGACACTATGACATTTATGTCAAACATGTTAAAGCCAAACACCCATTTCAGAAATCTATCACCGCTGTTACTGTTCCCCCTGACTCTCCAGAAAGGCAACAAGAGGCGAGGTGGAGATCAAAGAGGAGGAAGAATAAAGAAACCCAGACAGACACTGGAAGTTCCATGACGAGTGAAACAACTAGCTCACCATCACCTTCTTCCTCTAGGGTAACAACTGCATCTACGGTGCCCGTGCTCTTGATCTCCAGTGATATTGTTACTTCCTGTTTTGTTCCTGCTGGGCTCTTATTGGCTGCTGGGTTCTGCCTCCGCCCAGCGCTAGCCCTTTTAACCCCAGTCCTATCATTACTTTGGAGCCCTTTTGTGGTGTTCCCGTACCTAGCGTTTGTACTGCTGTTTGTTCCTGCTCCGTGTATGACCCAGTTTGCCTGACCTCGCTCCTGCCTCACCTGTTCCGTGGTTCAGTTGCTTACTAGGACTGGCTGACTACCGCTCTGTGTACCGATCCTGACTGTGGCTGACTATCCGATCAGTTGCTGACTAAGACTGACTGACTACCACTCTGTGTACCGATCCCGGCTTTGGCTGACTATCCGATCCGTTGCTGACTAGGACTGGCTGACTACCTTTCTGTGTACCGATCCTGGCTGTGGCTGACTATCTGATCCATTGCTGACTAGGTATCATGGTGCCCGTGATTCCTTGTTTTTATTTTTTCTGTCAGTTATCCAATGTGAGGTCCTCTTTGGTAGCCCTGTGTTTAGCCTGCCCAGTATAGCCTTTATATACTGGACTCCTGCACCCTCTCACGGCCCTTTCGTGGTGTTCCTGTGCCAGTTCTATGTTTGCTATTGAGGTTTCCTGTGTACCGACTTGGCTTGCCTGACTACTCTCCTGTTCCTGTGCCTGTGTACCGACCCGGACTGCCTGACTACTCTCCAGAGATCATTCCTGTGTATCGACCCAACTTGGCTGACATTCCTGCTACCGTGTACCGACCCGGATTGACTGACATTCCTGCTCCTGTATCCTGACCCGGCCTGGCTGATGTTCCTGCTCCTGGATTCCAACTCGGCAGTCTCCAGTTGTGGTCCTGGTCGCCTCGGCGACATTCTGACTTCCGGTGCCTTACCTTGTTTGGCACCTCTCCCCCGCAGGCTTGCCTAGTATTTCCATTTGGCTCTAGAGAGAGCCTCTGGCCTAGTTCTCCATTCCGCATAACCGGTTGCAAGTGTTGCCTCCGTGATAGCACCGGTACATTGCCACTGGCTACGCTCTGTCAAAACCGGTTGCAAGTTGCCTCCGTGATAGCACCGGTACATTACCATTGGTTACGCTCCACTCTGTCAAAACCGGTTGCAAGTGTTGCCTCCGTGATAGCACCGGTATACTGCCATTGGTTCGCTCCACTCAGTCAAAACCGGCTGCAAGTGTTGCCTCCGTGATAGCACCGGTACATTACCATTGGTTACGCTCCACTCTGTTAAAACTGGTTGCAAGTGTTGCCTCTGTGATTGCACCGGTATACTGCCATTGGTTCGCTCCACTCTGTCAAAACTGGTTGCAAGTGTTGCCTCCGTGATAGCACTGGTACATTGCCATTGGTTACGCTCCACTCTGTCTTAACCGGTTGCAAGTGTTGCCTCCGTGATTGCACCGGTATACTGCCTTTGGTTCATTCCACTCTGTCAAAACCGGTTGCAAGTGTTGCCTCCGTGATAGCACTGGTACATTGCCATTGGTTACGCTCCACTCTGTCAAAAACGGTTGCAAGTGTTGCCTCTATGATTGCACCGTTACATTGCCATTGGTTACGCTCCACTCTGTCATAACCGGTTGCAAGTGTTGCCTCTGTACCAGCACTGGTAGCGCTCCTGTTTACTTGAGTGGACTGGTGTCACGGTATTTGAAGACTCTCAGACTTAAGGTTTGGTAAAAATGTAACTTTATTGAGAAGTTAAGGCAATCCCCCATAGGGTATCATACATATATAACCATACAACAATAAATGACAAGAGAATAGGTTCTACCGGCCTTGCCAGTAATACCGTGCAAGGCAACCCGAGTGACAGTTGCAATAGCGATAGGCTCTACCGGCCTTGCCTATACCGGGTAAGGCAACCGTGAGATGACATGTACCGGTTCTACCGGCCTTACCAATACCAGGCAAGGCAGCCCAATGGAGTACTGAGTGTAGGCTCTACCGGCCCTGCCAATACCAGGTAAGGCAACCTTAGGATGATAACATATTTAGGTTCTACCGGCCTTACCAATACCGAGCAGGGCAGCCCAAGAGAGGAGACCAAGCTGTCAGGTGACAATGACAGTAGATGGAGAGGAACAATGGTCTCCTCAGCAGAAGTCTTTAGCCTGAGAATACCAGACAACTGCGTAAGGAATTGGACAGCAACCTGTCCTCAGTATATGAGTAGCCAAGGAGCAAACCAGCGTCCGCACGCTGGGACCAACAGTTACTAGGTCCACTAGGTTTAATGGAGTAAACCAGCGTCCACACGCTGGGACCAACAGTAATGAGCGCAACCAGATCAATGGAGTAAACCAGCGTCCGCACACTGGGACCAACAGTAATGAGCGCAACCAGGTTAATGGAGTAAACCAGCGTCCGCACGCTGGGACCAACAGAGTGAGTGCAACCAGGTTAATGGAGTAAACCAGCGTCCGCACGCTGGGACCAACAGAGTGAACACCACCAGATTAATGGAGTAAACCAGCGTCCGCACGCTGTGACCAACATAGTGAGCGCAACCAGGTTAATGGAGTAAACCAGCATCCGCGTGCTGGGACCAACGGAGTGAGCGCAACCAGGTTAATGGAGTAAACCAGCGTCCGCACGCTGGGACCAACAGAGTGAGCGCAACCAGATTAATGGAGTAAACCAGCGTCCGCATGCAGGGACTAACAGAGTGAGTGCACCAGGTTAATGGAGTAAACCAGCGTCCGCACGCTGGGACCAACAGAGAGAGAACACCAGGTTAATGGAGTAAACCAGCGTCCGCACGCTGGGACCAACAGAGTGAACGCAACCAGATAATGGAGTAAACCAGTGTCCACCCGCTGGGACCAACAGTATAGGTCGCCGGAGCGAGAAAGAACAATGTCGCCTAAGCGACAGAAGATAGAGCGAGAGTCCAGAGATCAAGCGGAGGATACACCGGAGCGAGCACAGCTGCACTAATAGATGACCGGAACTGCTGGAGCCACGGAAGAGACCGGAACCGGCTGAAGAGACTATCAGGCAGGAGACTCAGGAACGATCAACTGGCGAGGTACTGGAACCCAGGAACACCGGAACAACGGAGTACTGGAACACAGGAACACCGGAACAACGTAGTACTGGAATACTGGAACACAGGTATATCAGGCCCAAAAGCCTGACAAGGAGGTCAGGTACAGTGATGTCAGAAACACCACGAAAGGGCAACCTGGGAGTGCCCAAACTGGGTTTAAATAGGCTGAATGAGGAGGGCTGATAACAGACAGCCAATGAGGAACTCCAGCAAGTGATAGACACAGGATAGCACAAATGGTAGTCGCTGTGAACTCTGTCTTTGGCGTTTTCAATAAACAGTTTGTCGCCAGCAGATATGGAACTGTTTTCCTTTCTTGATGAACGTTAACTCCTGCATTGCTGTACCTGGAGACCTTTTCATCTGCCTGACCCATGTCAGCATAAACTGTTTGTCTCCTATACTTGTGCTGGACCAGTGTGGGCCTGATTAACCTGCAGTGTGTCTGTACTATAAGATTTATATTACAGGACCTGTGAGGGTTCTATGTGTATTATTGTATTTAATAAAACTGTGTTTTTATCCTAACTCTGTGTCTGTGAGTCAAACAAACCGTTACAGTACGAAAGGGCCATGACCTCAAACAATAAGGGTGAAGGTAATGCACAGAACATCCATTGGAGGATGGATGTACATGAGCAGCGCTTGGATCAGTTGGCATTGGCTATACAAACTATTCTCGAGCGTACAGTGCACCCTGACAAGCCTGTCCCGAGTCCGGTGGTCCCTCCAGTTTCGACACCGGAGAGTTTATCCGTGACTTCTGTGGCCTCAGTCAAAGGGTTAACCGCTTCTGCACTGTTGCCACTCAGATATGATGGTGAACCCAGTCTATGCAGAGGGTTTATTAACCAACTTGAGATATTTCTAGAATTAACCCCTCATGCCTTTCCTAATGACCGCAGTAAACTTGGGTTTATGATATCCTTACTGACCGGCAGAGCCCTGGCATGGGCCAATCCCTTATGGGAGAGTGCTAAACCTTGCACCAGGAATTTCAGGGAATTTGTTCAGACATTTTGGAGAGTATTTGAAATTCCGCGCATTAGCAGCAAAGGTAGGTTGGAATAACGAGGCATTGGTGGCAGCCTTTGCCCAAGGTCTGGCCGACCATATCAAAGATGAGACCACAGCTAGAGAATTGCCTAATGATTTAGACGAATATATTGATTATGCCATTCTGATTGACACTCGGATCCATGAGAGACTTGTGGCGAAAGACCGTAGGCTACGGCTTAAAAGTGGTGGGTTCAGTAGTTCATTGTGCCCACCCATCCCTCCCTCGTTGCCTAAACCTCATGACCTTAAACAAGAATCCTGTGAACCTATGCAGCTAGGGTTTACCAGGTTAACCAAGGAGGAACGGGCACACCAGGAGGCAGGGGTTATGCTTATACTGTGGCAAAGCTGGGCATATGCTAAGAACCTGTACCGTACGTCCGGGAAACGAACGCACCTAGGATACCTTGGGGGACAGGCCCTAGGTGGTGTTCAACCGTCCCCAGATCATATCATACAGAAACCCACGATCCAGGTGGTATTCTCCTGGGCAGATCGCTCAGTGGAGGTTCTGGTCCTGATTGATTCCGGCGCGGCCGGTTACTTTATGGATAGTGCCTTTGCTGAACTGCACAAGATTCCGCTGGTTAAAAGGGAATCGCCTCTAGCCATTGAAGCCATTGATGGCAGACCATTAGAACCAGCTCAGATTACTTTTGAAACAATATCACTACCTATGACGATTGGGGATCTTCACAGAAAAGAAGAGCAGTTCCAGATAATTCATTCCCCTCACCATTCAGTCATTCTGGGGTTCCCTTGGTTGCAGCTGCATAACCCCCAGTTTTATTGGCAGAACTGTGAGATTACTTCTTGGTCTCAATATTGTATGAAGCATTGTGTGTCTCACCCTGTTAAGATCCTGTGTGCCTCTCCCTCATTGCCAGTTGAATACCAACAATTCAGTGACGTTTTCAGTAAGGGAGAGGCTGGCACCCTGCCTCAGCACAGGTCTTACGATAGTGCCATTGATTTCCCCCCGGGGGACGTACGTACCCACTGTCATGCAATGAAAATCAAGCTATGGAAGAATACATTGAGGATGCCCTCAAGAGAGGGATCATTAGGAAATCTGCTTCGCTGCTGGTGCTGGGTTCTTTTTTGTGAAAAAGAAGAATGGCGAATTAAGGTCGTGTATTGATTACCGTGGCCTAATTAAGTTAATGCCCAAGAATGCCTATCCGATACCACTCATCACCGAATTGTTTGACAGGTTAAAAGGTTCCTCCATCTTTACGAAACTAGACCTAAGTGCGGCCTATAACCTGATCAGGATAAAAGCTGGGGATGATTGGAAAACTGCATTTAATACTAGATCCGGGCACTATGAATATCTAGTTATGCTGTTTGGTCTCTGTAACGCACCTGCGGTTTTCCAAGAATTTATCAATGATATCCTCTGTGATATGCTACAGTCTTGTGTTGTTGTCTACCTTGATGACATACTTATACATTCAGCTAATTTGTCACAACACATCAAGGATGTGTCCGAAGTGTTGCTCCGCTTGTGTAAAAACAAACTATTTTGTAAAATGGAAAAATGCAAGTTTCACACATCCAGAGTGCCCTTTTTGGGGTTCGTGATCGCTAAGGAAGGTATCGCTATGGCTCAGGAGAAACTCGCGGCAGTACTACAATGGCCACGGCCCAAAGGGTTAAAGGCAATCCAGCGCTTCTTGGGGTTTGCTAATTATTACAGAAAATTTATTAAGAATTTTGCCACTATTGTTAAACCACTGTCTGACCTCACACACAAGGGCGCTTATCCTTCCCAATGGTCTGAGGCAGCTGAACATGCCTTTGAGACACTGAAATCCGCTTTTGCAGCTGCTCCTGTGCTATCCCACCCCAACCCGTCTCTTCCATTTAAGCTTGAGGTCGATGCCTCAGATATTGGGGTAAGGGCAGTACTATCTCAACGCCCGGTGGCAGGGGGCTCCCTCAGACCATGTGGGTTATTCTCTAAGAAGTTGTCGAGTGCCCAAAGTCACTATGAGATAGGTGACAGAAAACTACTGGCTATCATTCTCGCCTTGAAGGAATGGTGTCACCTATTGGAAGGTACCAGAAGTCCTGTATTGATCCTCACTGACCACAAAAACCTGACTTATCTTTCAGAGGCTAAAAGATAGTCCTCTCGTCAGGCCACATGGGCCCCGTTTTTATCCCAATTCAGTTTTATAGTATCATATTTGCCGGGTTCCAAGAATGTTAGGGCTGATGCCCTGTCTAGACAATTTGCACCTGAGACTGATAGGGACGAGGTCCCAGTACCCATTATACAGCCTGATCGCATTTTGGCTACCCTACGTACTATTATCACTTTGCCACTGGGGGAAGAGATTTTGGCCACCCAGGCTACGGCCCCCCCGGAAACCCCATTGGGCAAGTGTTTTGTTGATGAGCCATTTCGTACTCGATTACTTGAAACATACCACTCGTCTAAGGCTGCAGGGCATATCGGTAGGGATCAATTAATATGGTCTCTCTCACAAGTTTTCTGGTGGCCCTCTCTGAGGGCTGACTGTTCTGCATTTAAAGCAGCATGTGCCACCTGTGCCCATGCCAAGACCTAGACACCTCCCTGTGGGCCTACTCCAACCAGTGCCCAATGGTGAACGTCCATGGTCCCACGTATCCATTGATTTCACGGGAGAGTTGCCAGTATCTAGAGGGTATTCATTCATACTTATGGTGGTTGACAGGTTTTCTAAAATGGCTCATTTCGTGCCCCTCCATGGCCTTCCCTCTGCCCAGGAATTGGCCGTTGTTTTCACTAAAGAGGTGTTTCGTTTGCATGGGGTACCTAGAGTTCTGGTGTCTGACCGGGGGAGCCAGTTCGTATCCAGATTTTGGAAAGCATTTTGTGAACAGATGGGCATTCAACTGTCCTTCTCCTCTGCCTACCACCCCCAGACCCATGGGGCCGCTGAGCGTGCCAATCAGGGACTGGAGCAGTTCCTGCTCTGTTTTGTCACAGATCATCATGATAACTGGGCCGACCTGTTTCCGTGGGCAGAGTTCGCCAGGAACTGTGCAGTTAATTCATCGTCCGGGAGCTCCCCGTTTCTCATCAACTACGGGTTCCAGCCTTGTTTGCTCCTGGACTCCTTCCAGTCACAGCAAATTCCAGCTCTGGATAAGCACATAGAGCAACTCCCTCCACTTGGGCACAGGTTCAGAGGGCCCTCAGTCAGTCTTTCCTGCATCATCAGTGCCACGCCAATCGTAGACGGTTGACAGCGGTCTCCTTCCAGGTTGGGGACAGGGTATGGCTATCCTCCAGAAATCTCAAGTTGCAAGTTCCGTCCAACAAACTGACTCCCCGGTTTATGGGCCCATTCAGGGTGATCCGTAAAATTAACCCTGTCTCATATGTCTTGGATTTCTCCTGCGTCCATGAGCATTCATAATGTGTTCCATGTATCTCTCCTGAAACCTCTGGTATGCAACCGTTACACAACTACTCCTGTGGTTCCCGGCCCGGTAGAGGTAGAGGGTCAGGAGGAATACGAAGTTCAAAGTATTATTGATTCACGCAGATTTAGAGGAAAATTGCAGTACTTGGTCCATTGGAAAGGTTATGGTCCAGAGGAACGTTCTTGGGTTGAACAAAAGGACCTTCACTCTAAATTTCCTCAGAAGCCAGGTCCCTCTTCTAGGAGGGGGTCTTTGAGAGGGGGTACTATCACGGTGCCCGTGACTCCTTGTTTTTATTTTTTTATGTCAGTTATCCAATGTGAGGTCCTCATTGGTTGCCCTGTGTTTATCCTGCCCAGTATAGCCTTTATATACTGGGCTCCTGCACCCTCTCACGGCCCTTTTGTGGTGTTCCTGTGCCAGTTGTACGTTTGCTATTGAGGTTTCCTGTGTACTGACTTGGCTTGCCTGACTACTCTCCTGTTTCTGCGCCTGTGTTCTGACCCGGACTGCCTGACTACTCTCCAGTGATCGTTCCTGTGTATCGACCCGGCTTGTCTGACCTTCCTGCTACCGTGTACCGACACAGATTGGCTGACATTCCTGCTCCTGTATCCTGACCCGGCCTGGCTGACGTTCCTGCTCCTGGATTCTGACTTGGCAGTCTCCCGTTGTGGTCCTGGTCGTCTCGGCGACATTCTGACTTACGGTGCCTTACATTGTTTGGCACCTCTGCCCCGCAGGCTTGCCTAGTATTTCCATTTGGTTCTACAGAGCGCCTCTGGCCTAGTCCTCCATTCCACATAACCGGTTGCAAGTGTTGCCTCCGTGATAGCACCGGTACATTGCCATTGGCTACGCTCTGTCAAAACCAGTTGCAAGTTGCCTCAGTGATAGCACCGGTACATTGCCATTGGTTACGCTCCACTCTGTCAAAACTGGTGGCAAGTGTTGCCTCCGTGATTGCACCGGTATACTGCCATTGGTTCGCTCCACTCAGTCAAAACTGGTTGCAAGTGTTGCCTCCGTGATAGCACCGGTACATTACCATTGTTTACGCTCCACTCTGTTAAAACCGGGTGCAAGTGTTGCCTCCGTGATTGCACCGGTATACTGCCATTGGTTCGCTCCACTCAGTAAAAACAGGTTGCAAGTGTTGCCTCCGTGATAGCACCGGTACATTACCATTGGTTACACTCCACTCTGTCAAAACCGGTTGCAAGTGTTGCCTCCGTGATTGCACCGGTATACTGCCATTGGTTCGCTCCACTCAGTCAAAACCGGTTGCAAGTGTTGCCTCCGTGATAGCACCGGTACATTACCATTGGTTATGCTTCACTCTGTTAAAACCGGTTGCAAGTTTTTGCCTCCGTGATTGCACCAGTATACTGCCATTGGTTCGCTCCACTCTTTCAAAACCGGTTGCAAGTGTTGCCTCCGTGATAGCACCGGTACATTACCATTGGTTACGCTCCACTCTGTCTTAACTGGTTGCAAGTGTTGCCTCCATGATTGCACCGGTATACTGCCTTTGGTTCGTTCCACTCTGTCAAAACCGGTTGCAAGTGTTGCCTCCGTGATAGCACCGGTACATTGCCATTGGTTACGCTCCACTCTGTCAAAACCGGTTGCAAGTGTTGCCTCCATAATTGCACCGGTACATTGCCATTGGTTACGCTCCACTCTGTCATAACCGGTTGCAAGTGTTGCCTCTGTACCAGCACCGGTAGCGCTCCTGTTTACTTGAGTGGACTGGTACTCGCTGGAACTCTGTCTTTGGCGTTCTCAAGAAACAGCTTGTCGCCAGCAGATATGGAACTGTTTTCCTTTCTTGATGAACGTTAACTCCTGCATTGCTGTACCTGGAGACCTTGTCATCTGCCTGACCCGTGTCAGCATAAACTGTTTGTCTCCTATACTTGTGCTGGACCTGTGTGGGCCTGATTAACCTGTCGTGTGTCTGTACTATAAGATTTATATTACAGGACCTGTGAGGGTTCTTTGTGTATTATTGTATTTAATAAAACTGTGTTTTTATCCTAACTCTGTGTCTGTGAGTCAAACAAACCGTTACACTAGGACTGGCTGACTACCGTTCTGTGTACCGATCAGGCCGTGGCTGTCTATCCGATCCATTACTGGCTGGACCCGTCTGGGTGCGTACTCAGTGTTCCGATCCCCTTGCTCTCACTCTACAGCGATTGTCTGTTGGCGCCTATCTGGCCAGTACACCCATGTCATCGGGATATCTGTGAGTGAGTAGCTCAGTCGCTTGCCAGTGCTGTTCCGTACTACCTCCGTTTGCCCTAGTCACCTGGGGACTAGTCTCTTGTCCGTGCCTGTCAGTGTTGCCTCCATCACCCTAGCTTCTGGGGTCCTGTCACTTGTCAGTGCCTATCAGTGCTGCCTCCGGTACCCTAGCTTGCTAGGGAGTAGTCCCTCGCCAGAGCCTATCTGTGTTGCCTCCGTTTACCCTAGCCTGCTAGGGAGTATTCCTTACGTGGTCTCTGTGTTGCCTCCACATACCCTAGCTTGCTAGGACCTGGTTACTTGCTGTGTCCAGTACTGTAGCCTCCGTTTATCTGTTCGGTGAGACTTGGTCACTTGCTGTGTTCATTACCGTACCTCTGCTATCCCTAGTACTCTAGGGTCCTGGTCACTCGCCAGTGTCCTGTCTTGCTGCCATTCTATCCCTAGCCTTCTAGGGAATCTGCCCTGCAATTACCTACTGCCTCTCTGGTTTGGTGCGATTCCTAGGTTTGGTACTGCTGAAGTTCTGTTCCTGGTTCCAGTTGTCAGATAAAGCCTACTTGTATTTTTCCTAGCATCCTGACCTGTGTCAGATTTGGGAAGTGCCACGGTACTGTCTGGATCTGGACCTGTGAAGGGTGACCTTAGTGTACTTCTTAATAAAGCTGATTTTACTGAATTGTCTGAGAGTTCTTACAAAACCATGATACAGTCCACCTTGTTCATTGTTACCTCCCCTGCCAAACGATAGCCACTCTGTTGATGTTAAGATGTGGAAGTTTGTCTCTACCCATTGCACGCTGTGTGGTGCACTGACCACACAGGCCAGTATGGTGAAGGAAAATCGATACCAGGTCATCAAGCAGCATCTGAGGAGATTCCATCCCGCAGAATATGCTAAGATGCTGGCAGGGAGGTTTCATCATTACTATTAAACTGTCAGCAAGTTGTCATGTGTCCTTAGTGAGGTCTGGACAAAGGGTACAGTGACAGCGGCAGTACTTGGGTTCTGGTGTCATGGTGTTTGGATACAGTTGTGCCCCCAGATGTTATGCGCTGGACCTCCTGGCCAATATGTGCATCGCTAATGTCTTCCACGTCTCTCTCCTTAAACCCCTCATTTGTAATCGATATACTTCTAGGCCTCCTAGACCATGTCCGATTACTGTGGGTAATCATGAGGAGTATGAACTTCAGAGCATCTTGGACTCTCGTTTTCTCAGAGGCCGATTACAGTACTTTGTCCACTGGAAGGGTTACGGGCCGAAGGAATGGTCCTGGGTTTCCTCACACGATGTCCATGCTCCCTCCCTCCTTTGTACCTTTCATTTCCATTTTCCGCACAAGCCTGGTCCTCGTCTGCAGGGGAGAGGCCATTAAGGAAGGGCTACTGTTACAGTTACCTCCGATGCAGCCGCATTGCTGTGCAGCTCCATATCTCTATATGCTGGCTTCCGGGTACTGTATCATCGCTAGAGTATGTGCACGTCATGAGGCATCTCTATAGTGATGAGTGAACACTATCTTCTAGTCCATGCAGTGATCCGTCACTTCCTCTGCCCACCTCATGAGGTATTTAGGACTGTGCTTCACATTCTCTAGTCACCCTTACATGGTGCTGTGTGTTTGTGTTCTGACAGCATCCTGGTCTGACCTTTGATTGGCTCTGATCCTCTCTGGCTCCTGACTATCTGTTTTGGCTGTGTTCCTCCACTGGCATTGACCTTTGGCAAGTTTGACTACCTCCACTGGTATTGACCCTTGGCAAGTCTGACAAACTCCTCTGGTATTGACCCTGGGCTAGTCTGACTACCTCCTATGGCATTTGACCTTTGGTTTAGTCTGACTACCTTCCTCTGGCGTTTGACCCCACCCAGTCTCACGCCTAGACTGGCACTTGACCGTTGGCGAGTCTGACTCCTTCACTGGCATTAACCTTTGGCTAGTCTGACTCCCTCTCCTGGATTTAGCGGGCTAGTTCCCTGTTACTAGCAGGTTCCTGCCTTATTCTCATATTGTGCTCTTTTTACTGTGCTCTGCATTACTGTGTGATTTTTATTGTATTCTTAATAAAGTTTCTCTTTTACCATATACCTGGTTGTGGTCTGTTCCCTGGGGTACTGTTACAGAACCTTCATCATCCATCACTCATGTTACTGCTATTGTTGATCCCATTTCCTTTCAGCTTCCTAATCATCCTGCTGCTTAAAAATCTCAGCAGCAGCAAGAACAGCAGTTGAAAATTCCGCAATTATAGACTCTGGATGGAGGACATTTGACAATGGCCAGTGACCACTGGCCAACATGACCTGCTGGCACTAGGACAGTAGGGCATTTTTTTTCTAGGGGCTTGTGCTTTAAAAAAATAAAAACTCATAGTCCTACAAAAAAAATAAAACATTTTTGGGGGGTTGTTTCTAACAAGTCTAAGTCCTACAAAATCAATTTTTCCTCAGGGCTTGGGCCTCTAACAACAAATCTAACAAATCATCTTCTACAAAATACTCTATCAAGTCAAGTGTCTGTCCACCCCAGTGGCAGCTTATGTCAGGGGGTTCCTATCTCTATCACTTTACATACAACCTTCTTATTTTATGTTATTGATTTATTTTTTTTTATTAACTGTCCCCCCTAACGGCAGTGAAGAAACCCCCCAAAACAAATTCCCTGTACAACTGATTCATTCACCAGACTACACCCACCAGCACAGGCACCCTCCTGAGATCCCTTTTATACCATGTTTTTTTTATTATTATTATATTTAGTATTTATTTTTTATTAACTGCCCCCCAATCCCAGTAAACAACCCCCCCAAAAATCATCCCCTGTTCAACTGATTCTTTCCCCACACCCCACCAACACAGGCACCCTCATGCCCCTTTTATACTATGCCATTGGGAAATAAAATAATATTTGCCATGTGCTGTGTGTAACTTCAGTGTTCCCATTGATTTCAATGGAATGAGTTGGTGAAAAAGCAGAAAATTGCCACTTTTCGCAGAAAATTTTCTACCAAGAGGAAAGTGCCATTTTTCGCCGATTTCAGTTTGAGGCGAAAAGTTTCGCCAATCCCTATTGCTGATGTCTTTCCTCCTTGGCATTATGTTAACACAAACCTGAATGCTCCAGGCCAGCAAACATCAGGTTTTATAGAGGTGGTCACACTTGCTGATGATCAATTAATCAAGGGCACTTGATTAGCAGCACCTGTCTGCTACTTAGCATTTTAATTTTTATGGAAGCAGTAAGGGTGTACTTAGTTTTTCACATATGGCTTCTCCATTTTGGCTTTATTTTTGTAAAATAAATCATGACACGGTGTAATATTTCATGTGTTATTGTTCATCTGAGGTTGTATTTACCTAATTTTTAGACCTGCTAAGGAACAGATGATTCTTATTATGTCCTGATATGTAAAACAATAAAATTCAAAGAGGGTGTTCACAGTTGCAACACTTACAGCTCAGACAAAGTACATATTCCCATCCACAGACTGAGACAGATCACTCTCTGCAGAGTTCACTACATAATGTTTCAATATATTTATATAGTCATTATATTAGTAATGAGTCCATTTGAGGAAATCTCTGTTCACTGTATTGTTCATAGCCATTTCCTACACTTTCTCAAACTCTGTTATCCCTCCCATCAAGCTCCCTGCATTGTCCTCCAAACATCTTTTATATATCCTCCCTGCTAGAAAAAGGCTAGAAAAATTAAACTTGTACACACTAGAGAAACGTCGTCTTAGAGGGGATATGATAACACTATATAATTATGTTCAAGGTCCATATAAAGGGCTCTCCAAAGACCTGTTCATTAACAGAACAGTACACAGGACAAGGGGCCACCCGCTTAGACTTGAGGAAAGGAGATTTAATCTACAACAGCGGAAGGGTTTCTTTACAGTAAGGACAATAAAGGTACGGAATTCACTTCCTGAGGAGGTGGTGCCATCAAATACATTAGATGCCTTTAAAAGGGGCCTGGATACTTATTTAAAAGAGCATAACATAGAGGGCTATGTACGTTAGTATTGGGATTAATATTTAGTTAGGGCTTGTTGATCCAGGGAGAAATCTCTTCTTTTGGATCAACGATGGTAAACAGGAATAGAAAAAGGGTTGAACTAGATGGACGCAAGTCTTTTTTCAACCTAAATTACTATGTTACTATGTTACTATGTTACTATGTATGTATCACAGTGCCTGTGATTCCTGTCACTCTCAGTTGTGGCTGGCATTGATTTGCTATCTGAGTTTGACCCGCCCCCTGATGACCTTTTTATACCTGGCTATCTCATCTGTCAGATGCCCTTTCGTGGTGTTCCTGAGCCAGTAGTGCTGTTGCTGTGTTCCAGTATTCTGAGTTCCTGTGTACCGATTCGGCTTGTCCTGACCATTCTCCAGTGTACCTGCTTGTGTATGACCCGGCTCGCCTGCGTACCACCCTTGGATCCTGACTCGGCTAGACTGACGTTCCTGCTCGTGTATGACCCGGCCTGTATGACTGCCTCCTACGTGCTCCGACCCGGCCCGGCTGACTTCCTGCTCCGAAGATCGACTTCCAGCTTGTTCCAGCGACCTGCGTTTCAGTTGTCGCCGCCGCGACATTTCCAGTCTCTGCTGCCCGCGTCAGAGTGACTGCCTTGCCTGGTGCTTCCCTCGATTTAGTGCTGTGCTTCGTTCTTTGTGCAGAGTTGTGTGTATGCTGTGGGCCTTCCTCCCTGTGCAGAGCCTTGCAGTAGCGCTGAAGCCTCGAGTAAACGTGCATTTTAACTCTTGCAGTGCTGCCTCGAATTCACTCTCGTTATCTCCTGTACGAGCCTCGTTACCCGTGATACTGCTGCTGAGTTGGCCGCTCTCCGTCGGCAACTCTAGTCCACCATTGCAGAGTGTTCACACAGTTGGGCCGTTTGGGCGCTTAAGGCTCTCCGGTATTGGCTACCGACGATATCATTTGACACAGAGTGTTGGCAGAAAGGCTTCAGTGTTGGCATCCGGTACTAAGCCCGAGGGGGCTAGTGGCTCTTGCTCTCTTATTACAGCATTCGATTACACTTCTGGTGGCTGTTAGCTCTTGCACCGCCGGCCGGTTTCCGTTACGCCCGTGGGGGCTATTGGCACTTGCACAAACGAAAGCAGTTCCTGTAACTACGCCCGTGGGGGCTAAGTTGTTTCCCTTTCTGCTTACTATCCAACACCTTGGCAAGGCAGCTCTATCCTCAGCACTTGATGAACTTTGTCTATACAGCACAGCCCTTTTAACATCCAGGGCGTGTCAAACCTCCACATCTGAGACAGACTGTTATATGGACATTAACCCCTTGGGGGTCAATATCATCCTAGTGCATACTGTTTTGCATTTATGTCTTTTGTGCTACTACCATTGTAAATATCTCAGTTTACTTTCCTGTGTATTATCTACCGCCCCTAGAGGGCGTACATGTGCCTTATTCACTTTAATAAAGTTTGTTTTATTTTCACTTATTTGGTCTGAGAGTCCTAAAAAACCGTAACAGTATGTTACTATGTTACTATGCTTTCAAACTTCCCCCAGAGCTTTCTTATAATATCCCTCATCCATCCTCCATCCTGCAGAACCCCTTCCTCTCTTCTGTCCAACACCTATAACCTCCTCCAAACCTCCCTCATCTGTCCTTTTCCTGCAGTACTCCTTCTTTCCCACCATCAGACTTCCTACAGCCTTATTCAAACTTCCCTCATCAATCCCCCATCCTTTCCTCCTTTCTCCCTCCCCTCAAACTTCCTACAGCATCCTCCAAACCTCCCTGATCCAACCTCCTCCCCTCAAACACCCTATAGCTTCCACCAAACCTCTCTGATCCAACCTCCTCCCCTCAAACACCCTATAGCTTCCACCAAACCTCTCTGATCCACCATATCTCCTGCAGAACTTGAGCCTCCCTCCCCTCAAACTCACTACAGTGTTTACATCCTGCAGTGATGGGCGGATAAAGTTGCAATATTCGAAGCTCTTCACTTGATAAAGATTAAACAAAAAAATATCACATTTAAGAGGTTGTCACTACTAACCTATAACAGCTAGCCTTAAAGTGACACTACCACTACTTGATTTCATACTCATAAACGGCATGTTTCTTGTCAGAGGGGTGGTGGAGAGCAAATGTTATTGTTATGTATACACAGTGATTCTCAAACCATGCCCTTAGTAGCCACTAACAAGCCGGGATTTGAAGATTTCCTTGTTAGCGCACAGATGAGTTAGTCAATTTGATTGCTGCTCTGATCAACTCAGCTGTGATCCAAGGGAAATGCACGACCTGTTAGTTGCCAGTAAGTGCAAGGGTTGAGAACCACTGCTGACTATATAAAATGAATGATGTGTGGATCGACAGTTATTGTTTATGGCCCTAAGATGTGTTTTGGAAACCTATGGAACTGAGCATGATTTGTGATGTATTTAGTCCATTTAAGAGTTAGGCCACCCCTTGACAGAGGAACTCATATCCTGGAACAACTGATTGTGAACTGTCATCCATATTGTCTGTGAACCAATAACCTGCTTAGAACTTGAAGAGCAAACGACTGACTGACTGCCTGTTTCTGAACTGAAATAAATATCTCCTAACTAGTACGTTTTCAGAACCATTTATGGGGTGGTTTTTAATAGTGTGATTTCTGGAATGTTTATATTGTAATATGATGTAAATTTATTGTTGGTGCACATATTTATATGAAATTTTTGAATGTCTTTATCCACTTATACCATTTGTGCATGTAATGTCATGGTGCGGCCATCACAACATGACTGTGACCTCAGTGACAGCCACCAGGCAGCCACCGGAAAATTCTCTTGATAACCACTGCTCTATACTATATTTATGTATATAACAATACCATACTCTGTATTATATATCTGTATATTAGAATACCCTACTATGTACTGTATATCTGTATATAACAGTAACATACTCTGTGCTGTATTTCTTTATATAACAATACCATACTCTGTACTGTATTTCTGTAAAATTTCAAAACCATACTCCATACTATATTTCGGCATATAACAATACCGTAATTTATACTATATTTCTGAAAATAAGAATATCATACTCTGTATTATATATCTGAATATAAGAATACCCTACTCTGTACTGTATCTCTGTATATAACAATATCATACTTTGTACTGTACTTCTGTGTATTGCAAAACCATACTCTATGCTATATTTCTCTATAAAACAATACCATATTCTGTATTATATATCTGTATAGATCAATACCATACCCTGTATTGCATTTCTGTATAAAACAATACCATACTCTGTATTATATATCCATATATAAGAATACCCTACTCTGTACTGTATTTCTCTACATAACAAAATCATACTCTGTGCTATATTTCAGAATATAACAATACTATACTCTGTACTATAATTCTGTATATTACAAAACCATAATCTATACTATATTCCCACCTGTCACTGAGGATGAAGTCTCCCTTCTCCTCACTCGCTCAAACCTAACCACATGCCCTCTCGACCCAATCCCATCTCAGCTCACCCAAGAACTCTCCCCTCTACTAACTCCAATCCTTACTCACTTATTCAACCTCTCTTTGTCAACCGGCACCTTCCCATCCTCTTTCAAACATGCACTAATCACTCCCATCCTAAAAAAACCCTCCCTGGACCCAAACTCACTGTCAAATTACCGACCAATTTCCCTACTCCCGTTCGCCTCCAAGATTCTCGAGCGCCTTGCATATAACCGGCTCACTAAATTCCTCTGCTCCCATTCCCTGCTAGATCCCTTGCAATCCGGATTCCGCCCTCATCACTCCACTGAGACTGCCCTCACTAAAGTGGCCAATGACTTGCTCTCAGCCAAGTCAAAAGGCCACTACTCCCTACTCATTCTTTTGGACCTGTCAGCTGCCTTTGACACAGTTGATCACCCACTCCTCCTCCAAGCCCTCCACTCCCTAGGTCTCTGCGACACTGCACTCTCCTGGTTTTCATCTTATCTCTGCAACCGCTCCTTCAGTGTTTCCTACTCCGGCTCCACATCCCCACCCCTCCCACTGTCTGTTGGTGTGCCTCAAGGATCAGTACTGGGACCCTTGCTTTTCTCAATCTACACTGCTTCCCTTGGAAAACTAATAAACTCCTTTGGGTTTCACCATCATCTTTATGCTGATGACACCCAAATATATCTTTCCTCCCCAGACCTCTCCCCTTCCCTCCTGTCCCGAGTGTCTGACTGTCTGTCTGCTGTGTCTTCCTGGATGTCCTCCCATCAACTCAAACTTAACCTTGGCAAAACTGAACTAATTCTCTTCCCTCCATCTACAACCAGCCTTATCCCTCACCGTTAACAACACTTCCATCACACCAACCCCTACAGCACGCTGCCTGGGGGTCACATTTGACTCTGCCCTATCCTTCATTCCTCACATCCAGTCAATCTCCAACTCATGCCGCCTCCACCTCCGCAACATCTCTAGAATCCGACCCTTTCTCACAGAAGACACTACCAAAATTCTAATCCAAACACTCATCATGTCCCGTCTTGACTACTGTAACTCTTTACTAATTGGCCTGCCTCTCACCCGACTAACCCCGCTACAGTCCATAATGAACTCTGCTGCAAGACTAATCTACCTCACTCATCGCTTCTCTAACACCACACCCCTCTGTCAGTCCCTACACTGGCTCCCGTTAGCATACAGAGTAAAATTCAAAACTCTGGTGCTAACTTATAGAGCCCTCACTAACACTGCACCCCCCTATATCTTATCTCTCATTTACAAATATACTCCCGCCCGCCATCTTCGCTCTGCACATGACCTTCTGCTCTGCACAGCTCTTATCACATCCTCCCACTCCCGCCTACAGGACTTCTCCCGTGCTGCACCTGAGCTGTGGAATTCCCTCCCCCGCCCCATCAGACTCTCCCCCAGCCTTCAAATCTTCAGACGCTCCCTGAAGACTCACCTCTTCAGGGAGGCCTATCAACTGCCTCCATAAACATCATCACAAAGATTCACCCCTTGCACGGACTACTGCACACAACGGCACTTCTCACTCCCACCCACTGACTGGCAGTTCATGTGGCAGGAGGCACTTAAACGCAATAGCACTTACTCCTTCTGTATCAAACCTACCTTCCTCTAGACTGTAAGCTCTCACGAGCACGGCCCTCTGATCCTCCTGTTCTCCACATCTGATTGTACTATTTAATACCTCTGTATGTCTATTCCCAATTGTACAGCGCTGCGGAATTAGTTGGCGCTATATAAATAAAGACTAATAATAATAATAATACTCTGTACTGTAATTTCGTATACTTCAAAACCATAATCTTTACTATATTTCTATATATAACAATAGCATACTCTGTATTGTATGTCTGCATATTATAAAACCATACGTTATACTATATTTCTGTATTTAACAATACTGTATGCTGCATTATATATCTCTATATAAGAATACCTTACTTGGTATTGTATCTCTGTATATAACAATGCCATACTTTGTATTGTATTTCTGTATATTACAAAACATACTCTATCCAATATGTCTGTAAGTAACAATACCACACTCTGTATTATATATCTGTACATAAAAATATCCTACTTTATACTTTATCTCTGACTATAACTTATCACGGTGCCGTGATTCTCTTTCTGTCACTCTCACTTGTGCTGCGCTCTGATTGGCTGAGCCTGTTTGGCCCGCCCCTGGTGACCTTTTTATACTTAGCCATTGGCACCTGTCAGGTGCCCTTTCGTGGTGTTCCTGAGCCAGTATTGCTGTGCTGTGTTCCTGTGTTTCCTGATTTCCGGTGTACCGATTTGGCTTGCTCAGACTACATTCCTGTGTTCCTGCTCCGTGATTTGACCCGGCCTGGCTGCCGTTCCTGCTCGTGACCTGATCTGGCTTGTCTGAGAACCTGCTCCGTGATTCGACCCGGCTTGGCTGACGTTCCTGCTCGTGACCTGACCCGGCTTGTCTGAGAACCTTGCTCCGTGATTCGACCCAGCTTGTATGACGTTCCTGCTCCGTGACCTGCACCGGTTACATCTACCCAGACTACGGTTCAACTTCCTGCTGTCGCTGAGGCAACATTCTGACTTCCTACAGTGAACTATACTCCGGCTGCTACAGCTGTTAACCTGTGCAGAGCTGAGATCCTGCTAACCGAGCCGTACCTTGCAGAGCTGTACTCCTCTTACTGAGCCATTAACCCGTGCAGAGCTGTACTCCTCCTACTGAGCCGTTAACTCGTGCAGAGCTGTTATCCTCCTCCTGAGCCGTTAACCCGTGCAGAGCTGTATTTCCGATTGTTAGCCATTCACCTGTGCAGAGCTGTGTTCCCGGTTCTGAGCCTCCAGTCTGGTACAGAGCGTTGCTATCTTGCTGAGCCGTTACATTTCCAGCCACTATTACTGCTGAGCCGGTTCGGTATGGCCTTGTAAGGCGACGGTTCACATCACTCTTTGCAGTATTGTTGGTTTACGTTACCGCGCCCGGTAGGCGCTACGGCTTCAACTGCTACTGTGCAAGCCTCTGTTATTAAGCCCGTGGGGGCTATTGGCTCAAGCTCTTGCAATCCAGTCGCTGCTGTTATCACGCCCGTGGGGGCTATTGGCTCAAGCTCTTGCAATCCAGTGGCTTCCGTTATCACTCCCGTATGGGCTATTGGCTCAAGCCCTTGCAATCCATTTGCTCCGTGATTACGCCCATGGGGGCTACTGGCTCAAGTTCATCAGGCTCTGGGTTGCAGGTTCTTCTTTGCTGGACAGTTATCTCAGTATTATGAACTTTTGGTGTTGAGCTTTCTCCACAATTTACTGCCTAATATCACCCTGGGCGTGCCAAACACCACAACTGAGACGGACTGATTACTGTGTTAACCCTTGTATCTCTGTACTCAGTATCTGTTATGTGCCTGTGCTGTTAAGTCATTATCTGTATATTGGTGCTACTGTTGCCTCCTTGCCATTACTCAGTGCTGCCTACAGAGGGCGATTCTTCCATTTATTTTGTTCTTAATAAAACTGTGTTTCATTTCACCTACTGGTCTGAGTGTCTTGAAAACCGTGACATAACCATCCCATACTCTGCACTGTATTTCTGTATATTACAAAACCATACTTTATACTATATTTCTGTAAATAACAGTACCATACTCTGAACTATGTTCCTTAATATAACAATACCTTACTCTGTATTTTGTATCTGTATATAAGTCTACTCTGCTCTGTACTGTATGTCTGTATATAACAATATCATACTCTGTACTGTATTTTTGTATATTACAAAATGATAATCTAGATTTCGGTATATAACAATACCATACCGTGTGCTACATTTCTGTATATATCAATACCATACCCTGTATTGCATTTCTGTGTAAAATAGTAGCACACTCTATAATTTATATCCGTTTATAAGAATACCCTACTTTGTACTCCATTCCTGAATATTACAAAACCATACTCTAAACTATATTTATGTATATAACAATACCATACTCTGTATTATATATCTGTATATTAGAATACCCTACAATGTACTGTATCTCTGTATATAATTATACCATACTTTCTGTATTATAAATGCATATATAAGATTATCATAGTAACTCTATACTATATTTCTATATATAATAATACCATGCTCTGTAGTATATTTCTGAGTATAAGAATAGCATACTCTCTACTTTTATATCTGTGTATTAAAATACCTTACTATGTACTGTATCTCTGTATATAAAAATATCATAATCTGTACTATACTTTTTATTGCAAAACCATACTCTGTACTATATGTCTGTGTATAACAATACCTTACTCTATACTATATTTTTTTAAATAATATCATACTCTGTACTACATATCTATATATACAAATACCCTACTCCGTATTGTACTTCTATATATAACAATAGCACACTCTATACTATATCTCTGAATATAACAATACCATAATGCAAAAAATATGGTGAAGAATGGCGCTCTATCTATACACTATTAAAAAATTAGATCCAGCTGCTCTATTTCACTGTGACCAGGGAGCCAATAGTCACTGTCAAATAGCAAAAACAAACAAAGAAAGGAAATAAGCGCTTAGATCTAATAATATAAATAAATATATATATATATATATAAAATATAAATGGCACAAAGATATAAACTAAATACATTTATTCTAAACAATAAAAAATTATAAAATATAGTTATAAACTACACATAATAAGTATACAATATTAAATGCAAATATACCAGAAATATCTAAACAATAATATCTAAACAGCAATAAAAAGTCCCAAAAGAATCTCAAAATAAGCAAAGAAGTAAGATCTATCTTCAAACTGAGAATGAAGGGATAGATAACATGCAGCTGGATATCTGTTGTAAATTACTTCTGAAGCCAGTTCCTTTGTTGTATGCAATGATTAAGCAGATGAAGGTAAGGGCAACATATGGTTAATTCAATAGAAACAGTGTACGCTTCAAACCCTTCTGTTGCGGACTCACTGTCAGGGCGCAAGCAGGTAGTGGGTTTCCCGGTATCAAATTGTATACTTGCCGGGTTTATGATCCTCTCGACTTTTCCCCCTCCACTCATTTTACACAGGCAGGTTTCTTTGTTCCCCCCAGCTTATGAGCGGGTGCTTGTGAAGTCCTTATAAGATCTTTCTCTCTATTTTCAGGTATACTGAAGCCATCTGATGATGTAACCTGCTTTTAGAGCTGCACAAATATCCCTCTATCTAGAGCTCTGAAGAAGTGCTTATAGTTCTAGCACGAAACGCGTCAGAATTTTATCCTGTATATTATTGTACCAGCAAGAGACTTTTTATTATCATTGTCCCCACGAGGACAGGGGGATATTTGTGCAGCTCTAAAAGCTCTAATAGCTTGAAAGTGAGTTTCTATATAGGGATTAAGCCTACATCTATCTTAAGGAAAGGAGCAACACCTGCTACCTGAGCAGGTTACATCATCAGATCGCTTCAGTGGTCCTGATAGCCCCCCGATAAGCTCTGATTACAAAGTAATGATAAAGGGGGGTCCAATGCAGTGTTTTGCAATGTGCTGGACCCCCTGTGAAATACACACTTTTTTTTTTTTTTTTTTAAGACCTTGATGTGGGAACAAGGAGTGTTCCTGATACCACCTCCCCAACGAGGTATGAATTGGGCATTGGGCACCCCTGTGGCATGCACACAAAATGCCTCCAATCCCCCCCACATCCCCTATTACCCTGCCTGGTTCCACAGCCCACTGGCATTCCCATTCCCCAGCCTGTTTCCACTGCCTACTGGTAGACTCAAAGTACCAGTATGCACTAGATTCAGGCTGGGAATCAAACTTTGTATGAGGGGGACATACAGTGCCACACTGGTAGTCACAGATCCCCCATAAACACTATTGGACACCGCCTACCACCACCACCACCATCATCCTTGCTCCTCTGCCCACTAGTAGACATACCCATATACACTGCATAACCCTTCACTCCCCCACACACTTTGTTACACTGGTATTCACAGCCACGCTCCTGTCACCCAAATGGTATCTCCACCCACAGCAGTGGGGTGACATTTTTCTTAGGCTGGCAAGAGGTCCTCCTAGGAAATCCCATGGCGTTGAACCATTTTAGTATCTTTGAAGTGACTGATGTGTAAAAAAAAAAAAGTTTTTTTCCTGTAGCACCACATTCTGGAAATAGTTGTGCACACTAACTTAGGGGTAAAAAGGCAAGTGACCCCTCATTTGATGCGGCAGGTTATCTTCTTTCCAAAATGGTATGAGTTGTCTACCCTTTCTTAATTCCTGTAGCTGTTATAACCACTTTTGTACAAGTCCTGTTTGAGAAAATGTTAGAAAAATCAGATGTTGTAGTAGGTGTAGTTTTGTGCTTCTTGCACCACCTAAGGTATGTCAGCTCATACCAATGGGATGTCATTTTACTCCGAAGAGCACTAGCTAATGAATACAGTTGAGAATTCTACGGTTTTCACAGATTTCAATACATTTGAAGGGGCAGAAATGTAAGAAAATGCCATTTTTTTCCTTTTGCGCAAACCTCTGGAAACATTTGTGCACATCAGGTTTAGGGTAAGAAGGCAAGTGACCCCTCATTAGATACGGCAGGTTATCTTCTTTCCAAAATAGTATAGTATTTCTAGCCTTTCTTTACTTTTTTAGCTGTTATAACCATTTTGGTACAGGCAAGTTCTGTTTGAGAAAATGTTAGAAAAAGCCGATGTAGTAGTAGGTGTAGTTTTGTGCTACTAGCACCTCCTAAGGTATGTCAGCTCATACCAATGGGGTGTCATTTGACTCCTAAGAGCACTAGCTAACACATACAGTTGAAAATGCTATGGTTTTTACATATTTCAATACATTTGTAAGACGATGCCTTTTTTTTCATTAGCTCCACATTCTGGAGGCATTTGTGCACACCAGAATTAGGGTAAGAATGCAAGCCAGCCCACATTAGATGTGGCAGTTTGTGTTCTTTCCAAAATGGTATGGTTTGTGTACCTTTTCTTCACTTCTTTAGTTGTTATAACTATTTTTGTACAGACAAGTAATGTTTGAGTAAATGTTAGAAAAATTAGAGGTTTTAGTAGGTGTCGTTTTGCACTTCTGGTGCACCCTGAGGTAGGTCAACTCATACCAATGGGGTGCCATTTTGCTCCAAAGAGCACTAGCTAATGAATACAGTTGGAAATGCCATGGTTTTCACATATTTCAGTACATTTGAAGGGGCAGAAATGTTAGAAAATGCTATTTTTTCCTATAGTGCCAGCTTCTGGAAACATTTGGGCACACAAGGCTTGGGGTAAGATGACAAGTCTCGTCTCATTAGATGCGGCAGGTTGTCTTCTTCCCAAAATGGTACGGGTCAACTCATACCAATGGGGTGCCATTTTTCTCCAAAGAGCACTAGCTAATGAATACAGCTGGAAATTCCATGGTTTTCACAGATTTCAGTACATTTGAAGGGGCAGAAATGTGAGAAAATGCCATTTTTCCTATAGTGCCAGCTTCTGGAAACATTTGGGCACATCAGGCTTGGGGTAAGAAGGCAAGTCACCCCTCATTAGATGCAGCAGGTTGTCTACTTTCTAGAAATATATAGTTTTATATAGTTATTCCACTGTTTTAGGGTAAATTTACCACAAAAACCCTACAATGCTCATACAGTTGAAAATGCCATTTTGTGCTCCTGGTGATTAGGGCCTAGATTTAAAGGCAACCGTTAAACCAGCCGCTAAGTGAAAAAGGCACATCGCTCGCAAATAATACAGGAGTTACGGCAGATTCAATAGCTACTCTACGAGAATAGCTATCGAGCGTAGGCACACAAAAAACACGTAACACAAAACCTGTTGTCGCTCATGTTAATGCACAACGGGCGGACAAATCACACGATAACTGAGCTCCAAACAACATCTAACATAACGGCTGCCGTTGTCAAGCAACCATGATTGATGCCAAAACAAATTCAAACACACATCCAATCCCAAAGCCCCAATGTATCAAATAACTTCAAATACACCTATATATACCCAAAATAACCGCCACACACTGTCTGTTATCGAGTTCTTCAGAGCCAGATATCAGGACCCAGGAGCGGAGGATAGTGATCAGAGAGAGGGAGACAGGAGCGTTCATTGGAGGTAGAGGAGTTTTGGAGTTTGGAGAGAGGAGAGCATTGCACAGAATACGACACATAGCACACCTTTGCACATATTACATACACACATACAAACACATACACATACATACACATAGTCCTTTTATTTTATAACACCTCACACATTTTACTTTTATTTTTGACAGTGTGAATCTGGGAGTGAAAGTGTGTGACAGAGAGTGACTGGATCGAGTGTGTCTGTGAGGGCCTGTGGGAGTGCCTGGGTGTGACTGGGTGAATGATGGCGAGGAGAGGAGGACAGGAGAGAGGGATGGGGAGAGTAGTGGAGGAGGAGGAAGATCAGGAGGGGATCCCTCAGCAGAGCAGGGGTGGGAGAGGGAGATCCGCAGGGCGGAGGGGGACCCGGCCCACAAGAGCAGGAACACGCAGGACAGGGACAGAACCTGCAGTGGGACGAGGGGTAGTTGCTGGGGAGCACCCCACACAGTCAGGGTCAGACCAGGCAGGGCACTCCGGCTCTGAGTCATCCCATGCCGGAGCTGATGAGGCCAGGATCAGAGACCCAAAGTATACAGAGGAGGAGAACACGGCTCTTGTGGAAGCTGTCCTGGAGAGGCAGAGTGTTCTCCACCCGACAGCGAAGGTCCCTGGCCTGTCAGCGAGGAGGAAAGCAGCCTGGAACCAGATCTGCAGCCGGGTCAACGCGGTGGCTCCATGCAGACGGGACGTGGAGTCCATCAAGAAGCGATGGGGCGACTGCCGGAGGGTGGTCAAGACCAAGCTCTCCGAACTCGCCAAGCAAGCCCGAGGCACTGGAGGTGGCCCACCTGTCCCTATCACCTTCTGCGGCTGGGAGGAGATGGTGCGCCAGAATATGTCCCCAACCCTGATCGAGGGGGTTGTTGGAGGAGCTGACACTGGGGATGAGAGGACCCTCCACACTACCGGTAAGTGCAACACTACAGAACAACACACTACAGCAACCAACACCAGCTGCACACACACTCACACCTCAACACATGTCCATCATTCATGCACACAACTGCACCAACACAGCACCCTGAGGGTTAAAAACAGGACACAACACAAGGACAAATATCAAGGTCCAACTTGGAACAAACCTGTCCAAGTCCTACTTCAACCCTCCTGTCGCTGTGCTCATCACACACAATACACAAACCATGCAGTTCCAAATGTCGACTGTCATCACTGTTCACACACAATGTCACCCATGTCCCCGCTGGGATGTCAGCACTTAACCCCTCGAGTGCTAGAGGGATCATCAATGCATCGATCAACAATGCTTTGGCAACCCCTCTGGGACTCAAAGGGTTAACCAGACAACAATCAAGTCAATAGGCCAACGATCACATGCTACACAGGGGACATTCACTAAGCGGTGACAAACACATGGTGGAGAGAAATTCACCCTCACACATCCTCATTTCACCAATACCAGTGTTAGCCTATGGAGAATATGCAATAACATGAATCAAGTTGCTAAGGTCCCATCGTATACACTCCATAGAAAACACTGGAAATGGGGAAATGAGATCACTGGAGAAGTCAGCATTATGTACACTCCATCATGTCAACAACACCGCTTACTGAATCACAAAAAGGATGGAGCAGGTCACACATCACAGTGGCACTGAGAATAACTGCTTGTATGTGCAACACACAGGCCTCAAACAATACCCCAGAATTAAAGGGGGAAAAAGTAGGCCTTGGTGTTGTGTCTGCAATCATTTACCCTAACTTCAAATGACATATCTCACATCTGATTCCCACATGGATCCTCAGGGGTGCTGATGCCATGGATGGATGGTACACCAGACACTGTTTGCAGGATACACATGGGAACCAAATATCATCCATTGTACCTTGGTCACCAACAGGCCATGAATGATAGATATCTCGGATTGAGTACGGTTGCCTCACTCAGAAGGATGGATGGGCTCATACTCAAAGAAAAACAGGCCTCAATCAGAGATATCCCTCACTACTGGCGTGATTGTTGCCCTTCAGGATTCAACTGGAACACACGACATGGACAGGATCCTGTCCAGTTCATCAATCTCTGATTGCCAGGGTGGTATCCCATGCCCTACAATGAAATGCATAGGATATGATCCTGACAACCAGAGAGTCACCTGTCAAGTAATGAAAAATTGTGAATTGGACGGGATCAGCTAAGAAGATAGGGTTGAATAACACTTGATTCCCACTGCACATCTGTTCAAACAAAGATATGCACACAAAGGAAAATGGTCAGATATGTACCTTTCAAATGGCTCAAAATATGTCCCAACACGATGTGAACCCAGAGATCATCTCACTGCCTGTGATTGCCCTACTGGCCAGATATGTGCATCCATCAGAAACTAACTTACATTGATACCATCCAAATACACATACCTAGTATATCCCACTCTACGTAGATGGGATATACGAGGTATGCTCATATCCATCATATCAATCCAATGTATATTTTGATAGGTGCACATATATAGCCAGTAAGGCAATCACACCTACTGAAATGATCTCTGGCTTCATATCTGGAAAGGATATATTCATATCCATATGAAAGGTACACATCCACATGCATATATGACCATTTCTCCTTGTATGTAACTGTAATGGCATAGCAATTGTTAATTTCACCAACATGTGGATCCATGTTAGTCCTATCCCGCCAACCCTCATGGTTAGACAGATATCGCTCTATTTGACAGTTGGAGATTCCAGTCATTAGAACACACGGAGGCTCTTCAGCAGAGCCTAAATTGCCCCATTCAGAGATGGAGACATCTTTGAGATGGTCAACAAAGTGTGCCAGGTTTGCAAGCACACTCTGTTCACCATTCCAATGAGGTTTACATCTCTGAATGGGGCAATTTAGGCTCTGCTGAAGAGCCTCCGTGTGGTGAAATGACTGTCAAACATGTCAAAATGACTGTCAAATAGAGCAATATCTGTCTAACCATGTGGGTTGGAGGGATAGGACTAACATCGATCCACATCTATCTCTTACAATGCCTACAATATTACATCATGGTGAAATTAACCATTGCTATTCCGTTAAAGGGATAGTAATACCGAACATGTGAAAAGAAAAATATATTGCAGGGTTCATCCCCCGAGCAAAACAAGGGTATTCCCACTGCTCAAAGGTGTTTCATTCAAAATGTAGCACAGCTCATAGTTGACTACTCCAGCGGCAATATCACAGTGGCCTGGAACTCTAAAATGGCGATGTTGCTAGACCATCCTATGGACAGCTTACGTCCAGACGCAATAAATTCTCATAGGATAATGTAGCAACAGTGCCAATGTACAACTTCAGGCCACTGGGATATAGCACCAAAGCAATTCTACTCTGAGCTGGGAGACTTTTTGAACAAAAACCTCCTCCAGCAGTGGGAGTACCCTTGTTTCACTCAGGGTGATAAACCACAAAACATATATTTCCCTTTCTGCATTTCATGTATTAGTATCCCATTAATCCCATCATGGCTACGTTTACTAATCACACAATCTCAATTCTCCACACAGCTTATGGGCCTCCATCGCAGCAGGAGCCCGTGGAGGAGCCGACCACACCACCCAGTGAGGAGTATACAGAGGAGGGGACTAGCCACTGGGAAGCGTCTACAACCACCACACCTCCTCCCCAACTGGCTGCATCACCACTGCCTGCCTCTCAACTGGCTGCCTCTCAACTGGCTGCCTCTCAACTGCCTGCCTCTCAACTGGCTGCCTCTCAACTGCCTGCCTCTCAACTGGCTGCCTCTCAACTGCCTGCCTCTCAACTGGCTGCCTCTCAACTGCCTGCCTCTCAACTGCCTGCCTCTCAACTGCCTGCCCCACCACAGGATGCTCCACAAATGTACAGCGGCTGGATTCAGGGGGAGAGATGGATGCATCCCACTAGCACCGGGAGCTATTACCCTCCAGCAGCAGCACCACCACCACCAGGGAGGCAATGGCTGCCCGGGAATGTGGCCACCAGCCAATATGGGCCATATTCCACCGAGATGGATCTACCCTCCTGGATGGCTCCCCAGCATGGCCCCAGGTATGATCCCAGGTGGGGGCCAAGCACCTACCACTGGCCAAGGTATGACCCTTGGCCACTTGACTACCAACACCTGGGCCTGATTGGGGAGCCACAGCGCCCTCAGCCAAGGGACTTGTTCACCCCACCACCTCAACCAGCACAGACATCAGTGGGCAGCAGTGGGTCCCTTGATGTGGTGGGCACCCACACACCGTCTGTGCAAGCCACTCCACCAACACAAACAGCAGTAGCAGCCACAGCACACCCAGTACCAGCAGAGGAGACAGCAGAGGCTGGGGAGATAGAGGCTGAGGAGACAGCTGAACCTGTTGAAGCAGAGGCTGAGGAGACAGCTGAAGCTGGGGAAACAGAGGCTGAGGAGACAGCTGAAGCTGGGGAAACAGAGGCTGAGGAGACAGCTGAAGCTGGGGAAACAGAGGCTGAGGAGACAGCTGAAGCTGGGGAAACAGCACATGTGTCACCGGCCACTCCCATCTCCAGCAGTCAACGCACCCCAGATCTGGAGGCTGAGTGCATGGCCCTTCAAAGAGGACAGCTCCGGGCAACCCACGCCACCAACGACAACCTCACGAGGAACCGGAGGGAATCCCGGAGGAACACGAACAGGTTGGAGACCAGAATCCAAGCTCTGGAGTCAGAGGTTGCCAGGGGGAACACACAACTCCACCAGATACATACGGGGATGATGGACATGTTTGCACAGGTGCTCGTGGAGTTGCGAGAGATTAACCGCAGGGAGAACCTGAGGATGGAGAGGGAGAACCTGCGTTCCACAGAGGGGTCCACTGCACCCACCACCCCTTCCAGTGTTACCCCAGAAGCCACACCTAGGGGACAGAGGGTGACAAGGCAATCAGCCAGGGCATCCACCTCTGGCACCAAGTCTAAGGCCCCCCCCCCAAAAAAAAAAGAAATGAAAGGCCCAACCTGTCATCTGCCCCCTCAATAAATGAAAATTGTGCTTTTGAATCCTGTCTGATCTGCTGTGTAATCACTTATAGATTGGGTGGCAGGGTTGTCTCCAATGCATTGCCAAACAATGCAGTGAACTCAACTCCTGCCTGGGGGAAATGTTTGTGTGATGTTACAACATGGGTTCACACACACCCACACCGTTGTCCAAATTCACCTGGCAACCCATCCCTGTAGCCATATAACACAACAGTGTTACATGGCCATGATGTGTGTCAGATTTGATCAGAACATACCCCTTAGCACAACAACTGGTGCAACACTGAACATTCGTCTGCATCAATTGTTGTGTTTGAGGGGAAAACCAAACTAACAGCTATGCGACTTAGCAGGGAAATAACAAGCAGGACAGATTGAACATGCATCAATATGGTCTTTAAATCAAAATTCTATTGTGCAGCTGACATACTGGGGAACACAATGTACACCCTAGGATCTCAATGTGTGTGTTACACATTGTGATCCTAGGGTGAGCATTGTGTTCTCCAGCAAGTCAGTTGCACAACAGGAGTTTGAATCACAGCCTAACTTACTGCATAACCCAAAAATCTTCCTAAGATTTCATTGTGTAGCACGCACATTGGAACCTTAGGCTGAGCATTGGCTTATGTATTAAAGGGATAGTAAACCTTGAAAATAAGTTCATTCTATATTGTAGCCCTTAAAAAAACATGTAAAATGATATGTCTTATATCCCAAATCATATATGTTTGGTAGATAAGACTGATATCATTTTTCATGGTTTTTAAAGGGCTACAATGTGAAATAAACTTATTTTCAGGGTTTACTATCCCTTTAAGTTGTGTTGTTGTTTAACTAAGGTTATAACACACTTCACCAGTAATAACACTTGTCCACATGGTTGTTTTTGTTGATGTAGCCCATGTACTGAGATATGACAACCTACAGCAATCTCAGGACATTGATTATATTGAGCAACACACAAACCATGGACATCACATCACAGTGGAAGTGTGTCCCCTGTATCACCAGCTAATCACTCACAACACACATCAGTGTATCACTGCCATCATGTCATTGCATGTATACATCACAAAGTCCACTCATGGTCAGGCAACTAGTGGACTCCTGTGATGTAAATCATGCCTTCCTTTGTATGAGGCATACTCTAGCCTTGGGTACGGTTCAACATTGACAGGTGTTTGATCCAACATTCATTCATACAGACACGGATTGAGTAGTGATGTTTCTTGTGTATGTAGCCAATATGCATTAAACACTTGTATGAGCACAAAAAGGTACATCTGAACTAAATAGGAATACATTAGAAATGCTAGTGAACTGCTCATGTGTTGTCTACATCGTTTGGCATCTGTGTATGAGCAGTCTTACTGTACAGGTCTGATACCTGGATGTTAGTACACACATAAATTTGTGTCCATATGTGAATGTTCCAGTAGAGGTTGCTGTGAACATCAGGTCAAACATTGCATCACCAACACAATCACTTGGAACGCCAAGGGGTGAGCTTCATGGAAGTGTTGTCCAGACTTCAGTCCAGTCATATGGAAACTCCTCTGTTCAAGGATGGATCGTGCTATGGATGCCTGTGGGACAAGAGGACAGGATTTGGAACATCACCCTCGAAGTGATCGTCATGCAACAGCTACAACATCATGATCCTCTTAATCTTTCCCGTTACATAAGTCTACACAAACCACTGCTTTGTAATGTGTTGTGTACTGGTCTATGAACCATCATGGGGGGAACTAAGGGGATGTTAATAGTGATGAGCGAGCACCCCAATGCTCGGGTGTTCGGGTGCTCTGACCGAGCACCCCCTGAGGCTCGAGTGCTCGGCCGAGCACCCGAGCCCCATTGAAGTCAATGGGAGGACTCGAGCATTACACCAGGCACCCCCTGCTCTGATGAGGGGAGGGTGACTGGTCCATAGGAAAAGGGCAGAAAAAGATGGAAACACTACAGAAATGGTTCAGGGACAGCATAGGGAGGATGTCTGGATGCACCTTGGACTCCAACATCGCTGCTGGGAACGATCTTTCGCCCGTAGTACGCCATTTTTACAGACTGACCATAAAACACACAAAAAGGAAAATAAAAACGACTTTAGGCGAAAAATTGTTACCAAACAATATTTGCTGTATATTTACTTGTATATCATCTGCAAATTCTCCCAAAAATTTCCTTGATTTTCAGAACTGAGGCCATGATTAAGAGGGAAACGTGCGCAGAGGCAAATTCTCCCAAAAATTTCCTTGATTTTCAGAACTGAGGCCATGATTAAGAGGGAAACGTGCGCAGAGGCAAATTCTCCCAAAAATTTCCTTGATTTTCAGAACTGAGGCCATGATTAAGAGGGAAACGTGCGCAGAGGCAAATTCTCCCAAAAATTTCCTTGATTTTCAGAACTGAGGCCATGATTAAGATGGAAACGTGCGCTGAGCTGACCATCTAAAACATTATGGGTGAGGGTCTGCTGCAGAGCTGACCATCCTAAACATTATATGCGAAGGCCCGCTAGTGAGCTGACGCTATAAAACATTATATGAGAGGGCCCGCTAGAGAGCTGACCCAATAAAACATTATATGAGAAGGCCCGCTGGTGAGCTGACCTATATAAAAATTGTCAAACAGGGCCCGCTGGTGAGCTGACCCTATATAAAAATTATATCACAGGGCCCGCTGGTGAGCTGGCCCTATATAAAAATTATATCCCAGGGCATATGGAAGAGGAGGAGGAGGATGAGAAGATTAAGAGTCAACCATATACCCGTTTTTTGGGTGGAAGGGGTGAATGGGAATACAGAGTATTCCCATCATTGTAAATAACATATATAAAGTGAGTTTATGTTCCCCCGGGGCTTTCCTCCAGTGGAGTGGAGAAGTCAGGGGAAATCCAGGCCTTGTTCATTTTTATAAGTGTCAACCTATCAGCATTGTCGGTGGAAAGGCGGATACGCTTATCTGTTATGATGCCACCAGCAGCACTAAATACCCGCTCAGACAGAACGCTGGCGGCAGGGCAGGCCAGCACCTCCAAGGCGTAGAGTGCCAGTTCATACCACGTGTCCAGCTTGGACACCCAGTAGTTGTAAGGCACAGAGGGATCATTGAGGACGCTGACACGGTCTGCTACGTACTCCTTCACCATCTTCCAAAACTTTTCCCTCCTTGTGACACTAGGCTGCGCATCAGGGTGAGGGTGCTGGCGGGGTGTCATGAAGGTGTCCCACGCCTTGGAGAGTGTTGCCCTTCCTTTCTCGGAACTGCTGTGTGCTCCCCTTTTCTCCCCTTCTCGGTTGGCCAAGGTAGCACGTACTCTGCCGCCAGCGTTGTCAGATGGAAAATTTTGGAGCAATTTTTCGACAAGAACCTTCTGGTATTGCAACATTTTGCTTGTCCTCTCCACCGGAGGAATGAGAGATGAGAAATTCTCTTTGTAGCGGGGGTCCAGAAGGGTGAACACCCAGTAATCCGTGTTGTCTAAAATGCGTACAACGCGTGGGTCACGGGAAAGGCAGCCTAACATAAAGTCAGCCATGTGTGCCAGAGTACCAACAGTCAAGATTTCGCTGTCCTCACCAGGAGGATGACTCTCAATATCCTCATCCTCTTCCTCCTCTTCTGCCCACCCACGCTGAAGAGATGGAACTAAAGTTCCATGGCTACCCTCTGTAGCGGAGGCAACCGTGTCTTCCTCCTCCTCCTCCTCCTCCTCCTCCGCCTCCTCCAATTGTCGCTGAGAAGACGAAGTGAGGGTGCTCTGGCTATCACCTTGTGTAAGCTCTTCCTCCCCCATTTCCACCTCTTCCACATGCAAAGCATCGGTTTTAATTGTGAGCAGTGAGCGTTTCAGTAGACACAGAAGTGGGATGGTTACACTGATAATAGCGTTATCGCCGCTCACCATCTGTGTCGATTCCTCAAAATTGCGTAAAACCTCGCAGAGGTCTGACATCCATTCCCACTCCTCACTTCTGATTACAGGAAGTTGAACGGAGAGGCGACGACCGTGTAACAGCTGGTACTCCACTACTGCCCTCTGCTGCTCACAAAGCCGGGCCAACATGTGGAAGGTGGAGTTCCAGCGCGTGCTCACGTCACACAGCAGCCGGTGAGCTGGCAATTGTAAGCGCTGCTGCAGCTTCAACAGGCCGGCTGAAGCTGTTGATGACTTACGGAAATGTGCACACACGCGGCGCACCTTGGTCAAGAGATCATGCACATTGGGGTAGGTTTTTAGAAATCGCTGCACCACTAAATTAAATACATGCGCTAGGCATGGTACGTGTGTGAGCTTGCCGAGCTCCAAAGCCGCCACCAAGTTACGCCCATTATCACACACAACCATGCCTGCTTGCAGGTTGAGTGGCGAGAGCCACTGCTCGGTCTGGTGACTAATCCCCTGCAACAGCTCTGAGGCCGTGTGCTGTTTGTCCCCAAGGCAGATCAGCTTCAGCACGGCCTGTTGACGCTTCCCCACTGCAGTGCTACACTGCTTCCAGCTACTGGCTGATGGGGGAGTGGCGCTGTGTGTAGAGAATTCGGAGGTGGAAACGGAGGAGGAGGAGCCAATAACGTAGGTGCTGGTGGAAACCCTGATGGAGGTAGGGCCCGCAATCCTCGGCGTGGGTAGCACCCGTGCCATCCCAGGGTCCGAGTCGCTCCCAGCCTCCACGACATTCACCCAGTGTGCCGTCAGGGAAATGTAGCGTCCCTGGCCACAAGCACTTGTCCATGTGTCAGTCGTTAAGTGGACCTTCCCAGTAACTGCGTTGGTCAGGGCACGGGTGATGTTACGGGACACATGGTGGTGTAATGCGGGGATGGCACACCGGGAAAAGTAGTGGCGGCTGGGGACCGCGTACCGAGGGACAGCTGCTGCCATCAGGCTGCGGAAGGACTCAGTGTCCACAAGCCTAAATGGCAGCATTTCGATGGCCAGTAATTTTGAAAGGTGTGAGGTTAGTGCTATGGCCTGTGGGTGGGTGGCTGGGTACTTTCTCTTGCGCTCAAATGCCTGGGGTAACGACATTTGGACGCTGTGCTGGGACAGGGAAGTGGATGTGGTCGCTGATGGTGCTTCAGATGCTACAGGTGCAGGGCGGGAGGTATGCGGGCCTGCGCCTTCGACAGGCGATTGGCCGGCACCGAAAACAGGGGAAGAGGAGGCAGTGGTGTGGCCTGCAGACACAGATGGGCGATCCAGGCGTTCCTCCCACTTACTACGGTGCTTGGATGCCATGTGTCGGATCATGCTGGTGGTGGTGAGGTTTCTAGTGTTCATGCCTCGGCTCATTCTGGTGTGGCACAGGTTGCAAACTACAATTCTTTTGTCGTCCGCACTTTCCTTAAAAAAACGCCATACCGCGGAACACCTACCCCTTGGCAAGGTAGATTTACGCAAGGGGGTGCTCCGTGGAACATTTGCGGGCCGGTTTGGTGCGGTCCGCCTTCTTTCTGTAGCCACACCACTGCCTCTTCCAGCCTGTTGCGGTGCTGCAGATGGCTCACCCTCAGGACTGCTGTCATCGCTCGGCTCTACACCTTCCCAGGTGGGGTCAGTCACCTCATCGTCCACCAAGTCCTCCTCCACTTCCTCACTCTGATCATCCTCCTCAAGTCTTGATCCCACCACATACTCAGTCATTGACAACTGTATAACATTCTCCTCAACAAGGTCTTGAGACGGAAATAGTGGTTGATTTAATGGCAACTGTGTCTCATCATCATCATCATCATCCACTACTTCCTTTGACCTTAAATGCTGTTCACATCTGTCATCTTCTTGTGATTGGGTAGCCTCTAGAGGTTGTGAATCAGGGCACAAAATGTCATGTTCCTCTGCAAGCGTGCTTGGAGAGAGGGTCAAATGAAGGATTGGTGATGAGACGAGCTCCTCACTATATCCCAGTGTGGGATCACTTCTTTGACCAGACCGTGTATGGTGGGAGGAAGGATGATCAGAGTGAGGATTATGTTGACCAGACTCTTGGCTACTGAGAGTGGACTTGGTGGAAGACAGGGTGGTGCTTAACCGACTGGAAGCAGTATCAGCTGTCATCCAACCGACCACCTGTTCGCAGTGGTCGGACCTCGAGAGTGATGTCCTGCGACGCCCTGTAAAATTACACATGAAGCTAGGTATGGTGGATGTCTTTCTTTCTTGTGCTCTGGCACCAGGCACAGTTTCTCCGCGTCCTGACCCGCGCCCTGAACTTTCAGGATCACGTCCACTTCCCCGTCCCTTTTTACCCGCCTTCTTCATCTTACACAGAATATGTGACTTTAATATTTGAGTTTGAAAACTTAACAGTATTTCTTATTATTCTGCAACTCTGCAGAGTACACAGAATAGGCTGCTAAACGGCGGTGAAACACACTGAATGGAATATGTGACTTTAATATTTGAGTTTGAAAACTTAACAGTATTTCTTATTATTCTGCAACTGTACAGAGTACACAGAATAGGCTGCTAAACGGCGGTGATACACACTGAATGGAATATGTGACTTTAATATTTGAGTTTGAAAACTTAACAGTATTTCTTCCTATTCTGCAACTCTGCAGAGTACACAGAATAGGCTGCTAAACAGCGGTGAAACACACTGAATGGAATATGTGACTTTAATATTGGAGTTTGAAAACTTAACAGTATTTCTTATTATTCTGCAACTGTACAGAGTACACAGAATAGGCTGCTAAACGGTGGTGATACACACTGAATGGAATATGTGACTTTAATATTTGAGTTTGAAAACTTAACAGTATTTCTTCCTATTCTGCAACTCTGCAGAGTACACAGAATAGGCTGCTAAACGGCGGTGAAACACACTGAATGGAATATGTGACTTTAATATTTGAGTTTGAAAACTTAACAGTATTTCTTATTATTCTGCAACTGTACAGAGTACACAGAATAGGCTGCTAAACGGCGGTGAAACACACTGAATGGAATATGTGACTTTAATATTTGAGTTTGAAAACTTAACAGTATTTCTTATTATTCTGCAACTCTGCACAGTACACAGAATAGGCTGCTAAACGGCGGTGAAACACACTGAATGGAATATGTGACTTTAATATTTGAGTTTGAAAACTTAACAGTATTTCTTATTATTCTGCAACTCTGCACAGAGTACACAGAATAGGCTGCTAAACGGCGGTGAAACACACTGAATGGAATATGTGACTTTAATATTTGAGTTTGAAAACTTAACAGTATTTCTTACTATTCTGCAACTCTGCAGAGTACACAGAATAGGCTGCTAAACGGCGGTGATACACACTGAATGGAATATGTGACTTTAATATTTGAGTTTGAAAACTTAACAGTATTTCTTACTATTCTGCAACTCTGCAGAGTACACAGAATAGGCTGCTAAACGGCGGTGATACACACTGAATGGAATATGTGACTTTAATATTTGAGTTTGAAAACTTAACAGTATTTCTTATTATTCTGCAACTGTGCAGAGTACACAGAATAGGCTGCTAAACGGCGGTGAAACACACTGAATGGAATATGTGACTTTAATATTTGAGTTTGAAAACTTAACAGTATTTCTTATTATTCTGCAACTCTGCACAGTACACAGAATAGGCTGCTAAACGGCGGTGAAACACACTGAATGGAATATGTGACTTTGATATTTTAGTTTGAAAACTTAACAGTATTTCTTATTATTCTGCAACTCTGCACAGTACACAGAATAGGCTGCTAAACGGCGGTGAAACACACTGAATGGAATATGTGACTTTAATATTTGAGTTTGAAAACTTAACAGTATTTCTTATTATTCTGCAACTGTACAGAGTACACAGAATAGGCTGCTAAACGGCGGTGAAACACACTGAATGGAATATGTGACTTTAATATTTGAGTTTGAAAACTTAACAGTATTTCTTATTATTCTGCAACTGTACAGAGTACACAGAATAGGCTGCTAAACGGCGGTGAAACACACTGAATGGAATATGTGACTTTAATATTTGAGTTTGAAAACTTAACAGTATTTCTTATTATTCTGCAACTGTACAGAGTACACAGAATAGGCTGCTAAACGGCGGTGAAACACACTGAATGGAATATGTGACTTTAATATTTGAGTTTGAAAACTTAACAGTATTTCTTATTATTCTGCAACTGTACAGAGTACACAGAATAGGCTGCTAAACGGCGGTGAAACACACTGAATGGAATATGTGACTTTAATATTTGAGTTTGAAAACTTAACAGTATTTCTTATTATTCTGCAACTCTGCACAGTACACAGAATAGGCTGCTAAACGGCGGTGAAACACACTGAATGGAATATGTGACTTTGATATTTGAGTTTGAAAACTTAACAGTATTTCTTATTATTCTGCAACTCTGCACAGTACACAGAATAGGCTGCTAAACGGCGGTGAAACACACTGAATGGAATATGTGACTTTGATATTTTAGTTTCAAAACTTAACAGTATTTCTTATTATTCTGCAACTCTGCACAGTACACAGAATAGGCTGCTAAACGGCGGTGAAACACACTGAATGGAATATGTGACTTTGATATTTTAGTTTGAAAACTTAACAGTATTTCTTCCTATTCTGCAACTCTGCACAGTACACAGAATAGGCTGCTAAACTGCGGCGAAGCACACTGAATGGAATATGTGACTTTGATATTTTAGTTTGAAGACTTAACAGTATTTCTTCCTATTCTGCAACTCTGCACAGTACACAGAATGTGCTGCTAAACTGCGGCGACGCACACTGAATGGAATATGTGACTTTGATATTTTAGTTTGAAGACTTAACAGTATTTCTTCCTATTCTGCAACTCTGCACAGTACACAGAATGTGCTGCTAAACTGCGGCGACGCACACTGAATGGAATATGTGACTTTGATATTTTAGTTTGAAGACTTAACAGAATGTGCTCTAATCTGCAACTTTGCACACTAAACAGAATGTGCTCTAATCTGCAACTTTGCACACTAAACAGAATGTGCTCTAATCTGCAACTTTGCACACTAAACAGAATGTGCTCTAATCTGCAACTGTGCACACTAAACAGAATGTGCTCTAATCTGCAACTTTTCACACTAAACAGAATATTTTTTTTTTTTTTTTTTTTGTTTTTTTCCCCCCACACAAAATAACCTGCTGCCCCCACACACAGTAGTCCTAAAAAGGACTTTTGGTTCTTTTTTTTCACAATTTTTTTTTTTCCTCCCTACACTGCCTTTCCCTTCCTATCCTCAGCTCTCCCTGGCTCAGACTGAGCCGAACTCGATGGTCAGGTGCTATACAGCACCCGACCACGGGTTCTGGCCAGCCAATCAGTGTAATGCCAGCAGCCAACATGGCTGCTGGCATTACACCGATGTCAGAGCCTCCCTGCACGTTTATTGGCTGCGCAGCAGCCGCAAAACGTGCGGGGAGGAGACCCGAACATGGCGGGCGAGCACATGCGGTACTCGTACGAGTACCGCCATGTGCCGAGCAGAGCGATGCTCGAGCCGATCCGAGCATCGGCCGAGCATGCTCGCTCAACACTAGATGTTAACCATCCTTAGGGATATTTGCCCCTGACATGGTTACACACATCAACAAATATGTCCTAATAGCTTCCTGACAACAATATATTTGGGCTGCCACTGTCAGAGACAGGCCAAATATGTTTGGTTCATGGAGCTAGTAGGACATATTTGTTAATGTGTGTATTTCTTTCTGGGGCACATATCACTGCACACACACACACACACAGGGCAGCATGGTGTCCATGGAGATGTGATCCACATTTCATGAGCTCCATGTTGTGTAACACACTATTACTGTCGATCCACCCCTCTGCTGCTTTCTTCAACTGTAGCAAGCTACTGGTCCCATGTCCCCACGAATGCCCCCTGAACCCCTTATATGACAGAGTTCTATCCGATGCATTGGCTTGGATGAGACTCCCTTGCTACAGGGGTACCATGGTTGCTATGGGTCTGATCCTAGCAGAACACTTTAGTTGGTGCCTAGGGAGCTGTGGGATATGCTGAACAAGGTTAAAGTGTTGTACCTTGGTTTCCAGGGGGGGCATGCATGATATCCTTGAGGTAGCAGTATCAACATGGACGACAGGTTGTCAGGTGTATTCGGAATCTCTAGGCCCAATCTGACTGGTCCACGGAATAGTTGATGCTGGTGGTCCATACTGCAGCCAGTGACAGGGCTGTGTCACTGATCCTGTGGGGTGAAACAGAACATGTGTGTTGTGGTGGGTGTGTATGCATGGATTGTGTGCATACATGTATTATACTCACAGCAGAAGTGATCCCTGATCAATCTGTCCCTTGTCTGCATCCCTGTTGGGGTTTCCTCACACTCAACGATATCCACAGGGTCTTCAGGTCTGGGTGGGGGATGGACATCGTCGATGAGTCTGGTGTCCACCGCGATATTATGTAGGATGGCACATGCCACGATGATGTCGCAGACCTTGCCTGGTGCATACTGCAATGCTCCCCCCGAGTGGTCCAGACATCGGAATCGGGACTTGAGGAGGCCGAAGGTCCGCTCAATGGCATTCCGTGTTCTGGCATGAGCCTGGTTATATCGTTCCTGGGCATCGTTTTGGGGATTGGCGACTGGGGTGAGGAGCCATGGCTTGCATCCATAGCCAGCATCACCTGTGGAAAGTGAGTGACATGGTGTGACAAGGAGCACATATTGTGTAAATGTTGTTTTCTGTGGTGAACGTACTAGCACATGTGTATGTGGTGTCATTTGGTGCTGTTAACTCACCCAGAAGCCATCCGCCTGTATAGGTCCCATTTTCGAAATCCCTCTGCACAGATGAATTTCTGAGTATATGTGAATCGTGACAGCTCCCGGGAAATTTCGCACAGACATTCATTATGGCCAGGTTGCTGTCACACACCATCTGCACATTCATGGAGTGGAAGTTTTTGCGGTTCAGGAACATATGTCCCTGACGTGCTGGTGCTTTGATACGGACATGGGTGCAATCTATTGCACCCATGACCCTGGGCATGCCTCCCCTTGCATAGAAGCCCTGCTTCAGATGTGTCCACTCCATATCGGTGATGGGAAAACGTATGTAGGTACTGGCCTTGGCTTTGAGGGCTGGCAAGACCTGGGCCAGCACCCTGGAGAATGTGGCCTGGGACATGCCAGATGCGTAACCCTCTGTTGACTGAAAGGCGCCACTTGCCATGAAGTGTATGGCACACAGGAGTTTTTGAAGGCCAGTTAGAGCATGGTTATGGGTGCATATGGGATCCACCTGCTCCTTAATGACCTCATACAGGGCTATGATGCTGTGTGGCCTCAACCTGTAGCGATCAATAACCTCGTCATCGGTCATTCCAAAGAGAGTGACCCTTGGACGGTATACCCTGGGCCTTGGTGGTCGTCTATGCATCCTGGGCTGCTGCAGGGGTCCCTGTGGCAGCTGGGGAGCATCCTGTTGATGGTGAGCATCCTGTTGCTGCAGCTGTGCATCTGCAGGCAGGTGTCCTCCGGGTGGGGATGGGCTCCTGTGTGGCTGCTGAGCCAGAGCCTCCTCACTTGCAACAGGTGGAGGCTGTTGATGAGGCGTGCTTGGAGGTTGCTGATGTTCCCCAGCTCTCTCCCTTGCACGCCTTCTCCGCAGCCTTCGCAACAATATGTAACCCAACATACTGTTTGCTCTCTCTATCTGTCTCTATCTGTCTCCCTCTCTCTATCTCTCTCTATCTCTATCTCTCTCTCCCTCCCTGAGTGGAAAACAAGCCACAAGTGAGTGTGTTGAGTTGTCCCTTTAAGTACTTGCTAGGGCGTTGTGTAGGTGTGTTGATGAGGTGAGTGCTGACCAATGGTGAGTTGTTTGTGTCCAGGTAAGTGTTAGCAGGTGTGTGTGTGTGTTATAAGATGTGGTGTGTTGTGCTTGTTCTGTGTGTGCCATTTGCGGACGTGCAGTTGTGGGGTGCAGGTGGCGTGTTGATGTTGCCCAGGTGAGCTTGTATTTGCAGGTGTCTGCTTTGTGTGATGACCCCCATTGTTCCGTGCCATGTTGTGTTGTTGTTTTTGTGTGTTGTTGTCCCTGTGGTGTTGGTTGTTGTTGTTTGTGTAGTGATTTGTGTTGTGTGTGCATGTTTTTGTGTTGTTTTGGCATTGCACGGGTTAATTTTCCCATTTACATGGTTGTGCGGTAAGCATTTGGTGTGTTTTCCTCTGTAACGGGTGTTTTGTTTTGGCCGTTAAGTGTCTAACGTGTGTGAGAAGTGGGTCTTAACTTTTAGCCGTTAGGTGTGTCTTTTTTTCAGCCGTTATCAGTACCGCAAGCCTTTGAATAGCTCTGGGATATGTTTTTCCATGCGTCTGAATGCACGTAAGTGTATCGGCCGTAAGGATTCTACAACTGCCGTTAGCTGTTGTTTAGACGGATCTTTGAATTGCAACATGACACTTAACGCACCCGTTAGTGATTTTTTTTGCTAACGGCTGCCTTTAAATCGAGCCCTAGGGCTCTACGCTAGCCATGGACGTAGGTAAAACTATACAAATTTGGTATTTTTTTTACTCGGAGGACTCAGGGCTTTTTCAAATAATTGAAACTTTCACAATCAAGGAAAATGTTTTTGATACATAGTATGTGATTTTAGCAAAATAAGTACATTTTCACTTTTTTTTGTCAATATGACATCATAGCTTTTTAAGCGATACAAAATTCTCTTCATGTACTACGAAAAAGCTCAATTTGTTCTGAAAAAAACCCCAATATATAGCTTTCCATATGTAACTAGAAATTCCCAGGGGAAATCAAGCCTAAACAGAAGGATAGCAAAAATGCTGAAAAAGTGTCTAGCCTACAGTGTACAGGAAATAGCCCGAGCCTCTGGCACTGAAGGGGTTAACTGTATGCATCTGCTCTGGTGTTTAAAAAAATGTAATTCTGTATTGTGAAAAGGTTTCCACAACAAAATGCATTAGCCCAGCCATATTTACAAAACCAAAGTTTTAACCCTTTTGCATGCCACAGGGTTTAGTAGCATGTTGCTTACTCATCTGGTAGGTGAAGGTTTAAATATATTAACTGTGAGCTATTTTATTTTTGTAAATGTAACCCTTTAACCCTCTCAGTGCCAGCAAGGTATCCACTGCATTGCAAATCAATTTGCTGGAAACTCCTCTTCCATACCACCTATTAAACCTGTCTTATGCCACGCCTTATCTATCCCACACACACGTACCTACAAACACATACACACACACACACACACACACACACACACACACTTACAATCATCCAGAAACACCCACATCTCCATATACCTCCATACAGAACCATGCATTCAGGCATATTGCCAATGCTCGCATTATTCTGCTACTTTACAGTTAAACTTTACATTACTAAATACAAGGCTAAACAAAACAATGACGGGCAACACCGTTTAAAACTGCTAGTATATATCTAAATAGGATCTGTTTTTGTTGTTGCCCAGCAAGATTGTGCTATTGTGTATATTTATTTGTGTTTGTTCATATTAAGTGAAATCTCTGCATGGGGTAATATAACAAATCAACAAGTGATTAAAAGAAAATTTTAATATCACAGCATCCGAGAGAAAACCCAGTCGGTTATGGAAACAAAGAAATTACTTTTTAAAGAAACTAAAGAATGGTACGATCTTATATCGTTAGAAAATTATATTAAAAAACGGAGGATATTGAATTCTGGGAATGTATCTTGGATGACTGTTCTACTAAACTTTAACTAAATATCGGAAGACAAAGCTGCAAAAAATTAAAAGAGAAATAGGTGATTTGGTAGAAAGAATTAAAAAGGCATACACAACTAAGGAATCTAAACAATAGAAGAAAATATTTCTAAGAACTTGTCTAACTTAGAATCTAATATTGTACATATTAAAAAGAAGAAATTTCATAGGGACCAATTATATTATAAACAGAAAAAAACTAAAAGAATTTAATAATACGCAATCGGTCAAATTGGGGAACTATAAGGTTAGAGATGGAGATCCGAATAGAATGCAGAGATCAAATAGGATATCTTTGAGAGATTAACAGGAAAGAAGAGGAAATATTTTCCAGAGAGACTCTATGACTAGTAGGTTTCAGAATATTGTGTACTATCCTATGGGTAATATATATAGGAAATGAAGCAGGGTAGGGCTGGGAAATTGTGGCCTGGGGGGCAAATACAATCTACTGGCCCATTTCTTCAGTCGCTCCAGCCCAGCGTCCCAGCCCATCCCCTTTAGTTACTTTTTATATTGGCATTAATGCTGTTAAGTAAGGCCTACTATCACAGTGCCTGTGATTCCTGTCAGTCTCAGCTATTACAGATACTGATTTGCTGTGTTGGTTTGGCCCGCCCCCTGGTGACCTTTTTATACCTGGCTAGCAAGACTGTCAGGCGCCCTTTCGTGGTGTCTCTCTGCCAGTTAATGTGCTGTGTTCCTGTGTTCCGGACTCCTGTGTACCGACTTGGCTTGTCTTAACTATTCTCCTGTGTTCCTGCTCGTGTATGACCCAGCTCGTCTGACTACCTCCTCTGGATCCTGACCTGGTTTGGCTGACGTTCCTGCTTGTGTACGACCCGGCTTGTATGACTACCTTCTACGTGCTCCGACCCGGCCTGGCTGACTTCCCGCTCCGAAGAACGACTCCGGCTTTCTACAGTGACCTGTGTTCCAGTTGTCGCCGCCGCGACATTTCTACCTTCTGTTCCAGCTTTTGGTGTGACTGCCTTGCCTGGTGTACTCCGATCAGTGCTTTGCTTTTACCGTTGCAGAGTTGGGTGTACCCGTGCCTTCCTCAGACTGCAGAGCCTTGCTATACCGCTGATAAGCCTCGAGTAAATGTGCTAATTAACCCTAGCAGTGCCGCTGGGTTCCACTCTATCGCTAATCCTGTAAGAGTCTCTTTCTCAGTGAATACTACTGCTGAGCTGGTTGCTCTTCGTCGGCAGCTTCACACATCCTTGCAGAGTATTTACATCCGTGTAGGCCGGTTGGGCGCCTGAGACCCTTTCTCTTGTTCAGTAGCGATCCCGCTTTCCCGAGTGGTGGCAGGCACAGGCATCAGCATTTGTATTCCGGTATTCACGCCCGTGGGGGCTGTCGGCTCTAGCGTATGCTTTCCCATTATCCAGTTTAGTCTGAGGAGGCTTGGCAGCTATCGCCTTGAAGGCCGGTTCCAATTACGCCCGTGGGGCCTTATGCACTTGCACTAGTTGAAGCAGTTCCAGTAGGTACACCCGAGGGGGCTACGGGGACTTTGGTGCTTCTTCCTGAACACTGTGGCAGGGCAGTCCAGTATCCAGCCGGTGATAGTCTTGGTCTCCAGCATCAGCCTTATAACACCCAGGGCGTTCCAAACATTCACATCTGAGACTGACTGTTATCAAGGACTTAACCCCTGAGGGGTACACGCTATCCTATTTCTGTGTAATTGTACTTAATGGTCATTTGTGCATTTACGATTATAAATATATATATATTATCTGTATATATTTACCACCACTAGAGGGCGTGTTATTGCCTTATCTTATTTTAATAAAACTGTGTTCTTAATCACCCAATGGTCTGAGTGTCTTAAAGAAACCGTGACACCTACAGCTGAAATGCGGCTACTCTAGTGATACCATAAAGCTTACAGTTTAAGTACAGTGACATGATTGATACCATAGATCTTACAAGGGAAATGGGTTATGCTGTTAGTGTAGCTCTGTTTGGATTTTAGCTCTGTAGTATCATTTGTGTAGTTCCATTTCAATTGTAAGCTCTGTGCTATCACTAGTGTAGCTCCATTTACAGCAGCAATTGGGAGACTGAGTGAGGCAGTGGCCATGTGACCAGCCCAGCGGCACAATTGCCCCTCTGCCCCCCAGGCCAGCCCTCCCCTGAAATGAAGGGGGTTATAGAGACTAAAAGAGGGGAATAAGGATAAAAGTGAAAATAATAATTCTAATCAAAGTAGAAATCAGGATAAAAAGGATACAAAAGAAACAGAGATAATGTATATAGAGAAAAAAAGAGGAAGAATGGGCAGAAGATAAGGAGGAGCCACATTTTTTACTGTGCAGCCATTGGATCCCACAGCTCTTCAAACGTGTAATGAAGAGCAATGTATCAAAGGGAATAAAAAGAGTGTCAGGAGAACAAGAGGGAGTAGAGGGGGACAGAAAAGATGGCAAGATGGCCAAAACAGCAAGAAAGAAATAGAGAAAAAACAAGTAGTAAATGGCATCTATAATTTATCAGATAGAGGAACAAAAACAAAAAAGTAGAGCGCACACGCCCTAAGTGTGGACAGCTTCAATTTAAATATCCGCCACCTGAAGATACCACCTTCTTATTGCTCAATTGTCCTACTCACATGCTTATGAGGCATAGTCCGGCCTCACAGTACAACAGCATTCACTGGATATCCTCCAGTGTAGGTATCTGTATGGCTCTCTCCCCATCTTCGTCCTTCTCACTTATTAAAATAGACTGGTCTCTCCACACCATTGAACACCTTGTTTGCAGACTCTCAGACTGAGAATGGCCCTTAAATGGGTCTATGTACTGCTATACAATAGGTAAGGTACACATATGTTATCCAGTATCTATACCTAAAGGAGACTAGGACTCTCTAGGGAAAAATTCCAGCCATTTCAATAAAACATAGACAAACTGTCTTATTCAAAAAATGGAACATTTTAATATAATATATTTCTGATGTATCAGAATATATAATGCAATAGTAAAAATGTGCACATACAACAGACACAAAAATAACAATTATAAAAAAACTATATATAAAACCATATAGATAATGTTGATAACGGGGTAGATATTCCTATTGCAAGTGGTTTAAGGAATAGATCTACCTTTCTCCCTCTGGAAAACTAAGGAGAATACCTAAAGGTTTTGGTACAATTGGTTTTACAAGATTTAGATGAAATTGGGGGAAATAATAAATATATTCAGTCTAATTTAAATTCGGAGGAGAATAGTGTTGAGCGAGCACCCCGATGCTCGGGTGCTCGGGTGCTCTGACCAAGCACCCCCTGAGGCTCGAGTGCTCGGCCGAGCACCCGAGCCCCATTGAATAGAATGGGGCGACACGAGCATTACACCAGGCACCCCCTGCTCTGATGAGGGGAGGGTGCCTGGTCAATGCCCCCCTTCATCTCCGCAATGTCCCCCTTCATCTCCGCAATGTCCCCCTTCATCTCCTCTATGCCCCTCTTCCACAATGTCCCCCTTCATCTCCGCTATGCCCCTCTTCCACAATGTCCCCCTTCATCTCCTCTATGGCATAGAGGAGATGAAGGGGGACATTGTGGAAGAGGGGCATAGCGGAGATGAAGGGGGACATTGTGGAAGAGGGGCATAGAGGAGATGAAGGGGGACATTGTGGAAGAGGGGCATAGCGGAGATGAAGGGGGACATTGTGGAAGAGGGGCATAGAGTCTATGCCCCTCTTCCACAATGTCCCCCTTCATCTCCGCTATGCCCCTCTTCCACAATGTCCCCCTTCATCTCCGCTATGCCCCTCTTCCACAATGTCCCCCTTCATCTCCTCTATGCCCCTCTTCCACAATGTCCCCCTTCATCTCCACACTGTCCCCCTTCATCTCCGCAATGCCCCCTTCATCTCCGCAATGCCCCCGTACCTCCAGTCCCTGGTGGTCCAGCGGAGCGTCTTCAGATCTGTGCCTCCTCCGGCACAGATCCCCGCCACCCGAACATGGCGGGCGAGCACATGGCGGTACTCGACGAGTACCGCCATGTGCCGAGCAGAGCGATGCTCGAGCCGATCCGAGCATCGGCCGAGCACGCTCGCTCAACACTAGAGGAGAATAAATCTTTGGAATTTTTAAGGAAATATCCTTCTATTATAATAAAAAAAGCAGATAAAGGAGGCGGTATATGTGTACAAAATAGAGAAGATTATATAAGAAAGCATACAGGCTGTTGGGAGATATGTGTACAAAAAGGGGGTCCTAACATGGAGTATTGTGGAGAGTTTGTATAATTACTTAAGGAGTGTAGGCAGGGGAGGGCTGGCACCTTGTGGCCTGGAGGCAGTGGCGTCTCCAGGGGGGGGCAGTGCCCCCCCTACATTCTACTGTGCCCCCCATGTGCCCCCCCCAATTTTGTTCACATCCCAGTGTTTTTTTTTTGTTTTTAAATATACCTGCTGGATTGCCGCCCTGACTGTCAGTCTGTGGATGGTGTGTCACATCATGGACGCCACGAGGGAGCGCTTGGTAGCTTAAATCAGCGCTCCCTCGTGGCGTCCATGATGTGACACACCGTCCACAGACTGACAGGGCGGCAATCCAGCAGATCTCCCGGCGGCAGGCTCTCTAGTAATACAGAGCGTTGGGAGATGACATCATCTCCCAGCGCTCTGCATTAGGGAGTACCGCACGTGGGAGCTTCTTCTATGTCTGTGTCGGAGGAGGCACAGATTACTTGCCACACCGCTAGACCACCAGGGACTCAAGGTAGGGCATCGTGGAGATGAAGGGGCTTTAAGGGGCATTATGGAGATGAAGGGAGCATTACGAGATGAAGGGGGTATTGTGGAGAAGGCAATATGGAGATGAAGGGGCATTGTGGAAGGGGCATTGTAGAGATGAAGGGGGCATTGTGGAAGGGAGCAGTGTGGAGATGAAGGGGGCATTGTGGAGATGAAGGGGGCATTGTGGAAGGGAGCAATGGAGAGATGAAGGGGGCATTGTGGAAGGGAGCAATGGAGAGATGAAGGGGGCATTGTGGAAGGGAGCAATGTGGACATGAAGGGGGCATTGTGGAAGGGAGCAATGTGGACATGAAGGGGGCATTGTGGAAGGGGTCATTGGAGATGAAGGGGGCATTGTGGAAGGGGCAATGTGGAGATGAAGGGGGCACTGTGGAAGGGAGCAATGTGAGATGAAGGGGGCACTGTGGAAGGGAGCAATGTGGAGATGAAGGGGGCATTGTGGAAGGGAGCATTGTGGAGATGAAGGGGGCATTTTGGAAGGGACATTGTGGAGATGAAGGGACATTGTGGAGATGAAGGGGGCATTGTGGAAGGGAGCAATGTGGAGATGAAGGGAGCATTGTTGAAGGGGGATTGTGGAGATGAAGGGAGCATTGTGGAAATGAACGGGGGTATTGTGGAGGAGGCAATGTGGAGATGAATTGCCATTGTGGAATGGGCAATGTGGAGATGAAGGGGCATTATGGAGGGGGCATTGTGGGAGGGAACAATGTGGAGATGAAGGGGGCACTGTGGAGATGAAGGGGGCATTGTGGAGATGAAGGGGGTATTGTGGAAGGGGCAATGTGGAGATGAAGGGGGCATTGTGGAGATGAAGGGAGCATTGTGGAAGGGACAATGTAGAGATGAAGGGAGCAATGTGGAGATGAAGGGGGCATTGTGGAAGGGGCATTGTGGAGATGAAGGGGGTATTGTGGAGATGGAGGGGGCATTGTGGAGATATGGGGGGCAATGTGTGTATCCTGTTAAGCTTATTTTTTATTGGTTAAAAGGGAAAAAACTGTGGTTAGGCTTGGGCATCATAAAAATATAATCTCTGCACTAACATTGTTAGTTCAGAAATGAGATTATGATTGCTCAGCCCTAACCAATATGTTTTTTTTCCCCTTTTTACTTTTTTTAATGGGTGTTTTTTGGGGTGAGGGCAGCATTTTATCCATGGACCCAGGCAGCATAATTCTTTGGGCTGGCCCTGGCTAGAGAGCTGGGGTCTCTGACAGATCTGGCAGAATGGGGCAGTGAAAACAGTAAGTCTTTTGATTTTAACGTTAGAGGCATTTAGGATGATGTGTAAAGTGATGTCTATTGACCAGACCCCACCTACAGTCAGGAGAAAGGGGAAAACATGTTGTTCTCTTGGTGTGATGGATGGTAATACTACATACTTTCAGATAGGGAAAATTCTTTCCGATTGGCTGGCTGAATATTATGGGATGTGTAGGCCGGCGTACAATACAAAAAGGGGGCGCAAGAAGGGAGATAGAAGCAAAAGGAGGGATTAAGAGACAAAAGGGGGAGATGGAGTCAAGAGTGGGAGAATGAGGCAAGAGGAAGAAAGATGGAAGAGTGGGGATCAAGAGTGGAGAAAGACTTTCTCCCCCTTGCCTGTTTCTCGTTATTCCATATTTAACTCTTTCTCCCTCTTACCCCTTTATCTTTCTCCCCATTTTGCCTCTTTCTCTCCCCTTTCCTTTTTCTCTTTATCTCCCTCTTTATCCCTTTTGCCTCTTTCTCCCCCTTCTTTCCTCTCTTCCTCCCCTTCTCATTTCAGCAAAATGGGTTGGGCTGGGACAGTGGGCCAGAGTAATTGTAGAAATGGGCCACTTGAAGAAATGTGGGACTGGTATCCAGGGCTGGTTGTTATTCCAAGTCCGGCCCTGCTTCCATGTGTATGACTGAATTTTAGGCCTCAGAAAGGAAACTGAGTTTAGCATGGAGCTATTTAACCTACTGAGTTCCACAGGAGTGTCCAGCAGTGTGTTGGGCAAGTACTCTGGCACTCAAAAGGGTTCAGGTTTGAGTGGCAGAGGACTGAGCAACACAATGCTTCTCAGTGCATTGCATACCCCTCTGACACTCAAGGGGTTAAGTGTATATGACTTCAGAGGTAGTTGAGGGCTATTGTGGAGGGAAAGTGGCTGATGGCTCCCCTGAAATGAGGGTGATGATTATGGTTATTGCATACTCAGTGGGGAGGTTTGATAAGGGATGGGGCTGACTGCCATAACAGGGTCTATAACCGGAAGAGAGACAGTGTGGTGACTGATGGTTATATGATGGCTGAGGGCTGTGCTGTCGGATTTTTGGTGTTAAGGCCCCATATGGGATGTGGTCTGAGGACCTAAAGCAGGTTAAAGTGGTGCAATTCTGGGGCAAACCATCTGCACCATAGGGGTAAATGAAAAACCCCCAAATCTCCACTGATTTAAATGGAGCTTTTTAACCTCTTGAATGCTAGAGCTATTTCTAATGAATTACATTCAAGGGGTTAAAATCTCCATTTGATCCAAGGGACTGTTTATTGGCCTCTTTTGTGTAGTTGGTTTGCTCCAGAATTGCACCACTTCAGCTTGCTGAATTAGTCTTTAGGGTCACCTTATATTCAGGCCTTTTCTTTTTTCCTTCATGAAAATCTCATGTTTGTGTGGGTGGGTGATTGCCTTATATTCAAGCAAATGCAGGACACACCTCTGGCACTTAAAGAGTTCAATTGCTTTAGTTTTTGTGACAAGTATGGACAATACCACATCAAAATATACCCCTCAACATCAAATATAACACATGCCATAACAAAACTCCCTAATAATCAATCGTCCCCCCTACAACATCAAAATCCCCCATCAACATAACACATCTTCCTGCAAATAAAGAGCACCCACCACATCAAATCACCCAAGTAGTAGCAATAGAAATCCTTACAACTTCAAACGCCTCATCAAATAAAATGCCCAGTGGGATGGGGATCATTTTATACCAGCTATTTTCTTGCACATATTTCAACCAGTAAGCAGCACTGGTCAAAAGGTGCTATCTCTGTTTCACCCTTCCCCTTTCCTTTCTTCTCCCCTTTGCCCTTTCTCTCGCCACCTATGCTCTCTCTATTCACCCAGCTGAAATATAGCTCTGTATTGCTCTGGTGGTGGCATAAAAATCCGTATTGCTCTGGTGGTGGTATCTAACTGTAGTGCTCTGGGGGTGGTGTATTGCTCTGGTGGTGGCATATAACTCTGCATTGCTTTGGTGGTGGCATCTAACTGTAGTGCTCTGGTTGTGGTGTTTTGCTATGGTGGTGACATAGCTCTGTACCAGTCTACCAATGTTTTCCATTGCTATGGTGTGCGTACACACATAACCAGTGGCCTGAATATCATTATTTTAGGTGTAAAGGCTTTGTTACTGCTCATTAAATTGGCCCCCCATTTTTTCTTCTGGCCCCATGTGTGCCCCCCTAAGTAGAAATCCTAGAGGCACCACTGCCTGGAGGGCAACTACAATCAAGTGACCCAATTCTACTATCGCTCCAGCCCTCTGTCCCAGCCCACCCTCTTTTGTTAAGTTTAAAATTGCCATTAACCCTTTGAGTGCCAGAGGGGTACGCCGCGCATTGCTGCGTGCCCCTCTGGCACTCAAAGGGTTAATGTTGTGACATAAGGCAAGTGATACCAATAAAGCTTACAGTTGAAATGGGGCTACACTGATGCTACTACAGAGCTTACAATGTAAGTGAGTGATACCATAGAACAAGATAAATGGGTTGTGCTACTAGTGTTGATCCATTTCAGTGGTATCACTAGTGTAGCTACATTTACAGCAGAAAGCGGGAGTGGCCCACCAGCCCAGACATATGACCGGCCCAGGGGGCAATTGCCCCCCTGCCCCCAGGCCAGCCCTCCCCTAAGTATAGGGAGTTGGGAGTTATCAATGATGAGGAATACCATTTTCTTGGGAAACTGTATACCCATTTAGCAATCTTTTACTATCTTCCTAAGTTGCCCAAGGATCTATACAATGCTTCAGGTAGACCCATCGTATTGGGTGTAGACTCTCTCTAATATAATCCATCTCAATATGTGGGTTTATTCCTCCAGCCTTTGGTATGCTTACTTCCCTCTTTCTTAAGGTACACAATACAGGTGCTTCAAGTTATGGAAGATATCATATAGGAAAGTAATTTTATTTGGGTGGCGTGATGTGTCATCGCTTTATACATGTATACCATATGAGAAAGGAAAGAAAGCGGTGGAATTTTTTTTGCAGCAGGATGGGGTGCTGATAAATACCCAGCAGCAGTTTCTTACTAACATCATAGATTTTGTGTTAACACACAATTATATCCCGTTTGAGGATTTTTTCTTCAAATAGAATAGAGGTACTACTATGGGATACGGTTCAGCTATACATGAAGGTACTAAGATTCTTACAAAAACTATAGAAAACAGATGGACAGTAACGGGTATTTGAATTATGAAATTAGCCATTAACAAACATGGAAGGATAATATTCTTCAATTACCAAGAATCAAGTGAAATTGCAGTAAAGAGGAGGCATTTAGAGGAGAGGCAGAAATCATTATAAATACATTTTTAGATAAAGGTTATAGGAAAGAACTTTCTAGAGAAAGTAAATAAAATGCAGAGGAGTGAACTAATTAAATATTAAAATAAAAGAATAAGAGAGAAGATTGGAAACACATTATACTAACTATAGTAGTGTTGCAAATAAGATCAGGTCAGTATTGTGGAGGCACTGGCTCAGCCTCCAGAAGGATCTTATTTTGGGTCCTCTAGTGCGTGATAGGCCAAATGTGTCATAAAAATATAGTAGCACCCAGTAATGTAGATACAAACATAGAGAAGAAGGATAACCATTTTAATTTAAAGGGAATGTATAAGTGTGATAGAAAAGGGTGTTTAAAAATGTATACGGATGTAATAAGGGTGAGAACAGTAAGAAGTTTGAATCCAGAATAACTGGTATCAGGTATGTAGACACTGACTTGGCTACGTTTATACGGTACTAAGAAACTAGGGATGGGAGAAAGGTCCCTCCTAGTTCCTGTGAAAAAAATCCATGAAAACGTTGTTGTCAGCTTTTTTGCGGGAAAATTTGCTTTAAAAACAGTGACTACAATTTTTTGCATTATTGGCCCATTGACCAAAATTCTTTGCCATTTTTTCGTTGGCTAGAAAGTTTCCTCCAGTTGATTTACATGTTTTTCACTTTGTCGCTATAAAAACATGACGTATTCGTAGAAGTGAAACACAATATAAGCAGTTACAGAGTGAGGTAGACGTGCTGTTCTGTTCTGCTGTGATCTTTTTGCAAAACTGAGGCAGGAGAGGCTAATAGTGACTGCTATTGCAGTGAGAAAGTAATAAAAGGGGGAAAGACCCTTATGTGTCCACTAAGTCTGAGTCTGAGGAGGATGTGAGCACTACAGAAGCAATGCTGTCCAGTACCCCCTAAATCACCCTTAGGGATCTTGGGGAAATTAATGTTAAGAGAGGAAGAAGAGGGTAGTAGTGAGAGCAGGACATGTCAGCTGCCTGCGCCTGCTGCCACCAGTGCTGCGCCTGCTGCCAGATGTGTTGCGCCTCTGTCAGATGTGCTGCCCCTGCTGCCACCAGTGCTGTGCCTGCTGTAAGAGGTGCTGCCCCTGCTGCCACTAGTGCTGTGCCTTCTGTCATATGTGCTGCCCCTGCTACTACCATTGCTGTGCCTGCTGTAAGAGGTGCTGCCCCTGCTGCCACTAGTGCTGTGCCTGCTGTCATATGTGCTGCCCCTGCTACTACCAGTGCTGTGCCTGTTGCCTGTACTGAATCTGCTGCCACCAGTGCTGTAGCTGCTGCCAGTGTGTCTTGTAATACTCTGGAGGGGGCGAAGGAGAAGATGATGCCAAGTGTGACAGCAGGGGACCCTAAGTCACACTTGCCATCCCCAAGTAGTACCTCCAGTGGTAGTACTACTTCTAAGCAGGTCCAGCAGCTTGTTAGAGTTAGGAGTGAAGGAAGGGGTAATCATCATATCACTAGTGACTGTGAGGAGGAGAACTCTGGGGCTGAAATTGATGTGGTTGGTGTTAGTAGTAGTAACAGTGATGGTGAAGCAGCTGGTGGGACTAGTGTTAGGAGAGTGGTGGGGGAAGCATCCAGACTAGCAGTCAATGGAGCCCACTCCTTTCCCCTGACCCTGGGAGTCCCCTTCCCCACACATCATTGTCCATGTGGAACATGATCCTGAAAAAGGCAGAAGCAGCAACAGCAACAACATCGTCCTCTGCCACAGACAGTGAAGGGGCACTGTGCACAATTTGTGACAAGTCAGTGAGAAGGGGAAAGGAGGGAACACACCTTGGCACAACCACCCTGATAACACACATGAAAAACAGAGACCATGGAATTTATGTCAAACATGTTAAAGCCAAACACCCACCACAGAAATCGAGCACCACTGTTGCTGTACCCCCTGACTCTCCAGAAAGGCAACAAGAGGTGAGGCAGAGATCAAAGAGGAGGAAGAATATAGAAACCCAGGAAGAGACTGGAAGTTCCATGACGAGCGAAACAACTAGCTCACCATCACCTTCTTCAACTAGGGTAACTACATCTTCTGCCAATCCACCTCGTTCATCATTACCTCCCATGCCAAATGATAGCCACTCTGTAGATGTTAGGATGTGGCAGTTCGTGTCCATCCATTGCACACAGTGTGGTGCACTGACCACACTTGGCAGTGTGGTGGAGGATAGTAGCAAGCAGAGCATAAAGCGGCATCTGAGGACATTCCATCCCTCAGAACATGCTAAGATGGTGGCAGGGAGGGTTCATCATTACTATTAAACTGTCAGCAAGTCATGCGTCCTTAGCTGGGTGCGGACAAGGGGTATAGTGATAGCAGCAGTACTTGGTTTCTGATGTAATGGTGTTTGGATACAGTTGTGCCAGGTGTTTTTTTACCACACACACACTGTGCACATTGCTATTGCTGATGAGAGGCACAGTTCCTGCTCTCAAGGGAAAAATTTATATTCTAGTAACAACACACCCATTATTTTGGAGGAGGTGAAGGTGGAGAAGAATTATTGGCCAACTTCTTCTTTTCTCCACATATACTGGGGGCTACTTATTGTGCTGCTACTGCCTCAGGTGCATCACTGGAGCTAGTCGTGGCAAATGGAACCTTCATCCATCACTCATGTTACTGCTGTTGTTGATCCCATTCTCTTTGGGCTGCCTAATCATCCTGCTGCTTAAACAACTCAGCAGCAGCAGTAAGAACAGCAGTTGCAAATTCCGCATCTACATCACGGCATTTGACAGTGGCCACTGACCAACACGACATGACCTGCTGGCACTAAGCCAGTAGGGCATTTCTTTTCCTCATGGCTTGTGCTTTAAAAAAATAAACAATTTTTGGGGGTTTGTTTCAAAGAAGCCTACAAATCAATGTTTCCTTAGGGCTTGTGCCAAACAAGTCTAAGTCCTACAAATCAATGTTTCCACAGGGCTTGAGCCTCTAATAAGTCTAACTCCTACAAATAAATGTTTCAAAACCCAGAAGAAGGGGTCTTGAAAAAGTGTAATTTAAGATACAAAACGTGTCGGGGCGTTATTGTATGTAAGAAAATTTTAAAACAAGTTTTATCCTTGAAAATTAATAAATATAGTCCAACAACTTTTATACTATTGCTGTGAGAGAGCTGTTTCTATATGGAGGAGATCCCAGAGTGAAGATCATTAGACTCCAGATGGGCTTTACATTATCCTGCTTCTGGTGAGCATTAACATTAAGGGGGCCTGTGGCACTGTAAGATACAGATACGCTCAGAGGGTTTGCGCCCGTTTTTTTCTTCTTTAGTTTTTTAGTATTACTGCACCTCCCACCGGTGTTTTCTGAATGGGCAGCAACCTCCTTTGGGCAGAGAAGAAGAGATATAAAAAACTCTATTACACAGACCTCGAATATTAAAACACCAGGACAATATTTGAAGAAACAGCACCACAGACAATGGAGATCTCTTGCTTTTAAATAAATAGAGTTCTGTTTTTTTATTGGGACTTATTGGATTATTTTTAATCCTATTTATATTACATTGTGTGCATACTTTTTGTTTTTTTATTTGAGGTTAAGGACTTATAAGTAAGCTCAAGCTCCATACCATGTATTTTGGAGTTTAAATAAATGTTTCATCAGGGCTTGGGCCTCTAATAATTATACATTCTAGCAATCAAAGTTTCCTCAGGGCTTGGGCCTCTAATATTCTAAGTCCTACAAATCAAAGTTTTATCAGGGCTTGGGCCTCTAATAGTCTAAGTCCTACAAATCAATGTTTCCTCAGGTCTTGGGCCTCCAATAGTCTATGTCCTACAAATCAATGTTTCCTCAGGGCTTGGGCCTCTAAAAAATTCTCTGTCATGTCAAGTATCAGTCTACCCCAGCGGCAGCTTACATCAGGGGGTCCCTGTCTCTGCCACGTTACATACAAATTTATTATTTCATTTTATTTATTTATTAACTGTCCCCCACTACCAGTCAACAAATCCCCCCAATATAAATTCCAGATTCAACTGATTATTTCTCAAGACTCCACCCACCAACACAGGACTCCTCCTCAGACCCTTTTTATACAATGTCTTATGAGTTTTTTTCATTGTATTTAGGATTTATTTTTTATTAACTTCCCCCCACTCCCAGTAAACAAACCCCCCCAAAATATTCCCTGTTCAATTCTTTCCCTACACCCCACCAACACAGGCACCCTCATGTCCCTTTTATACTATGCCTTCTGGAAATAAAATAATATTTGATATGTTTTGTGTTTAAATTCTATGTTCCCATTCCCATAGAATGAGCTAGGTGGAAAAAGTGGAAAAATGCCCTGTTTGCAGAAAATTATTCGCCAAGAGGGAAGTGCCATTATTCGCTGATTTCAGTTACAAGTAATCCTGGAATGATACTGTTCAAAGATTGAATTCTGTGATCCATTGTAGTTTTTGGGACAGTGATGGGGTTGATTTAAAATATACATGTAAACTATTCTTGGGTTGCTGGAGGAGACATTGGTTGTAAAATATAGTCATCTTGGTTGCATCAACCAAGGATGTGATGGGCGTCTTCTAGCCATCCAAAGAGGTGAGAAGTAGTTGTTATGAAACTGGAGTATACATGTAACCTTTCCAACTCCCAAATTATAGTTTATAGAGTATAAAATAGGTATTTTTGTGTATTTTATTTTATTTAACTTTGAGAGGTAGATGTAAGCCATTACTTTAATATAATTGAATATATATTTTATGTGTTACATGTCTTACTCATGTGGTATGATTTCAAGAAAGACACCACACTTCAAACAGGCCACATCTTTATTTATTAGTTATACATTAACTAATCATATTATCCCAAAAGAGAGAGAGATGATCGCTTCTAAAGTTGCCCTGTCCCTCCCCCTTCCCCGTAGTCAGCATTTTAGCTGACTGCAGGGAAGAGAGTCGTACGACTTTCAGGCGACTCTCCAGCACAGCCTGATCGCATTAACTAAAAAAAAAACTTTCACTGAAATGGTCTTCTACGTGTGCTTGGCTTGCAAGCACACGTAGAAGACCGTTTTAATGAAAGTTTTTTTTTAGTTAATGAGATCGCGGCTCTGCTGCAGAGCCACCTGATGATCTCTGACCGGAGAGGGAGGGAGAGGGCAACTTTAGAAGCGTTCATCTCTCAAACCATAAAGGTCTGAGAGATGACACTGGGGGCAAAACGTTTCTTTTTACAAGGGCTTTAATATAGGGATTTGTAATACTGAAGTATTACTATCCCTTTAAAGTTGTCTATTAAGGGATTGGGGATCCCGGGTGAGAGAGCAGCAGGGAGCGATCTATTGGACATTGGAGTTCACTGGAGGAAGTGTGACTGTATGGATATGTGAAGTAGATTTCATTTCTTTTTCATTCTTGGTGTGACTTTGGTGTGAAAGTCTTGACTTATTGATGAATGTTTTGGATATTATTTGGATATTGATTTGATTACCTTTTTATTTATTTCTTTTTATTTTTTTTCTTATGATCATTTGTGTGCAATGGGTTAAATGTTTATGGAGACTGCATGAAAGATATGACTGGTCATTCATATCTACTAAATGGGCAGTTTTAAGTGGGCAATCTCTGTCTGGGGCGAAAATCCCCATGTCCCTCTCGCCACCCTAATTTCCACTTTTTTTGACATAAGACTGTGTGGTGGGTATATGTGTATCATATTGCTCTACAACAGTAAAATGTACACTAATGTTTGTTTAAACTTCAATACATCCTATATAATAATTCGCTAAGTTGTGTGTAACGCCCGACATGCGCAGTAGACACTGCTGCGCGTGCGGCAGTACACGCAGTGGAGACTGGCCGCGCCGCGGCTGATACAGAGCTGGGCGCTCCGAAGGAGCGCCCAGCTCTGTATCAGCCAAGGCGCGGGCAGTCTCCACTGCATGTGACTGCCCCGCGACCGGCTGCCAGAGGCACTGTGGCCCGTGTAACGGGCTGTTCAACTAGTATATTATAAATAAGTGTGTGTAAATAACATGCATTGCTCTGCTTCAGATTTATTTTAAAACAAAACAAGCTGCAGTTAGCAGGTCAAAAAAGAACCTGCATTTTTCCTGCTCAATACTCCAGTGCTGAAGGGGTTAATACCCCTAACTTTGGCCTCTGATTTCTTAGAATTTTGTCTGTTCTCTACTTTTCTCATAGTAAGGAAGAGAGAGGCAGAGAACAGTCACAAAGACAATGGCCTAGATTCACTAAAGGTTTATATTGACAAGATATGATCTTGTTGATGTGTTCGAAACACTGCGAAATTTCAATCTACACACACACCGACATATTCAATAAAATTGTCAGGTGCATGGGGAGGGGTGGAAAAGGTCCTTATTAGCATACAGGATTGTTGAAGTGCTGTCAACGTGGAAGGGCCTTCCTCCCTTCACACATCTCTAACACCATGACAATTCTGAAGTTGAACAGCATTCTCTCTCCTTATATGGAGAGTAGGGGAATAAAGCGAAGGCTTTCTGCACCATAGACAGCATTGAGTGCCACGAGGATGTGCATTGATAACCCCTGTAGCACTCAAAGGGTTAACGCAAAAAAAAAACCCCTCAAAATCTAGTTCTTGCCATAACCCTCTGTCCTAACCAGAACCCTAAGAACATTAAACATAACACTAAAATGGTTGTTGAAACTCAGTTGGCAGAGCATCTTATAAATGATACAAGTCTGCAGAGGGGCCAAACATTTTTTTTCTGGAGATGCTATAATAGATAAATAAAACAAAGTAGAACTGAGCACTGTACATGTTGTTATGTTTCTTTCAGTAGATTTAATTTTAGAGGACTTATTGTGATGACTTCAGGGTTTAAAGGGTTAAGAAAAAATTGGATTTTAAGGTTTATAAACATTTAAATAAATGTTGTAGCTGTAAATAAAAGCGCCCTCTATTGGATTCTCTATGGATTGTCCTATGAAAAAAACAACATGAGGATAGGAAGCAAGCCTGATTAACATCGCCCTCTGCTGTTTGATTAGAGAACATTTCACAGTACATTCTATCTGATATTTAGTAATCTAACTCTAACAGACTCTATGACTACAATGTAGAAAGTACTGCAGCTATTCTGGAGTAAACCATCTGCACCACAGGGGACAATTAAAAAAACTATCACCAAATTCAGCACATTTCAATAAGACTTTTTAACATTAACTAATAGACATGTCTCCATGTCTTCCTTCTCAATGTGTTATAGACCATTCTTGCATTCAAATACTTAAAGGAGCAGTAAACTTAAAAAAGTACTTACATTATATAAGTAGATTAAGTGATGGTGTATTCAGTGCTGTCTGAGGGATTTTTGGTTAAGGAGTAATTCCCATTTTAAGTTTGTGTTTTTTTAATCATGAGCTCCCCCTAGTGGCATCATTTAGGTTAGGGAATTCACGTTGTCAACTTGGAAAGGTCAGTAGGAGGATCAAACTTCCTGAGGCATTTAGAAATCAGCTGTTGGTGGCTGCTGCTGAGGGGGAGTGTCTGCTAGAGGAGGAGGCGGCTACATGAACAGCATCAGCTGAACATTTACCTCAGTAGAGACAGAAAGCTTGTTTTTTTCCTGAAGCCTGTTGTAGTTTGAAAGATTGAGACTGTAATTTGAAGGTTTGTTTGCAAGATAGACAGACTTTACTGTTATGTATTGGTTAATGCTGGGAGTTGAATTTTTTTTTAAATATACTTGTAAATGTAAAAAAAAAAAATAATTTTGTATAGATGGGGAATGTACAGTATGCTGCACTATTAACCCTGTGAGTGCCAGAGGAGTACTTACTCCATACTTACTTGCTTACTCCTCTGGCACTCACAGGGTTAATAGTGCAGCATACTGTACATTCCCCGTTTATTCAAAATTAGGTGTTTTTTTTACATTTACAAGTATAGTTTAAAAAAAATTCAACTCCCAGCATTAACCAATACATAACAGTAAAGTCTGTCTATCTTGCAAACAAACCTTCAAATTACAGTCTCAATCTTTCAAACTACAACAGGCTTCAGGAAAAAAACAACCTGTCTCTGCTGAGGTAAATGTTCAGCTGATGCTGTTCATGTAGCCTACTCCTCCTCTAGCAGACACTCCCCCTCAGCACCAGCCACCAACAGCTGATTTCTAAATGCCTCAGGAAGTTTGATCCTCCTACTGACCTTTCCAAGTCGACGACGTGAATTCCCTAACCTAAATGATGCCACTAGGGGGAGCTCATGATTAAAAAAACACAAACTTAAAATGGGAATTACTCCTTAACCAAAAATCCCTCGGAAAAAAAAAAGACAGCACTGAATACACCATCACTTAATCTACTTATATAATGTAAGTACTTTTTTAAGTTTACTGCTCCTTTAAAAGTACATGTTAAATCAATGGGCTTTGTTGGAAGTTCCTCCCCCATCCAAACTTCTGTAGTTGGTTTGTCCCTTAATTCCACTGTGGGCTGGTGTATCTAAAAGACATTTGTATAAATGTGGAGCATACCATTTCCACAAAAAATAATAATGTCACTGTCTGGATGAATGCAAGAGCAATGCTGCATATAGCAAAGCTCGCTGATGTGGTCATCAATTGTATTCAACCTGTTACCACTAATCCTTAATATCTTACTCCTAAACATTTATATTAACTCTAAATAATGATACCTAACCCTAAAAGGTAACTCTAAATCAGAAACTCAAAATCTAGTTCTTGCCATAACCCTCTGTCCTAACCAGAACCCTAAGAACATTAATGAGATGATATAATAGATAAATAAAACAAAGTAGAACTGAGCACTGTACATGTTGTTATGTGTCTTTCAGTAGATTTAATTTTAGAGGACTTATTGTTATGACTTCAGGGTTTAAAGAGTTAAGAAAAAAATTGAATTTTAAGGTTTATAAACATTAAAAAAAATGTTGTAGCTGTAAATAATAGCACCCTCTATTGGATTCTCTATGGATTGTCCTATGAAAAAAACAAAATGAGGATAGGAATCCAGCCTGATTAACATCGCCCTCTGCTGTTTGATTAGAGAAGATTTCACAGTACATTCTATTATTATTATTATTATTCTTTATTTATATAGCGCCAACTAATTCCGCAGCGCTGTACAATTGGGAATAGACATACAGAGGTATTAAATAGTACAATCAGATGTGGAGAACAGGAGGATCGGAGGGCCCTGCTCGTGAGAGCTTACAGTCTATCTGATATTTAGAAATCTAACTCTACCAGACTCTATGACTACAATGTAGAAAGTACTGCAGCTATTCTGGAGTAAACCATCTGCACCACAGGGTACAATTAAAAAAACTATCACCAAATTCAGCACATTTCAGTAAGACTTTTTAACATTAACTAATAGACATGTCTCCATGTCTTCCTTCTCAATGTGTTATAGACCATTTTTGCATTCAAATACTTAAAAGTACATGTTAAATCAATGGGCTTTGTTGGAAGTTCCTCCCCCATCCAAACTTCTGCAGTTGGTTTGTCCCTTAATTCCACTATGGGCTGGTGTATCTATAGACATTAGTACAAATGTGGAGCATTCCATTTCCACAATAGGGGACATTTAAAAATTAAGGATTATTCTAACTTGTGACCAAATAATCTGAATTTTATTAAAGACAGGAGGCGAGTATTTTGCATATCTAACTTTTACTGATCTTCACAGCAGCAAATGGAAGAGAACTTAAGCAAAGTGAATAACCAATCAGTAATAACCACAGTCTATAAATAGATCCTTCCTGAAACACGGCTTCCTCTTCCTTTTGAAGCAACAAACTCAGGAAACAACCCAAGAAGTGGAACAGGCTGAAGAACAGAATCCGGAAAATCATGAACTAGGAACAGGCAATGACAAGGATCCCCGAGGGATCGCGGTCAGCATTCCAGGAGCCACGCAACTTGGGGGTGAGGTCAGGCTGAAAGAAAAGAGAGAGAACACATGATAGAATCTGATAAACAGTATGCAATCAACAGCAACATAGAAAAAAACAGAACATGCATGTGACAAGACAAGTCATAAAAAACATAAGCGTGAACCCAGGAACATATGAAACAAAAGGGTCGGGTAAAAAAACGACGGGTGGGAAAATACTCGCCTCCTGTCTTTATTAAAATTCAGATTATTTGGTCACAAGTTAGAATAATCCTTAATTTTATGGCAAGACAGGAGGCTCATATTTTACAGTTTAAACGCTGCGCCACTAGAGAATCTGCCGCATGAGAAACAGGATGACAGTAAAATTAGCGAAAAGTGGATTCCCTGGACCAATCCGCCGAGCGCATGATGTCATGAAGAGAGCTATCAGCGTGAAAGGCACGAGAAGCCGCGGCACCCTGCATGGAGTGAGCACCAAAAGAGGGATCCACACCTGCCAAGGACAGAACCCAGCGGACCCAACAAGAAAGGGTAGGAGAAGAAACTGGACGAAAGGGAACGGAATATGAGATAAGCAATTGATGAAAAATGTGAGAACAATAAGGAGAAGTACGAGAAAGATAAGTCCGAAGACAACGAACGACACACAAAAGAGGTTGTGAAGAAAAAAAGGGATAGGATACAGAAGAAGAGGAAGACTTAGTCCGACGGGAGATTCGGAAGGTAACACCGTCCAGAGAAAAAGAAAGAGCATCAAAATCCAGAGCCCGGACAACCGACACCCTACGAAAAGAAACCAAACACAATTAGACGGTAAGTTTAGCGGAAAGATGCCGTAGGGAAAGATCAGAGTTGTCAGACCAAGACGTAAACAAATCAAGAACTGCGGAAACATCCCAAAAGTGAGAGTATCGAGGAGCAGGAGGTCTAGAGAGGCGCATGCCACGAAGCAACCTGCAGAATAGGGGATCCCTGCCCACCGGGACACCAGACAGTGGAACATGAGCGACAGAGATAGCGGAACGAAAGACATTACAGTACGGTAAGCCTTACCATCAGAGAAAAGAGCAGAGAGGAAATTAAGGACATACGTCACAGGGGCAGTAACGGGATCACTTTGTCGAGCCATACACCAGCTACACCAGGTGTTCCATGCACTGAGGTAGGCACGCCGAGTGCTGGGGGCCCAAGAAGCGTTGAGTAGGTCTGAAGCTGATTGTGAAAGACCAGACAAGTTCCAGAAACTCCGGAAAGCGACCATGCGACCAGAGAGAGGCGATGATCGAGAAGAAGCGGGTGAGAGGAACCCACCGGATCGAGAAGTAGAAGGGGGCTCCAGGGAAGAAGGAGAGGGAGATTGCAAAACATCTCCTGGAGGGCTGGGAGCCAAGTGTCACGGTTTGTTATGACTCTCAGACACAAGTTTTAGGTAAAAACACAACTTTATTGAAATGTTTAAAATTATCACTGAGAATGGCAATTACACACATATATGCCAAGAGTGAATTTCAATGACAACATACAGACTCTACCGGTGCTGTCAATATACCGGACAGGACAGTCTGGGACAATAGAATAATAGGCTTTACCGGCCTTGCCAATACCGGGTAAGGCAACCTGCAGATGGAATAGCGTCAAGGTTCTACCGGCCTTACCTAAATACCGGGCAAGGCAGCCCCAATAAATACACGGTGTAGGCTCTACCAGCCTTGCCAATGCCGGGTAAGGCAACCTCAGATGGAATGCAGGGCAAGGTTCTACCGGCCTTAGAAAATACCGGGGAAGGCAGCCCAGTAACCTGCGGTGTAGGCTCTACCGGCCTTGCCAATACCGGGTAAGGCAACCTCAAGAGGAATGCGGAGCAAGGTTCTACCGGCCTTACCAATACCGGGCAAGTCAGCCCTGTGGTACCAATAGCTGTCGGATGATAATGACAGTAGTGACTAAGACCTTAAGAGCAAACCAGTGTTCGCACACTGGGACCAACAAGGGAATCGGATGCCCACTATGCTCTGGAGCAAACCAGTGTCTGTATATGGGGACCAACAACTGAATCGTGTAGCCGCAAGGCTTGGAGCAAACCAGTGTCCGCACACTGGACCAACAAGTGAATCGTATAGCCGCAAGGCTTTGGAGCAAACCAGCGTCTGCACGCTGGGACCAACAACTGAATCGTGTAGCCGCAAGGCTTTGGAGCTAACCAGTGTCCGCACACTGGACCTACAAGTGAATCGTATAGCCGATAGGCTTTGGAGCAAACCAGTGTCCGCACACTGGACCAACAAGGAATCGTATAGCCGCAAGGCTTTGGAGCAAACCAGCGTCCGCATGCTGGGACCAACAACTGAATCGTGTTGCCGCAAGGCTTTGGAGCAAACCAGCGTCCGCACGCTGGGACCAACAACTGAATCGTGTAGCTGCAAGGCTGTGGAGCAAACCAGTGTCCGCACACTGGACCAACAAGTGAATCGTATAGCCGCTAGGCTTTGGAGCAAACCAGTGTCCGCACACTGGACCAACTAGTGAATCATTTAGCCGCAAGGCTTTGGAGCAAACCAGCGTCCGCACGCTGGGACCAACAACTGAATCGTGTAGCCACAAGGCTTTGGAGCAAACCAGCGTCCGCACGCTGCGACCAACAACTAAATTGTGTAGCCGCAAGGCTTTGGAGCAAGTCAGCGTCCGCACACTGGGACTGACAAGCAATGTCGCCGACGCGACCAAGCAGCAGGTCGCCAGGATCACAGGAGACAGGCCAGGAGATGACAGGAACCAGCAGAACGATCAGTCAGGTCAGGAAACAGAAGTGAAGATGGTCAGCAGGAACTGCAACCCCAGAGGACTAGGCCGGAACCAGGACAGGAGGTACTGGAACAGCTGCAATCAGGAACTCAGGAACACAGGAACAGAGGCCCAACTATCACTGGACATAGTGATAGCGATAAAGGTCAGAAACAACATGAAAGGGCACCCAGAGGGTGCCCAATCCAGGTTTAAATAGGCAATATGAGGGGGGCTAAAGGCAGGCAGCCAATGGAAGCCCCCTACTGGTGATAGACAAGGAAATGCAGCAATCACGGGCACCGTGATACCAAGGTTGTGCAAGCCACAGAGGGGTCACAAGAAGGAGAGAGAGACGTTGACGACGGAGATGGTGAATCACATGAGAAATCATGGAGAAAGGAGGAAAGGCATAAGCTCCCATCATTGGCCAAGTCTGGGAGAACGCGTCTACCGCGGTTGAATCCGGATCTGGGAGCCAGCTGAAGAAGATCGGCACCTGATGATTCCAACGGGAGGGAAAGAGGTCCACCAAGAAGGGGCCTCGCAGGGTCGAGAGACGGAGGAAAACTGACCTGTCCAGCATCCAATCGCTGGCATCCCTCCAGGACCTGTACAACCAATCCGCCGTCAGATTGTGTAGACCTGGAATGTATTCTGCCGAGAGCGATATGTGTTGCTGGAGGCAGAAGTGAAAGAGATCGCGGGTCAAGTTGGACAGACATTCTGAACGGGCGCCACCCAGTTTGTTGATGTAGCGCACAGCCGAGACATTGTCCATCCGCAGTAAGATAGAACAGTGAGAGAGTTCTTTGGAAAAGGAGCGAACGGCGAAAGAACCGGCAATGAGCTCGAGACAGTTGATGTGAAGAAACTGTTCGACTTGCGACCAACGACCGCCGGTAGCGGATCCAGCCCATGAGGCGCCCCAACCCCAGAGACTGGCGTCTGATTCCAAGATAAAGTCTGGAGTGGTGCCGAAGATGGCTGTGCCATTCCATGCGGACATGTGAAGAAGCCACCAGGAGAGTTCTGTGCGAACATCCGCTGTAAGAGGAACCTGTTGGTCTTAGGAGAGGCGAGCTCGAAGATACTGAGCCTTCAGGCGCTGCATGGCCCGGTAGTAGAGGGGGCCGGGAAAGATAGCCTGAATGGAGGAGGAGAGAAGGCCCACAATACGAGCTAGAAGCCAAAGGGAAATGAATTCCAGGCGCAAGACTTTCCTGATTTCGCATTTGATGTTCGCAATCTTGGACTGAGGAAGCTTGAGAAGAGAGGAGACCGAGTCGATCTCAAAACCCAAGAAGTGAACTGACTGGGCTGGAACCAGCATGGATTTCTGTTGATTGACAAGAAAACCCAATTGGTGAAACCAATCGATGACCCAGGCCATCTGAGAACAAAGAGTGACCGGGTTGGAGTGGAACAGCAGGATGTCGTCGAGATAGATTATAGAACAAACACCCTGAGAACGAAAGAAAGCCATCACCGGCTTCATTAATTTGGTGAAGCACCAGGGAGCGGAGCTCAGGCCGAACGGCAGACAAGTGAATTGCCAAATTTCGGAATTCCAACGGAAGCGGAGGAAGGGTCTGGAATCCGGATGGATGGGAACGGTGAGGTAGGCGTCTTGGAGATCCAATCTTGTGAACCAATCCCCTTCGCGAAGAAGGTCTCGGAGAAGGTGGATACCCTCCATCTTGAAATGGCGGTAAACCACATACTCGTTGAGAGCACGGAGGTTGATGACAGGGCGAAACCCGCCGGATTTCTTGTGGACTAGGAAAATATTGCTGATGAAACCCCCCGGGGAGTGGACAAGTTGGATCGCACCTTTTGCCCTCAGAAGGGAAATTTTGTGGTCGATGAGACAGTGAGACTCGTGATTGACCAGGAGGGGAGGGGGAGATTGGATTGAGGGAGAGACGAATTCTATGAGAAAACCTTCCACCGTTTGAAGAACCCACCTGTCAGAGTTGATGAAAGACCGGGAAAAAAAGGCGAGACGCGCTGCAGGGGGCAGGGGAACAAGGGAAAAAGGGATGGGAGGCAGGCTTACCTTGGGAGAATCTGGAGCTGCCACGACTTCCTCTGGTTCAACCACGAGGGAAACCTCTGGATACAGGAAAGGGGGTCCGGAAGGTGGGATTGTAAGGGGCGGAAGATTGGTTAGGGGTAATTTGATGTCTGGAGCCTGCAAAGTACCGCGGCTGGCGACACGGCCCCGTTGTCTGCCAGCCCGGCGAAAAACACCTTGGACTTGAAAAACTCGTCTAAGAGACGTCTCCACCTTGTTAATTGTCGAGTAATTGTTAGCGTGTTTACGGAGCTCGGCAATAAAAGGGTTACCAAATAATTTGCCATCTGCTTTGGGGCCCAACTCCTTGTCAGCCATGTCAGAGAGACGGGAGTCAATCCGCAAGAGAGCCGCCTTGCGGCGTTCTGAAGACACCGCGGTATTGGCGTTGCCCAGGAGGCAGATAACACGCTGAGCCCAATCCCGAACAAGGACTGGGTCAAGAGCAGAGCCCTGGGAAGCAGCATCGTTGGACAGGATGAAGATCTGAGTTAATGTGCCAGAAACGTCCAATAATTTATCCTGAGCAGTTTTAAGACCTTTTTCTAGGCCTTTACGTGGGTCTCTACCCTGTTTAGACATGTAATTCACCATAAAGGTATCAAATTCGAGGGTAGAGGTAACTTTCCCCGGGATGGTGGGGAGAGGGCATTCCGCGAGAAGGCGGTTGCGGACCTCCTTATCAAGGGCTTTCCTCATCCAGACCTGTAGATATTTAGCTATATGGTCTGGAGGAGTCCATTCAGCAGACCTAGGGTGACGGATAAAGCGTGGATCGAAAAGAACCTCGCCTTGGGGTGTATAAACTAGGTCTGCATCAGATGGATCTGAGCATTGAGTGACAGGGGCAGAACGGGGTCGGGGCTCACCCGTTCCCACAATTGCACAAGAGTCAGAATCCTCAGCTGAGGAGTAGTCAGGGGCATCTCCCGAGGGAGTTGCAGTCAGAAGAGGGGCAGTCCCTGGAGCAACTATCACAGGGGCAAGAGCTGGAGTAACCTTGTGGGATTTAGCAGGTTTAGCAGGGCCTTTGCCCTTGTTTGCTGACGAGCTGGACCCTTTCCAAGGGCGTTTGGCGGGAGGAGAGTCTGCCGAATCCTCTGAGTCAGAGCCAGACAAAGGCATAATGGGGACCGGGGGGGGGGAAAGGACCCTGGGCTGAAGAAGGTAGAGAAGCAAGAACCTCTTTAATGGCATTTTGTATCCAAGACTGAATGTCAGGAGGGGGGATAAATACCTGGGCTGGGTCGGCCATAGATAGAAAATAAGGCCCAGCGGAAAAAAATAAATATAAGGAGTGGAAATACTAAGTAGGGGTCACTGGGGTAACAAACCAAAATGCAGGGCTCACCTGCACAGCTCTGGGGCCCAGCTCTTAATACAAATAGAGTATTACTGTTTGTGAAATAAGCAGGGCTCACCTGCTAAGGAAGTAAAGAAAAAACTTAGTGTAGAAGACCAGGTCACCATGTAAAACAGGTGAGGTGAGTGAAAAAGCAAGCAGGGCTCACCTGCTAAACAGTAACTTGTTTAGTGCCAACTGACAAAAGCGGGGCTCACCTGCAGTGGAGTAGGGGTTAGCAGGCTAAACTGGATGATTAAGTAGAAGGGACTGAGTGATATGAACGAGGAGAGAGAGGACACTGGGCGATCCGACGCACTAACAAGGAAAGACAAAATGGCCGCCGAAATCTCGCGAGATCCGGGGGACCAAACGCGAGATTCAAGATGGCCACCCGTATCTCGCGAGACAACGGCCAACCAGAAGGGGGATGGAACTGAAGCCCGAACAGCTCAGTAGATGAGGAAAGAGCAGGGTAGCAAAACTAGAGCGCGGTAAGGATGAACGGACGAGCAAGGTACCATAAACAAAGGGGAAAAAGGAGAAAAATAGAACAATAAGGATATATAAAGTAAGGATATGTAAACATGCTAGCAATAATATAATAGATACGCTGAATAGCAGGGACAGAAAGCATAGAGGTTGACTGACCTGTGAGGAGCAGCAAAAGGAAGAGGAAGCTGTGTTTCAGGAAGGATCTATTTATAGACTGTAGTTATTACTGATTGGTTATTCACTTTGTTTAAGTTCTCTGCCATTTGCTGCTGTGAAGATCAGTAAAAGTTAGATATGCAAAATATGAGCCTCCTGTCTTACTATAAAATCTTACTTATCTATGTAAGGATTTTACAAATTGATAGACAGATGTCCATGAGTTGCATTGCAAGAGTTGGTATCTTTCTATCATGCAATGGGATGGAAATTGTATTTAAATCAGTTTGTATGCTTGCATTTCTCCCACCTCCAAAAGTGATGCAGTTGGTTTGTCCCAGCTTTGCTCTGTGAGAATGGTGTCCGTACAAATTTCATGACACAATTTGGAGCAAACCAAGTGTGGAAGAGGGGAAAATAAGATTCACCAAAATCACCGCCAAATAAAAAGGCTGTTTTAAAACTTGAATGCTAGAGGGATCAAAGATTCACAGTGAAGGAAGACATATTAGAGATAACTAACATTTGTGGGATAAAACATGTCACTTAACTCAAAGATCATTTTTATTTGTTCCCTATGGAGAAAATGGTTTGCTCTAGAAGACTTCCAGCATGCATTATTCTTATCAACATAATAAAAGTACACTGTTTTCAAAATAATCCCAGTACTCATGATTTTGTTCAGCCTTCAGATAGGACCAAACAAATATACATGACTTTTGTAAGTCTGAGACAATATTTCTAAGGAGATGGGTCAGTCGTCTCCCTAAGTTTAAACTAACAAATCTTATGGGGTATTGAAACTAATGGTTTTTCAGCCATTGTCTATAGCTGTAAGATTTTATATTGGTGAAAATCTTGTAGAACTTTACATTAATGGCACGTGTTGGAGAAAAAACAAATTACCTTTCTTAATATAACTCTATTATGACTTATGCAAAAATTATACGTTTGTGATCTTAATCTGAATAATGATGTCATGGTCTTGAGGAATGCAAGAGCAATGTTGCATATAGCAAAGCTCGGTGATGTGGTCATCAATTGTATTCAACCTGTTACCACTAATCCTTAATATCTTACTCCTAAAAATTTATATTAACTCTAAATAATGATACCTAACCCTAAAAGGAAACTCTAAATTAGATACTCAAATTCTAGTTCTTGCCATAACCCTTTGTCCTAACCAGAACCCTAAGAACATTAAACATAACACTAAAATGGTTGTTGAAACTCAGTTGGCAGAGCATCTTATAAATGATACAAGTCTGCAGAGGGGCCAAACATTTTTTTTCTGGAGATGCTATAATAGATAAATAAAACAAAGTAGAACTGAGCACTGTACATGTTGTTATATTTCTTTCAGTAGATTTAATTGTAGAGGACTTCTTGTGATGACTTCAGGGTTCAAAGGGTTAAGAAAAATTTGGATTTTAAGGTTTATAAACATTAAAAAACAAAAATGTTGTAGCTGTAAATAATACCACCCTCTATTGGATTCTCTATGGATTGTCCTATGAAAAAAACAACATGAGGATAGAAAACAAGCCTGATTAACATCGCCCTCTGCTGTTTGATTAGAGAACATTTCACAGTTCATTCTATCTGATATTTAGAAATCTAACTCTACCAGACTCTATGACTACAATGTAGAAAGTACTGCAGCTATTCTGGAGTAAACCATCTGAACCACAGGGGACAATTAAAAAAAATATCACCAAATCCAGCACATTTCAGTAAAACATTTTAACATTAACTAAGAGACATGTCTCCATGTCTTCCTTCTCAATGTGTTATCGACCATTCTTGCATTCAAATACTTAAAAGTACATGTTAAATCAATGGGATTTGTTGGAAGTTCCTGCCCCATCCAAACTTCTGCAGTTGGTTTGTCCCTTAATTCCACTATGGGCTGGTGTATCTATAGACATTAGTACAAAAGTGGAGCATACCATTTCCACAATAGGGGACATTTAAAAATCTTACTTATCTATGTAAGGATTTTACAAATTGATAGACAGATGTCCATGAGTTGCATTGCAAGTGTTGGTATCTTTCTATCATGCAATGGGATGGAAATTGTATTTAAATCAGTGTGTATGCTTGCATTTTTCCCCCCTCCAAAAGTGATGCAGTTGGTTTGTCCCAGCTTTGCTCTGTGAGAATGGTGTCCATACAAATTTCATGAGACAATTTGGAGCAAACTAAGTGTGGAAGAGGAGAAAATAAAATTCACCAAAATCATCGCCAAAATAAAAAGGCTGTTTTAAAACTTGAATGCTAGAGGGATCAAAGATTCACAGTGAAGGAAGACATTTTAGAACTAACTAACATTTGTAGGATAAAACATGTCACTTAACTCACAGATCATTTTTATTTGTTCCCTAAGGAGAAAATGGTTTACTCTAGAAGACTTCCAGCATGTATTGTTCTTATCAACATAATACAAGTACACCGTTTTCAAAATAATCCCAGTACTCAAGATTTTGTTCAGCCTTCAGATAGGACCAAACAAATATACGTGACTTTTGTAAGTCTGAGACAATATTTCTAAAGAGATGGGTCAGTCATCTCCCTAAGTTTAAAATAACAAATTTTATCGGGTATTTAAACTAATGTTTTTTCAGCCATTATCTATAGCTGTAAGATTTTATATTGGTGAAAATCTTGTAGAACTTTACAATAATGGCACGTGTTGGAGACAAAACAAATTACCTTTCTTAATATAACTCTATTATGACATATGCAAAAATTATACGTTAGTGATCTAAATCTGAATAATGATGTCATGGTCTTGAGGAATGCAAGAGCAATGCTGCATATAGCAAAGCTCGGTGATGTGGTTATCAATTGAATTCAACCTGTTACCACTAATCCTTAATATCTTACTCCTAATATTTATATTAACTCTAAATAATGATACCTAACCTTAAAAGGTAACTCTAAATCAGAAACTCAAATTCTAGTTCTTGCCATAACCCTCTGTCCTAACCAGAACCCTAAAAACATTAAACATAACACTAAAATGGTTGTTGAAACGCAGTTGGCAGAGCATCTTATAAATGATACAAGTCTGCAGAGGGGCCAAACATTTTTTTTTCTGGAGATGCTATAATAGATAAATAAAACAAAGTAGAACTGAGCACTGTACATGTTATTATATTTCTTTCAGTAGATTTAATTGTAGAGGACTTCTTGTGATGACTTCAGGGATCAAAGGGTTAAGAAAAATTTGGATTTTAAGGTTTATAAACATTAAAAAACAAAAATGTTGTAGCTGTAAAAAATAGCACCCTCTATTGGATTCTCTATGGATTGTCCTAAGAAAAAAACAACATGAGGATAGAAAACAAGCCTGATTAACATCGCCCTCTGCTGTTTGATTAGAGAACATTTCACAGTTCATTCTATCTGATATTTAGAAATCTAACTCTACCAGACTCTATGACTACAATGTAGAAAGTACTGCAGCTATTCTGGAGTAAACCATCTGAACCACAGGGGACAATTAAAAAAAATATCACCAAATCCAGCAGATTTCAGTAAAACTTTTTAATATTAACTAAGAGAAATGTCTCCATGTCTTCCTTCTCAATGTGTTATCGACCATTCTTGCATTCAGATACTTAAAAGTACATGTTAAATCAATGGGTTTTGTTGGAAGTTCCTCCCCCATCCAAAGTTCTGCAGTTGGTTTGTCCCTTAATTCCACTATGGGCTGGTGTATCTATAGACATTAGTACAAAAGTGGAGCATACCATTTCCACAATAGGGGACATTTAAAAATCTTATTTATCTATGTAAGGATTTTACAAATTGATAGACAGATGTCCATGAGTTGCATTGAAAGTGTTGGTATCTTTCTATCATGCAATGGGATGGAAATTGTATTTAAATCAGTGTGTATGCTTGCATTTCTCCAACCTCCAAAAGTGATGCAGTTGGTTTGTCCCAGCTTTGCTCTGTGAGAATGGTGTCCTTACAAATTTCATGAGACAATTTGGAGCAAACAAAGTGTGGAAGAGGGGAAAATAAGATTCACCAAAATTACAGCCAAAATAAAAAGGCTGTTTTAAAACTTGAATGTTAGAGGGATCAAAGATTCACAGTGAAGGAAGACATTTTAGAACTAACTAACATTTGTGGGATAAAACATGTCACTTAACTCACAGATCATTTTTATTTGTTCCCTATGGAGAAAATGGTTTGCTCTAGAAGAGTTCCAGAATGCATTGCTCTTATCAACATAATAAAAGTACACTGTTTTCAAAATAATCCCCGTACTCATGATTTTGTTCAGCCTTCAGATAGGACCAAACAAATATAAGTGACTTTTGTAAGTCTGAGACAATATTTCTAAAGAGATGGGTCAGTCGTCTCCCTAAGTTTAAAATAGCAAATTTTATGGGGTATTTAAACTAATGTTTTTTCAGCCATTGTCTATAGCTGTAAGATTTTATATTGGTGAAAATCTTGTAGAACTTTACAATAATGGCACGTGTTGAGTGATCTAAATCTGAATAATAATGTCATGGTCTTGAGGAATGCAAGAGCAATGCTGCATATAGCAAAGCTCGGTGATGTGGTTATCAATTGAATTCAACCTGTTACCACTAATCCTTAATATCTTACTCCTAATATTTATATTAACTCTAAATAATGATACCTAACCTTAAAAGGTAACTCTAAATCAGAAACTCAAATTCTAGTTCTTGCCATAACCCTCTGTCCTAACCAGAACCCTAAAAACATTAAACATAACACTAAAATGGTTGTTGAAACGCAGTTGGCAGAGCATCTTATAAATGATACAAGTCTGCAGAGGGACCAAACATTTTTTTTTACGGAGATGCTATAATAGATAAATAAAACAAAGTAGAACTGAGCACTGTACATGTTATTATATTTCTTTCAGTAGATTTAATTGTAGAGGACTTCTTGTGATAACTTCAGGGTTCAAAGGGTTATGAAAAATTTGGATTTTAAGGTTTATAAACATTAAAAAACAAAAATGTTGTAGCTGTAAATAATAGCACCCTCTATTGGATTCTCTATGGATTGTCCTATGAAAAAAACAACATGAGGATAGAAAACAAGCCTGATTAACATCGCCCTCTGCTGTTTGGTTAGAGAACATTTCACAGTTTATTCTATCTGATATTTAGAAATCTAACTCTACCAGACTCTATGACTACAATGTAGAAAGTACTGCAGCTATTCTGGAGTAAACCATCTGAACCACAGGGGACAATTAAAAAAAATCACCAAATCCAGCACATTTCAGTAAAACTTTTTAACTTTAACTAAAAGACATGTCTCCATGTCTTCCTTCTCAATGTGTTATCGACCATTCTTGCATTCAAATACTTAAAAGAACATGTTAAATCAATGCGATTTGTTGGAAGTTCCTCCCCCATCCAAACTTCTGCAGTTGGTTTGTCCCTTAATTCCACTATGGGCTGGTGTATCTATAGACATTAGTACAAAAGTGGAGCATACCATTTCCACAATAGGGGTCATTTAAAAATCTTACTTATCTATGTAAGGATTTTACAAATTGATAGACAGATGTCCATGAGTTGCATTGCAAGTGTTGGTATCTTTCTATCATGCAATGGGATGGAAATTGTATTTAAATCAGTATGTATGCTTGCATTTCTCCCCCCTCCAAAAGTGATGCAGTTGGTTTGTCCCAGCTTTACTCTGTGAGAATGGTGTCCTTACAAATTTCATGAGACAATCTGGAGCAAACAAAGTGTGGAAGAGGGGAAAATAAAATTCACCAAAATCACCGCCAAAATAAAAAGGCTGTTTTAAAACTTGAATGCTAGAGGGATCAAAGATTCACAGTGAAGGAAGACATTTTAGAACTAACTAACATTTGCAGGATAAAACATGTCACTTAACTCACAGATCATTTTTATTTGTTCCCTATGGAGAAAATGGTTTGCTCTAGAAGAGTTCCAGCATGCATTGCTCTTATCAACATAATAAAAGTACATCGTTTTCAAAATAATCCCAGTACTCATGATTTTGTTCAGCCTTCAGATAGGACCAAACAAATATAAGTGACTTTTGTAAGTCTGAGACAATATTTCTAAAGAGATGGGTCAGTCGTCTCCCTAAGTTTAAAATAGCAAATTTTATGGGGTATTTAAACTAATGTTTTTTCAGCCATTGTCTATAGCTGTAAGATTTTATATTGGTGAAAATCTTGTAGAACTTTACAATAATGGCACGTGTTGGAGAAAAAACAAATTACCTTTCTTAATATAACTTTATTATGACATATGCAAAAATTATATGTTATTGATCTTAATCTGAATAATAATGTCATGGTCTCGAGGAATGCAAGAGCAATGCTGCATATAGCAAAGCTCGGTGATGTGGTCATCAATTGAATTCAACCTGTTACCACTAATCCTTAATATCTTACTCCTAATATTTATATTAACTCTAAATAATGATCCCTAACCCTAAAAGGTAACTCTAAATCAGAAACTCAAATTCTAGTTCTTACCATAACCCTCTGTCCTAAGCAGAACCCTAAAAACATTAAACATAACACTAAAATGGTTGTTGAAACTCAGTTGGCAGAGCATCTTATAAATGATACAAGTCTGCAGAGGGGCCAAATATTTTTTCTCTAGAGATGCTATAATAGATAAATAAATCAAAGTACAACTGAGCACTGTACATGTTATTATATTTCTTTCAGTAGATTTAATTGTAGAGGACTTCTTGTGATGACTTCAGGGTTCAAAGGGTTAAGAAAAATTTGGACTTTAAGGTTTATAAACATTAAAAAACAAAAATGTTGTAGCTGTAAATAATAGCACTCTCTGTTGGATTCTCTTTGGATTGTCCTATGAAAAAAACAACATGAGGAGAGAAAACAAGCCTGATTAACATCGCCGTCTGCTGTTTGATTAGAGAACATTTCACAGTTCATTCTATCTGATATTTAGAAATCTAACTCTACCAGACTCTATGACTACAATGTAAAAAGTACTGCAGCTATTCTGGAGTAAACCATCTGAACCACAGGGGACAATTAAAAAAATATCACCAAATCCAGCATATTTCAGTAAAACTTTTTAACATTAACTAAGAGACATGTCTCCATGTCTTCCTTCTAAATGTGTTATCGACCATTCTTGCATTCAAATACTTAAAAGTACATGTTAAATCAATGGGATTTGTTGGAAGTTCCTCCCCCATCCAAACTTCTGCAGTTGGTTTGTCCCTTAATTCCACTATGGGCTGGTGTATCTATAGACATTAGTACAAAAGTGGAGCATACCATTTCCACAATAGGGGACATGTAAAAATCTTACTTATCTATGTAAGGATTTTACAAATTGATAGACAGATGTCCATGAGATGCATTGCAAGTGTTGGTATCTTTCTATCATGCAATGGGACGGAAAATGTATTTAAATCAGTGTGTATGCTTGCATTTCTCCCCCCTCCAAAAGTGATGCAGTTGGTTTGTCCCAGCTTTGCTCTGTGAGAATGGTGTCCTTACAAATTTCATGAGACAATTTGGAGCAAACAAAGTGTGGAAGAGGGGAAAATAAGATTCACCAAAATCACTGCCAAAATAAAAAGGTAGTTTTAAAACTTGAATGCTAGAGGGATCAAAGATTCACAGTGAAGGAAGACATTTTAGAACTAACTAACATTTGTGGGATAAAACATGTCACTTAACTCACAGATCATTTTTATTTGTTCCCTATGGAGAAAATGGTTTGCTCTAGAAGACTTCCAGCATGCATTGCTCTTATCAACATAATAAAAGTACACTGTTTTCAAAATAATCCCACTACTCATGATTTTGTTCAGCCTTCAGATAGGACCAAACAAATATACGTGACTTTTGTAAGTCTGAGACAATATTTCTAAAGAGATGGGTCAGTCATCTCCCTGTGTTTAAAATAACAAATTTTATGGGGTATTTAAACTAATGTTTTTCCAGCCATTGTCTATAGCTGTAAGATTTTATATTGGTGAAAATCTTGTAGAACTTTACAATAATGGCACGTGTTGGAGAAAAAACAAATTACCTTTCTTAATATAACTCTATTATGACATATGCAAAAATTATACGTTAGTGATCTAAATCTGAATAATGATGTCATGGTCTTGAGGAATGCAAGAGAAATGCTGCATATAGCAAAGCTCGGTGATGTGGTCATCAATTGTATTCAACCTATTACCACTAATCCTTAATATCTTACTCCTAATATTTATATTAACTGTAAATAATGATACCTAACCCTAAAAGGTAACTCTAAATCAGAAACTCAAATTCTAGTTCTTGCCATAACCCTCTGTCCTAACCAGAACCCTAAAAACATTAAACATAACACTAAAATGGTTGTTGAAACTCAGTTGGCAGAGCATCTTATAAATGATACAAGTCTGCAGAGGGGCCAAACATTTTTTTCTGGAGATGCTATAATAGATAAATAAAACAAAGTAGAACTGAGCACTGTACATGTTATTATATTTCTTTCAGTAGATTTAATTGTAGAGGACTTCTTGTGATGACTTCAGGGATCAAAGGGTTAAGAAAAATTTGGATTTTAAGGTTTATAAACATTAAAAAACAAAAATGTTGTAGCTGTAAAAAATAGCACCCTCTATTGGATTCTCTATGGATTGTCCTAAGAAAAAAACAACATGAGGATAGAAAACAAGCCTGATTAACATCGCCCTCTGCTGTTTGATTAGAGAACATTTCACAGTTCATTCTATCTGATATTTAGAAATCTAACTCTACCAGACTCTATGACTACAATGTAGAAAGTACTGCAGCTATTCTGGAGTAAACCATCTGAACCACAGGGGACAATTAAAAAAACATATCACCAAATCCAGCAGATTTCAGTAAAACTTTTTAATGTTAACTAAGAGACATGTCTCCATGTCTTCCTTCTCAATGTGTTATCGACCATTCTTGCATTCAAATACTTAAAAGTACATGTTAAATCAATGGGTTTTGTTGGAAGTTCCTCCCCCATCCAAAGTTCTGCAGTTGGTTTGTCCCTTAATTCCACTATGGGCTGGTGTATCTATAGACATTAGTACAAAAGTGGAGCATACCATTTCCACAATAGGGGACATTTAAAAATCTTACTTATCTATGTAAGGATTTTACAAATTGATAGACAGATGTCCATGAGTTGCATTGAAAGTGTTGGTATCTTTCTATCATGCAATGGGATGGAAATTGTATTTAAATCAGTGAGTATGCTTGCATTTCTCCCCCCTCCAAAAGTGATGCAGTTGGTTTGTCCCAGCTTTGCTCTGTGAGAATGGTGTCCTTAAAAATTTCATGAGACAATTTGGAGCAAACAAAGTGTGGAAGAGGGAAAAATAAGATTCACCAAAATTACAGACAAAATAAAAAGGCTGTTTTAAAACTTGAATGCTAGAGGGATCAAAGATTCACAGTGAAGGAAGACATTTTAGAACTAACTAACATTTGCAGGATAAAACATGTCACTTAACTCACAGATCATTTTTATTTGTTCCCTATGGAGAAAATGGTTTGCTCTAGAAGACTTCCAGCATGCATTGTTCTTATCAACATAATAAAAGTACACCGTTTTCAAAATAATCCCAGTACTCATGATTTTGTTCAGCCTTCAGATAGGACCAAACAAATATACGTGACTTTTGTAAGTCTGAGACAATATTTCTAAAGAGATGGGTCAGTCATCTCCCTAAGTTTAAAATAACAAATTTTATGGGGTATTTAAACTAATGTTTTTTCAGCCATTGTCTATAGCTGTAAGATTTTATATTAGTGAAAATCTTGTAGAACTTTACAATAATGGCACGTGTTGGAGAAAAAACAAATTAACTTTCTTATTATAACTCTATTATGACTTATGCAAAAATTATACGTTAGTGATCTTAATCTGAATAATGATGTCATGGTCTTGAGGAATGCAAGAGCAATGCTGCATATAGCAAACCTCGGTCATGTGGTCATCAATTGTATTCAACCTGTTACCACTAATCCTTAATATCTTACTCCTAAATATTTATATTAACTCTAAATAATGATACCTAACCCTAAAAGGTAACTCTAAATCAGAAACTCAAATTCTAGTTCTTGCCATAACCCTCTGTCCTAACCAGAACCCTAAAAACATTAAACATAACACTAAAATGGTTGTTGAAACTCAGTTGGCAGAGCATCTTATAAATGATACAAGTCTGCAGAGGGGCCAAACATTTTTTTCTGGAGATGCTATAATAGATAAATAAAACAAAGTAGAACTGAGCACTGTACATGTAATTATATTTCTTTCAGTAGATTTAATTGTAGAGGACTAATTGTGATGACTTCAGAGTTCAAAGGGTTAAGAAAAATTTGTATTTTAAGGTTTATAAACATTAAAAAACAAAAATGTTGTAGCTGTAAATAATAGCACCCTCTATTGGATTCTCTATAGATTGTCCTATGAAAAAAACAACATGAGGATAGAAAACAAGCCTGATTAACATCGCCCTCTGCTGTTTGATTAGAGAACATTTCACAATTCATTCTATCTGATATTTAGAAATCTAACTCTACCAGACTCTATGACTACAATGTAGAAAGTACTGCAGCTATTCTGGAGTAAACCATCTGAACCACAGGGGACAATTAAAAAAACATATCACCAAATCCAGCACATTTCAGTAAAACTTTTTAACATTAACTAAGAGACATGTTTCCATGTCTTCCTTCTCAATGTGTTATCGACCATTCTTGCATTCAAATACTTAAAAGTACATGTTAAATCAATGGGATTTGTTGGAAGTTCCTCCCCCATCCAAACTTCTGCAGTTGGTTTGTCCCTTAATTCCACTATGGGCTGGTGTATCTATAGACATTAGTACAAAAGTGGAGCATACCATTTCCACAATAGGGGACATTTAAAAATCTTACTTATCTATGTAAGGATTTTACAAATTGATAGACAGATGTCCATGAGTTGCATTGCAAGTGTTGGTATCTTTTATCATGCAATGGGATGGAAATTGTATTTAAATCAGTGTGTATGCTTGCATTTCTCCCCCCTCCAAAAGTGATGCAGTTGGTTTGTCCCAGCTTTGCTCTGTGACAATGGTGTCCTTACAAATTTCATGAGACAATTTGGAGCAAACAAAGTGTGAAAGAGGGGAAAATAAGATTCACCAAAATCACCGCCAAAATAAAAAGGCTGTTTTAAAACTTGAATGCTAGAGGGATCAAAGATTCACAGTGAAGGAAGACATTTTAGAACTAACTAACATTTGTTGGATAAAACATGTCACTTAACTCACAGATCATTTTTATTTGTTCCCTATGGAGAAAATGGTTTGCTCTAGAAGAGTTCCAGAATGCATTGCTCTTATCAACATAATAAAAGTACACCGTTTTCAAAATTATCCCCGTACTCATGATTTTGTTCAGCCTTCAGATAGGACCAAACAAATATAAGTGACTTTTGTAAGTCTGAGACAATATTTCTAAAGAGATGGGTCAGTCGTCTCCCTAAGTTTAAAATAGCAAATTTTATGGGGTATTTAAACTAATGTTTTTTCAGCCATTGTCTATAGCTGTAAGATTTTATATTGGTGAAAATCTTGTAGAACTTTACAATAATGGCACGTGTTGAGTGATCTAAATCTGAATAATAATGTCTTGAGGAATGCAAGAGCAATGCTGCATATAGCAAAGCTCGGTGATGTGGTCATCAATTGAATTCAACCTGTTACCACTAATCCTTAATATCTTACTCCTAAATATTTATATTAACTGTAAATAATGATACCTAACCCTAAAAGGTAACTCTAAATTAGATACTCAAATTCTAGTTCTTGCCATAACCCTCTGTCCTAACCAGAACCCTAAAAACATTAAACATAACACTAAAATGGTTGTTGAAACTCAGTTGGCAGAGCATCTTATAAATGATACAAGTCTGCAGAGGGAACAAACATTTTTTTTTACGGAGATGCTATAATAGATAAATAAAACAAAGTAGAACTGAGCACTGTACATGTTATTATATTTCTTTCAGTAGATTTAATTGTAGAGGACTTCTTGTGATGACTTCAGGGATCAAAGGGTTAAGAAAAATTTGGATTTTAAGGTTTATAAACATTAAAAAACAAAAATGTTGTAGCTGTAAATAATAGCACCCTCTATTGGATTCTCTATGGATTGTCCTAAGAAAAAAACAACATGAGGATAGAAAACAAGCCTGATTAACATCGCCCTCTGCTGTTTGATTAGAGAACATTTCACAGTTTATTCTATCTGATATTTAGAAATCTAACTCTACCAGACTCTATGACTACAATGTAGAAAGTACTGCAGCTATTCTGGAGTAAACCATCTGAACCACAGGGGACAATTAAAAAAAAATCACCAAATCCAGCACATTTCAGTAAAACTTTTTAACTTTAACTAAAAGACATGTCTCCATGTCTTCCTTCTCAATGTGTTATCGACCATTCTTGCTTTCAAATACATAAAAGTACATGTTAAATCAATGGGATTTGTTGGAAGTTCCTCCCCCATCCAAACTTCTGCAGTTGGTTTGTCCCTTAATGCCACTATTGGCTGGTGTATCTATAGACATTAGTACAAAAGTGGAGAATACCATTTCCACAATAGGGGACATTTAAAAATCTTACTTATCTATGTAAGGATTTTACAAATTGATAGACAGATGTCCATGAGTTCCATTGCAAGTGTTGGTATCTTTCTTTCATGCAATGGGATGGAAATTGTATTTAAATCAGTGTGTATACTTGCATTTCTCCCCCCTCCAAAAGTGATGCAGTTGGTTTGTCCCAGCTTTGCTCTGTGAGAATGGTGTCCTTACAATTTTCATGAGACAATTTGGAGCAAACAAAGTGTGGAAGAGGGGAAAATAAGATTCACCAAAATCACTGCCAAAATAAAAAGGCTGTTTTAAAACTTGAATGCTAGAGGGATCAAAGATTCACAGTGAAGGAAGACATTTTAGAACTAATTAACATTTGTGGGATAAAACATGTCACTTAACTCACAGATCATTTTTCTCTGTTCCCTATGGAGAGAATGGTTTGCTATAGAAGAGTTCCAGCATGCATTGTTCTTATCAACATAACAAAAGTACACCGTTTTCAAAATAATCCCAGTACTCATGATTTTGTTCAGCCTTCAGATAGGACCAAACAAATATACGTGACTTTTGTAAGTCTGAGACAATATTTCTAAAGAGATGGGTCAGTCATCTCCCTAAGTTTAAAATAACAAATTTTATGGGGTATTTAAAATAATGTTTTTTCAGCCATTGTCTATAGCTGTAAGATTTTATATTAGTGAAAATCTTGCAGAACTTTACAATAATGGCACGTGTTGGAGAAAAAACAAATTACCTTTCTTAATATAAATCTATTATGACATATGCAAAAATTATATGTTAGTGATCTAAATCTGAATAATAATGTCATGGTCTTGAGGAATGCAAGAGCAATGCTGCATATAGCAAAGCTCGGTGATGTGGTCATCAATTGAATTCAACCTGTTACCACTAATCCTTAATATCTTACTCCTAAATATTTATATTAACTGTAAATAATGATACCTAACCCTAAAAGGTAACTCTAAATTAGATACTCAAATTCTAGTTCTTGCCATAACCCTTTGTCCTAACCAGAACCCTAAGAACATTAAACATAACACTAAAATGGTTGTTGAAACTCAGTTGGCAGAGCATCTTATAAATGATACAAGTCTGCAGAGAGGCCCAACATTTTTTTTCTGGAGATGCTATAATAGATAAATAAAACAAAGTAGAACTGAGCACTGTGCATGTTGTTATATTTCTTTCAGTAGATTTAATTGTTGAGGACTTCTTGTGATGACTTCAGGGTTCAAAGGGTTATGAAAAATTTGGATTTTAAGGTTTATAAACATTAAAAAACAAAAATGTTGTAGCTGTAAATAATAGCACCCTCTATTGGATTCTCTATGGATTGTTCTATGAAAAAAACAACATGAGGATAGAAAACAAGCCTGATTAACATCGCCCTCTGCTGTTTGATTAGAGAACATTTCACAGTTCATTCTATCTGATATTTAGAAATCTAACTCTACCAGACTCTATGACTACAATGTAGAAAGTACTGCAGCTATTCTGGAGTAAACCATCTGAACCACAGGGGACAATTAAAAAAAAAATCACCAAATCCAGCACATTTCAGTAAAACTTTTTAACATTAACTAAGAGACATGTCTCCATGTCTTCCTTCTCAATGTGTTATCGACCATTCTTGCATTCAAATACTTAAAAGTACATGTTAAATCAATGGGTTTTGTTGGAAGTTCCTCCCCCATCCAAAGTTCTGCAGTTGGTTTGTCCCTTAATTCCACTATGGGCTGGTGTATCTATAGACATTAGTACAAAAGTGGAGCATACCATTTCCACAATAGGGGACATTTAAAAATCTTACTTATCTATGTAAGGATTTTACAAATTGATAGACAGATGTCCATGAGTTGCATTGAAAGTGTTGGTATCTTTCTATCATGCAATGGGATGGAAATTGTATTTAAATCAGTGAGTATGCTTGCATTTCTCCCCCCTCCAAAAGTGATGCAGTTGGTTTGTCCCAGCTTTGCTCTGTGAGAATGGTGTCCTTAAAAATTTCATGAGACAATTTGAGGCAAACAAAGTGTGGAAGAGGGAAAAATAAGATTCACCAAAATTACAGACAAAATAAAAAGGCTGTTTTAAAACTTGAATGCTAGAGGGATCAAAGATTCACAGTGAAGGAAGACATTTTAGAACTAACTAACATTTGCAGGATAAAACATGTCACTTAACTCACAGATCATTTTTATTTGTTCCCTATGGAGAAAATGGTTTGCTCTAGAAGACTTCCAGCATGCATTGTTCTTATCAACATAATAAAAGTACACCGTTTTCAAAATAATCCCAGTACTCATGATTTTGTTCAGCCTTCAGATAGGACCAAACAAATATACGTGACTTTTGTAAGTCTGAGACAATATTTCTAAAGAGATGGGTCAGTCATCTCCCTAAGTTTAAAATAACAAATTTTATGGGGTATTTAAACTAATGTTTTTTCAGCCATTGTCTATAGCTGTAAGATTTTATATTAGTGAAAATCTTGTAGAACTTTACAATAATGGCACGTGTTGGAGAAAAAACAAATTAACTTTCTTATTATAACTCTATTATGACTTATGCAAAAATTATACGTTAGTGATCTTAATCTGAATAATGATGTCATGGTCTTGAGGAATGCAAGAGCAATGCTGCATATAGCAAACCTCGGTCATGTGGTCATCAATTGTATTCAACCTGTTACCACTAATCCTTAATATCTTACTCCTAAATATTTATATTAACTCTAAATAATGATACCTAACCCTAAAAGGTAACTCTAAATCAGAAACTCAAATTCTAGTTCTTGCCATAACCCTCTGTCCTAACCAGAACCCTAAAAACATTAAACATAACACTAAAATGGTTGTTGAAACTCAGTTGGCAGAGCATCTTATAAATGATACAAGTCTGCAGAGGGGCCAAACATTTTTTTCTGGAGATGCTATAATAGATAAATAAAACAAAGTAGAACTGAGCACTGTACATGTAATTATATTTCTTTCAGTAGATTTAATTGTAGAGGACTAATTGTGATGACTTCAGAGTTCAAAGGGTTAAGAAAAATTTGGATTTTAAGGTTTATAAACATTAAAAAACAAAAATGTTGTAGCTGTAAATAATAGCACCCTCTATTGGATTCTCTATAGATTGTCCTATGAAAAAAACAACATGAGGATAGAAAACAAGCCTGATTAACATCGCCCTCTGCTGTTTGATTAGAGAACATTTCACAATTCATTCTATCTGATATTTAGAAATCTAACTCTACCAGACTCTATGACTACAATGTAGAAAGTACTGCAGCTATTCTGGAGTAAACCATCTGAACCACAGGGGACAATTAAAAAAACATATCACCAAATCCAGCACATTTCAGTAAAACTTTTTAACATTAACTAAGAGACATGTTTCCATGTCTTCCTTCTCAATGTGTTATCGACCATTCTTGCATTCAAATACTTAAAAGTACATGTTAAATCAATGGGATTTGTTGGAAGTTCCTCCCCCATCCAAACTTCTGCAGTTGGTTTGTCCCTTAATTCCACTATGGGCTGGTGTATCTATAGACATTAGTACAAAAGTGGAGCATACCATTTCCACAATAGGGGACATTTAAAAATCTTACTTATCTATGTAAGGATTTTACAAATTGATAGACAGATGTCCATGAGTTGCATTGCAAGTGTTGGTATCTTTTATCATGCAATGGGATGGAAATTGTATTTAAATCAGTGTGTATGCTTGCATTTCTCCCCCCTCCAAAAGTGATGCAGTTGGTTTGTCCCAGCTTTGCTCTGTGACAATGGTGTCCTTACAAATTTCATGAGACAATTTGGAGCAAACAAAGTGTGAAAGAGGGGAAAATAAGATTCACCAAAATCACCGCCAAAATAAAAAGGCTGTTTTAAAACTTGAATGCTAGAGGGATCAAAGATTCACAGTGAAGGAAGACATTTTAGAACTAACTAACATTTGTTGGATAAAACATGTCACTTAACTCACAGATCATTTTTATTTGTTCCCTATGGAGAAAATGGTTTGCTCTAGAAGAGTTCCAGAATGCATTGCTCTTATCAACATAATAAAAGTACACCGTTTTCAAAATTATCCCCGTACTCATGATTTTGTTCAGCCTTCAGATAGGACCAAACAAATATAAGTGACTTTTGTAAGTCTGAGACAATATTTCTAAAGAGATGGGTCAGTCGTCTCCCTAAGTTTAAAATAGCAAATTTTATGGGGTATTTAAACTAATGTTTTTTCAGCCATTGTCTATAGCTGTAAGATTTTATATTGGTGAAAATCTTGTAGAACTTTACAATAATGGCACGTGTTGAGTGATCTAAATCTGAATAATAATGTCTTGAGGAATGCAAGAGCAATGCTGCATATAGCAAAGCTCGGTGATGTGGTCATCAATTGAATTCAACCTGTTACCACTAATCCTTAATATCTTACTCCTAAATATTTATATTAACTGTAAATAATGATACCTAACCCTAAAAGGTAACTCTAAATTAGATACTCAAATTCTAGTTCTTGCCATAACCCTCTGTCCTAACCAGAACCCTAAAAACATTAAACATAACACTAAAATGGTTGTTGAAACTCAGTTGGCAGAGCATCTTATAAATGATACAAGTCTGCAGAGGGAACAAACATTTTTTTTTACGGAGATGCTATAATAGATAAATAAAACAAAGTAGAACTGAGCACTGTACATGTTATTATATTTCTTTCAGTAGATTTAATTGTAGAGGACTTCTTGTGATGACTTCAGGGATCAAAGGGTTAAGAAAAATTTGGATTTTAAGGTTTATAAACATTAAAAAACAAAAATGTTGTAGCTGTAAATAATAGCACCCTCTATTGGATTCTCTATGGATTGTCCTAAGAAAAAAACAACATGAGGATAGAAAACAAGCCTGATTAACATCGCCCTCTGCTGTTTGATTAGAGAACATTTCACAGTTTATTCTATCTGATATTTAGAAATCTAACTCTACCAGACTCTATGACTACAATGTAGAAAGTACTGCAGCTATTCTGGAGTAAACCATCTGAACCACAGGGGACAATTAAAAAAAAATCACCAAATCCAGCACATTTCAGTAAAACTTTTTAACTTTAACTAAAAGACATGTCTCCATGTCTTCCTTCTCAATGTGTTATCGACCATTCTTGCTTTCAAATACATAAAAGTACATGTTAAATCAATGGGATTTGTTGGAAGTTCCTCCCCCATCCAAACTTCTGCAGTTGGTTTGTCCCTTAATGCCACTATTGGCTGGTGTATCTATAGACATTAGTACAAAAGTGGAGAATACCATTTCCACAATAGGGGACATTTAAAAATCTTACTTATCTATGTAAGGATTTTACAAATTGATAGACAGATGTCCATGAGTTCCATTGCAAGTGTTGGTATCTTTCTTTCATGCAATGGGATGGAAATTGTATTTAAATCAGTGTGTATACTTGCATTTCTCCCCCCTCCAAAAGTGATGCAGTTGGTTTGTCCCAGCTTTGCTCTGTGAGAATGGTGTCCTTACAATTTTCATGAGACAATTTGGAGCAAACAAAGTGTGGAAGAGGGGAAAATAAGATTCACCAAAATCACTGCCAAAATAAAAAGGCTGTTTTAAAACTTGAATGCTAGAGGGATCAAAGATTCACAGTGAAGGAAGACATTTTAGAACTAATTAACATTTGTGGGATAAAACATGTCACTTAACTCACAGATCATTTTTCTCTGTTCCCTATGGAGAGAATGGTTTGCTATAGAAGAGTTCCAGCATGCATTGTTCTTATCAACATAACAAAAGTACACCGTTTTCAAAATAATCCCAGTACTCATGATTTTGTTCAGCCTTCAGATAGGACCAAACAAATATACGTGACTTTTGTAAGTCTGAGACAATATTTCTAAAGAGATGGGTCAGTCATCTCCCTAAGTTTAAAATAACAAATTTTATGGGGTATTTAAAATAATGTTTTTTCAGCCATTGTCTATAGCTGTAAGATTTTATATTAGTGAAAATCTTGCAGAACTTTACAATAATGGCACGTGTTGGAGAAAAAACAAATTACCTTTCTTAATATAAATCTATTATGACATATGCAAAAATTATATGTTAGTGATCTAAATCTGAATAATAATGTCATGGTCTTGAGGAATGCAAGAGCAATGCTGCATATAGCAAAGCTCGGTGATGTGGTCATCAATTGAATTCAACCTGTTACCACTAATCCTTAATATCTTACTCCTAAATATTTATATTAACTGTAAATAATGATACCTAACCCTAAAAGGTAACTCTAAATTAGATACTCAAATTCTAGTTCTTGCCATAACCCTTTGTCCTAACCAGAACCCTAAGAACATTAAACATAACACTAAAATGGTTGTTGAAACTCAGTTGGCAGAGCATCTTATAAATGATACAAGTCTGCAGAGAGGCCCAACATTTTTTTTCTGGAGATGCTATAATAGATAAATAAAACAAAGTAGAACTGAGCACTGTGCATGTTGTTATATTTCTTTCAGTAGATTTAATTGTTGAGGACTTCTTGTGATGACTTCAGGGTTCAAAGGGTTATGAAAAATTTGGATTTTAAGGTTTATAAACATTAAAAAACAAAAATGTTGTAGCTGTAAATAATAGCACCCTCTATTGGATTCTCTATGGATTGTTCTATGAAAAAAACAACATGAGGATAGAAAACAAGCCTGATTAACATCGCCCTCTGCTGTTTGATTAGAGAACATTTCACAGTTCATTCTATCTGATATTTAGAAATCTAACTCTACCAGACTCTATGACTACAATGTAGAAAGTACTGCAGCTATTCTGGAGTAAACCATCTGAACCACAGGGGACAATTAAAAAAAAATATCACCAAATCCAGCACATTTCAGTAAAACTTTTTAACATTAACTAAGAGACATGTCTCCATGTCTTCCTTCTCAATGTGTTATCGACCATTCTTGCATTCAAATACTTAAAAGTACATGTTAAATCAGTGGGATTTGTTGGAAGTTCCTCCCCCATCCAAACTTCTGCAGTTGGTTTGTCCCTTAATTCCCCTATGGGCTGGTGTATCTATAGACATTAGTACAAAAGTGGAGCATACCATTTCCACAATAGGGGACATGTAAAAATCTTACTTATCTATGTAAGGATTTTACAAATTGATAGACAGATGTCCATGAGTTGCATTGCAAGTGTTGGTATCTTTCTATCATGCAATGGGACAGAAAATGTATTTAAATCAGTGTGTATGCTTGCATTTCTCCCCCCTCCAAAAGTTATGCAGTTGGTTTGTCCCAGCTTTGCTCTGTGAGAATGGTGTCCTTACAAATTTCATGAGACAATCTGGAGCAAACAAAGTGTGGAAGAGGGGAAAATAAGATTCACCAAAATCACCGCCAAAATAAAAAGGCAGTTTTAAAACTTGAATGCTAGAGGGATCAAAGATTCACAGTGAAGGAAGACATTTTAGAACTAACTTACATTTGTGGGATAAAACATGTCACTTAACTCACAGATCATTTTTATTTGTTCCCTATGGAGAAAATGGTTTGCTCTAGAAGACTTCCAGCATGCATTGCTCTTATCAACATAATAAAAGTACACTGTTTTCAAAATAATCCCAGTACTTATGATTCTCTTCAGCCTTCAGATAGGACCAAACAAATATACGTGACTTTTGTAAGTCTGAGACAATATTTCTAAAGAGATGGGTCAGTCATCTCCCTAAGTTTAAAATAACAAATTTTATGGGGTATTTAAACTAATGTTTTTTCAGCCATTGTCTATAGCTGTAAGATTTTATATTGGTGAAAATCTTGTAGAACTTTACAATAATGGCATGTGTTGGAGAAAAAACAAATTACCTTTCTTAATATAACTCTATTATGACATATGCAAAAATTATACGTTAGTGATCTAAATCTGAATAATGATGTCATGGTCTTGAGGAATGCAAGAGAAATGCTGCATATAGCAAAGCTCGGTGATGTGGTCATCGATTGAATTCAACCTATTACCACTAATCCTTAATATCTTACTCCTAATATTTATATTAACTGTAAATAATGATACCTAACCCTAAAAGGTAACTCTAAATCAGAAACTCAAATTCTAGTTCTTGCCATAACCCTCTGTCCTAACCAGAACCCTAAAAACATTAAACATAACACTAAAATGGTTGTTGAAACTCAGTTGGCAGAGCATCTTATAAATGATACAAGCCTGCAGAGGGGCCAAACATTTTTTTTCTGGAGATGCTATAATAGATAAATAAAACAAAGTAGAACTGAGCACTGTACATGTTATTATATTTCTTTCAGTAGATTTAATTGTAGAGGACTTCTTGTGATGACTTCAGGGTTCGAAGGGTTAAGAAAAATTTGGATTTTAACTTTTATAAACATTAACAAACAAAAATGTTGTAGCTATAAATAATAGCACCCTCTATTGGATTCTCTATGGATTGTCCTATGAAAAAAACAACATGAGGATAGAAAACAAGCCTGATTAACATCGCCCTCTGCTGTTTGATTAGAGAACATTTCACAGTTCATTCTATCTGATATTTAGAAATCTAACTCTACCAGACTCTATGACTACAATGTAGAAAGTACTGCAGCTATTCTGGAGTAAACCATCTGAACCACAGGGGACAATTAAAAAAAATATCACCAAATCCAGCACATTTCAGTAAAAGTTTTTAACATTAACTAAGAGACATGTCTCCATGTCTTCCTTCTCAATGTGTTATCGACCATTCTTGCATTCAAATACTTAAAAGTACATGTTAAATCAATGGGTTTTGTTGGAAGTTCCTCCCCCATCCAAAGTTCTGCAGTTGGTTTGTCCCTTAATTCCACTATGGGCTGGTGTATCGATAGACATTAGTACAAAAGTGGAGCATACCATTTCCACAATAGGGGACATTTAAAAATCTTACTTACCTATGTAAGGATTTTACAAATTGATAGACAGATGTCCATGAGTTGCATTGCAAGTGTTGGTATCTTTTATCATGCAATGGGATGGAAATTGTATTTAAATCAGTGTGTATGCTTGCATTTCTCCCCCCTCCAAAAGTGATGCAGTTGGTTTGTCCCAGCTTTGCTCTGTGAGAATGGTGTCCTTACAAATTTCATGAGACAATTTGGAGCAAACAAAGTGTGGAAGAGGGGAAAATAAGATTCACCAAAATCACCGCCAAAATAAAAAGGCTGTTTTAAAACTTGAATATTAGAGGGATCAAAGATTCACAGTGAAGGAAGACATTTTAGAACTAACTAACATTTGTGGGATAAAACATGTCACTTAACTCACAGATCATTTTTATTTGTTCCCTATGAAGAAAATGGTTTGCTCTAGAAGACTTCCAGCATGCATTGCTCTTATCAACATAATAAAAGTACTCCGTTTTCAAAATAATCCCAGTACTCATGATTTTGTTCAGCCTTCAGATAGGACCAAACAAATATACGTGACTTTTGTAAGTCTGAGACAATATTTCTAAAGAGATGGGTCAGTCATCTCCCTAAGTTTAAAATAACAAATTTTATGGGGTATTTAAACTAATGTTTTTTCAGCCATTGTCTATAGCTGTAAGATTTTATATTGGTGAAAATCTTGTAGAACTTTATAATAATGGCACGTGTTGGAGAAAAAACAAATTACCTTTCTTAATATAACTCTATTATGAATTATGCAAAAATTATACGTTAGTGATCATAATCTGAATAATGATGTCATGGTCTTGAGGAATGCAAGAGCAATGCTGCATATAGCAAACCTCGTGATGTGGTCATCAATTGTATTCAACCTGTTACCACTAATCCTTCATATATTACTCCTAAATATTTATATTAACTCTAAATAATGATACCTAACCCTAAAAGGTAACTCTAAATCAGAAACTCAAATTCTAGTTCTTGCCACAACCCTCTGTCCTAACTAGAACCCTAAAAACATTAAACATAACACTAAAATGGTTGTTGAAACTCAGTTTGCAGAGCATCTTATAAATGATACAAGTCTGCAGAGGTGCCAAACTTTTTTTTCTGGAGATGCTATAATAGATAAATAAAACAAAGTAGAACTGAGCACTGTACATGTTATTATTAGTGATGATCTAGCACCCCGATGCTCGGGTGTTCGGGTGCTCTGGCCGAGCGCCCCCGGAGGCTCGAGTGCTCGGCCGAGCACCCGAGCCCCATTGAAGTCAATGGGAGGACTCGAGCATTACACCAGGCACCCCCTGCTCTGATGAGGGGAGGGTGCCTGGTTCATAGGAAAAGGTCAGAAAATGATGGAAACACCACAGAAATGGTTCAGGGACAGCATAGGGAGGATGTCTGGATGCATCTTGGACTCCAACGTCGCTGCTGGGAACGATGTTTCGCCCGTAGTACGCCATTTTTACAGACTGACCGTAAAACACACAAAAAGGAAGATAAAAACGATTTTAGGCGAAAAATTGTTACCAAACAGTATTTGCTGTATATTTACTTGTATATCATCTGCAAATTCTGCAAAAAATGTCATCGATTTTTCGGAACTGGGGCCATGATTAAGAGGGAAACGTGCGCAGCATAAAGCAGGTGTTCAACGTGGTTATGGCCCGGGTAAGGTACAGCATTCAGGAACGGAGGCCGCAGCTACCACAGGTTTTACAACATGTCCGTTTGCCCTTGTTAAGTCCAAAATTTATAGTCGGAACAGTGGGGTCTGATCCATTGAGTAAAAGATACGAAGTGACTTAGTGGATGAAGCCAAGAACTACCTTCTGCTCTGTCGAACACCCCAGCCCTATTTAATTCAATGGGAGGACCTGAGGCACTCCGATACAACCTGTATATCACAAAATGGAGGGCCTCATTCACATTGTGGTACAATAGTTCAGGTAGTGGTCCAACGCTCATAAAGCCTATGCACTAAGTGAAACGGCTGCCAAAAATTAGACTGAAATGTCACTCCAATACACCCTTTATTACACATACACACCCTTGAAAAATTAGGATTAATGGCCTGCTGGTGACCCTCTAAAACATTAGGGGCGAGGGCATGCCGCTAAGCTGACCATCTAAAACATTAGGAATGAGGGTCTGCTGCTGAGCCGACCATCTAAAACATTATGGGTGAGGGTCTGCTGCGGAGCTGACCATCCTAAACATTATATGCGAAGGCCCGCTAGTGAGCTGACGCTATAAAACATTATATGAGAGGGCCCGCTAGAGAGCTGACCCAATAAAACATTATATGAGAAGGCCAGCTGGTGAGCTGACCTATACAAAAATTGTCAAACAGGGCCCGCTGGTGAGCTGGCCCTATATAAAAATTATATCACAGGGCCCGCTGGGGAGCTGGCCCTATATAAAAATTATATCACAGGGCATTTGGAAGAGGAGGAGGAGAATGAGAAGATTAAGAGTCAACCATATACCCGTTTTTTGGGTGGAAGGGGTGAATGGGAATACAGAGTATTCCCATCATTGTAAATAACATATCTAAAGTGACTTTATGTTCACCCGGGGCTTTCCTCCAGTGGAGTGGAGAAGTCAGGGGAAATCCAGGCCTTGTTCATTTTTATAAGTGTCAACCTATAAGCATTTTCGGTGGAAAGGCGGATACGCTTATCTGTTATGATGCCACCAGCAGCACTAAATACCCGCTCAGACAGAACGCTGGCGGCAGGGCAGGCCAGCACCTCCAAGGCGTAGAGTGCCAGTTCATACCACGTGTCCAGCTTGGACACCCAGTAGTTGTAAGGCACAGAGGGATCAGTGAGGACGCTGACACGGTCTGCTACGTACTCCTTCACCATCTTCCAAAACTTTTCCCTCCTTGTGACACTAGGCCGCGCATCAGGGTCAGGGTGCTGGCGGGGTGTCATGAAGGTGTCCCACGCCTTGGAGAGTGTTGCCCTGCCTTTGTCGGAACTGCTGTGTGCTCCCCTTTTCTCCCCTTCTCGGTTGGCCAAGGTAGCACGTACTCTGCCGCCAGCGTTGTCAGATGGAAAATTTTGGAGCAATTTTTTGACAAGAACCTTCTGGTATTGCACCATTTTGCTTGTCCTCTCCACCGGAGGAATGAGAGATGAGAAATTCTCTTTGTAGCGGGGGTCCAGAAGGGTGAACACCCAGTAATCCGTGTTGTCTAAAATGCGTATAACGCGTGGGTCACGGGAAAGGCAGCCTAACATAAAGTCAGCCATGTGTGCCAGAGTACCAACAGGCAAGATTTCGCTGTCCTCACCAGGAGGATGACTCTCAATCTCCTCATCCTCTTCCTCCTCTTCTGCCCACCCACGCTGAAGAGATAGAAATAAAGTTCCATGGCTACCCTCTGTAGCGGAGGCAACCGTGTCTTCCTTCTCCTCCTCCTCCTCCGCCTCCTCCAATTGTCGCTGAGAAGACGAAGTGAGGGTGCTCTGGCTATCACGTTGTGTAAGCTCTTCCTCCCCCATTTCCACCTCTTCCACATGCAAAGCGTCGGTTTTAATTGTGAGCAGCGAGCGTTTCAGTAGACACAGAAGTGGGATGGTTACACTGATAATAGCGTTATCGCCGCTCACCATCTGTGTCGATTCCTCAAAATTGCGTAAAACCTCACAGAGGTCTGACATCCATTCCCACTCCTCACTTCTGATTAGAGGAAGTTGAACGTAGAGGCGACGACCGTGTAACAGCTGGTACTCCACTACTGCCCTCTGCTGCTCACAAAGCCGGGCCAACATGTGGAAGGTGGAGTTCCAGCGCGTGCTCACATCACACAGCAGCCGGTGAGCTGGCAATTGTAATCGCTGCTGCAGCGTCAACAGGCCGGCTGAAGCTGTAGATGACTTACGGAAATGTGCACACACGCGGCGCACCTTCGTCAAGAGATCATGCAAATTGGGGTAGGTTTTTAGAAATCGCTGAACCACTAAATTAAATACATGCGCTAGGCATGGTACGTGTGTGAGCTTGCCGAGCTCCAAAGCCGCCACCAAGTTACGCCCATTATCGCACACAACCATGGCTGGTTGCAGGTTGAGTGGCGAGAGCCACTGCTCGGTCTGGTGACTAATCCCCTGCAACATCTCTGAGGCCGTGTGCTGTTTGTCCCCAAGGCAGATCAGCTTCAGCACGGCCTGTTGACGCTTTCCCACTGCAGTGCTACACTGCTTCCAGCTACCGGCTGATGGGTGAGTGGCGTTGTGCGCAGAGAATTCGGAGGTGGAAACGGAGGAGGAGGAGGAGGAGCCAATAACGAAGGTGCTGGCGGAAACCCTGATGGAGGTAGGGCCCGCAATCCTCGGCGTGGGTAGCACCTGTGCCATCCCAGGGTCCGAGTCGCTCCCAGCCTCCACGACATTCACCCAGTGTGCCGTCAGGGAAATGTAGCGTCCCTGGCCACAAGCACTTGTCCATGTGTCTGTCGTTAAGTGGACCTTCCCAGTAACTGCGTTGGTCAGGGCACGGGTGATGTTAAGGGACACATGGTGGTGTAAGGCGGGGACGGCACACCGGGAAAAGTAGTGGCGGCTGGGGACTGCGTACCGAGGGACAGCTGCTGCCATCAGGCTGTGGAAGGACTCAGTGTCCACAAGCCTAAATGGCAGCATTTCGATGGCCAGTAATTTGGAAAGGTGTGAGGTTAGTGCTATGGCCTGTGGGTGGGTGGCTGGGTATTTTCGCTTGCGCTCAAATGCCTGGGGTAACGACATTTGGACGCTGCGCTGGGACAGGGAAGTGGATGTGGTCGCTGATGGTACTTCAGATGGTACAGGTGCAGGGCGGGAGGTATGCGGGCCTGCGCCTTCGACAGGCGATTGGCCGGCACCGAAAACAGGGTAAGAGGAGGCAGTGGTGTGGCCTGCAGACACAGATTGGCGATCCGGGCGTTCCTCCCACTTATTACGGTGCTTGGATGCCATGTGTCGGATCATGCTGGTGGTGGTGAGGTTGCTAGTGTTCATGCCTCGGCTCATTCTGGTGTGGCACAGGTTGCAAACTACAATTCTTTTGTCGTCCGCACTTTCCTTAAAAAAACGCCATACTGTGGAACACCTAGCCCTTGGCAAGGGAGATTTACGCAAGGGGGTGCTCCGTGGAACATTTGCGGGCCGGTTTGGTGCGGTCCGCCTTCTTTCTTTAGCCACACCACTGCCTCTTCCAGCCTGTTGCGGTGCTGCAGATGGCTCACCCTCAGGACTGCTGTCATCGCTCGGCTTTCCACCTTCCCAGGTGGGGTCAGTGACCTCATCGTCCACCAAGTCCTCCTCCACTTCCTCACTCTGATCATCCTCCTCATTTCTTGATCCCACCACATCCTCAGTCATTGACAAATGTGTATCATGCTCCTCATCAAGGTCTTGAGACAGTAATTGTGGTTGATTTGATGGCAACTGTGTCTCATCATCATCATCCACTTCCTTTGACCTTAAATGCCGTTCCCCTCTGTCATCTTCTTGTGATTGGGTACCCTCTAGAGGTTGTGAATCAGGGCACAAGATCTCATGTTCCTCTGCAAGCGTGCTTGGAGAGAGGTTCAAATCAAGGATTGGTGATGAGAAGAGCTCCTCACTATATCCCAGTGTGGGATCACTTCTTTGGCCAGACCCTGTATGGTGGGAGGAAGGATGATCAGGGTGAGGATTATGTTGACCAGACTCTTGGCTAGTGAGAGTGGACTTGGTGGAAGACAGGGTGGTGCTTAACCGACTGGAAGCAGTATCAGCTGAAATCCAACCGACCACCTGTTCGCAGTGGTCTGACCTCGAGAGTGATGTCCTGCGACGCCCTGTAAACTGAGACATGAAGCTAGGTATGGTGGATGTCTTTCTTTCTTGTGCTCTGGCACCAGGCACAGTTTCTACGCGTCCTGACCCGCGCCCTGAACTATCAGGATCACGTCCACTTCCCCGTCCCTTTTTACCCGCCTTCTTCATATTAAACGGAATATATGCGGTAATCTGCGGCTAGGCACACTAAACAGAATGTGACGCTAATCTGCGGATAGGCACACTAAACAATATGTGACGCTAATCTGCGGCTAGGCACACTAAACAATATGTGACGTTAATCTGCGGCTAGGCACACTAAACAATATGTGACGCTAATCTGCGGCTAGGCACACGAAACAGAATGTGACGCTAATCTGCGGCTAGGCACACGAAACAGAATGTGACGCTAATGTGTGGCTAGGCACAGTGAACGGAATATGTGACGTTAATTTGTGAATTTGTACACTAAACAGAATGTGACAATAATCTATGGCTAGGCACACGTTTAAAATAGCCCTTTTTGTCGCTGCGTTGTAAAATCATTGGCCCTGTGCACCTAACAGAATATGTCAGTTTGTCACTGCACTGTGAAATATTTGTCCCTGTGCACCTAGTACAATGTCACCTTAGAACATGTCCCCCCCCCACAAAAAAATGAAATTCTGCCACCCCCAAAAAAAATTAAATGCTGCCCCCACACACAAAAGTCCTAAAAAGGACTTTTGGGTCTTGAAAGAGTTTCAACAATTTTATTCTCCCTACACTGACTTCCTGTGCATCTAGTATTATATGTCACCTTACAAATACCCCCCCCAGGAAAAAAAAGGAAATTGTGCCCCCCCAAACAAAATATAAATGCTGCCCCCACACACAACAGTCCTAAAAAGGACTTTTGGGTCTTGAAAGAGTTTCAACAATTTTTTTCTCCCTACACTGACTTTCCCTGCCTAAGCGCATCTCTCCCTGGCTAAGAATGAGCCGAACTCACGCGTCGGGTGCTATACAGCACCCGATCACGGGTTCTGGCCAGCAAATCAGTGTAATGCCAGCAACCAACATGGCTGCTGGCATTACACTGATGTCAGAGCCTCCCCGCACATTTATTGGTTGCGCAGCAGCTGCGAAACGTGCGGGGAGGAGACCCAAACATGGCGGGCGAGCACATGCGGTACTCGTACGAGTACCGCCATGTGCTGAGAAGAGCGATGCTCGAGCCGAACCGAGCTTCGGCCGAGCATGCTCGCTCATCACTAGTCGATAACACATTGAGAAGGAAGACATGGAGACATGTCACTTAGTTAATGTTAAAAAGTTTTACTGAAATGTGCTGGATTTGGTGATTTTTTTTTTAATTGTCCCCTGTGGTTCAGATGGTTTACTCCAGAATAGCTGCAGTACTTTCTACATTGTAGTCATAGAGTCTGGTAGAGTTAGATTTCTAAATATCAGATAGAATGAACTGTGAAATGTTCTCTAATCAAACAGCAGAGGGCGATGTTAATCAGGCTTGTTTCTATCCTCATGTTGTGTTTTTCATAGGACAATCCATAGAGAATCCAATAGAGGGTGCTATTATTTACAGCTACAACATTTTTGTTTTTTAATGTTTATAAACCTTAAAATCCAAATTTTTCTTAACCCTTTGATCCCTGAAGTCATCACAAGAAGTCCTCTACAATTAAATCTACTGAAAGAAATATAATAACATGTACAGTGCTCAGTTCTACTGTGTTTTATTTATCTATTATAGCATCTCCAGAAAAAAAAATGTTTGGCCCCTCTGCAGACTTGTATCATTTATAAGATGCTCTATCAACTGAGTTTCAACAACCATTTTAGTGTTATGTTTAATGTTTTTAGGGTTCTGGTTAGGACAGAGGGTTTTGGCAAGAACTAGAATTTGAGTTTCTGATTTAGAGTTACCTTTTAGGGTTAGGTATCATTATTTAGAGTTAATATAAATATTAGGAGTAAGATATTAAGGATTAGTGGTAACAGGTTGAATTCAATTGATGACCACATCACCGAGCTTTGCTATATGCAGCATTGCTCTTGCATTCCTCAAGACCATGACATTATTATTCAGATTTAGATCACTAAGGTATAATTTTTGCATATGTCATAATAGAGTTATATTAAGAAAGGTAATTTGTTTTGTCTCCAACACGTGCCATTATTGTAAAGTTCTACAAGATTTTCACCAATATAAAATCTTACAGCTATAGACAATGGCTGAAAAAACATTAGTTTAAATACCCCATAAAATTTGTTATTTTAAACTTAGGGAGATGACTGACCCATCTCTTTAGAAATATTGTCTCAGACTTACAAAAGTCACGTATATTTGTTTGGACCTATCTGAAGGCTGAACAAAATCATGAGGACTGGGATTATTTTGAAAACGGTGTACTTTTATTATGTTGATAAGAACAATGCATGCTGGAAGTCTTCTAGAGCAAACCATTTTCTCCATAGGGAACAAATAAAAATGATCTGTGAGTTAAGTGACATGTTTTATCCCACAAAAGTTAGTTAGTTCTAAAATGTCTTCCTTCAATGTGAATCTTTGATCCCTCTAACATTCAAGTTTTAAAACAGCCTTTTTATTTTGGCAGTGATTTTGGTGAATCTTATTTTCCCCTCTTCCACACTTTGTTTGCTCCAAATTGTCTCATGAAATTTGTAAGGACACCATTCTCACAGAGCAAAGCTGGGACAAACCAACTGCATCACTTTTGGAGGGGGGAGAAATGCAAGCATACACACTGATTTAAATACAATTTCCATCCCATTGCATGATAAAAGATACCAACACTTGCAATGCAACTCATGGACATCTGTGTATCAATTTGTAAAATCCTTACATAGATAAGTAAGATTTTTAAATGTCCCCTATTGTGGAAATGGTATGCTCCACTTTTGTACTAATGTTTATAGATACACCAGCCCATAGTGGAATTAAGGGACAAACCAACTGCAGAAGTTTGGATGGGGGAGGAACTTCCAACAAATCCCATTGATTTAACATGTACTTTTAAGTATTTGAATGCAAGAATGGTCGATAACACATTGAGAAGGAAGACATGGAGACATGTCTCTTAGTTAATGTTAAAAAATTTTACTGAAATGTGCTGGATTTGGTGATATTTTTTTTAATTGTCCCCTGTGGTTCAGATGGTTTACTCCAGAATAGCTGCAGTACTTTCTACATTGTAGTCATAGAGTCTGGTAGAGTTAGATTTCTAAATATCAGATAGAATGAACTGTGAAATGTTCTCTAATCAAACAGCAGAGGGCGATGTTAATCAGGCTTGTTTTCTATCCTCATGTTGTGTTTTTCATAGGACAATCCATAGAGAATCCAATAGAGGGTGCTATTATTTACAGCTACAACATTTTTGTTTTTTAATGTTTATAAACCTTAAAATCCAAATTTTTCTTAACCCTTTGATACCTGAAGTCATCACAAGAAGTCCTCTACAATTAAATCTACTGAAAGAAATATAATAACATGTACAGTGTTCAGTTCTACTGTGTTTTATTTATCTATTATAGCATCTCCAGAAAAAAAAATGTTTGGCCTCTCTGCAGACTTGTATCATTTATAAGATGCTCTATCAACTGAGTTTCAACAACCATTTTAGTGTTATGTTTAATGTTTTTAGGGTTCTGGTTAGGACAGAGGGTTTTGGAAAGAACTAGAATTTGAGTTTCTGATTTAGAGTTACCTTTTAGGGTTAGGTATCATTATATAGAGTTAATATATGTATTTAGGAGTAAGATATTAAGGATTAGTGGTAACAGGTTGAATTCAATTGATGACCACCTCACCGAGCTTTGCTATATGCAGCATTGCTCTTGCATTCCTCAAGACCATGACATTATTATTCAGATTTAGATCACTAAGGCATAATTTTTGCATATGTCATAATAGAGTTATATTAAGAAAGGTAATTTGTTTTTTCTCCGACACGTGCCATTATTGTAAAGTTCTACAAGATTTTCACCAATATAAAATCTTACAGCTATAGACAATAGCTGAAAAAACATTAGTTTATATACCCCATAAAATTTGTTATTTTAAACTTAGAGAGACGACTGACCCACCGCTTTAGAAATATTGTCTCAGACTTACAAAAGTCACGTATATTTTTTTTGACCTATCTGAAGGCTGAACAAAATCATGAGTACTGGGATTATTTTGAAAACGGTGTACTTTTATTATGTTGATAAGAACAATGCATGCTGGAAGTCTTCTAGAGCAAACCATTTTCTCCATAGGGAACAAATAAAAATGATCTGTGAGTTAAGTGACATGTTTTATCCCACAAATGTTAGTTAGTTCTAAAATGTCTTCCTTCACTGTGAATCTTTGATCCCTCTAGCATTCAAGTTTTAAAACAGCCTTTTTATTTTGGCGGTGATTTTGGTGAATCTCATTTTCCCCTCTTCCACACTTTGTTTGCTCCAAATTGTCTCATGAAATTTGTAAGGACACCATTCTCACAGAGAAAAGCTGGGACAAACCAACTGCATCACTTTTGGAGGGGGGAGAAATGCAAGCATACACACTGATTTAAATACAATTTCCATCCCTTTGCATAATAGAAAGATACCAACACTTGCAATGCAACTCATGGACATCTGTCTATCAATTTGTAAACTCCTTATATAGATAAGTAAGATTTTTAAATGTCCCCTATTGTGGAAATGGTATGCTCCACTTTTGTACTAATGTTTATAGATACACCAGCCCATAGTGGAATTAAGGGTCAAACCAACTGCAGAAGTTTGGATGAGGGAGGAACTTCCAACAAATCCCATTGATTTAACATGTACTTTTAAGTATTTGAATGCAAGAATGGTCGATAATAGTGATGATCGAGCACCCCGATGCTCGGGTGTTCGGGTGCTCTGGCCGAGCGCTCCCGGAGGCTCGAGTGCGCGGCCGAGCACCCGAGCCCCATTGAAGTCAATGGGAGGACTCGAGCATTACACCAGGCACCCCCTGCTCTGATGAGGGGAGGGTGCCTGGTTCATAGGAAAAGGTCAGAAAATGATGGAAACACCACAGAAATGGTTCAGGGACAGCATAGGGAGGATGTCTGGATGCATCTTGGACTCCAACGTCGCTGCTGGGAACGATGTTTCGCCCGTAGTACGCCATTTTTACAGACTGACCGTAAAACACACAAAAAGGAAGATAAAAACGATTTTAGGCGAAAAATTGTTACCAAACAGTATTTGCTGTATATTTACTTGTATGTCATCTGCAAATTCTGCAAAAAATTTCATCGATTTTTCGGAACTGGGGCCATGATTAAGAGGGAAACGTGCGCAGCGTAAAGCAGGTGTTCAACGTGGTTATGGCCCGGGTAAGGTACAGCATTCAGGAACGGAGGCCGCAGCTACCACAGGTTTTACAACATGTCCGTTTGCCCTTGTTAAGTCCAAAATTTATAGTCAGAACAGTGGGGTCTGATCCATTGAGTAAAAGTGACGAAGTGACTTAGTGGATGAAGCCAAGAACTACATTCTGCTCTGTCGAACACCCCAGCCCTATTTAATTCAATGGGAGGACCTGAGGCACTCCGATACAACCTGTATATCACAAAATGGAGGGCCTCATTCACATTGTGGTACAATAGTTCAGGTAGTGGTCCAACACTCATAAAGCCTATGCACTAAGTGAAACGGCTGCCAAAAATTAGACTGAAATGTCACTCCAATACACCCTTTATTACACATAAAGGAGGGCATCATACACACCCTTGAAAAATTAGGATTAATGGCCTGCTGGTGACCCTCTAAAACATTAGGGGCGAGGGCATGCCGCTAAGCTGACCATCTAAAACATTAGGAATGAGGGTCTGCTGCTGAGCCGACCATCTAAAACATTATGGGTGAGGGTCTGCTGCGGAGCTGACCATCCTAAACATTATATGCGAAGGCCCGCTAGTGAGCTGACGCTATAAAACATTATATGAGAGGGCCCGCTAGAGAGCTGACCCAATAAAACATTATATGAGAAGGCCCGCTGGTGAGCTGACCTATACAAAAATTGTCAAACAGGGCCCGCTGGTGAGCTGGCCCTATATAAAAATTATATCACAGGGACCGCTGGTGAGCTGGCCCTATATAAAAATTATATCACAGGGCATTTGGAAGAGGAGGAGGAGGATGAGAAGATTAAGAGTCAACCATATACCCGTTTTTTGGGTGGAAGGGGTGAATGGGAATACAGAGTATTCCCATCATTGTAAATAACATATCTAAAGTGACTTTATGTTCACCCGGGGCTTTCCTCCAGTGGAGTGGAGAAGTCAGGGGAAATCCAGGCCTTGTTCATTTTTATAAGTGTCAACCTATCAGCATTTTCGGTGGAAAGGCGGATACGCTTATCTGTTATGATGCCACCAGCAGCACTAAATACCCGCTCAGACAGAACGCTGGCGGCAGGGCAGGCCAGCACCTCCAAGGCGTAGAGTGCCAGTTCATACCACGTGTCCAGCTTGGACACCCAGTAGTTGTAAGGCACAGAGGGATCAGTGAGGACGCTGACACGGTCTGCTACGTACTCCTTCACCATCTTCCAAAACTTTTCCCTCCTTGTGACACTAGGCCGCGCATCAGGGTGAGGGTGCTGGCGGGGTGTCATGAAGGTGTCCCACGCCTTGGAGAGTGTTGCCCTGCCTTTCTCGGAACTGCTATGTGCTCCCCTTTTCTTCCCTTCTCGGTTGGCCAAGGTAGCACGTACTCTGCCGCCAGCGTTGTCAGATGGAAAATTTTGGAGCAATTTTTTGACAAGAACCTTCTGGTATTGCACCATTTTGCTTGTCCTCTCCACCGGAGGAATGAGAGATGAGAAATTCTCTTTGTAGCGGGGGTCCAGAAGGGTGAACACCCAGTAATCCGTGTTGTCTAAAATGCGTATAACGCGTGGGTCATGGGAAAGGCAGCCTAACATAAAGTCAGCCATGTGTGCCAGAGTACCAACAGGCAAGATTTTGCTGTCCTCACCAGGAGGATGACTCTCAATCTCCTCATCCTCTTCCTCCTCTTTTGCCCACCCACGCTGAAGAGATGGAAATAAAGTTCCATGGCTACCCTCTGTAGCGGAGGCAACCGTGTCTTCCTCCTCCTCCTCCTCCTCCGCCTCCTACAATTGTCGCTGAGAAGACGAAGTGAGGGTGCTCTGGCTATCACCTTGTGTAAGCTCTTCCTCCCCCATTTCCACCTCTTCCACATGCAAAGCGTCAGTTTTAATTGTGAGCAGCGAGCGTTTCAGTAGACACAGAAGTGGGATGGTTACACTGATAATAGCGTTATCGCCGCTCACCATCTGTGTCGATTCCTCAAAATTGCGTAAAACCTCACAGAGGTCTGACATCCATTCCCACTCCTCACTTCTGATTAGAGGAAGTTGAACGGAGAGGCGATGACCGTGTAACAGCTGGTACACCACTACTGCCCTCTGCTGCTCACAAAGCCGGGCCAACATGTGGAAGGTGGAGTTCCAGCGCGTGAGCTGGCAATTGTAAGCGCTGCTGCAGCGTCAACAGGCCGGCTGAAGCTGTAGATGACTTACGTAAATGTGCACACACGCGGCGCACCTTCGTCAAGAGATCATGCAAATTGGGGAAGGTTTTTAGAAATCGCTGAACCACTAAATTAAATACATGCGCTAGGCATGGTACGTGTGTGAGCTTGCCGAGCTCCAAAGCCGCCACCAAGTTACGCCCATTATCACACACAACCATGGCTGGTTGCAGGTTGAGTGGCGAGAGCCACTGCTCGGTCTGGTGACTAATCCCCTGCAACAGCTCTGAGGCTGTGTGCTGTTTGTCCCCAAGGCAGATCAGCTTCAGCACGGCCTGTTGACGCTTCCCCACTGCAGTGCTACACTGCTTCCAGCTACCGGATGATGGGTGAGTGGCGCTGCGCGCAGAGAATTCGGAGGTGGAAACGGAGGAGGAGGAGGAGGAGCCAATAACGTAGGTGCTGGCGGAAACCCTGATGGAGGTAGGGCCCGCAATCCTCGGAGTGGGTAGCACCTGTGCCATCCCAGGGTCCAAGTCGCTCCCAGCCTCCACGACATTCACCCAGTGTGCCGTCAGGGAAATGTAGCGTCCCTGGCCACAAGCACTTGTCCATGTGTCAGTCGTTAAGTGGACCTTCCCAGTAACTGCGTTGGTCAGGGCACGGGTGATGTTAAGGGACACATGGTGGTGTAAGGCGGGGACGGCACACCGGGAAAAGTAGTGGCGGCTGGGGACAGCGTACCGAGGGACAGCTGCTGCCATCAGGCTGCGGAAGGACTCAGTGTCCACAAGCCTAAATGGCAGCATTTCGATGGCCAGTAATTTGGAAAGGTGTGAGGTTAGTGCTATGGCCTGTGGGTGGGTGGCTGGGTATTTTCGCTTGCGCTCAAATGCCTGGGGTAACGACATTTGGATGCTGCGCTGGGACAGGGAAGTGGATGTGGTCTCTGATGGTGCTTCAGATGGTACAGGTGCAGGACGGGAGGTATGCGGGCCTGCGCCTTCGACAGGCGATTGGCCGGCACCGAAAACAGGGGAAGAGGAGGCAGTGGTGTGGCCTGCAGACACAGATTGGCGATCCGGGCGTTCCTCCCACTTATTACGGTGCTTGGATGCCATGTGTCGGATCATGCTGGTGGTGGTGAGGTTGCTAGTGTTCATGCCTCGGCTCATTCTGGTGTGGCACAGGTTGCAAACTACAATTCTTTTGTCGTCCGCACTTTCCTTAAAAAAACGCCATACCGCGGAACACCTAGCCCTTGGCAAGGGAGATTTACGCAAGGGGGTGCTCCGTGGAACATTTGCGGGCCGGTTTGGTGCGGTCCGCCTTCTTTCTTTAGCCACACCACTGCCTCTTCCAGCCTGTTGCGGTGCTGCAGATGGCTCACCCTCAGGACTGCTGTCATCGCTCGGCTTTCAACCTTCCCAGGTGGGGTCAGTGACCTCATCGTCCACCAAGTCCTCCTCCACTTCCTCACTCTGATCATCCTCCTCATTTCTTGATCCCACCACATCCTCAGTCATTGACAACTGTGTATCATCCTCCTCATCAAGGTCTTGAGACAGTAATTGTGGTTGATTTGATGGCAACTGTGTCTCATCATCATCATCCACTTCCTTTGACCTTAATTGCCGTTCCCCTCTGTCATCTTCTTGTGATTGGGTACCCTCTAGAGGTTGTGAATCAGGGCACAAGATCTCATGTTCCTCTGCAAGCGTGCTTGGAGAGAGGTTCAAATCAAGGATTGGTGATGAGAAGAGCTCCTCACTATATCCCAGTGTGGGATCACTTCTTTGACCAGACCCTCTATGGTGGGAGGAAGGATGATCAGGGTGAGGATTATGTTGACTAGACTCTTGGCTAGTGAGAGTGGACTTGGTGGAAGACAGGGTGGTGCTTAACCGACTGGAAGCAGTATCAGCTGAAATCCAACCGACCACCTGTTCGCAGTGGTCTGACCTCGAGAGTGATGTCCTGCGACGCCCTGTAAACTGAGACATGAAGCTAGGTATGGTGGATGTCTTTCTTTCTTGTGCTCTGGCACCAGGCACAGTTTCTACGCGTCCTGACCCGCACCCTGAACTATCAGGATCACGTCCACTTCCCCGTCCCTTTTTACCCGGCTTCTTCATATTAAACGGAATATATGCGGTAATCTGCGGCTAGGCACACGAAACAGAATGTGACGCTAATCTGCGGCTAGGCACACGAAACAGAATGTGACGCTAATCTGCGGCTAGGCACAGTGAACGGAATATGTGACGTTAATTTGTGAATTTGTACACTAAACAGAATGTGACAATAATCTATGGCTAGGCACACGTTTAAAATGGCCCTTTTTGTCGCTGCGTTGTAAAATCATTGGCCCTGTGCACCTAACAGAATATGTCAGCTTGTCACTGCACTGTGAAATATTTGTCCCTGTGCACCTAGTACAATGTCACCATAGAACATGTCCCACCCCACAAAAAAATGAAATTCTGCCACCCCAAAAAAAAATTAAATGCTGCCCCCACACACAACAGTCCTAAAAAGGACTTTTGGGTCTTGAAAGAGTTTCAACAATTTTATTCTCCCTACACTGACTTCCTGTGCATCTAGTATTATATGTCACCTTACAAATATCCCCCCCACAAAAAAAAGGAAATTGTGCCCCCCCAAACAAAATATAAATGCTGCCCCCACACACAACAGTCCTAAAAAGGACTTTTGGGTCTTGAAAGAGTTTCAAGAATTTTATTCTCCCTACACTGACTTTCCCTGCCTAAGCGCATCTCTCCCTGGCTAAGAATGATTCGAACTCGCGCGTCGGGTGCTATACAGCACCCGATCACGGGTTCTGGCCAGCCAATCAGTGTAATGCCAGCAGCCAACATGGCTGCTGGCATTACACTGATGTCAGAGCCTCCCCGCACGTTTATTGGCTGCGCAGCAGCTGCGAAACGTGCGGGGAGGAGACCCGAACATGGCGGGCGAGCACATGCGGTACTCGTACGAGTACCGCCATGTGCCGAGCAGAGCGATGCTCGAGCCGAACCGAGCTTCGGCCGAGCATGCTCGCTCATCACTAGTCGATAGCACATTGAGAAGGAAGACATGGAGACATGTCTCTTAGTTAATGTTAAAAAGTTTTACTGAAATGTGCTGGATTTGGTGATTTTTTTTTTAATTGTCCCCTGTGGTTCAGATGGTTTACTCCAGAATAGCTGCAGTACTTTCTACATTGTAGTCATAGAGTCTGGTAGAGTTAGATTTCTAAATATCAGATAGAATGAACTGTCAAATGTTCTCTAATCAAACAGCAGAGGGCGATGTTAATCAGGCTTGTTTTCTATCCTCATGTTGTGTTTTTCATAGGACAATCCATAGAGAATCCAATAGAGGGTGCTATTATTTACAGCTACAACATTTTTGTTTTTTAATGTTTATAAACCTTAAAATCCAAATTTTTCTTAACCCTTTGAACCCTGAAGTCATCACAAGAAGTCCTCTACAATTAAATCTACTGAAAGAAATATAATAACATGTACAGTGCTCAGTTCTACTGTGTTTTATTTATCTATTATAGCATCTCCAGAAAAAAAAATGTTTGGCCCCTCTGCAGACTTGTATCATTTATAAGATGCTCTGCCAACTGAGTTTCAACAACCATTTTAGTGTTATGTTTAATGTTTTTAGGGTTCTGGTTAGGACAGAGGGTTTTGGCAAGAACTAAAATTTGAGTTTCTGATTTAGAGTTACCTTTTAGGGTTAGGTATCATTATTTAGAGTTAATATAAATATTAGGAGTAAGATATTAAGGATTAGTGGTAACAGGTTGAATTCAATTGATGACCACATCACCGAGCTTTGCTATATGCAGCATTGCTCTTGCATTCCTCAAGACCATGACATTATTATTCAGATTTAGATCACTAAGGTATAATTTTTGCATATGTCATAATAGAGTTATATTAAGAAAGGTAATTTGTTTTGTCTCCAACACGTGCCTTTATTGTAAAGTTCTACAAGATTTTCACTAATATAAAATCTTACAGCTATAGACAATGGCTGAAAAAACATTAGTTTAAATACCCCATAAAATTTGTTATTTTAAACTTAGGGAGACGACTGACCCACCGCTTTAGAAATATTGTCTCAGACTTACAAAAGTCACGTATATTTTTTTTGACCTATCTGAAGGCTGAACAAAATCTTGAGTACTGGGATTATTTTGAAAACGGTGTACTTTTATTATGTTGATAAGAACAATGCATGCTGGAAGTCTTCTAGAGCAAACCATTTTCTACATAGGGAACAAATAAAAATGATCTGTGAGTTAAGTGACATGTTTTATCCCACAAATGTTAGTTAGTTCTAAAATGTCTTCCTTCACTGTGAATCTTTGATCCCTCTAGCATTCAAGTTTTAAAACAGCCTTTTTATTTTGGCGGTGATTTTGGTGAATCTTATTTTCCCCTCTTCCAGACTTTGTTTGCTCCAAATTCTCTCATGAAATTTGTAAGGACACCATTCTCACAGAGCAAAGCTGGGACAAACCAACTGCATCACTTTTGGAGGGGGGAGAAATGCAAGCATACACACTGATTTAAATACAATTTCCATCCCATTGCATGATAGAAAGATACCAACACTTGCAATGCAACTCATGGACATCTGTCTATCAATTTGTTAAATCCTTATATAAATAAGTAAGATTTTTAAATGTCCCCTATTGTGGAAATGGTATGCTCCACTTTTATAGTAATGTTTATAGATACACCAGCCCATAGTGGAATTAAGGGACAAACCAAATGCAGAAGTTTGGATGGGGGAGGAACTTCCAACAAATCCCATTGATTTAACATGTACTTTTAAGTATTTGAATGCAAGAATGGTCGATAACACATTGAGAAGGAAGACATGGAGACATGTCTCTTAGTTAATGTTAAAAAGTTTTACTGAAATGTGCTGGATTTGGTGATATTTTTTCTAATTGTCCCATGTGGTTCAGATGGTTTACTCCAGAATAGCTGCAGTACTTTCTACATTGTAGTCATAGAGTCTGGTAGAGTTAGAATTCTAAATATCAGATAGAATGAACTGTGAAATGTTCTCTAATTAAACAGCAGAGGGCGATGTTAATCAGGCTTGTTTTCTATCCTCATGTTGTTTTTTTCATAGGACAATCCATAGAGAATCCAATAGAGGGTGCTATTATTTACAGTTACAACATTTTTGTTTTTTAATGTTTATAAACCTTAAAATCCAAATTTTTTTAACCATTTGAACCCTGAAGTCATCACAAGAAGTCCTCTACAATTAAATCTACTGAAAGAAATATAACAACATGAACAGTGCTAGAACTAGTTTGTTTTATTTATCTATTATAGTATCTCAAGAAAAAAAATGTTTGGCCCCTCTGCAGACTTGTATAATTTATAAGATGCTCTGCCAACTGAGTATCAACAACCATTTTAGTGTTATGTTTAATGTTCTTAGGGTTCTGGTTAGGACAAAGGGTTATGGCAAGAACTAGAATTTGAGTATGTAATTTAGAGTTACCTTTAAGGGTTAGGTATCATTATTTAGAGTTAATATAAATATTTAGGAGTAAGATATTAAGGATTAGTGGTAACAGGTTGAATTCAATTGATGACCACCTCACCGAGCTTTGCTATATGCAGCATTGCTCTTGCATTCCTCAAGACCATGACATTATTATTCAGATTTAGATCACTAACGTATAATTTTTGCATATGTCATAATAGAGTTATATTAAGAAAGGTAATTTGTTTTTTCTCTAACACGTGCCATTATTGTAAAGTTCTACAAGATTTTCACCAATATAAAATCTTACACCTATAGACAATGGCTGAAAAAACATTAGTTTATATACCCCATAAAATTTGTTATTTTAAACTTAGGGAGATGACTGACCCATCTCTTTAGAAATATTGTCTCAGACTTACAAAAGTCACATATATTTGTTTGGACCTATCTGAAGGCTGAACAAAATCATGAGTACTGGGATTATTTTGAAAACGGTGTACTTTTATTATGTTGATAAGAACAATGCATGCTGGAAGTCTTCTAGAGCAAACCATTTTCTCCATAGGGAACAAATAAAAATGATCTGTGAGTTAAGTGACATGTTTTATTCCACAAATGTTAGTTAGTTCTAAAATGTCTTCCTTCACTGTGAATCTTTGATCCCTCTAGCATTCAAGTTTTAAAACAGCCTTTATATTTTGGCGATGATTTTGGTGAATCTTATTTTCCCCTCTTCCACACTTTGTTTGCTCCAAATTGTCTCATGAAATTTGTAAGGACACCATTCTCACAGAGCAAAGCTGGGACAAACCAACTGCATCACTTTTGGAGGGAGGAGAAATGCAAGCATACACACTGATTTAAATACAATTTCCATCCCATTGCATGATAGAAAGATACCAACACTTGCAATGCAACTCATGGACATCTGTCTATCAATTTGTAAAATCCTTACATAGATAAGTAAGATTTTTAAATGTCCCCTATTGTGGAAATGGTATGCTCCACTTTTGTACTAATGTTTATAGATACACCAGCCCATAGTGGAATTAAGGGACAAACCAAATGCAGAAGTTTGGATGGGGGAGGAACTTCCAACAAATCCCATTGATTTAACATGTACTTTTAAGTGTTTGAATGCAAGAATGGTCGATAACACATTGAGAAGGAAGACATGGAAACATGTCTCTTAGTTAATGTTAAAAAGTTTTACTGAAATGTGCTGGATTTGGTGATTTTTTTTTTAATTGTCCCATATGGTTCAGATGGTTTACTCCAGAATAGCTGCAGTACTTTCTACATTGTAGTCATAGAGTCTGGTAGAGTTAGATTTCTAAATATCAGATAGAATGAACTGTGAAATGTTCTCTAATCAGACAGCAGAGGGCGATGTTAATCAGGCTTCTTTTCTATCCTCATGTTGTGTTTTTCATAGGACAATCCGTAGAGAATCCAATAGAGGGTGCTATTATTTACAGCTACAACATTTTTGTTTTTTAATGTTTATAAACCTTAAAATACAAATTTTTCTTAACCCTTTGATCCCTGAAGTCATCACAAGAAGTCCTCTACAATTAAATCTACTGAAAGAAATATAATAACATGTACAGTGCTCAGTTCTACTGTGTTTTATTTATCTATTATAGCATCTCCAGAAAAAAAATGTTTGGCCCGTCTGCAGACTTGTATCATTTATAAGATGCTCTGCCAACTGAGTTTCAACAACCATTTTAGTGTTATGTTTAATGTTTTTAGGGTTCTGGTTAGGACAGAGGGTTTTGGCAAGAACTAGAATTTGAGTTTCTGATTTAGAGTTACCTTTTAGGGTTAGGTATCATTATTTAGAGTTAATATAAATATTAGGAGTAAGATATTAAGGATTAGTGGTAACAGGTAGAATTCAATTGATGACCACATCACCGAGCTTTGCTATATGCAGCCTTGCTCTTGCATTCCTCAAGACCATGACATTATTATTCAGATTTAGATCACTAACGTATAATTTTTGCATATGTCATAATAGAGTTATATTAAGAAAGGTAATTTGTTTTGTCTCCAACACGTGCCATTATTGTAAAGTTCTACAAGATTTTCACCAATATAAAATCTTACAGCTATAGACAATGGCTGAAAAAACATTAGTTTATATACCCCATAAAATTTGTTATTTTAAAGTTAGGGAGATGACTGACCATTCTCTTTAGAAATATTGTCTCAGACTTACAAAAGTCACGTATATTTGTTTGGACCTCTCTGAAGGCTGAACAAAATCATGAGTACTGGGATTATTTTGAAAACGGTGTACTTTTATTATGTTGATAAGAACAATGCATGCTGGAAGTCTTCTAGAGCAAACCATTTTCTCCATAGGGAAAAAATAAAAATGATCTGTGACTTAAGTGACATGTTTTATCCCACAAATGTTAGTTAGTTCTAAAATGTCTTCCTTCACTGTGAATCTCTGATCCCTCTAGCATTCAAGTTTAAAACAGCCTTTTTATTTTGCCAGTGATTTTGGTGAATCTTATTTTCCCCTCTTCCAGACTTTGTTTGCTCCAAATTGTCTCATGAAATTTGTAAGGACACCATTCTCACAGAGCAAAGCTGGGACAAACCAACTGCATCACTTATGGAGGGGGGAGAAATGCAAGCATACAAACTGATTTAAATACAATTTCCATCCCATTGCATATTAGAAAGATACCAACACTTGCAATGCAACTCATGGACATCTGTCTATCAATTTGAAAAATCCTTACATAGATAAGATTTTTAAATGTCCCCTATTTTGGAAATGGTATGCTCCACTTTTGTACTAATGTCTATAGATACACCAGCCCATAGTGGAATTAAGGGAGAAACCAACTGCAGAAGTTTGGATGGGGGAGGAACTTCCAAGAAATCCCATTGATTTAACATGTACTTTTAAGTATTTGAATGCAAGAATGGTCGATAACACATTGAGAAGGAAGACATGGAGACATGTCTCTTAGTTACTGTTAAAAAGTTTTACTGAAATGTGCTGGATTTGGTGATATTTTTTTTAATTGTCCCCTGTGGTTCAGATGGTTTACTCCAGAATAGCTGCAGTACTTTCTACATTGTAGTCATAGAGTCTGGTAGAGTTAGATTTCTAAATATCAGATAGAATGAACAGTGAAATGTTCTCTAATCAAACAGCAGAGGGCGATGTTAATCAGGCTTGTTTTCTATCCTCATGTTGTTTTTTTCATAGGACAATCCATAGAGAATCCAATAGAGGGTGCTATTATTTACAGCTACAACATTTTTGTTTTTTAATGTTTATAAACCTTAAAATCCAAATTTTTCTTAACCCTTTGAACCCTGAAGTCATCACAAGAAGTCCTCTACAATTAAATCTACTGAAAGAAATATAACAACATGTACAATGCTCAGTTCTACTTTGTTTTATTTATCTATTATAGCATCTCCAGAAAAAAAATGTTTGGCCCCTCTGCAGACTTGTATCATTTATAAGATGCTCTGCCAACTGAGTTTCAACAACCATTTTAGTGTTATGTTTAATGTTCTTAGGGTTCTGGTTAGGACAAAGGGTTATGGCAAGAACTAGAATTTGAGTATCTAATTTAGAGTTACCTTTTAGGGTTAGGTATCATTATTTAGAGTTAATATAAATATTTAGGAGTAAGATATTAAGGATTAGTGGTAACAGGTTGAATTCAATTGATGACCACCTCACCGAGCTTTGCTGTATGCAGCAATGCTCTTGCATTCCTCAAAACCATGACATTATTATTCAGATTTAGATCACTAAGGTATAATTTTTGCATATGTCATAATAGAGTTATATTAAGAAAGGTAATTTGTATTTTCTCCAACACGTGCCATTATTGTAAAGTTCTACAAGATTTTCACTAATATAAAATCTTACAGCTATAGACAATGGCTGAAAAAACTTTAGTTTATATACCCCCTAAAATTTGTTAATTTAAACTTAGGGAGACGGCTGACCCACCGCTTTAGAAATATTGTCTCAGACTTACAAAAGTCACGTATATTTTTTTTGACCTATCTGAAGGCTGAACAAAATCATGAGTACTGGGAATATTTTGAAAACGGTGTACTTTTATTATGTTGATAAGAACAATGCATGCTGGAAGTCTTCTAGAGCAAACCATTTTCTCCATAGGGAACAAATAAAAATGATCTGTGAGTTAAGTGACATGTTTTATCCCACAAATGTTAGTTAGTTCTAAAATGTCTTCCTTCACTGTGAATCTCTGATCCCTCTAGCATTCAAGTTTTAAAACAGCCTTTTTATTTTGGCGATGATTTTGGTGAATCTTATTTTCCCCTCTTCCACACTTTTTTTGCTCCAAATTGTCTCATGAAATTTGTAAGGACACTATTCTCACAGAGCAAAGCTGGGACAAACCAACTGCATCACTTTTGGAGGGGGAGAAATGCAAGCATACACACTGATTTAAATACAATTTCCATCCCAGTGCATGATAGAAAGATACCAACACTTGCAATGCAACTCATGGACATCTGTCTATCAATTTGTAAAATCCTTACATAGATAAGTAAGATTTTTAAATATCCCCTATTGTGGAAATGGTATGCTCTACTTTTGTACTAATGTTTATAGATACACCAGCCCATAGTGGAATTAAGGGACAAACCAACTGCAGAAGTGTGGATGGGGGAGGAACTTCCAACAAATCCCATTGATTTAACATGTACTTTTAAGTATGTGAATACAAGAATGGTCGATAACACATTGAGAAGGAAGACATGGAGACATGTCTCTTAGTTAATGTTAAAAAGTTTTACTGAAATGTGCTGGATTTGGTGATTTTTTTTTTAATTGTCCCCTGTGGTTCAGATGGTTTACTCCAGAATAGCTGCAGTACTTTCTACATTGTAGTCATAGAGTCTGGTAGAGTTAGATTTCTAAATATCAGATAGAATGAACTGTGAAATGTTCTCTAATCAAACAGCAGAGGGCGATGTTAATCAGGCTTGTTTTCTATCCTCATGTTGTGTTTTTCAGAGGACAATCCATAGAGAATCCAGTAGAGGGTGCTATTATTTACAGCTACAACATTTTTGTTTTTTAATGTTTATAAACCTTAAAATCCAAATTTTTCTTAACCCTTTGATCCCTGAAGTCATCACAAGAAGTCCTCTACAATTAAATCTACTGAAAGAAATATAATAACATGTACAGTGCTCAGTTCTACTGTGTTTTATTTATCTATTATAGCATCTCCAGAAAAAAAAATGTTTGGCCCCTCTGCAGACTTGTATCATTTATAAGATGCTCTGCCAACTGAGTTTCAACAACTATTTTAGTGTTATGTTTAATGTTTTTAGGGTTCTGGTTAGGACAGAGGGTTTTGCCAAGAACTAGAATTCGAGTTTCTGATTTAGAGTTACCTTTTAGGCTTAGGTATCATTATTTAGAGTTAATATAAATATTAGGAGTAAGATATTAAGGATTAGTGGTAACAGGTTGAATTCAATTGATGACCACATCATCGAGCTTTGCTATATGCAGCATTGCTCTTGCATTCCTCAAGACCATGACATTATTATTCAGATTTAGATCACTAACGTATAATTTTTGCATATGTCATAATAGAGTTATATTAAGACAGGTAATTTGTTTTGTCTCCAACACGTGCCATTATTGTAAAGTTCTACAAGATTTTCACCAATATAAAATCTTACAGCTATAGACAATGGCTGAAAAAATATTAGTTTAAATACCCCATAAAATTTGTTATTTTAAACTTAGGGAGATGACTGACCCATCTCTTTAGAAATATTGTCTCAGACTTACAAAAGTCACGTATATTTGTTTGGACCTATCTGAAGGCTGAACAAAATCATGAGTACTGGGATTATTTTGAAAACGGTGTACTTTTATTATGTTGATAAGAACAATGCATGCTGGAAGTCTTCTAGAGTAAACCATTTTCTCCATAGGGAAAAAATAAAAGTGATCTGTGAGTTAAGTGACATGTTTTATCCCACAAATGTTAGTTAGTTCTAAAATGTCTTCCTTCACTGTGAACCTTTGATCCCTCTAGCATTCAAGTTTTAAAACAGCCTTTTTATTTTGGTGGTGATTTTGGTGAATCTTATTTTCCCCTCTTCCAGACTTTGTTTGCCCCAAATTGTCTCATGAAATTTGTAAGGACACCATTCTCACAGAGCAAAGCTGGGACAAACCAACTGCATCACTTTTGGAGGGGGGAGAAATGCAAGCATACACACTGATTTAAATACAATTTCCATTCCATTGCATGATAAAAGATACCAACACTTGCAATGCAACTCATGGACATCTGTCTATCAATTTGTAAAATCCTTACATAGATAAGTAAGATTTTTAAATGTCCCCTATTGTGGAAATGGTATGCTCCACTTTTGTACTAATGTTTATAGATACACCAGCCCATAGTGGAATTAAGGAAAAACCAACTGCATAAGTTTGGATGGGGGAGGAACTTCCAACAAATCCCATTGATTTAACATGTACTTTTAAGTATTTGAATGCAAGAATGGTCGATAACACATTGAGAAGGAAGACATGGAGACATGTCTCTTAGTTAATGTTAAAAAGTTTTACTGAAATGTGCTGGATTTGGTGATATTTTTTTAAATTGTCCCCTGTGGTTCAGATGGTTTACTCCAGAATAGCTGCAGTACTTTCTACATTGTAGTCATAGAGTCTGGTAGAGTTAGATTTCTAAATATCAGATAGAATGAACTGTGAAATGTTCTCTAATCAAACAGCAGAGGGCGATGTTAATCAGGCTTGTTTTCTATCCTCATGTTGTTTTTTTCATAGGACAATCCATAGAGAATCCAATAGAGGGTGCTATTATTTACAGCTACAACATTTTTGTTTTTTAATGTTTATAAACCTTAAAATCCAAATTTTTCTTAACCCTTTGAACCCTGAAGTCATCACAAGAAGTCCTCTACAATTAAATCTACTGAAAGAAATATAACAACATGTACAATGCTCAGTTCTACTTTGTTTTATTTATCTATTAAAGCATCTCCAGAAAAAAAATGTTTGGCCCCTCTGCAGACTTGTATCATTTATATGATGCTCTGCCAACTGAGTTCCAACAACCATTTTAGTGTTATGTTTAATGTTCTTAGGGTTCTGGTTAGGACAAAGGGTTATGGCAAGAACTAGAATTTGAGTATCTAATTTAGAGTTACCTTTTAGGGTTAGGTATCATTATTTAGAATTAATATAAATATTTAGGAGTAAGATATTAAGGATTAGTGGTAACAGGTTGAATTCAATTGATGACCACATCACCGAGCTTTGCTATATGCAGCATTGCTCTTGCATTCCTCAAGACCATGACATTATTATTCAGATTTAGATCACTAAGGTATAATTTTTGCATATGTCATAATAGAGTTATATTAAGAAAGGTAATTTGTTTTGTCTCCAACACGTGCCATTATTGTAAAGTTCTACAAGATTTTCACTAATATAAAATCTTACAGCTATAGACAATGGCTGAAAAAACATTAGTTTATATACCCCATAAAATTTGTTATTTTAAACTTAGGGAGACGAATGACCCACCGCTTTAGAAATATTGTCTCAGACTTACAAAAGTCACGTATATTTTTTTTGACCTATCTGAAGGCTGAACAAAATCATGAGTACTGGGATTATTTTGAAAACGGTGTACTTTTATTATGTTGATAAGAACAATGCATGCTGGAAGTCTTCTAGAGCAAATCATTTTCTCCATAGGGAACAAATAAAAATGATCTGTGAGTTAAGTGACATGTTTTATCCCACAAATGTTAGTTAGTTCTAAAATGTCTTCCTTCACTGTGAATCTTTGATCCCTCTAGCATTCAAGTTTTAAAACAGCCTTTTTATTGTGGCTCTGATTTTGGTGAATCTTATTTTCCCCTCTTCCACACTTTGTTTGCTCCAAATTGTCTCATGAAATTTGTAAGGACACCATTCTCACAGAGCAAAGCTGGGACAAACCAACTGCATCACTTTTGGAGGGGGGAGAAATGCAAGCATACATACTGATTTAAATACAATATCCATCCCATTGCATGATAGAAAGATACCAACACTTGCAATGCAACTCATGGACATCTGTCTATCAATTTGTAAAATCCTTATATAGATAAGTAAGATTTTTAAATGTCCCCTATTGTGGAAATGGTATGCTCCACTTTTGTACTAATGTCTATAGATACCCCAGCCCATAGTGGAATTAAGGGACAAACCAACTGCAGAAGTTTGGATGGGGGAGGATCTTCCAACAAATCCCATTGATTTAACATGTACTTTTAAGTATTTGAATGCAAGAATGGTCGATAACACATTGAGAAGGAAGACATGGAGACATGTCTCTTAGTTACTGTTAAAAAGTTTTACTGAAATGTTCTGGATTTGGTGATATGTTTTTTTAATTGTCCCCTGTGGTTCAGATGGTTTACTCCAGAAAAGCTGCAGTACTTTCTACATTGTAGTCATAGAGTCTGGTAGAGTTAGATTTCTAAATATCAGATAGAATGAACAGTGAAATGTTCTCTAATCAAACAGCAGAGGGCGATGTTAATCAGGCTTGTTTTCTATCCTCATGTTGTTTTTTTCATAGGACAATCCATAGAGAATCCAATAGAGGGTGCTATTATTTACAGCTACAACATTTTTTTTTTTTAATGTTTATAAACCTTAAAATCCAAATTTTTCTTAACCCTTTGAACCCTGAAGTCATCACAAGAATTCCTCTACAATTAAATCTACTGAAAGAAATATAACAACATGTACAATGCTCAGTTCTACTTTGTTTTATTTATCTATTATAGTATCTCTAGAAAAAAAATGTTTGGCCCCTCTGCAGACTTGTATAATTTATAAGATGCTCTGCCAACTGAGTTTCAACAACCATTTTAGTGTTATGTTTAATGTTCTTAGGGTTCTGGTTAGGACAAAGGGTTATGGCAAGAACTAGAATTTGAGTATCTAATTTAGAGTTACCTTTTAGGGTTAGGTATCATTATTTAGAGTTAATATAAATATTTAGCAGTAAGATATTAAGGATTAGTGGTAACAGGTTGAATTCAATTGATGACCACCTCACCGAGCTTTGCTATATGCAGCATTGCTCTTGCATTCCTCAAGACCATGACATTATTATTCAGATTTAGATCACTAAGGTATAATTTTTGCATATGTCATAATAGAGTTATATTAAGAAAGGTAATTTGTTTTTTCTCCAACACGTGCCATTATTGTAAAGTTCTACAAGATTTTCACTAATATAAAATCTTACAGCTATAGACAATGGCTGAAAAAACATTATTTTATATACCCCATAAAATTTGTTATTTTAAACTTAGGGAGACGAATGACCCACCGCTTTAAAAATTTGTCTCAGACTTACAAAAGTCACGTATATTTTTTTTGACCTATCTGAAGGCTGAACAAAATCATGAGTACTGGGGTTATTTTGAAAACGGTGTACTTTTATTATGTTGATAAGAACAATACATGCTGGAAGTCTTCTAGAGCAAACCATTTTCTCCATAGGGAACAAATAAAAATGATCTGTGAGTTAAGTGACATGTTTTATCCCACAAATGTTAGTTAGTTCTAAAATGTCTTCCTTCACTGTGAATCTCTGATCCCTCTAGCATTCAAGTTTTAAAACAGCCTTTTTATTTTGGCGGTGATTTTGGTGAATCTTATTTTCCCCTCTTCCACACTTTGTTTGCTCCAAATTGTCTCATGAAATTTGTAAGGACACCATTCTCACAGAGCAAAGCTGGGACAAACCAACTGCATCACTTTTGGAGGGGGTAGAAATGCAAGCATACAAACTGATTTAAATACAATTTCCATCCCATTGCATGATAGAAAGATACCAACACTTGCAATGCAACTCATGGACATCTGTCTATCAATTTGTAAAATCCTTACATAGATAAGTAAGATTTTTAAATGTCCCCTATTGTGGAAATGGTATGCTCCTCTTTTGTACTAATGTCTATAGATACACCAGCCCATAGTGGAATTAAGGGACAAACCAACTGCAGAAGTTTGGATGGGGGAGGAACTTCCAACAAATCCCATTGATTTAACATGTACTTTTAAGTATTTGAATGCAAGAATGGTCGATAACACATTGAGAAGGAAGACATGGAGACATGTCTCTTAGTTACTGTTAAAAAGTTTTACTGAAATGTGCTGGATTTGGTGATATTTTTTTTAATTGTCCCCTGTGGTTCAGATGGTTTACTCCAGAATAGCTGCAGTACTTTCCACATTGTAGTCATAGAGTCTGGTAGAGTTAGATTTCTAAATATCAGATAGAATGAACAGTGAAATGTTCTCTAATCAAACAGCAGAGGGCGATGTTAATCAGGCTTGTTTTCTATCCTCATGTTGTTTTTTTCATAGGACAATCCATAGAGAATCCAATAGAGGGTGCTATTATTTACAGCTACAACATTTTTGTTTTTTAATGTTTATAAACCTTAAAATCCAAATTTTTCTTAACCCTTTGAACCCTGAAGTCATCACAAGAAGTCCTCTACAATTAAATCTACTGAAAGAAATATAACAACATGTACAATGCTCAGTTCTACTTTGTTTTATTTATCTATTATAGTATCTCTAGAAAAAAAATGTTTGGCCCCTCTGCAGACTTGTATAATTTATAAGATGCTCTGCCAACTGAGTTTCAACAACCATTTTAGTGTTATGTTTAATGTTCTTAGGGTTCTGGTTAGGACAAAGGGTTATGGCAAGAACTAGAATTTGAGTATCTAATTTAGAGTTACCTTTTAGGGTTAGGTATCATTATTTAGAGTTAATATAAATATTAGGAGTAAGATATTAAGGATTAGTGGTAACAGGTTGAATTCAATTGATGACCACCTCACCGAGCTTTGCTATATGCAGCATGGCTCTTGCATTCCTCAAGACCATGACATTATTATTCAGATTTAAATCACTAAGGTATAATTTTTGCATATGTCATAATAGAGTTATATTAAGAAAGGTAATTTGTTTTTTCTCCAACACGTGCCATTATTGTAAAGTTCTACAAGATTTTCACCAATATAAAATCTTACAACTATAGACAATGGCAGAAAAAACATTAGTTTATATACCCCATAAAATTTGTTATTTTAAACTTAGGGAGACGGCTGACCCACCGCTATAAAAATATTGTCTCAGACTTACAAAAGTCACGTAAATTTTTTTTGACCTATCTGAAGGCTGAACAAAATCATGAGTACTGGGGTTATTTTGAAAACGGTGTACTTTTATTATGTTGATAAGAGCAATGCATGCTGGAAGTCTTCTAGAGCAAACCATTTTCTCCATAGGGAACAAATAAAAATGATCTGTGAGTTAAGTGACATGTTTTATCCCACAAATGTTAGTTAGTTCTAAAATGTCTTCCTTCACTGTGAATCTCTGATCCCTCTAGCATTCAAGTTTTAAAACAGCCTTTTTATTTTGGCGGTGATTTTGGTGAATCTTATTTTCCCCTCTTCCACACTTTGTTTGCTCCAAATTGTCTCATGAAATTTGTAAGGACACCATTCTCACAGAGCAAAGCTGGGACAAACCAACTGCATCACTTTTGGAGGGGGTAGAAATGCAAGCATACAAACTGATTTAAATACAATTTCCATCCCATTGCATGATAGAAAGATTCCAACACTTGCAATGCAACTCATGGACATCTGTCTATCAATTTGTAAAATCCTTACATAGATAAGTAAGATTTTTAAATGTCCCCTATTGTGGAAATGGTATGCTCCTCTTTTGTACTAATGTCTATAGATACACCAGCCCATAGAGGAATTAAGGGACAAACCAACTGCAGAAGTTTGGATGGGGGAGGAACTTCCAACAAATCCCATTGATTTAACATGTACTTTTAAGTATTTGAATGCAAGAATGGTCGATAACACATTGAGAAGGAAGACATGGAGACATGTCTCTTAGTTACTGTTAAAAAGTTTTACTGAAATGTGCTGGATTTGGTGATATTTTTTTTAATTGTCCCCTGTGGTTCAGATGGTTTACTCCAGAATAGCTGCAGTACTTTCTACATTGTAGTCATAGAGTCTGGTAGAGTTAGATTTCTAAATATCAGATAGAATGAACAGTGAAATGTTCTCTAATCAAACATCAGAGGGCGATGTTAATCAGGCTTGTTTTCTATCCTCATGTTGTTTTTTTCATAGGACAATCCATAGAGAATCCAATAGAGGGTGCTATTATTTACAGCTACAACATTTTTGTTTTTTAATGTTTATAAACCTTAAAATCCAAATTTTTCTTAACCCTTTGAACCCTGAAGTCATCACAAGAAGTCCTCTACAATTAAATCTACTGAAAGAAATATAACAACATGTACAATGCTCAGTTCTACTTTGTTTTATTTATCTATTATAGTATCTCTAGAAAAAAAATGTTTGGCCCCTCTACAGTTTGTATAATTTATAAGATGCTCTGCCAACTGAGTTTCAACAACCATTTTAGTGTTATGTTTAATGTTCTTAGGGTTCTGGTTAGGACAAAGGGTTATGGCAAGAACTAGAATTTGAGTATCTAATTTCGAGTTACCTTTTAGTGTTAGGTATCATTATTTAGAGTTAATATAAATATTTAGGAGTAAGATATTAAGGATTAGTGGTAACAGGTTGAATTCAATTGATGACCACCTCACCGAGCTTTGCTATATGCAGCATTGCTCTTGCATTCCTCAAGACCATGACATTATTATTATTCAGATTTAGATCACTAAGGTATAATTTTTGCATATGTCATAATAGAGTTATATTAAGAAAGGTAATTTGTTTTTTCTCCAACACGTGCCATTATTGTAAAGTTCTACAAGATTTTCACCAATATAAAATCATACAGCTATAGACAATGGCTGAAATAACATTAGTTTATATACCCCATAAAATTTGTTATTTTAAACTTAGGGAGACGAATGACCCACCGCTTTAAAAATTTGTCTCAGACTTACAAAAGTCACGTATATTTTTTTTGACCTATCTGAAGGCTGAACAAAATCATGAGTACTGATGATATTTTGAAAACGGTGTACTTTTATTATGTTGATAAGAACAATGCATCCTGGAAGTCTTCTAGAGCAAACCATTTTCTCCATAGGGAACAAATAAAAATGATCTGTGAGTTAAGTGACATGTTTTATCCCACAAATGTTAGTTAGTTCTAAAATGTCTTCCTTCACTGTGAATCTCTGATCCCTCTAGCATTCAAGTTTTAAAACAGCCTTTTTATTTTGGCGGTGATTTTGGTGAATCTTATTTTCCCCTCTTCCACACTTTGTTTGCTCCAAATTGTCTCATGAAATTTGTAAGGACACCATTCTCACAGAGCAAAGCTGGGACAAACCAACTGCATCACTTTTGGAGGGGGTAGAAATGCAAGCATACAAACTGATTTAAATACAATTTCCATCCCATTGCATGATAGAAAGATACCAACACTTGCAATGCAACTCATGGACATCTGTCTATCAATTTGTAAAATCCTTACATAGATAAGTAAGATTTTTAAATGTCCCCTATTGTGGAAATGGTATGCTCCTCTTTTGTACTAATGTCTATAGATACACCAGCCCATAGAGGAATTAAGGGACAAACCAACTGCAGAAGTTTGGATGGGGGAGGAACTTCCAACAAATCCCATTGATTTAACATGTACTTTTAAGTATTTGAATGCAAGAATGGTCGATAACACATTGAGAAGGAAGACATGGAGACATGTCTCTTAGTTACTGTTAAAAAGTTTTACTGAAATGTGCTGGATTTGGTGATATTTTTTTTAATTGTCCCCTGTGGTTCAGATGGTTTACTCCAGAATAGCTGCAGTACTTTCTACATTGTAGTCATAGAGTCTGGTAGAGTTAGATTTCTAAATATCAGCTAGAATGAACAGTGAAATGTTCTCTAATCAAACAGCAGAGGGCAATGTTAATCAGGCTTGTTTTCTATCCTCATGTTGTTTTTTTCATAGGACAATCCATAGAGAATCCAATAGAGGGTACTATTATTTACAGCTACAACATTTTTGTTTTTTAATGTTTATAAACCTTAAAATCCAAATTTTTCATAACCCTTTGAACCCTGAAGTCATCACAAGAAGTCCTCTACAATTAAATCTACTGAAAGAAATATAACAACATGTACAATGCTCAGTTCTACTTTGTTTTATTTATCTATTATAGTATCTCTAGAAAAAAAATGTTTGGCCCCTCTGCAGACTTGTATAATTTATAAGATGCTCTGCCAACTGAGTTTCAACAACCATTTTAGTGTTATGTTTAATGTTCTTAGGGTTCTGGTTAGGACAAAGGGTTATGGCAAGAACTAGAATTTGAGTATCTAATTTAGAGTTACCTTTTAGGGTTAGGTATCATTATTTAGAGTTAATATAAATATTTAGCAGTAAGATATTAAGGATTAGTGGTAACAGGTTGAATTCAATTGATGACCACCTCACCGAGCTTTGCTATATGCAGCATTGCTCTTGCATTCCTCAAGACCATGACATTATTATTCAGATTTAGATCACTAAGGTATAATTTTTGCATATGTCATAATAGAGTTATATTAAGAAAGGTAATTTGTTTTTTCTCCAACACGTGCCATTATTGTAAAGTTCTACAAGATTTTCACTAATATAAAATCTTACAGCTATAGACAATGGCTGAAAAAACATTAGTTTATATACCCCATAAAATTTGTTATTTTAAACTTAGGGAGACGAATGACCCACCGCTTTAAAAATTTGTCTCAGACTTACAAAAGTCACGTATATTTTTTTTGACCTATCTGAAGGCTGAACAAAATCATGAGTACTGGGGTTATTTTGAAAACGGTGTACTTTTATTATGTTGATAAGAACAATACATGCTGGAAGTCTTCTAGAGCAAACCATTTTCTCCATAGGGAACAAATAAAAATGATCTGTGAGTTAAGTGACATGTTTTATCCCACAAATGTTAGTTAGTTCTAAAATGTCTTCCTTCACTGTGAATCTCTGATCCCTCTAGCATTCAAGTTTTAAAACAGCCTTTTTATTTTGGCGGTGATTTTGGTGAATCTTATTTTCCCCTCTTCCACACTTTGTTTGCTCCAAATTGTCTCATGAAATTTGTAAGGACACCATTCTCACAGAGCAAAGCTGGGACAAACCAACTGCATCACTTTTGGAGGGGGGAGAAATGCAAGCATACAAACTGATTTAAATACAATTTCCATCCCATTGCATGATAGAAAGATACCAACACTTGCAATGCAACTCATGGACATCTGTCTATCAATTTGTAAAATCCTTACATAGATAAGTAAGATTTTTAAATGTCCCCTATTGTGGAAATGGTATGCTCCTCTTTTGTACTAATGTCTATAGATACACCAGCCCATAGTGGAATTAAGGGACAAACCAACTGCAGAAGTTTGGATGGGGGAGGAACTTCCAACAAATCCCATTGATTTAACATGTACTTTTAAGTATTTGAATGCAAGAATGGTCGATAACACATTGAGAAGGAAGACATGGAGACATGTCTCTTAGTTACTGTTAAAAAGTTTTACTGAAATGTGCTGGATTTGGTGATATTTTTTTTAATTGTCCCCTGTGGTTCAGATGGTTTACTCCAGAATAGCTGCAGTACTTTCCACATTGTAGTCATAGAGTCTGGTAGAGTTAGATTTCTAAATATCAGATAGAATGAACAGTGAAATGTTCTCTAATCAAACAGCAGAGGGCGATGTTAATCAGGCTTGTTTTCTATCCTCATGTTGTTTTTTTCATAGGACAATCCATAGAGAATCCAATAGAGGGTGCTATTATTTACAGCTACAACATTTTTGTTTTTTAATGTTTATAAACCTTAAAATCCAAATTTTTCTTAACCCTTTGAACCCTGAAGTCATCACAAGAAGTCCTCTACAATTAAATCTACTGAAAGAAATATAACAACATGTACAATGCTCAGTTCTACTTTGTTTTATTTATCTATTATAGTATCTCTAGAAAAAAAATGTTTGGCCCCTCTGCAGACTTGTATAATTTATAAGATGCTCTGCCAACTGAGTTTCAACAACCATTTTAGTGTTATGTTTAATGTTCTTAGGGTTCTGGTTAGGACAAAGGGTTATGGCAAGAACTAGAATTTGAGTATCTAATTTAGAGTTACCTTTTAGGGTTAGGTATCATTATTTAGAGTTAATATAAATATTAGGAGTAAGATATTAAGGATTAGTGGTAACAGGTTGAATTCAATTGATGACCACCTCACCGAGCTTTGCTATATGCAGCATGGCTCTTGCATTCCTCAAGACCATGACATTATTATTCAGATTTAAATCACTAAGGTATAATTTTTGCATATGTCATAATAGAGTTATATTAAGAAAGGTAATTTGTTTTTTCTCCAACACGTGCCATTATTGTAAAGTTCTACAAGATTTTCACCAATATAAAATCTTACAACTATAGACAATGGCAGAAAAAACATTAGTTTATATACCCCATAAAATTTGTTATTTTAAACTTAGGGAGACGGCTGACCCACCGCTATAAAAATATTTTCTCAGACTTACAAAAGTCACGTAAATTTTTTTTGACCTATCTGAAGGCTGAACAAAATCATGAGTACTGGGGTTATTTTGAAAACGGTGTACTTTTATTATGTTGATAAGAGCAATGCATGCTGGAAGTCTTCTAGAGCAAACCATTTTCTCCATAGGGAACAAATAAAAATGATCTGTGAGTTAAGTGACATGTTTTATCCCACAAATGTTAGTTAGTTCTAAAATGTCTTCCTTCACTGTGAATCTCTGATCCCTCTAGCATTCAAGTTTTAAAACAGCCTTTTTATTTTGGCGGTGATTTTGGTGAATCTTATTTTCCCCTCTTCCACACTTTGTTTGCTCCAAATTGTCTCATGAAATTTGTAAGGACACCATTCTCACAGAGCAAAGCTGGGACAAACCAACTGCATCACTTTTGGAGGGGGTAGAAATGCAAGCATACAAACTGATTTAAATACAATTTCCATCCCATTGCATGATAGAAAGATTCCAACACTTGCAATGCAACTCATGGACATCTGTCTATCAATTTGTAAAATCCTTACATAGATAAGTAAGATTTTTAAATGTCCCCTATTGTGGAAATGGTATGCTCCTCTTTTGTACTAATGTCTATAGATACACCAGCCCATAGAGGAATTAAGGGACAAACCAACTGCAGAAGTTTGGATGGGGGAGGAACTTCCAACAAATCCCATTGATTTAACATGTACTTTTAAGTATTTGAATGCAAGAATGGTCGATAACACATTGAGAAGGAAGACATGGAGACATGTCTCTTAGTTACTGTTAAAAAGTTTTACTGAAATGTGCTGGATTTGGTGATATTTTTTTTAATTGTCCCCTGTGGTTCAGATGGTTTACTCCAGAATAGCTGCAGTACTTTCTACATTGTAGTCATAGAGTCTGGTAGAGTTAGATTTCTAAATATCAGATAGAATGAACAGTGAAATGTTCTCTAATCAAACATCAGAGGGCGATGTTAATCAGGCTTGTTTTCTATCCTCATGTTGTTTTTTTCATAGGACAATCCATAGAGAATCCAATAGAGGGTGCTATTATTTACAGCTACAACATTTTTGTTTTTTAATGTTTATAAACCTTAAAATCCAAATTTTTCTTAACCCTTTGAACCCTGAAGTCATCACAAGAAGTCCTCTACAATTAAATCTACTGAAAGAAATATAACAACATGTACAATGCTCAGTTCTACTTTGTTTTATTTATCTATTATAGTATCTCTAGAAAAAAAATGTTTGGCCCCTCTACAGTTTGTATAATTTATAAGATGCTCTGCCAACTGAGTTTCAACAACCATTTTAGTGTTATGTTTAATGTTCTTAGGGTTCTGGTTAGGACAAAGGGTTATGGCAAGAACTAGAATTTGAGTATCTAATTTCGAGTTACCTTTTAGTGTTAGGTATCATTATTTAGAGTTAATATAAATATTTAGGAGTAAGATATTAAGGATTAGTGGTAACAGGTTGAATTCAATTGATGACCACCTCACCGAGCTTTGCTATATGCAGCATTGCTCTTGCATTCCTCAAGACCATGACATTATTATTATTCAGATTTAGATCACTAAGGTATAATTTTTGCATATGTCATAATAGAGTTATATTAAGAAAGGTAATTTGTTTTTTCTCCAACACGTGCCATTATTGTAAAGTTCTACAAGATTTTCACCAATATAAAATCATACAGCTATAGACAATGGCTGAAATAACATTAGTTTATATACCCCATAAAATTTGTTATTTTAAACTTAGGGAGACGAATGACCCACCGCTTTAAAAATTTGTCTCAGACTTACAAAAGTCACGTATATTTTTTTTGACCTATCTGAAGGCTGAACAAAATCATGAGTACTGATGATATTTTGAAAACGGTGTACTTTTATTATGTTGATAAGAACAATGCATCCTGGAAGTCTTCTAGAGCAAACCATTTTCTCCATAGGGAACAAATAAAAATGATCTGTGAGTTAAGTGACATGTTTTATCCCACAAATGTTAGTTAGTTCTAAAATGTCTTCCTTCACTGTGAATCTCTGATCCCTCTAGCATTCAAGTTTTAAAACAGCCTTTTTATTTTGGCGGTGATTTTGGTGAATCTTATTTTCCCCTCTTCCACACTTTGTTTGCTCCAAATTGTCTCATGAAATTTGTAAGGACACCATTCTCACAGAGCAAAGCTGGGACAAACCAACTGCATCACTTTTGGAGGGGGTAGAAATGCAAGCATACAAACTGATTTAAATACAATTTCCATCCCATTGCATGATAGAAAGATACCAACACTTGCAATGCAACTCATGGACATCTGTCTATCAATTTGTAAAATCCTTACATAGATAAGTAAGATTTTTAAATGTCCCCTATTGTGGAAATGGTATGCTCCTCTTTTGTACTAATGTCTATAGATACACCAGCCCATAGAGGAATTAAGGGACAAACCAACTGCAGAAGTTTGGATGGGGGAGGAACTTCCAACAAATCCCATTGATTTAACATGTACTTTTAAGTATTTGAATGCAAGAATGGTCGATAACACATTGAGAAGGAAGACATGGAGACATGTCTCTTAGTTACTGTTAAAAAGTTTTACTGAAATGTGCTGGATTTGGTGATATTTTTTTTAATTGTCCCCTGTGGTTCAGATGGTTTACTCCAGAATAGCTGCAGTACTTTCTACATTGTAGTCATAGAGTCTGGTAGAGTTAGATTTCTAAATATCAGCTAGAATGAACAGTGAAATGTTCTCTAATCAAACAGCAGAGGGCAATGTTAATCAGGCTTGTTTTCTATCCTCATGTTGTTTTTTTCATAGGACAATCCATAGAGAATCCAATAGAGGGTACTATTATTTACAGCTACAACATTTTTGTTTTTTAATGTTTATAAACCTTAAAATCCAAATTTTTCTTAACCCTTTGAACCCTGAAGTCATCACAAGAAGTCCTCTACAATTAAATCTACTGAAAGAAATATAACAACATGTACAATGCTCAGTTCTACTTTGTTTTATTTATCTATTATAGTATCTCTAGAAAAAAAATGTTTGGCCCCTCTGCAGACTTGTATAATTTATAAGATGCTCTGCCAACTGAGTTTCAACAACCATTTTAGTGTTATGTTTAATGTTCTTAGGGTTCTGGTTAGGACAAAGGGTTATGGCAAGAACTAGAATTTGAGTATCTAATTTAGAGTTACCTTTTAGGGTTAGGTATCATTATTTAGAGTTAATATAAATATTAGGAGTAAGATATTAAGGATTAGTGGTAACAGGTTGAATTCAATTGATGACCACCTCACCGAGCTTTGCTATATGCAGCATGGCTCTTGCATTCCTCAAGACCATGACATTATTATTCAGATTTAGATCACTAAGGTATAATTTTTGCATATGTCATAATAGAGTTATATTAAGAAAGGTAATTTGTTTTTTCTCCAACACGTGCCATTATTGTAAAGTTCTACAAGATTTTCACCAATATAAAATCTTACAGCTATAGACAATGGCAGAAAAAACATTAGTTTATATACCCCATAAAATTTGTTATTTTAAACTTAGGGAGACGGCTGACCCACCGCTATAAAAATATTGTCTAAGACTTACAAAAGTCACGTAAATTTTTTTTGACCTATCTGAAGGCTGAACAAAATCATGAGTACTGGGGTTATTTTGAAAACGGTGTACTTTTATTATGTTGATAAGAACAATGCATGCTGGAAGTCTTCTAGAGCAAACCATTTTCTCCATAGGGAACAAATAAAAATGATCTGTGAGTTAAGTGACATGTTTTATCCCACAAATGTTAGTTAGTTCTAAAATGTCTTCCTTCACTGTGCATCTCTGATCCCTCTAGCATTCAAGTTTTAAAACAGCCTTTTTATTTTGGCGATGATTTTGGTGAATCTTATTTTCCCCTCTTCCACACTTTGTTTGCTCCAAATTGTCTCATGAAATTTGTAAGGACACCATTCTCACAGAGCAAAGCTGGGACAAACCAACTGCATCACTTTTGGAGGGGGGAGAAATGCAAGCATACACACTGATTTAAATACAATATCCATCCCATTGCATGATAGAAAGATACCAACACTTGCAATGCAACTCATGGACATCTGTCTATCAATTTGTAAAATCCTTACATAGATAAGTAAGATTTTTAAATGTTCCCTATTGTGGAAATGGTATTCTCCACTTTTGTACTAATGTCTATAGATACACCAGCCCATAGTGGAATTAAGGGACAAACCAACTGCAGAAGTTTGGATGGGGGAGGAACTTCCAACAAATCCCATTGATTTAACATGTACTTTTAAGTATTTGAATGCAAGAATGGTCGATAACACATTGAGAAGGAAGACATGGAAACATGTCTCTTAGTTACTGTTAAAAAGTTTTACTGAAATGTGCTGGATTTGGTGATATTTTTTTTAATTGTCCCCTGTGGTTCAGATGGTTTACTCCAGAATAGCTGCAGTACTTTCTACATTGTAGTCATAGAGTCTGGTAGAGTTAGATTTCTAAATATCAGATAGAATGAACTGTGAAATGTTCTCTAATCAAACAGCAGAGGGCGATGTTAATCAGGCTTGTTTTCTATCCTCATGTTGTTTTTTTCATAGGACAATCCATAGAGAATCCAATAGAGGGTGCTATTATTTACAGCTACAACATTTTTGTTTTTTAATGTTTATAAACCTTAAAAATCAAATTTTTCTTAACCCTTTGAACCCTGAAGTCATCACAAGAAGTCCTCTACAATTAAATCTACTGAAAGAAATATAACAACATGTACAATGCTCAGTTCTACTTTGTTTTATTTATCTATTATAGTATCTCTAGAAAAAAAATGTTTGGCCCCTCTGCCGACTTGTATCATTTATAAGATGCTCTGCCAACTGAGTTTCAACAACCATTTTAGTGTTATGTTTAATGTTCTTAGGGTTCTGGTTAGGACAAAGGGTTATGGCAAGAACTAGAATTTGAGTATCTAATTTAGAGTTACCTTTTAGGATTAGGTATCATTATTTAGAGTTAATATAAATATTTAGGAGTAAGATATTAAGGATTAGTGGTAACAGGTTGAATTCAATTGATGACCACATCACCGAGCTTTGCTATATGCAGCATTGCTCTTGCATTCCTCAAGACCATGACATTATTATTCAGATTTAGATCACTAAGGTATAATTTTTGCATATGTCATAATAGAGTTATATTAAGAAAGGTAATTTGTTTTGTCTCCAACACGTGCCATTATTGTAAAGTTCTACAAGATTTTCACTAATATAAAATCTTACAGCTATAGACAATGGCTGAAAAAACTTTAGTTTATATACCCCCTAAAATTTGTTAATTTAAACTTAGGGAGACGGCTGACCCACCGCTTTAGAAATATTGTCTCAGACTTACAAAAGTCACGTATATTTTTTTTGACCTATCTGAAGGCTGAACAAAATCATGAGTACTGGGATTATTTTGAAAACGGTGTACTTTTATTATGTTGATAAGAACAATGCATGCTGGAAGTCTTCTAGAGCAAACCATTTTCTCCATAGGGAACAAATAAAAATGATCTGTGAGTTAAGTGACATGTTTTATCCCACAAATGTTAGTTAGTTCTAAAATGTCTTCCTTCACTGTGAATCTTTGATCCCTCAAGCATTCAAATTTTAAAACAGCCTTTTTATTTTGGCGATGATTTTGGTGAATCTTATTTTCCCCTCTTCCACACTTTGTTTGCTCCAAATTGTCTCATGAAATTTGTAAGGACACCATTCTCACAGAGCAAAGCTGGGACAAACCAACTGCATCACTTTTGGAGGGGGGAGAAATGCAAGCATACACACTGATTTAAATACAATATCCATCCCATTGCATGATAGAAAGATACCAACACTTGCAATGCAACTCATGGACATCTGTCTATCAATTTGTAAAATCCTTACATAGATAAGTAAGATTTTTAAATGTTCCCTATTGTGGAAATGGTATGCTCCACTTTTGTACTAATGTCTATAGATACACCAGCCCATAGTGGAATTAAGGGACAAACCAACTGCAGAAGTTTGGATGGGGGAGGAACTTCCAACAAATCCCATTGATTTAACATGTACTTTTAAGTATTTGAATGCAAGAATGGTCGATAACACATTGAGAAGGAAGACATGGAAACATGTCTCTTAGTTACTGTTAAAAAGTTTTACTGAAATGTGCTGGATTTGGTGATATTTTTTTTAATTGTCCCCTGTGGTTCAGATGGTTTACTCCAGAATAGCTGCAGTACTTTCTACATTGTAGTCATAGAGTCTGGTAGAGTTAGATTTCTAAATATCAGATAGAATGAACTGTGAAATGTTCTCTAATCAAACAGCAGAGGGCGATGTTAATCAGGCTTGTTTTCTATCCTCATGTTGTTTTTTTCATAGGACAATCCATAGAGAATCCAATAGAGGGTGCTATTATTTACAGCTACAACATTTTTGTTTTTTAATGTTTATAAACCTTAAAAATCAAATTTTTCTTAACCCTTTGAACCCTGAAGTCATCACAAGAAGTCCTCTACAATTAAATCTACTGAAAGAAATATAACAACATGTACAATGCTCAGTTCTACTTTGTTTTATTTATCTATTATAGTATCTCTAGAAAAAAAATGTTTGGCCCCTCTGCAGACTTGTATAATTTATAAGATGCTCTGCCAACTGAGTTTCAACAACCATTTTAGTGTTATGTTTAATGTTCTTAGGGTTCTGGTTAGGACAAAGGGTTATGGCAAGAACTAGAATTTGAGTATCTAATTTAGAGTTACCTTTTAGGGTTAGGTATCATTATTTAGAGTTAATATAAATATTTAGGAGTAAGATATTAAGGATTAGTGGTAACAGGTTGAATTCAATTGATGACCACCTCACCGAGCTTTGCTATATGCAGCATTGCTCTTGCATTCCTCAAGACCATGACATTATTATTCAGATTTAGATCACTAAGGTATAATTTTTGCATATGTCATAATAGAGTTATATTAAGAAAGGTAATTTGTTTTTTCTCCAACACGTGCCATTATTGTAAAGTTCTACAAGATTTTCACCAATATAAAATCATACAGCTATAGACAATGGCTGAAAAAACATTAGTTTATATACCCCATAAAATTTGTTATTTTAAACTTAGGGAGACGAATGACCCACCGCTTTAAAAATTTGTCTCAGACTTACAAAAGTCACGTATATTTTTTTTGACCTATCTGAAGGCTGAACAAAATCATGAGTACTGGGATTATTTTGAAAACGGTGTACTTTTATTATGTTGATAAGAACAATGCATCCTGGAAGTCTTCTAGAGCAAACCATTTTCTCCATAGGGAACAAATAAAAATGATCTGTGAGTTAAGTGACATGTTTTATCCCACAAATGTTAGTTAGTTCTAAAATGTCTTCCTTCACTGTGAATCTCTGATCCCTCTAGCATTCAAGTTTTAAAACAGCCTTTTTATTTTGGCGGTGATTTTGGTGAATCTTATTTTCCCCTCTTCCACACTTTGTTTGCTCCAAATTGTCTCATGAAATTTGTACGGACACCATTCTCACAGAGCAAAGCTGGGACAAACCAACTGCATCACTTTTGGAGGGGGGAGAAATGCAAGCATACAAACTGATTTAAATACAATTTCCATCCCATTGCATGATAGAAAGATACCAACACTTGCAATGCAACTCATGGACATCTGTCTATCAATTTGTAAAATCCTTACATAGATAAGTAAGATTTTTAAATGTCCCCTATTGTGGAAATGGTATGCTCCTCTTTTGTACTAATGTCTATAGATACACCAGCCCATAGAGGAATTAAGGGACAAACCAACTGCAGAAGTTTGGATGGGGGAGGAACTTCCAACAAATCCCATTGATTTAACATGTACTTTTAAGTATTTGAATGCAAGAATGGTCGATAACACATTGAGAAGGAAGACATGGAGACATGTCTCTTAGTTACTGTTAAAAAGTTTTACTGAAATGTGCTGGATTTGGTGATATTTTTTTTAATTGTCCCCTGTGGTTCAGATGGTTTACTCCAGAATAGCTGCAGTACTTTCTACATTGTAGTCATAGAGTCTGGTAGAGTTAGATTTCTAAATATCAGATAGAATGAACAGTGAAATGTTCTCTAATCAAACAGCAGAGGGCGATGTTAATCAGGCTTGTTTTCTATCCTCATGTTGTTTTTTTTCATAGGACAATCCATAGAGAATCCAATAGAGGGTGCTATTATTTACAGCTACAACATTTTTGTTTTTTAATGTTTATAAACCTTAAAATCCAAATTTTTCTTAACCCTTTGAACCCTGAAGTCATCACAAGAAGTCCTCTACAATTAAATCTACTGAAAGAAATATAACAACATGTACAATGCTCAGTTCTACTTTGTTTTATTTATCTATTATAGTATCTCTAGAAAAAAAATGTTTGGCCCCTCTACAGTTTGTATAATTTATAAGATGCTCTGCCAACTGAGTTTCAACAACCATTTTAGTGTTATGTTTAATGTTCTTAGGGTTCTGGTTAGGACAAAGGGTTATGGCAAGAACTAGAATTTGAGTATCTAATTTCGAGTTACCTTTTAGTGTTAGGTATCATTATTTAGAGTTAATATAAATATTTAGGAGTAAGATATTAAGGATTAGTGGTAACAGGTTGAATTCAATTGATGACCACCTCACCGAGCTTTGCTATATGCAGCATTGCTCTTGCATTCCTCAAGACCATGACATTATTATTATTCAGATTTAGATCACTAAGGTATAATTTTTGCATATGTCATAATAGAGTTATATTAAGAAAGGTAATTTGTTTTTTCTCCAACACGTGCCATTATTGTAAAGTTCTACAAGATTTTCACCAATATAAAATCATACAGCTATAGACAATGGCTGAAAAAACATTAGTTTATATACCCCATAAAATTTGTTATTTTAAACTTAGGGAGACGAATGACCCACCGCTTTAAAAATTTGTCTCAGACTTACAAAAGTCACGTATATTTTTTTTGACCTATCTGAAGGCTGAACAAAATCATGAGTACTGGGATTATTTTGAAAACGGTGTACTTTTATTATGTTGATAAGAACAATGCATCCTGGAAGTCTTCTAGAGCAAACCATTTTCTCCATAGGGAACAAATAAAAATGATCTGTGAGTTAAGTGACATGTTTTATCCCACAAATGTTAGTTAGTTCTAAAATGTCTTCCTTCACTGTGAATCTCTGATCCCTCTAGCATTCAAGTTTTAAAACAGCCTTTTTATTTTGGCGGTGATTTTGGTGAATCTTATTTTCCCCTCTTCCACACTTTGTTTGCTCCAAATTGTCTCATGAAATTTGTAAGGACACCATTCTCACAGAGCAAAGCTGGGACAAACCAACTGCATCACTTTTGGAGGGGGTAGAAATGCAAGCATACAAACTGATTTAAATACAATTTCCATCCCATTGCATGATAGAAAGATACCAACACTTGCAATGCAACTCATGGACATCTGTCTATCAATTTGTAAAATCCTTACATAGATAAGTAAGATTTTTAAATGTCCCCTATTGTGGAAATGGTATGCTCCTCTTTTGTACTAATGTCTATAGATACACCAGCCCATAGAGGAATTAAGGGACAAACCAACTGCAGAAGTTTGGATGGGGGAGGAACTTCCAACAAATCCCATTGATTTAACATGTACTTTTAAGTATTTGAATGCAAGAATGGTCGATAACACATTGAGAAGGAAGACATGGAGACATGTCTCTTAGTTACTGTTAAAAAGTTTTACTGAAATGTGCTGGATTTGGTGATATTTTTTTTAATTGTCCCCTGTGGTTCAGATGGTTTACTCCAGAATAGCTGCAGTACTTTCTACATTGTAGTCATAGAGTCTGGTAGAGTTAGATTTCTAAATATCAGATAGAATGAACAGTGAAATGTTCTCTAATCAAACAGTAGAGGGCGATGTTAATCAGGCTTGTTTTCTATCCTCATGTTGTTTTTTTCATAGGACAATCCATAGAGAATCCAATAGAGGGTGCTATTATTTACAGCTACAACATTTTTGTTTTTTAATGTTTATAAACCTTAAAATCCAAATTTTTCTTAACCCTTTGAACCCTGAAGTCATCACAAGAAGTCCTCTACAATTAAATCTACTGAAAGAAATATAACAACATGTACAATGCTCAGTTCTACTTTGTTTTATTTATCTATTATAGTATCTCTAGAAAAAAAATGTTTGGCCCCTCTACAGTTTGTATAATTTATAAGATGCTCTGCCAACTGAGTTTCAACAACCATTTTAGTGTTATGTTTAATGTTCTTAGGGTTCTGGTTAGGACAAAGGGTTATGGCAAGAACTAGAATTTGAGTATCTAATTTCGAGTTACCTTTTAGTGTTAGGTATCATTATTTAGAGTTAATATAAATATTTAGGAGTAAGATATTAAGGATTAGTGGTAACAGGTTGAATTCAATTGATGACCACCTCACCGAGCTTTGCTATATGCAGCATTGCTCTTGCATTCCTCAAGACCATGACATTATTATTATTCAGATTTAGATCACTAAGGTATAATTTTTGCATATGTCATAATAGAGTTATATTAAGAAAGGTAATTTGTTTTTTCTCCAACACGTGCCATTATTGTAAAGTTCTACAAGATTTTCACCAATATAAAATCATACAGCTATAGACAATGGCTGAAAAAACATTAGTTTATATACCCCATAAAATTTGTTATTTTAAACTTAGGGAGACGAATGACCCACCGCTTTAAAAATTTGTCTCAGACTTACAAAAGTCACGTATATTTTTTTTGACCTATCTGAAGGCTGAACAAAATCATGAGTACTGGGATTATTTTGAAAACGGTGTACTTTTATTATGTTGATAAGAACAATGCATCCTGGAAGTCTTCTAGAGCAAACCATTTTCTCCATAGGGAACAAATAAAAATGATCTGTGAGTTAAGTGACATGTTTTATCCCACAAATGTTAGTTAGTTCTAAAATGTCTTCCTTCACTGTGAATCTCTGATCCCTCTAGCATTCAAGTTTTAAAACAGCCTTTTTATTTTGGCGATGATTTTGGTGAATCTTATTTTCTCCTCTTCCACACTTTGTTTGCTCCAAATTGTCTCATGAAATTTGTAAGGACACCATTCTCACAGAGCAAAGCTGGGACAAACCAACTGCATCACTTTTGGAGGGGGGAGAAATGCAATCATACACACTGATTTAAATACAATTTCCATCCCATTGCATGATAGAAAGATACCAACACTTGCAATGCAACTCATGGACATCTGTCTATCAATTTGTAAAATCCTTACATAGATAAGTAAGATTTTTAAATGTCCCCTATTGTGTAAATGGTATGCTCCACTTTTGTACTAATGTTTATAGATACACCAGCCCATAGTGGAATTAAGGGACAAACCAACTGCAGAAGTTTGGATGGGGGAGGAACTTCCAACAAATCCCATTGATTTAACATGTACTTTTAAGTATTTGAATGCAAGAATGGTCGATAACACATTGAGAAGGAAGACATGGAGACATGTCTCTTAGTTAATGTTAAAAAGTTTTACTGAAATTTCCTGGATTTGGTGATTTTTTTTTTAATTGTCCCCTGTGGTTCAGATGGTTTACTCCAGAATAGCTGCAGTACTTTCTACATTGTAGTCATAGAGTCTGGTAGAGTTAGATTTCTAAATATCAGATAGAATGAACTGTGAAATGTTCTCTAATCAAACAGCAGAGGGCGATGTTAATCAGGCTTGTTTTCTATCCTCATGTTGTGTTTTTCATAGGACAATCCATAGAGAATCCAATAGAGGGTGCTATTATTTACAGCTACAACATTTTTGTTTTTTAATGTTTATAAACCTTAAAATCCAAATTTTTCTTAACCATTTGATCCCTGAAGTCATCACAAGAAGTCCTCTACAATTAAATCTACTGAAAGAAATATAACAACATGAACAGTGCTCAGTTCTACTTTGTTTTATTTATCTATTATAGTATCTCTAGAAAAAAAATGTTTGGCCCCTCTGCAGACTTGTATAATTTATAAGATGCTCTGCCAACTGAGTTTCAACAACCATTTTAGAGGTATGTTTAATGTTCTTAGGGTTCTGGTTAGGACAAAGGGTTATGGCAAGAACTAGAATTTGAGTATCTAATTTAGAGTTACCTTTTAGGGTTAGGTATCATTATTTAGAGTTGATATAAATATTTAGGAGTAAGATATTAAGGATTAGTGGTAACAGGTTGAATTCAATTGATGACCACCTCACCGAGCTTTGCTATATGCAGCATTGCTCTTGCATTCCTCAAGACCATGACATTATTATTCAGATTTAGATCACTAAGGTATAATTTTTGCATATGTCATAATAGAGTTATATTAAGAAAGGTAATTTGTTTTTTCTCCAAAACGTGCCATTATTGTAAAGTTCTACAAGATTTTCACCAATATAAAATCTTACAGCTATAGACAATGGCTGAAAAAACATTAGTTTATATACCCCATAAAATTTGTTATTTTAAACTTAGGGAGACGACTGACCCACCGCTTTAAAAATATTGTCTCAGACTTACAAAAGTCACGTATATTTTTTTTGACCTATCTGAAGGCTGAACAAAATTATGAGTACTGGGGTTATTTTGAAAACGGTGTACTTTTATTATGTTGATAAGAACAATGCATGCTGGAAGTCTTCTAGAGCAAACCATTTTCTCCATAGGGAACAAATAAAAATGATCTGTGAGTTAAGTGACATATTTTATCCCACAAATGTTAGTTAGTTCTAAAATGTCTTCCTTCACTGTGAATCTCTGATCCCTCTAGCATTCAAGTTTTAAAACAGCCTTTTTATTTTGGCGATGATTTTGGTTAATCTTATTTTCCCCTCTTCCACACTTTGTTTGCTCCAAATTGTCTCATGAAATTTGTAAGGACACCATTCTCACAGAGCAAAGCTGGGACAAACCAACTGCATCACTTTTGGTTGGGGGAGAAATGCAAGCATACAAACTGATTTAAATACAATTTCCATCCCATTGCATGATAGAAAGATACCAACACTTGCAATGCAACTCATGGACATCTGTCTATCAATTTGTTAAATCCTTACATAGATAAGTAAGATTTTTAAATGTCCCCTATTGTGGAAATGGTATGCTCCACTTTTGTACTAATGTCTATAGATACACCAGCCCATAGTGGAATTAAGGGACAAACCAACTGCAGAAGTTTGGATGGGGGAGGAACTTCCAACAAATACCATTGATTTAACATGTACTTTTAAGTATTTGAATGCAAGAATGGTCGATAACACATTGAGAAGGAAGACATGGAGACATGTCTCTTAGTTACTGTTAAAAAGTTTTACTGAAATGTGCTGGATTTGGTGATTTTTTTTTTAATTGTCCCCTGTGGTTCAGATGGTTTACTCCAGAATAGCTGCAGTACTTTCTACATTGTAGTCATAGAGTCTGGTAGAGTTAGATTTCTAAATATCAGATAGAATGAACTGTGAAATGTTCTCTAATCAAACAGCAGAGGGCGATGTTAATCAGGCTTGTTTTTTATCCTCATGTTGTGTTTTTCATAGGACAATCCATAGAGAATCCAATAGAGGGTGCTATTATTTACAGCTACAACATTTTTGTTTTTTAATGTTTATAAACCTTAAAATCCAAATTTTTCTTAACCCTTTGATCCCTGAAGTCATCACAAGAAGTCCTCTACAATTAAATCTACTGAAAGAAATATAATAACATGTACAGTGCTCAGTTCTACTGTGTTTTTTTTTATCTATTATAGCATCTCCAGAAAAAAAATGTTTGGCCCCTCTGCAGACTTGTATCATTTATAAGATGCTCTGCCAACTGAGTTTCAACAAACATTTTAGTGTTATGTTTAATGTTCTTAGGGTTCTGGTTAGGACAAAGGGTTATGGCAAGAACTAGAATTTGAGTATCTAATTTAGAGTTACCTTTTAGGGTTAGGTATCATTATTTAGAGTTGATATAAATATTTAGGAGTAAAATATTAAGGATTAGTGGTAACAGGTTGAATTCAATTGATGACCACCTCACCGAGCTTTGCTATATGCAGCATTGCTCTTGCATTCCTCAAGACCATGACATTATTATTCAGATTTAGATCACTAAGGTATAATTTTTGCATATGTCATAATAGAGTTATATTAAGAAAGGTAATTTGTATTTTCTCCAACACGTGCCATTATTGTAAACTTCTACAAGATTTTCACCAATATAAAATCTTACAGCTATAGACAATGGCTGAAAAAACATTAGTTTATATACCCCATAAAATTTGTTATTTTATACTTAGGGAGACGACTGACCCACCGCTTTAGAAATATTGTCTCAGACTTACAAAAGTCACGTATATTTTTTTTGACCTATCTGAAGGCTGAACAAAATCATGAGTACTGGGATTATTTTGAAAACGGTGTACTTTTATTATGTTGATAAGAACAATGCATGCTGGAAGTCTTCTAGAGCAAACCATTTTCTCCATAGGGAACAAATAAAAATGATCTGTGAGTTAAGTGACATGTTTTATCCCACAAATGTTAGTTAGTTCTAAAATGTCTTCCTTCACTTTGAATCTCTGATCCCTCTAGCATTCAAGTTTTAAAACAGCCTTTTTATTTTGGCGGTGATTTTGGTGAATCTTATTTTCCTCTCTTCCACACTTTGTTTGCTCCAAATTGTCTCATGAAATTTGTAAGGACACCATTCTCACAGAGCAAAGCTGGGACAAACCAACTGCATCACTTTTGGAGAGGGGAGAAATGCAAGCATACACACTGATTTAAATACAATTTCCATCCCATTGCATGATAGAAAGATACCAACACTTGCAATGCAACTCATGGACATCTGTCTATCAATTTGTAAAATCCTTACATAGATAAGTAAGATTTTTAAATGTCCCCTATTGTGGAAATGGTATGCTCCACTTTTGTACTAATGTTTATAGATACAGCAGCCCATAGTGGAATTAAGGGACAAACCAAATGCAGAAGTTTGGATGGGGGAGAAACTTCCAACAAATCCCATTGATTTAACATGTACTTTTAAGTATTTGAATGCAAGAATGGTCGATAACACATTGAGAAGGAAGACATGGAGACATGTCTCTTAGTTAATGTTAAAAAGTTTTACTGAAATGTGCTGGATTTGGTGATATTTTTTTTAATTGTCCCCTGTGGTTCAGATGGTTTACTCCAGAATAGCTGCAGTACTTTCTACATTGTAGTCATAGAGTCTGGTAGAGTTAGATTTCTAAATATCAGATAGAATGAACTGTGAAATGTTCTCTAATCAAACAGCAGAGGGCGATGTTAATCAGGCTTGTTTTCTATCCTCATGTTGTGTTTTTCATAGGACAATCCGTAGAGAATCCAATAGAGGGTGCTATTATTTACAGCTACAACATTTTTGTTTTTTAATGTTTATAAACCTTAAAATCCAAATTTTTCTTAACCCTTTGAACCCTGAAGTCATCACAAGAAGTCCTCTACAATTAAATCTACTGAAAGAAATATAACAACATGTACAATGCTCAGTTCTACTTTGTTTTATTTATCTATTATTGTATCTCTAGAAAAAAAATGTTTGGCCCCTCTGCAGACTTGTATAATTTATAAGATGCTCTGCCAACTGAGTTTCAACAACCATTTTAGTGTTATGTTTAATGTTCTTAGGGTTCTGGTTAGGACAAAGGGTTATGGCAAGAACTAGAATTTGAGTATCTAATTTAGAGTTACCTTTTAGGGTTAGGTATCATTATTTAGAGTTAATATAAATATTAGGAGTAAGATATTAAGGATTAGTGGTAACAGGTTGAATTCAATTGATGACCACCTCACCGAGCTTTGCTATATGCAGCATGGCTCTTGCATTCCTCAAGACCATGACATTATTATTCAGATTTAGATCACTAAGGTATAATTTTTGCATATGTCATAATAGAGTTATATTAAAAAAGGTAATTTGTTTTTTCTCCAACACGTGCCATTATTGTAAAGTTCTACAAGATTTTCACCAATATAAAATCTTACAGCTATAGACAATGGCAGAAAAAACATTAGTTTATATACCCCATAAAATTTGTTATTTTAAACTTAGGGAGACGGCTGACCCACCGCTATAAAAATATTGTCTCAGACTTACAAAAGTCACGTAAATTTTTTTTGACCTATCTGAAGGCTGAACAAAATCATGAGTACTGGGGTTATTTTGAAAACGGTGTACTTTTATTATGTTGATAAGAACAATGCATGCTGGAAGTCTTCTAGAGCAAACCATTTTCTCCATAGGGAACAAATAAAAATGATCTGTGAGTTAAGTGACATGTTTTATCCCACAAATGTTAGTTAGTTCTAAAATGTCTTCCTTCACTGTGAATCTCTGATCCCTCTAGCATTCAAGTTTTAAAACAGCCTTTTTATTTTGGCGATGATTTTGGTGAATCTTATTTTCCCCTCTTCCACACTTTGTTTTCTCCAAATTGTCTCATGAAATTTGTAAGGACACCATTCTCACAGAGCAAAGCTGGGACAAACCAACTGCATCACTTTTGGAGGGGGGAGAAATGCAAGCATACACACTGATTTAAATACAATTTCCATCCCATTGCATGATAAAAGATACCAACACTTGCAATGCAACTCATGGACATCTGTGTATCAATTTGTAAAATCCTTACATAGATAAGTAAGATTTTTAAATGTCCCCTATTGTGTAAATGGTATGCTCCACTTTTGTACTAATGTTTATAGATACACCAGCCCATAGTGGAATTAAGGGACAAACCAACTGCAGAAGTTTGGATGGGGGAGGAACTTCCAACAAATCCCATTGATTTAACATGTACTTTTAAGTATTTGAATGCAAGAATGGTCGATAACACATTGAGAAGGAAGACATGGAGACATGTCTCTTAGTTAATGTTAAAAAGTTTTACTGAAATGTGCTGGATTTGGAGATTTTTTTTTTAATTGTCCCCTGTGGTTCAGATGGTTTACTCCAGAATAGCTGCAGTACTTTCTACATTGTAGTCATAGAGTCTGGTAGAGTTAGATTTCTAAATATCAGATAGAATGAACTGTGAAATGTTCTCTAATCAAACAGCAGAGGGCGATGTTAATCAGGCTTGTTTTCTATCCTCATGTTGTTTTTTTCATAGGACAATCCATAGAGAATCCAATAGAGGGTGCTATTATTTACAGCTACAACATTTTTGTTTTTTAATGTTTATAAACCTTAAAAATCAAATTTTTCTTAACCCTTTGAACCCTGAAGTCATCACAAGAAGTCCTCTACAATTAAATCTACTGAAAGAAATATAACAACATGTACAATGCTCAGTTCTACTTTGTTTTATTTATCTATTATAGTATCTCTAGAAAAAAAATGTTTGGCCCCTCTGCAGACTTGTATAATTTATAAGATGCTCTGCCAACTGAGTTTCAACAACCATTTTAGTGTTATGTTTAATGTTCTTAGGGTTCTGGTTAGGACAAAGGGTTATGGCAAGAACTAGAATTTGAGTATCTAATTTAGAGTTACCTTTTAGGGTTAGGTATCATTATTTAGAGTTAATATAAATATTTAGGAGTAAGATATTAAGGATTAGTGGTAACAGGTTGAATTCAATTGATGACCACCTCACCGTGCTTTGCTATATGCAGCATTGCTCTTGCATTCCTCAAGACCATGACATTATTATTCAGATTTAGATCACTAAGGTATAATTTTTGCATATGTCATAATAGAGTTATATTAAGAAAGGTAATTTGTTTTTTCTCCAACACGTGCCATTATTGTAAAGTTCTACAAGATTTTCACCAATATAAAATCATACAGCTATAGACAATGGCTGAAAAAACATTAGTTTATATACCCCATAAAATTTGTTATTTTAAACTTAGGGAGATGACTGACCCACCGCTTTAAAAATTTGTCTCAGACTTACAAAAGTCACGTATATTTTTTTTGACCTATCTGAAGGCTGAACAAAATCATGAGTACTGGGATTATTTTGAAAACGGTGTACTTTTATTATGTTGATAAGAACAATGCATCCTGGAAGTCTTCTAGAGCAAACCATTTTCTCCATAGGGAACAAATAAAAATGATCTGTGAGTTAAGTGACATGTTTTATCCCACAAATGTTAGTTAGTTCTAAAATGTCTTCCTTCACTGTGAATCTCTGATCCCTCTAGCATTCAAGTTTTAAAACAGCCTTTTTATTTTGGCGGTGATTTTGGTGAATCTTATTTTCCCCTCTTCCACACTTTGTTTGCTCCAAATTGTCTCATGAAATTTGTAAGGACACCATTCTCACAGAGCAAAGCTGGGACAAACCAACTGCATCACTTTTGGAGGGGGTAGAAATGCAAGCATACAAACTGATTTAAATACAATTTCCATCCCATTGCATGATAGAAAGATACCAACACTTGCAATGCAACTCATGGACATCTGTCTATCAATTTGTAAAATCCTTACATAGATAAGTAAGATTTTTAAATGTCCCCTATTGTGGAAATGGTATGCTCCACTTTTGTACTAATGTCTATAGATACACCAGCCCATAGAGGAATTAAGGGACAAACCAACTGCAGAAGTTTGGATGGGGGAGGAACTTCCAACAAATCCCATTGATTTAACATGTACTTTTAAGTATTTGAAAGCAAGAATGGTCGATAACACATTGAGAAGGAAGACATGGAGACATGTCTCTTAGTTACTGTTAAAAAGTTTTACTGAAATGTGCTGGATTTGGTGATATTTTTTTTAATTGTCCCCTGTGGTTTAGATGGTTTACTCCAGAACAGCTGCAGTACTTTCTACATTGTAGTCATAGAGTCTGGTAGAGTTAGATTTCTAAATATCAGATAGAATGAACAGTGAAATGTTCTCTAATCAAACAGCAGAGGGCGATGTTAATCAGGCTTGTTTTCTATCCTCATGTTGTTTTTTTTTATAGGACAATCCATAGAGAATCCAATAGAGGGTGCTATTATTTACAGCTACAACATTTTTGTTTTTTAATGTTTATAAACCTTAAAATCCAAATTTTTCTTAACCCTTTGAACCCTGAAGTCATCACAAGAAGTCCTCTACAATTAAATCTACTGAAAGAAATATAACAACATGTACAATGCTCAGTTCTACTTTGTTTTATTTATCTATTATAGTATCTCTAGAAAAAAAATGTTTGGCCCCTCTACAGTTTGTATAATTTATAAGATGCTCTGCCAACTGAGTTTCAACAACCATTTTAGTGTTATGTTTAATGTTCTTAGGGTTCTGGTTAGGACAAAGGGTTATGGCAAGAACTAGAATTTGAGTATCTAATTTCGAGTTACCTTTTAGTGTTAGGTATCATTATTTAGAGTTAATATAAATATTTAGGAGTAAGATATTAAGGATTAGTGGTAACAGCTTGAATTCAATTGATGACCACCTCACCGAGCTTTGCTATATGCAGCATTGCTCTTGCATTCCTCAAGACCATGACATTATTATTATTCAGATTTAGATCACTAAGGTATAATTTTTGCATATGTCATAATAGAGTTATATTAAGAAAGGTAATTTGTTTTTTCTCCAACACGTGCCATTATTGTAAAGTTCTACAAGATTTTCACCAATATAAAATCATACAGCTATAGACAATGGCTGAAAAAACATTAGTTTATATACCCCATAAAATTTGTTATTTTAAACTTAGGGAGACGAATGACCCACCGCTTTAAAAATTTGTCTCAGACTTACAAAAGTCACGTATATTTTTATTGACCTATCTGAAGGCTGAACAAAATCATGAGTACTGGGATTATTTTGAAAACGGTGTACTTTTATTATGTTGATAAGAACAATGCATCCTGGAAGTCTTCTAGAGCAAACCATTTTCTCCATAGGGAACAAATAAAAATGATCTGTGAGTTAAGTGACATGTTTTATCCCACAAATGTTAGTTAGTTCTAAAATGTCTTCCTTCACTGTGAATCTCTGATCCCTCTAGCATTCAAGTTTTAAAACAGCCTTTTTATTTTGGCGGTGATTTTGGTGAATCTTATTTTCCCCTCTTCCACACTTTGTTTGCTCCAAATTGTCTCATGAAATTTGTAAGGACACCATTCTCACAGAGCAAAGCTGGGACAAACCAACTGCATCACTTTTGGAGGGGGTAGAAATGCAAGCATACAAACTGATTTAAATACAATTTCCATCCCATTGCATGATAGAAAGATACCAACACTTGCAATGCAACTCATGGACATCTGTCTATCAATTTGTAAAATCCTTACATAGATAAGTAAGATTTTTAAATGTCCCCTATTGTGGAAATGGTATGCTCCTCTTTTGTACTAATGTCTATAGATACACCAGCCCATAGAGGAATTAAGGGACAAACCAACTGCAGAAGTTTGGATGGGGGAGGAACTTCCAACAAATCCCATTGATTTAACATGTACTTTTAAGTATTTGAATGCAAGAATGGCCGATAACACATTGAGAAGGAAGACATGGAGACATGTCTCTTAGTTACTGTTAAAAAGTTTTACTGAAATGTGCTGGATTTGGTGATATTTTTTTTAATTGTCCCCTGTGGTTCAGATGGTTTACTCCAGAATAGCTGCAGTACTTTCTACATTGTAGTCATAGAGTCTGGTAGAGTTAGATTTCTAAATATCAGATAGAATGAACAGTGAAATGTTCTCTAATCAAACAGCAGAGGGCGATGTTAATCAGGCTTGTTTTCTATCCTCATGTTGTTTTTTTCATAGGACAATCCATAGAGAATCCAATAGAGGGTGCTATTATTTACAGCTACAACATTTTTGTTTTTTAATGTTTATAAACCTTAAAATCCAAATTTTTCTTAACCCTTTGAACCCTGAAGTCATCACAAGAAGTCCTCTACAATTAAATCTAATGAAAGAAATATAACAACATGTACAATGCTCAGTTCTACTTTGTTTTATTTATGTATTATAGTATCTCTAGAAAAAAAATGTTTGGCCCCTCTGCAGACTTGTATAATTTATAAGATGCTCTGCCAACTGAGTTTCAACAACCATTTTAGTGTTATGTTTAATGTTCTTAGGGTTCTGGTTAGGACAAAGGGTTATGGCAAGAACTAGAATTTGAGTATCTAATTTAGAGTTACCTTTTAGGGTTAGGTATCATTATTTAGAGTTAATATAAATATTTAGGAGTAAGATATTAAGGATTAGTGGTAACAGGTTGAATTCAATTGATGACCACCTCACCGAGCTTTGCTATATGCAGCATTGCTCTTGCATTCCTCAAGACCATGACATTATTATTCAGATTTAGATCACTAAGGTATAATTTTTGCATATGTCATAATAGAGTTATATTAAGAAAGGTAATTTGTTTTTTCTCCAACACGTGCCATTATTGTAAAGTTCTACAAGATTTTCACCAATATAAAATCTTACAGCTATAGACAATGGCTGAAAAAACCTTAGTTTATATACCCCATAAAATTTGTTATTTTAAACTTAGGGAGACGACTGACCCACCGCTTTAAAAATATTGTCTCAGACTTACAAAAGTCACGTATATTTTTTTTGACCTATCTGAAGGCTGAACAAAATCATGAGTACTGGGGTTATTTTGAAAACGGTGTACTTTTATTATGTTGATAAGAACAATGCATGCTGGAAGTCTTCTAGAGCAAACCATTTTCTCCATAGGGAACAAATAAAAATGATCTGTGAGTTAAGTGACATGTTTTATCCCACAAATGTTAGTTAGTTCTAAAATGTCTTCCTTCACTGTGACTCTCTGATCCCTCTAGCATTCAAGTTTTAAAACAGCCTTTTTATTTTGGCGATGATTTTGGTGAATCTTATTTTCCCCTCTTCCACACTTTGTTTGCTCCAAATTGTCTCATGAAATTTGTAAGGACACCATTCTCACAGAGCAAAGCTGGGACAAACCAACTGCATCACTTTTGGAGAGGGGAGAAATGCAAGCATACACACTGATTTAAATACAATTTCCATCCCATTGCATGATAGAAAGATACCAACACTTGCAATGCAACTCATGGACATCTGTCTATCAATTTGTAAAATCCTTACATAGATAAGTAAGATTTTTAAATGTCCCCTATTGTGGAAATGGCATGCTCCACTTTTGTACTAATGTTTATAGATACACCAGCCCATAGTGGAATTAAGGGACAAACCAAATGCAGAAGTTTGGATGGGGGAGGAACTTCCAACAAATCCCATTGATTTAACATGTACTTTTAAGTATTTGAATGCAAGAATGGTCGATAACACATTGAGAAGGAAGACATGGAGACATGTCTCTTAGTTAATGTTAAAAAGTTTTACTGAAATGTGCTGGATTTGGTGATATTTTTTTAATTGTCCCCTGTGGTTCAGATGGTTTACTCCAGAATAGCTGCAGTACTTTCTACATTGTAGTCATAGAGTCTGGTAGAGTTAGATTTCTAAATATCAGATAGAATGAACTGTGAAATGTTCTCTAATCAAACAGCAGAGGGCGATGTTAATCAGGCTTGTTTTCTATCCTCATGTTGTGTTTTTCATAGGACAATCCATAGAGAATCCAATAGAGGGTGCTATTATTTACAGCTACAACATTTTTGTTTTTTAATGTTTATAAACCTTAAAATCCAAATTTTTCTTAACCATTTGAACCCTGAAGTCATCACAAGAAGTCCTCTACAATTAAATCTACTGAAAGAAATATAACAACATGAACAGTGCTCAGTTCTATTTTGTTTTATTTATCTATTATAGTATCTCTAGAAAAAAAATGTTTGGCCCCTCTGCAGACTTGTATCATTTATAAGATGCTCTGCCAACTAGTTCCAACTGAGTTTCAACAACCATTTTAGTGTTATGTTTAATGTTCTTAGGGTTCTGGTTAGGACAAAGGGATATGGCAAGAACTAGAATTTGAGTATCTAATTTAGAGTTACCTTTTAGGATTAGGTATCATTATTTAGAGTTAATATAAATATTTAGGAGTAAGATATTAAGGATTAGTGGTAACAGGTTGAATTCAGTTGATGACCACCTCACCGAGCTTTGCTAAATGCAGCATTGCTCTTGCATTCCTCAAGACCATGACATTATTATTCAGATTTAGATCACTAACGTATAATTTTTGCATATGTCATAATAGAGTTATATTAAGAAAGGTAATTTGTTTTTTCTCCAACACGTGCCATTATTATAAAGTTCTACAAGATTTTCACCAATATAAAATCTTACAGCTATAGACAATGGCTGAAAAAACATTAGTTTATATACCCCATAAAATTTGTTATTTTAAACTTAGGGAGATGACTGACCCATCTCTTTAGAAATATTGTCTCAGACTTGCAAAAGTCACGTATATTTGTTTGGACCTATCTGAAGGCTGAACAAAATCATGAGTACTGGGATTATTTTGAAAACGGTGTACTTTTATTATGTTGATAAGAACAATGCATGCTGGAAGTCTTCTAGAGCAAACCATTTTCTCCATAGGGAACAAATAAAAATGATCTGTGAGTTAAGTGACATATTTTATTCCACAAATGTTAGTTAGTTCTAAAATGTCTTCCTTCACTGTGAATCTCTGATCCCTCTAGCATTCAAGTTTTAAAACAGCCTTTTTATTTTGGCGATGATTTTGGTGAATCTTATTTTCTCCTCTTCCACACTTTGTTTGCTCCAAATTGTCTCATGAAATTTGTAAGGACACCATTCTCACAGAGCAAAGCTGGGACAAACCAACTGCATCACTTTTGGAGGGGGGAGAAATGCAATCATACACACTGATTTAAATACAATTTCCATCCCATTGCATGATAGAAAGATACCAACACTTGCAATGCAACTCATGGACATCTGTCTATCAATTTGTAAAATCCTTACATAGATAAGTAAGATTTTTAAATGTCCCCTATTGTGTAAATGGTATGCTCCACTTTTGTACTAATGTTTATAGATACACCAGCCCATAGTGGAATTAAGGGACAAACCAACTGCAGAAGTTTGGATGGGGGAGGAACTTCCAACAAATCCCATTGATTTAACATGTACTTTGAAGTATTTGAATGCAAGAATGGTCGATAACACATTGAGAAGGAAGACATGGAGACATGTCTCTTAGTTAATGTTAAAAAGTTTTACTGAAATGTCCTGGATTTGGTGATTTTTTTTTTAATTGTCCCCTGTGGTTCAGATGGTTTACTCCAGAATAGCTGCAGTACTTTCTACATTGTAGTCATAGAGTCTGGTAGAGTTAGATTTCTAAATATCAGATAGAATGAACTGTGAAATGTTCTCTAATCAAACAGCAGAGGGCGATGTTAATCAGGCTTGTTTTCTATCCTCATGTTGTGTTTTTCATAGGACAATCCATAGAGAATCCAATAGAGGGTGCTATTATTTACAGCTACAACATTTTTGTTTTTTAATGTTTATAAACCTTAAAATCCAAATTTTTCTTAACCATTTGATCCCTGAAGTCATCACAAGAAGTCCTCTACAATTAAATCTACTGAAAGAAATATAACAACATGAACAGTGCTCAGTTCTACTTTGTTTTATTTATCTATTATAGTATCTCTAGAAAAAAAATGTTTGGCCCCTCTGCAGACTTGTATAATTTATAAGATGCTCTGCCAACTGAGTTTCAACAACCATTTTAGTGTTATGTTTAATGTTCTTAGGGTTCTGGTTAGGACAAAGGGTTATGGCAAGAACTAGAATTTGAGTATCTAATTTAGAGTTACCTTTTAGGGTTAGGTATCATTATTTAGAGTTGATATAAATATTTAGGAGTAAGATATTAAGGATTAGTGGTAACAGGTTGAATTCAATTGATGACCACCTCACCGAGCTTTGCTATATGCAGCATTGCTCTTGCATTCCTCAAGACCATGACATTATTATTCAGATTTAGATCACTAAGGTATAATTTTTGCATATGTCATAATAGAGTTATATTAAGAAAGGTAATTTGTTTTTTCTCCAAAACGTGCCATTATTGTAAAGTTCTACAAGATTTTCACCAATATAAAATCTTACAGCTATAGACAATGGCTGAAAAAACATTAGTTTATATACCCCATAAAATTTGTTATTTTAAACTTAGGGAGACGACTGACCCACCGCTTTAAAAATATTGTCTCAGACTTACAAAAGTCACGTATATTTTTTTTGACCTATCTGAAGGCTGAACAAAATTATGAGTACTGGGGTTATTTTGAAAACGGTGTACTTTTATTATGTTGATAAGAACAATGCATGCTGGAAGTCTTCTAGAGCAAACCATTTTCTCCATAGGGAACAAATAAAAATGATCTGTGAGTTAAGTGACATATTTTATCCCACAAATGTTAGTTAGTTCTAAAATGTCTTCCTTCACTGTGAATCTCTGATCCCTCTAGCATTCAAGTTTTAAAACAGCCTTTTTATTTTGGCGATGATTTTGGTTAATCTTATTTTCCCCTCTTCCACACTTTGTTTGCTCCAAATTGTCTCATGAAATTTGTAAGGACACCATTCTCACAGAGCAAAGCTGGGACAAACCAACTGCATCACTTTTGGTTGGGGGAGAAATGCAAGCATACAAACTGATTTAAATACAATTTCCATCCCATTGCATGATAGAAAGATACCAACACTTGCAATGCAACTCATGGACATCTGTCTATCAATTTGTTAAATCCTTACATAGATAAGTAAGATTTTTAAATGTCCCCTATTGTGGAAATGGTATGCTCCACTTTTGTACTAATGTCTATAGATACACCAGCCCATAGTGGAATTAAGGGACAAACCAACTGCAGAAGTTTGGATGGGGGAGGAACTTCCAACAAATACCATTGATTTAACATGTACTTTTAAGTATTTGAATGCAAGAATGGTCGATAACACATTGAGAAGGAAGACATGGAGACATGTCTCTTAGTTACTGTTAAAAAGTTTTACTGAAATGTGCTGGATTTGGTGATTTTTTTTTTAATTGTCCCCTGTGGTTCAGATGGTTTACTCCAGAATAGCTGCAGTACTTTCTACATTGTAGTCATAGAGTCTGGTAGAGTTAGATTTCTAAATATCAGATAGAATGAACTGTGAAATGTTCTCTAATCAAACAGCAGAGGGCGATGTTAATCAGGCTTGTTTTCTATCCTCATGTTGTTTTTTTCATAGGACAATCCATAGAGAATCCAATAGAGGGTGCTATTATTTACAGCTACAACATTTTTGTTTTTTAATGTTTATAAACCTTAAAATCCAAATTTTTCTTAACCATTTGATCCCTGAAGTCATCACAAGAAGTCCTCTACAATTAAATCTACTGAAAGAAATATAACAACATGAACAGTGCTCAGTTCTACTTTGTTTTATTTATCTATTATAGTATCTCTAGAAAAAAAATGTTTGGCCCCTCTGCAGACTTGTATAATTTATAAGATGCTCTGCCAACTGAGTTTCAACAACCATTTTAGTGTTATGTTTAATGTTCTTAGGGTTCTGGTTAGGACAAAGGGTTATGGCAAGAACTAGAATTTGAGTATCTAATTTAGAGTTACCTTTTAGGATTAGGTATCATTATTTAGAGTTAATATAAATATTTAGGAGTAAGATATTAAGGATTAGTGGTAACAGGTTGAATTCAATTGATGACCACCTCACCGAGCTTTGCTATATGCAGCATTGCTCTTGCATTCCTCAAGACCATGACATTATTATTCAGATTTAGATCACTCAACACGTGCCATTATTGTAAAGTTCTACAAGATTTTCACCAATATAAAATCTTACAGCTATAGACAATGGCTGAAAAAACATTAGTTTAAATACCCCATAAAATTTGTTATTTTAAACTTATGGAAATGACTGACCCATCTCTTTAGAAATATTGTCTCAGACTTACAAAAGTCACGTATATTTGTTTGGACCTATCTGAAGGCTGAACAAAATCATGAGTACTGGGATTATTTTGAAAACGGTGTACTTTTATTATGTTGATAAGAACAATGCATGCTGGAAGTCTTCTAGAGCAAACCATTTTCTCCATAGGGAACAAATAAAAATGATCTGTGAGTTAAGTGACATGTTTTATCCCACAAATGTTAGTTAGTTCTAAAATGTCTTCCTTCACTGTGAATCTTTGATCCCTCTAGCATTCAAGTTTTAAAACAGCCTTTTTATTTTGGCGGTGATTTTGGTGAATCTTATTTTCCCCTCTTCCACACTTTGTTTGCTCCAAATTGTCTCATGAAATTTGTAAGGACACCATTCTCACAGAGCAAAGCTGGGACAAACCAACTGCATCACTTTTGGAGGGGGGAGAAATGCAAGCATACACACTGATTTAAATACAATTTCCATCCCATTGCATGATAGAAAGATACCAACACTTGCAATGCAACTCATGGACATCTGTCTATCAATTTGTAAAATCCTTATATAGATAAGTAAGATTTTTAAATGTCCCCTATTGTGGAAATGGTATGCTCCACTTTTGTACTAATGTTTATAGATACACCAGCCCATAGTGGAATTAAGGGACAAACCAAATGCAGAAGTTTGGATGGGGGAGGAACTTCCAACAAATCCCATTGATTTAACATGTACTTTTAAGTATTTAAATGCAAGAATGGTCGATAACACATTGAGAAGGAAGACATGGAGACATGTCTTTTAGTTAATGTTAAAAAGTTTTACTGAAATGTGCTGGATTTGGTGATATTTTTTTTAATTGTCCCATGTGGTTCAGATGGTTTACTCCAGAACAGCTGCAGTACTTTCTACATTGTAGTCATAGAGTCTGGTAGAGTTAGATTTCTAAATATCAGATAGAATGAACTGTGAAATGTTCTCTAATCAAACAGCATAGGGCGATGTTAATCAGGCTTGTTTTCTATCCTCATGTTGTTTTTTTCATAGGACAATCCATAGAGAATCCAATAGAGGGTGCTATTATTTACAGCTACAACATTTTTGTTTTTTAATGTTTATAAACCTTAAAATCCAAATTTTTCTTAACCATTTGAACCCTGAAGTCATCACAAGAAGTCCTCTACAATTAAATCTACTGAAAGAAATATAACAACATGAACAGTGCTCAGTTCTACTTTGTTTTATTTATCTATTATAGTATCTCTAGAAAAAAAATGTTTGGCCCCTCTGCAGACTTGTATCATTTATAAGATGCTCTGCCAACTGAGTTTCAACAACCATTTTAGTGTTATGTTTAATGTTCTTAGGGTTCTGGTTAGGACAAAGGGTTATGGCAAGAACTAGAATTTGAGTATCTAATTTAGAGTTACCTTTTAGGATTAGGTATCATTATTTAGAGTTAATATAAATATTTAGGAGTAAGATATTAAGGATTAGTGGTAACAGGTTGAATTCAATTGATGACCACCTCACCGAGCTTTGTTATATGCAGCATTGCTCTTGCATTCCTCAAGACCATGACATTATTATTCAGATTTAGATCACTAAGGTATAATTTTTGCATATGTCATAATAGAGTTATATTAAGAAAGGTAATTTGTTTTTTCTCCAACACGTGCCATTATTGTAAAGTTCTACAAGATTTTCACCAATATAAAATCTTACAGCTATAGACAATGGCTGAAAAAACATTAGTTTATATACCCCATAAAATTAGTTATTTTAAACTTAGGGAGATGACTGACCCATCTCTTTAGAAATATTGTCTCAGACTTACAAAAGTCACGTATATTTGTTTGGACCTATCTGAAGGCTGAACAAAATCATGAGTACTGGGATTATTTTGAAAACGGTGTACTTTTATTATGTTGATAAGAACAATGCATGCTGGAAGTCTTCTAGAGCAAACCATTTTCTCCATAGGGAACAAATAAAAATGATCTGTGAGTTAAGTGACATGTTTTATTCCACAAATGTTAGTTAGTTCTAAAATGTCTTCCTTCACTGTGAATCTTTGATCCCTCTAACATTCAAGTTTTAAAACAGCCTTTTTATTTTGGCGGTGATTTTGGTGAATCTTATTTTCCCCTCTTCCACACTTTGTTTGCTCCAAATTGTCTCATGAAATTTGTAAGGACACCATTCTCACAGAGCAAAGCTGGGACAAACCAACTGCATCACTTTTGGAGGGGGGAGAAATGCAAGCATACAAACTGATTTAAATACAATTTCCATCCCATTGCATGATAGAAAGATACCAACACTTGCAATGCAACTCATGGACATCTGTCTATCAATTTGTAAAATCCTTACATAGATAAGTAAGATTTTTAAATGTCCCCTATTGTGGAAATGGTATGCTCCACTTTTGTACTAATGTCTATAGATACACCAGCCCATAGAGGAATTAAGGGACAAACCAACTGCAGAAGTTTGGATGGGGGAGGAACTTCCAACAAATCCCATTGATTTAACATGTACTTTTAAGTATTTGAATGCAAGAATGGTCGATAACACATTGAGAAGTAAGACATGGAGACATGTCTCTTAGTTACTGTTAAAAAGTTTTACTGAAATGTGCTGGATTTGGTGATATTTTTTTTAATTGTCCCCTGTGGTTCAGATGGTTTACTCCAGAATAGCTGCAGTACTTTCTACATTGTAGTCATAGAGTCTGGTAGAGTTAGATTTCTAAATATCAGATAGAATGAACTGTGAAATGTTCTCTAATCAAACAGCAGAGGGCGATGTTAATCAGGCTTGTTTTCTATCCTCATGTTGTTTTTTTCATAGGACAATCCATAGAGAATCCAATAGAGGGTGCTATTATTTACAGCTACAACATTTTTGTTTTTTAATGTTTATAAACTTTAAAATCCAAATTTTTCTTAACCCTTTGAACCCTGAAGTCATCACAAGAAGTCCTCTACAATTAAATCTACTGAAAGAAATATAACAACATGTACAAGGCTCAGTTCTACTTTGTTTTATTTATCTATTATAGCATCTCCAGAAAAAAAATGTTTGGCCCCTCTGCAGACTTGTATCATTTATAAGATGCTCTGCCAACTGAGTTTCAACAACCATTTTAGTGTTATGTTTAATGTTCTTAGGGTTCTGGTTAGGACAAAGGGTTATGGCAAGAACTAGAATATGAGCATCTAATTTAGAGTTACATTTTAGGGTTAGGTATCATTATTTAGAGTTAATATAAATATTTAGGAGTAAGATATTAAGGATTAGTGGTAACAGGTTGAATTCAATTGATGACCACCTCACCGAGCTTTGCTATATGCAGCATTGCTCTTGCATTCCTCAAGACCATGACATTATTATTCAGATTTAGATCACTAAGGTATAATTTTTGCATATGTCATAATAGAGTTATATTAAGAAAGGTAATTTGTTTTTTCTCCAACACGTGCCATTATTGTAAAGTTCTACAAGATTTTAACCAATATAAAATCTTACAGCTATAGACAATGGCTGAAAAAACATTAGTTTATATACCCCATAAAATTTGTTATTTTAAACTTAGGGAGACGACTGACCCACCACTTTAGAAATATTGTCTCAGACTTACAAAAGTCACGTATATTTTTTTTGACCTATCTGAAGGCTGAACAAAATAATGTGTACTGGGATTATTTTGAAAACGGTGTTCTGTTATTATGTTGATAAGAACAATGCATGCTGGAAGTCTTCTAGAGCAAACCATTTTCTCCATAGGGAACAAATAAAAATGATCTGTGAGTTAAGTGACATGTTTTATCCCACAAATGTTAGTTAGTTCTAAAATGTCTTCCTTCACTGTGAATCTCTGATCCCTCTAGCATTCAAGTTTTTAAAACAGCGTTTTTATTTTGGCGATGATTTTGGTGAATCTTATTTTCCCCTCTTCCACACTTTGTTTGCTCCAAATTGTCTCATGAAATTTGTAAGGACACCATTCTCTCAGAGCAAAGCTGGGTCAAACCAACTGCATCACTTTTGGAGGGGGGAGAAATGCAAGCATACACACTGATTTAAATACAATTTCCATCCCATTGCATGATAGAAAGATACCAACACTTGCAATGCAACTCATGGACATCTGTCTATCAATTTGTAAAATCCTTACATAGATAAGTAAGATTTTTAAATGTCCCCTATTGTGGAAATGGTATGCTCCACTTTTGTACTAATGTTTATAGATACACCAGCCCATAGTGGAATTAAGGGACAAACCAAATGCAGAAGTTTGGATGGGGGAGGAACTTCCAACAAATCCCATTGATTTAACATGTACTTTTAAGTATTTGAATGCAAGAATGGTCGATAACACATTGAGAAGGAAGACATGGAGACATGTCTCTTAGTTAATGTTAAAAAGTTTTACTGAAATGTGCTGGATTTGGTGATTTTTTTTTTAATTGTCCCCTGTGGTTCAGATGGTTTACTCCAGAATAGCTGCAGTACTTTCTACATTGTAGTCATAGAGTCTGGTAGAGTTAGATTTCTAAATATCAGATAGAATGAACTGTGAAATATTCTCTAATCAAACAGCAGAGGGCGATGTTAATCAGGCTTGTTTTCTATCCTCATGTTGTTTTTTTCATAGGTCAATCCATAGAGAATCCAATAGAGGGTGCTATTATTTACAGCTACAACATTTTTGTTTTTGAATGTTTATAAACCTTAAAATCCAAATTTTTCTTAACCATTTGAACCCTGAAGTCATCACAAGAAGTCCTCTACAATTAAATCTACTGAAAGAAATATAACAACATGAACAGTGCTCAGTTCTACTTTGTTTTATTTATCTATTATAGTATCTCTAGAAAAAAAATGTTTGGCCCCTCTGCAGACTTATATAATTTATAAGATGCTCTGCCAACTGAGTTTCAACAACCATTTTAGTGTTATGTTTAATGTTCTTAGGGTTCTGGTTAGGACAAAGGGTTATGGCAAGAACTAGAATATGAGTATCTAATTTAGAGTTACCTTTTAGGATTAGGTATCATTATTTAGAGTTAACATAAATATTTAGGAGTAAGATATTAAGGATTAGTGGTAACACGAATTCAATTGATGACCACCTCACCGAGCTTTGCTATATGCAGCATTGCTCTTGCATTCCTCAAGACCATGACATTATTATTCAGATTTAGATCACTAAGGTATAATTTTTGCATATGTCATAATAGAGTTATATTAAGAAAGGTAATTTGTTTTTTCTCCAACACGTGTCATTATTGTAAAGTTCTACAAGATTTTCACCAATATAAAATCTTACAGCTATAGACAATGGCTGAAAAAACATTAGTTTATATACCCCATAAAATTTGTTATTTTAAACTTAGGGAGATAACTGACCCATCTCTTTAGAAATATTATCTCAGACTTACAAAAGTCAAGTATATTTGTTTGGACCTATCTGAAGGCTGAACAAAATCATGAGTACTGGGATTATTTTGAAAACGGTGTACTTTTATTATGTTGATAAGAGCAATGCATGCTGGAAGTCTTCTAGAGCAAACCATTTTCTCCATAGGGAAGAAATAAAAATGATCTGTGAGTTAAGTGACATGTTTTATTCCACAAATGTTAGTTAGTTCTAAAATGTCTTCCTTCATTGTGAATCTTTGATCCCTCTAGCATTCAAGTTTTAAAACAGCCTTTTTATTTTGGCGGTGATTTTGGTGAATCTTATTTTCCCCTCTTCCACACTTTGTTTGCTCCAAATTGTCTCATGAAATTTGTAAGGACACCATTCTCACAGAGCAAAGCTGGGACAAACCAACTGCATCACTTTTGGAGGGGGGAGAAATGCAAGCATACAAACTGATTTAAATACAATTTCCATCCCATTGCATGATAAAAGATACCAACACTTGCAATGCAACTCATGGACATCTGTCTATCAATTTGTAAAATCCTTATATAGATAAGTAAGATTTTTAAATGTCCCCTATTGTGGAAATGGTATGCTCCACTTTTGTATTAATGTTTATAGATACACCAGCCCATAGTGGAATTAAGGGACAAACCAACTGCAGAAGTTTGGATGGGGGAGGAACTTCCAACAAATCCCATTGATTTAACATGTACTTTTAAGTATTTGAATGCAAGAATGGTCGATAACACATTGAGAAGGAAGACATGGAGACATGTCTCTTAGTTACTGTTAAAAAGTTTTACTGAAATGTGCTGGATTTGGTGATATTTTTTTTAATTGTCCCCTGTGGTTCAGATGGTTTACTCCAGAATAGCTGCAGTACTTTCTACATTGTAGTCTTAGAGTCTGGTAGAGTTAGATTTCTAAATATCAGATAGAATGAACTGTGAAATGTTCTCTAATCAAACAGCAGAGGGCGATGTTAATCAGGCTTGTTTTCTATCCTCATGTTGTTTTTTTCATAGGACAATCCATAGAGAATCCAATAGAGGGTGCTATTATTTACAGCTACAACATTTTTGTTTTTTAATGTTTATAAACTTTGAAATCCAAATTTTTCTTAACGCTTTGAACCCTGAAGTCATCACAAGAAGTCCTCTACAATTAAATCTACTGAAAGAAATATAACAACATGTACAATGCTCAGTTCTACTTTGTTTTATTTATCTATTATAGCATCTCCAGAAAAAAAATGTTTGGCCCCTCTGCAGACTTGTATCATTTATAAGATGCTCTGCCAACTGAGTTTCAACAACCATTTTAGTGTTATGTTTAATGTTCTTAGGGTTCTGGTTAGGACAAAGGGTTATGGCAAGAACTAGAATTTGAGTATCTAATTTAGAGTTACCTTTTAGGGTTAGATATCATTATTTAGAGTTAATATAAATATTTTGGAGTAAGATATTAAGGATTAGTGGTAACAGGTTGAATTCATTTGATGACCACCTCACCGAGCTTTGCTATATGCAGCATTGCTCTTGCATTCCTCAAGACCATGACATTATTATTCAGATTTAGATCACTAAGGTATAATTTTTACATATGTCATAATAGAGTTATATTAAGAAAGGTAATTTGTTTTTTCTCCAACACGTGCCATTATTGTAAAGTTCTACAAGATTTTCACCAATATAAAATCTTACAGCTATAGACAATGGCTGAAAAAACATTAGTTTATATATCCCATAAAATTTGTTATTTTAAACTTAGGGAGACGACCGACCCACCGCTTTAGAAATATTGTCTCAGACTTACAAAAGTCACGTATATTTTTTTTGACCTATCTGAAGGCTGAACAAAATCATGAGTACTGGGAATATTTTGAAAACGGTGTACTTTTATTATGTTTATAAGAACAATGCATGCTGGAAGTCTTCTAGAGCAAACCATTTTCTCCATAGGGAACAAATAAAAATTATCTGTGAGTTAAGTGACATGTTTTATCCCACAATTGTTGGTTAGTTCTAAAATGTCTTCCTTCACTGTGAATCTTTGATCCCTCTAGCATTCAAGTTTTAAAACAGCCTTTTATTTTGGCTGTGATTTTGGTGAATCTTATTTTCCCCTCTTCCACACTTTGTTTACTCCAAATTGTCTCATGAAATTTGTAAGGACACCATTCTCACAGAGCAAAGCTGGGACAAACCAACTGCATCACTTTTGGAGGGGGGAGAAATGCAAGCATACAAACTGATTTAAATACAATTTCCATCCCATTGCATGATAGAAAGATACCAATACTTGCAATGCAACTCATGGACATCTGTCTATCAATTTGTAAAATCCTTACATAGATAAGTAAGATTTTTAAATGTCCCCTATTGTGGAAATGGTATGCTCCACTTTTGTACTAATGTCTATAGATACACCAGCCCATAGTGGAATTAAGGGACAAACCAACTGCAGAAGTTTGGATGGGGGAGGAACTTCCAACAAATCCCATTGATTTAACATGTACTTTTAAGTATTTGAATGCAAGAATGGTCGATAACACATTGAGAAGGAAGACATGGAGACATGTCTCTTAGTTAATGTTAAAAAGTTTTACTGAAATGTGCTGGATTTGGTGATATTTTTTTTAATTGTCCCCTGTGGTTCAGATGGTTTACTCCAGAATAGCTGCAGTACTTTCTACATTGTAGTCATAGAGTCTGGTAGAGTTAGATTTCTAAATATCAGATAGAATGAACTGTGAAATATTCTCTAATCAAACAGCAGAGGGCGATGTTAATCAGGCTTGTTTTCTATCCTCATGTTGTTTTTTTCATAGGACAATCCATAGAGAATCGAATAGAGGGTGCTATTATTTACAGCTACAACATTTTTGTTTATAAACTTTGAAATCCAAATTTTTCTTAACCCTTTGAACCCTGAAGTCATCACAAGAAGTCCTCTACAATTAAATCTACTGAATGAAATATAACAACACGTACAATGCTCAGTTCTACTTTGTTTTATTTATCTATTATAGCATCTCCAGAAAAAAAATGTTTGGCCCCTCTGCAGACTTGTATCATTTATAAGATGCTCTGCCAACTGAGTTTCAACAACCATTTTAGTGTTATGTTTAATGTTCTTAGGGTTCTGGTTAGGACAAAGGGTTATGGCAAGAACTAGAATTTGAGTATCTAATTTAGAGTTACCTTTTAGGGTTAGGTATCATTATTTAGAATTCATATAAATATTTAGGAGTAAGATATTAAGGATTAGTGGTAACAGGTTGAATTCAATTGATGACCACATCACCGAGCTTTGCTATATGCAGCATTGCTCTTGCATTCCTCAAGACCATGACATTATTATTCAGATTTAGATCACTAAGGTATAATTTTTGCATATGTCATAATAGAGTTATATTAAGACAGGTAATTTGTTTTGTCTCCAACACGTGCCATTATTGTAAAGTTCTACAAGATTTTCACCAATATAAAATCTTACAGCTATAGACAATGGCTGAAAAAACATTAGTTTAAATACCCCATAAACACCCATGGGGCCGAGCACCCGAGCCCCATTGAAGTCAATGGGAGGACTCGAGCATTACACCAGGCACCCCCTGCTCTGATGAGGGGAGGGTGCCTGGTTCATAGGAAAAAGTCAGAAAATGATGGAAACACCACAGAAATGGTTCAGGGACAGCATAGGGAGGATGTCTGGATGCATCTTGGACTCCAACGTCGCTGCTGGGAACGATGTTTCGCCCGTAGTACGCCATTTTTACAGACTGACCGTAAAACACACAAAAAGGAAGATAAAAATGATTTTAGGCGAAAAATTGTTTCCAAACAGTATTTGCTGTATATTTACTTGTATATCATCTGCAAATTCTGCAAAAAATTTCATCGATTTTTCGGAACTGGGGCCATGATTAAGAGGGAAACGTGCGCAGCGTAAAGCAGGTGTTCAACGTGGTTATGGCCCGGGTAAGGTACAGCATTCAGGAACGGAGGCCGCAGCTACCACAGTTTTTACAACATGTCCGTTTGCCCTTGTTAAGTCCAAAATTTATAGTCGGAACAGTGGGGTCTGATCCATTGAGTAAAAGTGACGAAGTGACTTAGTGGATGAAGCCAAGAACTACCTTCTGCTCTGTCGAACACCCCAGCCCTATTTAATTCAATGGGAGGACCTGAGGCACTCCGATACAACCTGTATATCACAAAATGGAGGGCCTCATTCACATTGTGGTACAATAGTTCAGGTAGTGGTCCAACACTCATAAAGCCTATGCACTAAGTGAAACGGCTGCCAAAAATTAGACTGAAATGTCACTCCAATACACCCTTTATTACACATAAAGGAGGGCATCATACACACCCTTGAAAAATTAGGATTAATGGCCTGCTGGTGACCCTCTAAAACATTAGGGGCGAGGGCATGCCGCTAAGCTGACCATCTAAAACATTAGGAATGAGGGTCTGCTGCTGAGCCGACCATCTAAAATATTATGGGTGAGGGTCTGCTGCGGAGCTGACCATCCTAAACATTATATGCGAAGGCCCGCTAGTGAGCTGACGCTATAAAACATTATATGAGAAGGCCCGCTGGTGAGCTGACCTATACAAAAATTGTCAAACAGGGCCCGCTGGTGAGCTGGCCCTATATAAAAATTATATCACAGGGCCCGCTGGTGAGCTGGCCCTATATTAAAATTATATCACAGGGCATTTGGAAGAGGAGGAGGAGGATGAGAAGATTAAGAGTCAACCATATACCCGTTTTTTGGGTGGAAGGGGTGAATGGGAATACAGAGTATTCCCATCATTGTAAATAACATATCTAAAGTGACTTTATGTTCACCCGGGGCTTTCCTCCAGTGGAGTGGAGAAGTCAGGGGAAATCCAGGCCTTGTTCATTTTTATAAGTGTCAACCTATCAGCATTTTCGGTGGAAAGGCGGATACGCTTATCTGTTATGATGCCACCAGCAGCACTAAATACCCGCTCAGACAGAACGCTGGCGGCAGGGCAGGCCAGCACCTCCAAGGCGTAGAGTGCCAGTTCATACCACGTGTCCAGCTTGGACACCCAGTAGTTGTAAGGCACAGAGGGATCAGTGAGGACGCTGACACGGTCTGCTACGTACTCCTTCACCATCTTCCAAAACTTTTCCCTCCTTGTGACACTAGGCCGCGCATCAGGGTGAGGGTGCTGGCGGGGTGTCATGAAGGTGTCCCACGCCTTGGAGAGTGTTGCCCTGCCTTTGTCGGAACTGCTGTGTGCTCCCCTTTTCTCCCCTTCTCGGTTGGCCAAGGTAGCACGTACTCTGCCGCCAGCGTTGTCAGATGGAAAATTTTGGAGCAATTTTTTGACAAGAACCTTCTGGTATTGCACCATTTTGCTTGTCCTCTCCACCGGAGGAATGAGGGATGAGAAATTCTCTTTGTAGCGGGGGTCCAGAAGGGTGAACACCCAGTAATCCGTGTTGTCTAAAATGCGTATAACGCGTGGGTCACGGGAAAGGCAGCCTAACATAAAGTCAGCCATGTGTGCCAGAGTACCAACAGGCAAGATTTCGCTGTCCTCACCAGGAGGATGACTCTCAATCTCCTCATCCTCTTCCTCCTCTTCTGCCCACCCTCGCTGAAGAGATGGAAATAAAGTTCCATGGCTACCCTCTGTAGCGGAGGCAACCGTGTCTTCCTCCTCCTCCTCCTCCTCCGCCTCCTCCAATTGTCGCTGAGAAGACGAAGTGAGGGTGCTCTGGCTATCACCTTGTGTAAGCTCTTCCTCCCCCATTTCCACCTCTTCCACATGCAAAGCGTCGGTTTTAATTGTGAGCAGCGAGCGTTTCAGTAGACACAGAAGTGGGATGGTTACACTGATAATAGAGTTATCGCCGCTCACCATCTGTGTCGATTCCTCAAAATTGCGTAAAACCTCACAGAGGTCTGACATCCATTCCCACTCCTCACTTCTGATTAGAGGAAGTTGAACGGAGAGGCGACGACCGTGTAACAGCTGGTACTCCACTACTGCCATCTGCTGCTCACAAAGCCGGGCCAACATGTGGAAGGTGGAGTTCCAGCGCGTGCTTACGTCACACAGCAGCCGGAGAGCTGGCAATTGTAAGTGCTGCTGCAGCGTCAACAGGCCGGCTGAAGCTGTAGATGACTTACGGAAATGTGCACACACGCGGCGCACCTTCGTCAAGAGATCATGCAAATTGGGGTAGGTTTTTAGAAATCGCTGAACCACTAAATTAAATACATGCGCTAGGCATGGTACGTGTGTGAGCTTGCCGAGCTCCAAAGCCGCCGCCAAGTTAAGCCCATTATCACACACAACCATGGCTGGTTGCAGGTTGAGTGGCGAGAGCCACTGCTCGGTCTGGTGACTAATCCCCTGCAACAGCTCTGAGGCCGTGTGCTGTTTGTCCCCAAGGCAGATCAGCTTCAGCACGGCCTGTTGACGCTTCCCCACTGCAGTGCTACACTGCTTCCAGCTACCGGCTGATGGGTGAGTGGCGCTGCGCTCAGAGAATTCGGAGGTGGAAACGGAGGAGGAGGAGGAGGAGCCAATAACGTAGGTGCTGGAGGAAACCCTGATGGAGGTAGGGCCCGCAATCCTCGGCGTGGGTAGCACCTGTGCCATCCCAGGGTCCGAGTCGCTCCCAGCCTCCACGACATTCACCCAGTGTGCCGTCAGGGAAATGTAGCGTCCCTGGCCACAAGCACTTGTCCATGTGTCAGTCGTTAAGTGGACCTTCCCAGTAACTGCGTTGGTCAGGGCACGGGTGATGTTAAGGGACACATGGTGGTGTAAGGCGGGGACGGCACACCGGGAAAAGTAGTGGCGGCTGGGGACTGCGTACCGAGGGACAGCTGCTGCCATCAGGCTGCGGAAGGACTCAGTGTCCACAAGCCTAAATGGCAGCATTTCGATGGCAAGTAATTTGTAAAGGTGTGAGGTTAGTTCTATGGCCTGTGGGTGGGTGGCTGGGTATTTTCGCTTGCGCTCAAATGCCTGGGGTAACGACATTTGGACGCTGCGCTGGGACAGGGAAGTGGATGTGGTCGCTGATGGTGCTTCAGATGGTACAGGTGCAGGGCGGGAGGTATGCGGGCCTGCGCCTTCGACAGGCGATTGGCCGGCACCGAAAACAGGGGAAGAGGAGGCAGTGGTGTGGCCTGCAGACACAGATTGGCGATCCGGGCGTTCCTCCCACTTATTACGGTGCTTGGATGCCATGTGTCGGATCATGCTGGTGGTGGTGAGGTTGCTAGTGTTCATGCCTCGGCTCATTCTGGTGTGGCACAGGTTGCAAACTACAATTCTTTTGTCGTCCGCACTTTCCTTAAAAAAACGCCATACCGCAGAACACCTAGCCCTTGGCAAGGGAGATTTACGCAAGGGGGTGCTCCGTGGGACATTTGCGGGCTGGTTTGGTGCGGTCCGCCTTCTTTCTTTAGCCACACCACTGCCTCTTCCAGCCTGTTGCGGTGCTGCAGATGGCTCACCCTCAGGACTGCTGTCATCGCTCGGCTTTCCACCTTCCCAGGTGGGGTCAGTTACCTCATCGTCCACCAAGTCCTCCTCCACTTCCTCACTCTGATCATCCTCCTCATTTCTTGATCCCACCACATCCTCAGTCATTGACAACTGTGTATCATCCTCCTCATCAAGGTCTTGAGACAGTAATTGTGGTTGATTTGATGGCAACTGTGTCTCATCATCATCATCCACTTCCTTTGACCTTAAATGCCGTTCCCCTCTGTCATCTTCTTGTGATTGGGTACCCTCTAGAGGTTGTGAATCAGGGCACAAGATCTCATGTTCCTCTGCAAGCGTGTTTGGAGAGAGCTTCAAATCAAGGATTGGTGATGAGAAGAGCTCCTCACTATATCCCAGTGCGGGATCACTTCTTTGGCCAGACCCTCTATGGTGGGAGGAAGGATGATCAGGGTGAGGATTATGTTGACCAGACTCTTGGCTAGTGAGAGTGGACTTGGTGGAAGACAGGGTGCTGCTTAACCGACTGGAAGCAGTATCAGCTGAAATCCAACCGACCACCTGTTCGCAGTGGTCTTACCCGCCTTCTTCATATTAAACGGAATATATGCGGTAATCTGCGGCTAGGCACACGAAACAGAATGTGACGCTAATCTGCGGCTAGGCACACTAAACAATATGTAACGCTAATCTGCGGCTAGGCACACTAAACAATATGTGACGCTAATCTGCGGCTAGGCACACGAAACAGAATGTGACGCTAATCTGCGGCTAGGCACACGAAACAGAATGTGACGCTAATCTGCGGCTAGGCACAGTGAATGGAATATGTGACGTTGATTTGTGAATTTGTACACTAAACAGAATGTGACAATAATCTATGGCTAGGCACACATTTAAAATGGCCCTTTTTGTCGCTGCGTTGTAAAATCATTGGCCCTGTGCACCTAACACAATATGTCAGCTTGTCACTGCACTGTGAAATATTTGTCCCTGTGCACCTAGTACAATGTCACCTTAGAACATGTCCCCCCCCACAAAAAAATGAAATTCTGCCACCCCCAAAAAAAATTAAATGCTGCCTCCACACACAACAGTCCTAAAAAGGACTTTTGGGTCTTGAAAGAGTTTCAACAATTTTATTCTCCCTACACTGACTTCCTGTGCATCTAGTATTATATCTCACCTTACAAATATCCCCCCCACAAAAAAAAGGAAATTGTATTATTTCCAGCTACAACATTTTTGTTTTTTAATGTTTATAAACCTTAAAATCCAAATTTTTCTTAACCCTTTGATCCCTGAAGTCATCACAAGAAGTCCTCTACAATTAAATCTACTGAAAGAAATATAATAACATGTACAGTGCTCAGTTCTACTGTGTTTTATTTATCTATTATAGCATCTCCAGAAAAAAAAATGTTTGGCCCCTCTGCAGACTTGTATCATTTATAAGATGCTCTGCCAACTGAGTTTCAACAACCATTTTAGTGTTATGTTTAATGTTTTTAGGGTTCTGGTTAGGACAGAGGGTTTTGGCAAGAACTAGAATTTGAGTTTCTGATTTAGAGTTACCTTTTAGGGTTAGGTATCATTATTTAGAGTTAATATTAATATTAGGAGTAAGATATTAAGGATTAGTGGTAACAGGTTGAATTCAATTGATGACCACATCACCGAGCTTTGCTATATGCAGCATTGCTCTTGCATTCCTCAAGACCATGACATTATTATTCAGATTTAGATCACTAACGTATAATTTTTGCATATGTCAAAATAGAGTTATATTAAGAAAGGTAATTTGTTTTTTCTCCAACACGTGCCATTATTGTAAAGTTCTACAAGATTTTCACCAATATAAAATCTTACAGCTATAGACAATGACTGAAAAAACATTAGTTTAAATATCCCATAAAATTTGTTATTTTAAACTTAGGGAGATGACTGACCCATCTCGTTAGAAATATTGTGTCAGACTTACAAAAGTCACATATATTTGTTTGGACCTATCTGAAGGCTGAACAAAATCATGAGTACTGGGATTATTTTGAAAACGGTGTACTTTTATTATGTTGATAAGAACAATGCATGCTGGAAGTCTTCTAGAGCAAACCATTTTCTCCATAGGGAACAAATAAAAATGATCTGTGAGTTAAGTGACATGTTTTATCCCACAAATGTTAGTTAGTTCTAAAATGTCTTCCTTCACTGTGAATCTTTGATCCCTCTAGCATTCAAGTTTTAAAACAGCCTTTTTATTTTGGCGGTGATTTTGGTGAATCTTATTTTCCCCTCTTACACACTTTGTTTGCTCCAAATTGTCTCATGAAATTTGTAAGGACACCATTCTCACAGAGCAAAGCTGGGACAAACCAACTGCATCACTTTTGGAGGGGGGAGAAATGCAAGCATACACACTGATTTAAATATAATTTCCATCCCATTGCATGATAAAAGATACCAACACTTGCAATGCAACTCATGGACATCTGTGTATCAATTTGTAAAATCCTTACATAGATAAGTAAGATTTTTAAATGTCCTCTATTGTGGAAATGGTATGCTCCACTTTTGTACTAATGTTTATAGATACACCAGCCCATAGTGGAATTAAGGGACAAACCAACTGCAGAAGTTTGGATGGGGGAGGAACTTCCAACAAATCCAATTGATTTAACATGTACTTTTAAGTATTTGAATGCAAGAATGGTCGATAACACATTGAGAAGGAAGACTTGGAGACATGTCTCTTAGTTAATGTTAAAAAGTTTTACTGAAATGTGCTGGATTTGGTGATATTTTTTTTAATTGTCCCCTGTGGTTCAGATGGTTTACTCCAGAATAGCTGCAGTACTTTCTACATTGTAGTCATAGAGTCTGGTAGAGTTAGATTTCTAAATATCAGAAAGAATGAACTGTGAAATGTTCTCTAATCAAACAGCAGAGGGCGATGTTAATCAGGCTTGTTTTCTATCCTCATATTGTTTTTTTCACAGGACAATCCATAGAGAATCCAATAGAGGGTGCTATTATTTACATCTACAACATTTTTGTTTTTTAATGTTTATAAACCTTAAAATCCAAATTTTTCTTAACCCTTTGAACCCTGAAGTCATCACAAGAAGTCCTCTACAATTAAATCTTCTGAAAGAAATATAACAACATGTACAATGCTCAGTTCTACTTTGTTTTATTTATCTATTATAGCATCTCCAGAAAAAAAATGTTTGGCCCCTCTGCAGACTTATATCATTTATAAGATGCTCTGCCAACTGAGTTTCAACAACCATTTTAGTGTTATGTTTAATGTTCTTAGGGTTCTGGTTAGGACAAAGGGTTATGGCAAGAACTAGAATTTGAGTATCTAATTTAGAGTTACCTTTTAGGGTTAGGTTTCATTATTTAGAGTTAATATAAATATTTAGGAGTAAGATATTAAGGATTAGTGGTAACAGGTTGAATTCAAATGATGACCACATCACCGAGCTTTGCTATATGCAGCATTGCTCTTGCATTCCTCAAGATCATGACATTATTATTCAGATTTAGATCACTAAGGTATAATTTTTGCATATGTCATAATAGAGTTATATTAAGAAAGGTAATTTGTTTTGTCTCCAACACGTGCCATTATTGTAAAGTTCTACAAGATTTTCACCAATATAAAATCTTACAGCTATAGACAATGGCTGAAAAAAATATTAGTTTATATACCCCATAAAATTTGTTATTTTAAACTTAGGGAGACGACTGACCCACCGCTTTAGAAATATTGTCTCAGACTTACAAAAGTCACGTATATTTTTTTTGACCTATCTGAAGGCTGAACAAAATCATGAGTACTGGGATTATTTTGAAAACGGTGTACTTTTATTATGTTGATAAGAACAATGCATGCTGGAAGTCTTCTAGAGCAAACCATTTTCTCCATAGGGAAAAAATAAAAATGATCTATGAGTTAAGTGACATGTTTTATCACATAAATGTTAGTTAGTTCTAAAATGTCTTCCTTCACTGTGAATCTTTGATCCCTCTAGCATTCAAGTTTTAAAACAGCCTTTTTATTTTGGCGGTGATTTTGGTGAATCTTTTTTTCCCCTCTTCCACACTTTGTTTGCTCCAAATTGTCTCATGAAATTTGTAAGGACACCATTCTCACAGAGCAAAGCTGGGACAAACCAACTGCATCACTTTTGGAGGGGGGAGAAATGCAAGCATACACACTGATTTAAATACAATTTCCATCCCATTGCATGATAGAAAGATACCAACACTTGCAATGCAACTCATGGACATCTGTCTATCAATTTGTAAAATCCTTACATAGATAAGTAAGATTTTTAAATGTCCCCTATTGTGGAAATGGTATGCTCCACTTTTGTACTAATGTCTATAGATACACCAGCCCATAGTGGAATTAAGGGACAAACCAACTGCAGAAGTTTGGATGGGGGTGGAACTTCCAACAAATCCCATTGATTTAACATGTACTTTTAAGTATTTGAATGCAAGAATGGTCGATAACACATTGAGAAGGAAGACATGGAGACATGTCTCTTAGTTAATGTTAAAAAGTTTTACTGAAATGTGCTGGATTTGGTGATATTTTTTTTAATTGTCCCCTGTGGTTCAGATGGTTTACTCCAGAATAGCTGCAGTACTTTCTACATTGTAGTCATAGAGTCTGGTAGAGTTAGATTTCTAAATATCAGATAGAATGAACTGTGAAATGTTCTCTAATCAAACAGCAGAGGGCGATGTTAATCAGGCTTGTTTTCTATCCTCATGTTGTTTTTTTCATAGGACAATCCATAGAGAATCCAATAGAGGGTGCTATTATTTACAGCTACAACATTTTTGTTTTTTAATGTTTATAAACCTTAAAATCCAAATTTTTCTTAACCCTTTGAACCCTGAAGTCATCACAAGAAGTCCTCTACAATTAAATCTACTGAAAGAAATATAACAACATGTACAATGTTCAGTTCTACTTTGTTTTATTTATCTATTATAGCATCTCCAGAAAAAAAATGTTTGGCCCCTCTGCAGACTTCTATCATTTTTAAGATGCTCTGCCAACTGAGTTTCAACAACCATTTTAGTGTTATGTTTAATGTTCTTAGGGTTCTGGTTAGGACAAAGGGTTATGGCAAGAACTAGAATTTGAGTATCTAATTTAGAGTTACCTTTTAGGGTTAGGTATCATTATTTAGAGTTAATAGAAATATTTAGGAGTAAGATATTAAGGATTAGTGGTAACAGGTTGAATTCAATTGATGACCACATCACCGAGCTTTGCTATATTCAGCATTGCTCTTGAATTCCTCAAGACCATGACATTATTATTCAGATTTAGATCACTAAGGTATAATTTTTGCATATGTCATAATAGAGTTATATTAAGAAAGGTAATTTGTTTTTTCTCCAACACGTGCCATTATTGAAAAGTTCTACAAGATTTTCACCAACATAAAATCTTACAGCTATAGACAATGGCTGAAAAAACATTAGTTTATATACCCCATAAAATTGTTATTTTAAACTTAGGGAGATGAATGACCCATCTCTTTAGAAATATTGTCTCAGACTTACAAAAGTCACGTATATTTGTTTGGACCTATCTGAAGGCTGAACAAAATCATGAGTACTGGGATTATTTTGAAAACGGTGTACTTTTATTATGTTGATAAGAACAATGCATGCTGGAAGTCTTCTAGAGCAAACCATTTTCTCCATAGGGAACAAATAAAAATGATCTGTGAGTTAAGTGACATGTTTTATTCCACAAATGTTAGTTAGTTCAAAAATGTCTTCCTTCACTGTGAATCTTTGATCCCTCTGGCATTCAAGTTTTAAAACAGCCTTTTTATTTTGGCGGTGATTTTGGTGAATCTTATTTTCCCCTCTTCCACACTTTGTTTTCTCCAAATTGTCTCATGAAATTTGTAAGGACACCAATCTCACAGAGCAAAGCTGGGACAAACCAACTGCATCACTTTTGAAGGGGGGAGAAATGCAAGCATACAAACTGATTTAAATACAATTTCCATCCCATTGCATGATAGAAAGATACCAACACTTGCAATGCAACTCATGGACATCTGTCTATCAATTTGTAAAATCCTTACATAGATAAGTAAGATTTTTAAATGTCCCCTATTGTGGAAATGGTATGCTCCACTTTTGTTCTAATGTCTATAGATACACCAGCCCATAGTGGAATTAAGGGACAAACCAACTGCAGAAGTTTGGATGGGGGAGGAACTTCCAACAAATCCCATTGATTTAACATGTACTTTTAAGTATTTGAATGCAAGAATGGTCGATAACACATTGAGAAGGAAGACATGGAGACATGTCTCTTAGTTAATGTTAAAAAGTTTTACTGAAATGTGCTGGATTTGGTGATATTTTTTTTAATTGTCCCCTGTGGTTCAGATGGTTTACTCCAGAATAGCTGCAGTACTTTCTACATTGTAGTCATAGAGTCTGGTAGAGTTAGATTTCTAAATATCAGATAGAATGAACTGTGAAATGTTCTCTAATCAAACAGCAGAGGGCGATGTTAATCAGGCTTGTTTTCTATCCTCATGTTGTTTTTTTCATAGGACAATCCATAGAGAATCCAATAGAGGGTGCTATTATTTACAGCTACAACATTTTTGTTTTTTAATGTTTATAAACCTTAAAATCCAAATTTTTCTTAACCCTTTGAACCCTGAAGTCATCACAAGAAGTCCTCTACAATTAAATCTACTGAAAGAAATATAACAACATGTACAATGCTCAGTTCTACTTTGTTTTATTTATCTATTATAGCATCTCCAGAAAAAAAATGTTTGGCCCCTCTGCAGACTTGTATCATTTATAAGATGCTCTGCCAACTGAGTTTCAACAACCATTTTAGTGTTATGTTTAATGTTCTTAGGGTTCTGGTTAGGACAAAGGGTTATGGCAAGAACTAGAATTTGAGTATCTAATTTAGAGTTACCTTTTAGGGTTAGGTATCATTATTTAGAGTTAATAGAAATATTTAGGAGTAAGATATTAAGGATTAGTGGTAACAGGTTGAATTCAATTGATGACCACATCACCGAGCTTTGCTATATGCAGCATGGCTCTTGCATTCCTCAAGACCATGACATTATTATTCAGATTTAGATCACTAAGGTATAATTTTTGCATATGTCATAATAGAGTTATATTAAGAAAGGTAATTTGTTTTGTCTCCAACACATGCCATTATTGTAAAGTTCTACAAGATTTTCACCAATATAAAATCTTACAGCTATAGACAATGGCTGAAAAAACATTAGTTTAAATACCCCATAAAATTTGTTATTTTAAACTTAGGGAGATAACTGACCCATCTCTTTAGAAATATTGTCTCAGACTTACAAAAGTCACGTATATTTGTTTGGACCTATCTGAAGGCTGAACAAAATCATGAGGACTGGGATTATTTTGAAAACGGTGTACTTTTATTATGTTGATAAGAACAATGCATGCTGGAAGTCTTCTAGAGCAAACCATTTTCTCCATAGGGAAAAAATAAAAATGATCTGTGAGTTAAGTGACATGTTTTATCCCACAAATGTTAGTTAGTTCAAAAATGTCTTCCTTCACTGTGAATCTTTGATCCCTCTAGCATTCAAGTTTTAAAACAGCCTTTTTATTTTGGCGGTGATTTTGGTGAATCTTATTTTCCCCTCTTCCAGACTTTGTTTGCTCCAAATTGTCTCATGAAATTTGTAAGGACACCATTCTCACAGAGCAAAGCTGGGACAAACCAACTGCATCACTTTTGGAGGGGGGAGAAATGCAAGCATACACACTGATTTATATACAATTTCCATCCCATTGCATGATAAAAGATACCAACACTTGCAATGCAACTCATGGACATCTGTCTATCAATTTGTAAAATCCTTACATAGATAAGTAAGATTTTTAAATGTCCCCTATTGTGGAAATGGTATGCTCCACTTTTGTACTAATGTTTATAGATACACCAGCCCATAGTGGAATTAAGGGACAAACCAACTGCAGAAGTTTGGATGGGGGAGGAACTTCCAACAAATCCCATTGATTTAACATGTACTTTTAAGTATTTGAATGCAAGAATGGTCGATAACACATTGAGAAGGAAGACATGGAGACATGTCTCTTAGTTAATGTTAAAAAGTTTTACTGAAATGTGCTGGATTTGGTGATTTTTTTTTTAATTGTCCCCTGTGGTTCAGATGGTTTACTCAAGAATAACTGCAGTACTTTCTACATTGTAGTCATAGAGTCTGGTAGAGTTAGATTTCTAAATATCAGATAGAATGAACTGTGAAATGTTCTCTAATCAAACAGCAGAGGGCGATGTTAATCAGGCTTGTTTTCTATCCTCATGTTGTGTTTTTCATAGGACAATCCATAGAGAATCCAATAGAGGGTGCTATTATTTACAGCTACAACATTTTTGTTTTTTAATGTTTATAAACCTTAAAATCCAAATTTTTCTTAACCCTTTGATCCCTGAAGTCATCACAAGAAGTCCTCTACAATTAAATCTACTGAAAGAAATATAATAACATGTACAGTGCTCAGTTCTACTGTGTTTTATTTATCTATTATAGCATCTCCAGAAAAAAAAATGTTTGGCCCCTCTGCAGACTTGTATCATTTATAAGATGCTCTATCAACTGAGTTTCAACAACCATTTTAGTGTTATGTTTAATGTTTTTAGGGTTCTGGTTAGGACAGAGGGTTTTGGCAAGAAGTAGAATTTGAGTTTCTGATTTAGAGTTACCTTTTAGGGTTAAGTATCATTATTTAGAGTTAATATAAATATTAGGAGTAAGATATTAAGGATTAGTGGTAACAGGTTGAATTCAATTGATGACCACATCACCGAGCTTTGCTATATGCAGCATTGCTCTTGCATTCCTCAAGACCATGACATTATTTTTCAGATTTAGATCACTAAGGTATAATTTTTGCATATGTCATAATAGAGTTATATTAAGAAAGGTAATTTGTTTTGTCTCCAACACGTGCCATTATTGTAAAGTTCTACAAGATTTTCACCAATATAAAATCTTACAGCTATAGACAATGGCTGAAAAAACATTAGTTTATATACCCCATAAAATTTGTTATTTTAAACTTAGGGAGACGACTGACCCACCGCTTTAGAAATATTGTCTCAGACTTACAAAAGTCACGTATATTTTTTTTTGACCTATCTGAAGGCTGAACAAAATCATGAGTACGGGGATTATTTTGAACACGGTGTACTTTTATTATGTTGATAAGAACAATGCATGCTGGAAGTCTTCTAGAGCAAACCATTATCTCCATAGGGAACAAATAAAAATGATCTGTGAGTTAAGTGACATGTTTTATCCCACAAATGTTAGTTAGTTCTAAAATGTCTTCCTTCTCTGTGAATCTTTGATCCCTCTAGCATTCAAGTTTTAAAACAGCCTTTTTATTTTGGCGGTGATTTTGGTGAATCTTATTTTCCCCTCTTACACACTTTGTTTGCTCCAAATTGTCTCATGAAATTTGTAAGGACACCATTCTCACAGAGCAAAGCTGGGACAAACCAACTGCATCACTTTTGGAGGGGGGAGAAATGCAAGCATACACACTGATTTAAATACAATTTCCATCCCATTGCATGATAGAAAGATACCAACACTTGCAATGCAACTCATGGACATCTGTCTATCAATTTGTAAAATCCTTATATAGATAAGTAAGATTTTTAAATGTCCCCTATTGTGGAAATGGTATGCTCCACTTTTGTACTAATGTTTATAGATACACCAGCCCATAGTGGAATTAAGGGACAAACCAAATGCAGAAGTTTGGATGGGGGAGGAACTTCCAACAAATCCCATTGATTTAACATGTACTTTTAAGTATTTGAATGCAAGAATGGTCGATAACACATTGAGAAGGAAGACATGGAGACATGTCTCTTAGTTAAAGTTAAAAAGTTTTACTGAAATGTGCTGGATTTGGTGATATTTTTTTTAATTGTCCCCTGTGGTTCAGATGGTTTACTCCAGAATAGCTGCAGTACTTTCTACATTGTAGTCATAGAGTCTGGTAGAGTTAGATTTCTAAATATCAGATAGAATGAACTGTGAAATGTTCTCTAATCAAACAGCAGAGGGCGATGTTAATCAGGCTTGTTTTCTATCCTCATGTTGTGTTTTTCATAGGACAATCCATAGAGAATCCAATAGAGGGAGCTATTATTTACAGCTACAACATTTTTGTTTTTTAATGTTTATAAACCTTAAAATCCAAATTTTTCTTAACCCTTTGATCCCTGAAGTCATCACAAGAAGTCCTCTACAATTAAATCTACTGAAAGAAATATAATAACATGTACAGTGCTCAGTTCTACTGTGTTTTATTTATCTATTATAGCATCTCCAGAAAAAAAAATGTTTGGCCCCTCTGCAGACTTGTATCATTTATAAGATGCTCTGCCAACTGAGTTTCAACAACCATTTTAGTGTTATGTTTAATGTTTTTAGGGTTCTGGTTAGGACAGAGGGTTTTGGCAAGAACTAGAATTTGAGTTTCTGATTTAGAGTTACCTTTTAGGGTTAGGTATCATTATTTAGAGTTAATATAAATATTAGGAGTAAGATATTAAGGATTAGTGGTAACAGGTTGAATTCAATTGATGACCACATCACCGAGCTTTGCTATATGCAGCATTGCTCTTTCATTCCTCAAGACCATGACATTAATATTCAGATTTAGAAAACTAACGTATAATTTTTACATATGTCATAATAGAGTTATATTAAGAAAGGTAATTTGTTTTGTCTCCAACACGTGCCATTATTGTAAAGTTCTACAAGATTTTCACCAATATAAAATCTTACAGCTATAGACAATGGCTGAAAAAACATTAGTTTATATACCCCATAAAATTTGTTATTTTAAACTTAGGGAGACGACTGACACACCGCTTTAGAAATATTGTCTCAGACTTACAAAAGTCACGTATATTTTTTTTGACCTATCTGAAGGCTGAACAAAATCATGAGCACTGGGATTATTTTGAAAACGGTGTACTTTTATTATGTTGATAAGAACAATGCATGCTGGAAGACTTCTAGAGCAAACCATTTTCTCCATAGGGAAAAAATAAAAATGATTTGTGAGTTAAGTGACATGTTTTATCCCACAAATGTTAGTTCTAAAATGTCTTCCTTCACTGTGAATCTTTGATCCCTCTAGCATTCACGTTTTAAAACAGCCTTTTTATTTTGGCGGTGATTTTGGTGAATCTTATTTTCCCCTCTTCCAGACTTTGTTTGCTCCAAATTGTCTCATGAAATTTGTAAGGACACCATTCTCACAGAGCAAAGCTGGGACAAACCAACTGCATCTCTTTTGGAGGGGGGAGAAATGCAAGCATACACACTGATTTAAATACAATTTCCATCCCATTGCATGATAGAAAGATACCAACACTTGCAATGCAACTCATGGACATCTGTCTATCAATTTGTACAATCCTTACATAGATAAGTAAGATTTTTAAATGTCCCCTATTGTGGAAATGGTATGCTCCACTTTTGTACTAATGTCTATAGATACACCAGCCCATAGTGGAATTAAGGGACAAACCAACTGCAGAAGTTTGAATGGGGGAGGAACTTCCAACAAATCCCATTGATTTAACATGTACTTTTAAGTATTTGAATGCAAGAATGGTCGATAACACATTGAGAAGGAAGACATGGAGACATGTCTCTTAGTTAATGTTAAAAAGTTTTACTGAAATGTGCTGGATTTGGTGATATTTTTTTTAATTGTCCCCTGTGGTTCAGATGGTTTACTCCAGAATAGCTGCAGTACTTTCTACATTGTAGTCATAGAGTCTGGTAGAGTTAGATTTCTAAATATCAGATAGAATGAACAGTGAAATGTTCTCTAATCAAACAGCAGAGGGCGATGTTAATCAGGCTTGTTTTCTATCCTCATGTTGTTTTTTTCATAGGACAATCCATAGAGAATCCAATAGAGGGTGCTATTATTTACAGCTACAACATTTTTGTTTTTTAATGTTTATAAACCTTAAAATCCAAATTTTTCTTAACCCTTTGAACCCTGAAGTCATCACAAGAAATCCTCTACAATTAAATCTACTGAAAGAAATATAACAACGTGTACAATGCTCAGTTCTACTTTGTTTTATTTATCTATTATAGCATCTACAGAAAAAAAATGTTTGGCCCCTCTGCAGACTTCTATCATTTTTAAGATGCTCTGCCAACTGAGTTTCAACAACCATTTTAGTGTTATGTTTAATGTTCTTAGGGTTCTGGTTAGGACAAAGGGTTATGGCAAGAACTAGAATTTGAGTATCTAATTTAGAGTTACCTTTTAGGGTTAGGTATCATTATTTAGAGTTAATATAAATATTTAGGAGTAAGATATTAAGGATTAGTGGTAACAGGTTGAATTCAATTGATGACCACATCACCGAGCTTTGCTATATGCAGCATTGCTCTTGCATTCCTCAAGACCATGACATTATTATTCAGATTTAGATCACTAAGGTATAATTTTTGCATATGTCATAATAGAGTTATATTAAGAAAGGTAATTTGTTTTGTCTCCAACACGTGCCATTATTGTAAAGTTCTACAAGATTTTCACCAATATAAAATCTTACAGCTATAGACAATGGCTGAAAAAACATTAGTTTATATACCCCATAAAATTTGTTATTTTAAACTTAGGGAGATGACTGACCCATCTCTTTAGAAATATTGTCTCAGACTTACAAAAGTCACGTATATTTTTTTTGACCTATCTGAAGGCTGAACAAAATCATGAGTACTGGGATTATTTTGAAAACGGTGTACTTTTATTATGTTGATAAGAACAATGCATGCTGGAAGTCTTCTAGAGCAAACCATTTTCTCCATAGGGAACAAATAAAAATGATCTGTGAGTTACGTGACATGTTTTATACCACAAATGTTAGTTAGTTCTAAAATGTCTTCCTTCATTGTGAATCTCTGATCCCTCTAGCATTCAAGTTTTAAAACAGCCTTTTTATTTTGGCGATGATTTTGGTGAATCTTATTTTCCCCTCTTCCACACTTTGTTTGCTCCAAATTGTCTCATGAAATTTGTAAGGACACCATTCTCACAGAGCAAAGCTGGGACAAACCAACTGCATCACTTTTGGAGGGGGAAGAAATGCAAGCATACACACTGATTTAAATACAATTTCCATCCCATTGCATGATAAAAGATACCAACACTTGCAATGCAACTCATGGACATCTGTCTATCAATTTGTAAAATCCTTATATAGATAAGTAAGATTTTTAAATGTCCCCTATTGTGGAAATGGTATGCTCCACTTTTGTACTAATATTTATAGATACACCAGCCCATAGTGGAATTAAGGGACAAACCAACTGCAGAAGTTTGGATGGGGGAGGAACTTCCAACAAATCCAATTGATTTAACATGTACTTTTAAGTATTTGAATGCAAGAATGGTTGATAACACATTGAGAAGGAGACATGGAGACATGTCTCTTAGTTAATGTTAAAAAGTTTTACTGAAATGTGCTGGATTTGGTGATTTTTTTTTTAATTGTCCCCTGTGGTTCAGATGGTTTACTCCAGAATAGCTGCAGTACTTTCTACATTGCAGTCATAGAGTCTGGTAGAGTTAGATTTCTAAATATCAGATAGAATGAACTGTGAAATGTTCTCTAATCAAACAGCAGAGGGCGATGTTAATCAGGCTTGTTTTCTATCCTCATGTTGTGTTTTTCATAGGACAATCCATAGAGAATCCAATAGAGGGTGCTATTATTTACAGCTACAACATTTTTGTTTTTTAATGTTTATAAACCTTAAAATCCAAATTTTTCTTAACCCTTTGAACCCTGAAGTCATCACAAGAGGTCCTCTACAATTAAATCTACTGAAAGAAATATAACAACATGTACAATGCTCAGTTCTACTTTGTTTTATTTATCTATTATAGCAACTCCAGAAAAAAAATGTTTGGCCCCTCTGCAGACTTGTATCATTTATAAGATGCTCTGCCAACTGAGTTTCAACAACCATTTTAGTGTTATGTTTAATGTTCTTAGGGTTCTGGTTAGAACAAAGGGTTATGGCAAGAACTAGAATTTGAGTATCTAATTTAGAGTTACCTTTTAGGGTTAGGTATCATTATTTAGAGTTAATATAAACATTTAGGAGTAAGATATTAAGGATTAGTGGTAACAGGTTGAATTCAATTGATGACCACATCACCGAGCTTTGCTATATGCAGCATTGCTCTTGCATTCCTCAAGACCATGACATTATTATTCAGATTTAGATCACTAAGGTATAATTTTTGCATATGTCATAATAGAGTTATATTAAGAAAGGTAATTTGTTTTGTCTCCAACACGTGCCATTATTGTAAAGTTCTACAAGATTTTCACTAATATAAAATCTTACCGCTATAGACAATGGCTGAAAAAACATTAGTTTATATACCCCATAAAATTTGTTATTTTAAACTTAGGGAGACGACTGACCCACCGCTTTAGAAATATTGTCTCAGACTTACAAAAGTCACGTATATTTTTTTTGACCTATCTGAAGGCTGAACAAAATCATGAGTACGGGAATTATTTTGAAAACGGTGTACTTTTATTATGTTGATAAGAACAATGCATGCTGGAAGACTTCTAGAGCAAACCATTTTCTCCATAGGGAAAAAATAAAAATGATCTGTGAGTTAAGTGACATGTTTTATCCAACAAATGTTAGTTAGTTCTAAAATGTCTTCCTTCACTGTGAATCTCTGATCCCTCTAGCATTCAAGTTTTAAAACAGCCTTTTTATTTTGGCGGTGATTTTGGTGAATCTTATTTTCCCCTCTTCCAGACTTTGTTTGCTCCAAATTGTCTCATGAAATTTGTAAGGACACCATTCTCACAGAGCAAAGCTGGGAAAAACCAACTGCATCACTTTTGGAGGGGGGAGAAATGCAAGCATACACACTGATTTAAATACAATTTCCATCCCATTGCATGATAAAAGATACCAACACTTGCAATGCAACTCATGGACATCTGTCTATCAATTTGTAAAATCCTTATATAGATAAGTAAGATTTTTAAATGTCCCCTATTGTGGAAATGGTATGCTCCACTTTTGTACTAATGTTTATAGATACACCAGCCCATAGTGGAATTAAGGGACAAACCAAATGAGAAGTTTGGATGGGGGAGGAACTTCCAACAAATCCCATTGATTTAACATGTACTTTTAAGTACTTGAATGCAAGAATGGTCGATAACACATTGAGAAGGAAGACATGGAGACATGTCTCTTAGTTAATGTTAAAAAGTTTTACTGAAATGTGCTGGATTTGGTGATATTTTTTTTAATTGTCCCCTGTGGTTCAGATGGTTTACTCCAGAATAGCTGCAGTACTTTCTACATTGTAGTCATAGAGTCTTGTAGAGTTAGATTTCTAAATATCAGATAGAATGAACTGTGAAATGTTCTCGAATCAAACAGCAGAGGGCGATGTTAATCAGGCTTGTTTTCTATCCTCATGTTGTGTTTTTCATAGGACAATCCATAGAGAATCCAATAGAGGGTGCTATTATTTACAGCTACAACATTTTTGTTTTTTAATGTTTATAAACCTTAAAATCCAAATTTTTCTTAACCCTTTGATCCCTGAAGTCATCACAAGATGTCCTCTACAATTAAATCTACTGAAAGAAATATAATAACATGTACAGTGCTCAGTTCTACTGTGTTTTATATATCTATTATAGCATCTCCAGAAAAAAAAATGTTTGGCCCCTCTGCAGACTTCTATCATTTTTAAGATGCTCTGCCAACTGAGGTTCAACAACCATTTTAGTGTTATGTTTAATGTTCTTAGGGTTCTGGTTAGGACAAAGGGTTATGGCAAGAACTAGAATTTGAGTATCTAATTTAGAGTTACCTTTTAGGGTTAGGTATCATTATTTAGAGTTAATATAAATATTTAGGAGTAAGATATTAAGGATTAGTGGTAACAGGTTGAATTCAATCGATGACCACATCACCGAGCTTTGCTATATGCAGCATTGCTCTTGCATTCCTCAAGACCATGACATTATTATTCAGATTTAGATCACTAAGGTATAATTTTTGCATATGTCATAATAGAGTTATATTAAGAAAGGTAATTTGTTTTTTCTCCAACACGTGCCATTATTGTAAAGTTCTACAAGATTTTCACCAATATAAAATCTTACAGCTATAGACAATGGTTGAAAAAACATTAGTTTATATACCCCATAAAATTTGTTATTTTAAACTTAGGGAGACGACTGACACACCGCTTTAGAAATATTGTCTCAGACTTACAAAAGTCACGTATATTTTTTTTGACCTATTTGAAGGCTGAACAAAATCATGAGCACTGGGATTATTTTGAAAACGGTGTACTTTTATTATGTTGATAAGAACAATGCATGCTGGAAGTCTTCTAGAGCAAACCATTTTCTCCATAGGGAAAAAATAAAAATGATTTGTGAGTTAAGTGACATGTTTTATCCCACAAATGTTAGTTCTAAAATGTCTTCCTTCACTGTGAATCTTTGATCCCTCTAGCATTCACGTTTTAAAACAGCCTTTTTATATTGGCGTTGATTTTGGTGAATCTTATTTTCCCCTCTTCCAGACTTTGTTTGCTCCAAATTGTCTCATGAAATTTGTAAGGACACCATTCTCACAGAGCAAAGCTGGGACAAACCAACTGCATCTCTTTTGGAGGGGGGAGAAATGCAAGCATACACACTGATTTAAATACAATTTCCATCCCATTGCATGATAGAAAGATACCAACACTTGCAATGCAACTCATGGACATCTGTCTATCAATTTGTACAATCCTTACATAGATAAGTAAGATTTTTAAATGTCCCCTATTGTGGAAATGGTATGCTCCACTTTTGTACTAATGTCTATAGATACACCAGCCCATAGTGGAATTAAGGGACAAACCAACTGCAGAAGTTTGAATGGGGGAGGAACTTCCAACAAATCCCATTGATTTAACATGTACTTTTAAGTATTTGAATGCAAGAATGGTCGATAACACATTGAGAAGGAAGACATGGAGACGTGTCTCTTAGTTAATGTTAAAAAGTTTTACTGAAATGTGCTGGATTTGGTGATATTTTTTTTAATTGTCCCCTGTGGTTCAGATGGTTTACTCCAGAATAGCTGCAGTACTTTCTACATTGTAGTCATAGAGTCTGGTAGAGTTAGATTTCTAAATATCAGATAGAATGAACAGTGAAATGTTCTCTAATCAAACAGCAGAGGGCGATGTTAATCAGGCTTGTTTTCTATCCTCATGTTGTTTTTTTCATAGGACAATCCATAGAGAATCCAATAGAGGGTGCTATTATTTACAGCTACAACATTTTTGTTTTTTAATGTTTATAAACCTTAAAATCCAAATTTTTCTTAACCCTTTGAACCCTGAAGTCATCACAAGAAATCCTCTACAATTAAATCTACTGAAAGAAATATAACAACATGTACAATGCTCAGTTCTACTTTGTTTTATTTATCTATTATAGCATCTACAGAAAAAAAATGTTTGGCCCCTCTGCAGACTTCTATCATTTTTAAGATGCTCTGCCAACTGAGTTTCAACAACCATTTTAGTGTTATGTTTAATGTTCTTAGGGTTCTGGTTAGGACAAAGGGTTATGGCAAGAACTAGAATTTGAGTATCTAATTTAGAGTTACCTTTTAGGGTTAGGTATCATTATTTAGAGTTAATATAAATATTTAGGAGTAAGATATTAAGGATTAGTGGTAACAGGTTGAATTCAATTGATGACCACATCACCGAGCTTTGCTATATGCAGCATTGCTCTTGCATTCCTCAAGACCATGACATTATTATTCAGATTTAGATCACTAAGGTATAATTTTTGCATATATCATAATAGAGTTATATTAAGAAAGGTAATTTGTTTTGTCTCCAACACGTGCCATTATTGTAAAGTTCTACAAGATTTTCACCAATATAAAATCTTACAGCTATAGACAATGGCTGAAAAAACATTAGTTTATATACCCCATAAAATTTGTTATTTTAACTTAGGGAGATGACTGACCCATCTCTTTAGAAATATTGTCTCAGACTTACAAAAGTCACGTATATTTTTTTTGACCTATCTGAAGGCTGAACAAAATCATGAGTACTGGGATTATTTTGAAAACGGTGTACTTTTATTATGTTGATAAGAACAATGCATGCTGGAAGTCTTCTAGAGCAAACCATTTTCTCCATAGGGAACAAATAAAAATGATCTGTGAGTTACGTGACATGTTTTATACCACAAATGTTAGTTAGTTCTAAAATGTCTTCCTTCATTGTGAATCTCTGATCCCTCTAGCATTCAAGTTTTAAAACAGCCTTTTTATTTTGGCGATGATTTTGGTGAATCTTATTTTCCCCTCTTCCACACTTTGTTTGCTCCAAATTGTCTCATGAAATTTGTAAGGACACCATTCTCACAGAGCAAAGCTGGGACAAACCAACTGCATCACTTTTGGAGGGGGAAGAAATGCAAGCATACACACTGATTTAAATACAATTTCCATCCCATTGCATGATAAAAGATACCAACACTTGCAATGCAACTCATGGACATCTGTCTATCAATTTGTAAAATCCTTATATAGATAAGTAAGATTTTTAAATGTCCCCTATTGTGGAAATGGTATGCTCCACTTTTGTACTAATATTTATAGATACACCAGCCCATAGTGGAATTAAGGGACAAACCAACTGCAGAAGTTTGGATGGGGGAGGAACTTCCAACAAATCCAATTGATTTAACATGTACTTTTAAGTATTTGAATGCAAGAATGGTCGATAACACATTGAGAAGGAGACATGGAGACATGTCTCTTAGTTAATGTTAAAAAGTTTTACTGAAATGTGCTGGATTTGGTGATTTTTTTTTTAATTGTCCCCTGTGGTTCAGATGGTTTACTCCAGAATAGCTGCAGTACTTTCTACATTGCAGTCATAGAGTCTGGTAGAGTTAGATTTCTAAATATCAGATAGAATGAACTGTGAAATGTTCTCTAATCAAACAGCAGAGGGCGATGTTAATCAGGCTTGTTTTCTATCCTCATGTTGTGTTTTTCATAGGACAATCCATAGAGAATCCAATAGAGGGTGCTATTATTTACAGCTACAACATTTTTGTTTTTTAATGTTTATAAACCTTAAAATCCAAATTTTTCTTAACCCTTTGATCCCTGAAGTCATCACAAGAAGTCCTCTACAATTAAATCTACTGAAAGAAATATAATAACATGTACAGTGCTCAGTTCTACTGTGTTTTATTTATCTATTATAGCATCTCCAGAAAAAAAAATGTTTGGCCCCTCTGCAGACTAGTATCATTTATAAGATGCTCTGACAGCTGAGTTTCAACAACCATTTTAGTGTTATGTTTAATGTTCTTAGGGTTCTGGTTAGGACAAAGGGTTATGGCAAGAACTAGAATTTGAGTATCTAATTTAGAGTTACCTTTTAGGGTTAGGTATCATTATTTAGAGTTAATATAAATATTTAGGAGTAAGATATTAAGGATTAGTGGTAACAGGTTGAATTCAATTGATGACCACATCACCGAGCTTTGCTATATGCAGCATTGCTCTTGCATTCCTCAAGACCATGACATTATTATTCAGATTTAGATCACTAACGTATAATTTTTGCATATGTCATAATAGAGTTATATTAAGAAAGGTAATTTATTTTGTCTCCAAAACGTGCCATTATTGTAAAGTTCTACAAGATTTTCACCAATATAAAATCTTACAGCTATAGACAATGGCTAAAAAAACATTAGTTTAAATACCCCATAAAATTTGTTATTTTAAACTTAGGGAGATGACTGACCCACCGCTTTAGAAATATTGTCTCAGACTTACAAAAGTCACGTATATTTTTTTTGACCTATCTGAAGGCTGAACAAAATCATGAGTACGGGGATTATTTTGAAAACGGTGTACTTTTATTATGTTGATAAGAACAATGCATGCTGGAAGACTTCTAGAGCAAACCATTTTCTCCATAGGGAAAAAATAAAAATGATCTGTGAGTTAAGTGACATGTTTTATCCAACAAATGTTAGTTAGTTCTAAAATGTCTTCCTTCACTGTGAATCTCTGATCCCTCTAGCATTCAAGTTTTAAAACAGCCTTTTTATTTTGGCGGTGATTTTGGTGAATCTTATTTTCCCCTCTTCCAGACTTTGTTTGCTCCAAATTGTCTCATGAAATTTGTAAGGACACCATTCTCACAGAGCAAAGCTGGGAAAAACCAACTGCATCACTTTTGGAGGGGGGAGAAATGCAAGCATACACACTGATTTAAATACAATTTCCATCCCATTGCATGATAAAAGATACCAACACTTGCAATGCAACTCATGGACATCTGTCTATCAATTTGTAAAATCCTTATATAGATAAGTAAGATTTTTAAATGTCCCCTATTGTGGAAATGGTATGCTCCACTTTTGTACTAATGTTTATAGATACACCAGCCCATAGTGGAATTAAGGGACAAACCAAATGAGAAGTTTGGATGGGGGAGGAACTTCCAACAAATCCCATTGATTTAACATGTACTTTTAAGTACTTGAATGCAAGAATGGTCGATAACACATTGAGAAGGAAGACATGGAGACATGTCTCTTAGTTAATGTTAAAAAGTTTTACTGAAATGTGCTGGATTTGGTGATATTTTTTTTAATTGTCCCCTGTGGTTCAGATGGTTTACTCCAGAATAGCTGCAGTACTTTCTACATTGTAGTCATAGAGTCTTGTAGAGTTAGATTTCTAAATATCAGATAGAATGAACTGTGAAATGTTCTCGAATCAAACAGCAGAGGGCGATGTTAATCAGGCTTGTTTTCTATCCTCATGTTGTGTTTTTCATAGGACAATCCATAGAGAATCCAATAGAGGGTGCTATTATTTACAGCTACAACATTTTTGTTTTTTAATGTTTATAAACCTTAAAATCCAAATTTTTCTTAACCCTTTGATCCCTGAAGTCATCACAAGATGTCCTCTACAATTAAATCTACTGAAAGAAATATAATAACATGTACAGTGCTCAGTTCTACTGTGTTTTATATATCTATTATAGCATCTCCAGAAAAAAAAATGTTTGGCCCCTCTGCAGACTTCTATCATTTATAAGATGCTCTGCCAACTGAGGTTCAACAACCATTTTAGTGTTATGTTTAATGTTCTTAGGGTTCTGGTTAGGACAAAGGGTTATGGCAAGAACTAGAATTTGAGTATCTAATTTAGAGTTACCTTTTAGGGTTAGGTATCATTATTTAGAGTTAATATAAATATTTAGGAGTAAGATATTAAGGATTAGTGGTAACAGGTTGAATTCAATCGATGACCACATCACCGAGCTTTGCTATATGCAGCATTGCTCTTGCATTCCTCAAGACCATGACATTATTATTCAGATTTAGATCACTAAGGTATAATTTTTGCATATGTCATAATAGAGTTATATTAAGAAAGGTAATTTGTTTTTTCTCCAACACGTGCCATTATTGTAAAGTTCTACAAGATTTTCACCAATATAAAATCTTACAGCTATAGACAATGGTTGAAAAAACATTAGTTTATATACCCCATAAAATTTGTTATTTTAAACTTAGGGAGACGACTGACACACCGCTTTAGAAATATTGTCTCAGACTTACAAAAGTCACGTATATTTTTTTTGACCTATCTGAAGGCTGAACAAAATCATGAGCACTGGGATTATTTTGAAAACGGTGTACTTTTATTATGTTGATAAGAACAATGCATGCTGGAAGTCTTCTAGAGCAAACCATTTTCTCCATAGGGAAAAAATAAAAATGATTTGTGAGTTAAGTGACATGTTTTATCCCACAAATGTTAGTTCTAAAATGTCTTCCTTCACTGTGAATCTTTGATCCCTCTAGCATTCACGTTTTAAAACAGCCTTTTTATTTTGGCGGTGATTTTGGTGAATCTTATTTTCCCCTCTTCCAGACTTTGTTTGCTCCAAATTGTCTCATGAAATTTGTAAGGACACCATTCTCACAGAGCAAAGCTGGGACAAACCAACTGCATCTCTTTTGGAGGGGGGAGAAATGCAAGCATACACACTGATTTAAATACAATTTCCATCCCATTGCATGATAGAAAGATACCAACACTTGCAATGCAACTCATGGACATCTGTCTATCAATTTGTACAATCCTTACATAGATAAGTAAGATTTTTAAATGTCCCCTATTGTGGAAATGGTATGCTCCACTTTTGTACTAATGTCTATAGATACACCAGCCCATAGTGGAATTAAGGGACAAACCAACTGCAGAAGTTTGAATGGGGGAGGAACTTCCAACAAATCCCATTGATTTAACATGTACTTTTAAGTATTTGAATGCAAGAATGGTCGATAACACATTGAGAAGGAAGACATGGAGACATGTCTCTTAGTTAATGTTAAAAAGTTTTACTGAAATGTGCTGGATTTGGTGATATTTTTTTTAATTGTCCCCTGTGGTTCAGATGGTTTACTCCAGAATAGCTGCAGTACTTTCTACATTGTAGTCATAGAGTCTGGTAGAGTTAGATTTCTAAATATCAGATAGAATGAACAGTGAAATGTTCTCTAATCAAACAGCAGAGGGCGATGTTAATCAGGCTTGTTTTCTATCCTCATGTTGTTTTTTTCATAGGACAATCCATAGAGAATCCAATAGAGGGTGCTATTATTTACAGCTACAACATTTTTGTTTTTTAATGTTTATAAACCTTAAAATCCAAATTTTTCTTAACCCTTTGAACCCTGAAGTCATCACAAGAAATCCTCTACAATTAAATCTACTGAAAGAAATATAACAACATGTACAATGCTCAGTTCTACTTTGTTTTATTTATCTATTATAGCATCTACAGAAAAAAAATGTTTGGCCCCTCTGCAGACTTCTATCATTTTTAAGATGCTCTGCCAACTGAGTTTCAACAACCATTTTAGTGTTATGTTTAATGTTCTTAGGGTTCTGGTTAGGACAAAGGGTTATGGCAAGAACTAGAATTTGAGTATCTAATTTAGAGTTACCTTTTAGGGTTAGGTATCATTATTTAGAGTTAATATAAATATTTAGGAGTAAGATATTAAGGATTAGTGGTAACAGGTTGAATTCAATTGATGACCACATCACCGAGCTTTGCTATATGCAGCATTGCTCTTGCATTCCTCAAGACCATGACATTATTATTCAGATTTAGATCACTAAGGTATAATTTTTGCATATATCATAATAGAGTTATATTAAGAAAGGTAATTTGTTTTGTCTCCAACACGTGCCATTATTGTAAAGTTCTACAAGATTTTCACCAATATAAAATCTTACAGCTATAGACAATGGCTGAAAAAACATTAGTTTATATACCCCATAAAATTTGTTATTTTAACTTAGGGAGATGACTGACCCATCTCTTTAGAAATATTGTCTCAGACTTACAAAAGTCACGTATATTTTTTTTGACCTATCTGAAGGCTGAACAAAATCATGAGTACTGGGATTATTTTGAAAACGGTGTACTTTTATTATGTTGATAAGAACAATGCATGCTGGAAGTCTTCTAGAGCAAACCATTTTCTCCATAGGGAACAAATAAAAATGATCTGTGAGTTACGTGACATGTTTTATACCACAAATGTTAGTTAGTTCTAAAATGTCTTCCTTCATTGTGAATCTCTGATCCCTCTAGCATTCAAGTTTTAAAACAGCCTTTTTATTTTGGCGATGATTTTGGTGAATCTTATTTTCCCCTCTTCCACACTTTGTTTGCTCCAAATTGTCTCATGAAATTTGTAAGGACACCATTCTCACAGAGCAAAGCTGGGACAAACCAACTGCATCACTTTTGGAGGGGGAAGAAATGCAAGCATACACACTGATTTAAATACAATTTCCATCCCATTGCATGATAAAAGATACCAACACTTGCAATGCAACTCATGGACATCTGTCTATCAATTTGTAAAATCCTTATATAGATAAGTAAGATTTTTAAATGTCCCCTATTGTGGAAATGGTATGCTCCACTTTTGTACTAATATTTATAGATACACCAGCCCATAGTGGAATTAAGGGACAAACCAACTGCAGAAGTTTGGATGGGGGAGGAACTTCCAACAAATCCAATTGATTTAACATGTACTTTTAAGTATTTGAATGCAAGAATGGTCGATAACACATTGAGAAGGAGACATGGAGACATGTCTCTTAGTTAATGTTAAAAAATTTTACTGAAATGTGCTGGATTTGGTGATTTTTTTTTTAATTGTCCCCTGTGGTTCAGATGGTTTACTCCAGAATAGCTGCAGTACTTTCTACATTGCAGTCATAGAGTCTGGTAGAGTTAGATTTCTAAATATCAGATAGAATGAACTGTGAAATGTTCTCTAATCAAACAGCAGAGGGCGATGTTAATCAGGCTTGTTTTCTATCCTCATGTTGTGTTTTTCATAGGACAATCCATAGAGAATCCAATAGAGGGTGCTATTATTTACAGCTACAACATTTTTGTTTTTTAATGTTTATAAACCTTAAAATCCAAATTTTTCTTAACCCTTTGATCCCTGAAGTCATCACAAGAAGTCCTCTACAATTAAATCTACTGAAAGAAATATAATAACATGTACAGTGCTCAGTTCTACTGTGTTTTATTTATCTATTATAGCATCTCCAGAAAAAAAAATGTTTGGCCCCTCTGCAGACTAGTATCATTTATAAGATGCTCTGACAGCTGAGTTTCAACAACCATTTTAGTGTTATGTTTAATGTTCTTAGGGTTCTGGTTAGGACAAAGGGTTATGGCAAGAACTAGAATTTGAGTATCTAATTTAGAGTTACCTTTTAGGGTTAGGTATCATTATTTAGAGTTAATATAAATATTTAGGAGTAAGATATTAAGGATTAGTGGTAACAGGTTGAATTCAATTGATGACCACATCACCGAGCTTTGCTATATGCAGCATTGCTCTTGCATTCCTCAAGACCATGACATTATTATTCAGATTTAGATCACTAACGTATAATTTTTGCATATGTCATAATAGAGTTATATTAAGAAAGGTAATTTATTTTGTCTCCAAAACGTGCCATTATTGTAAAGTTCTACAAGATTTTCACCAATATAAAATCTTACAGCTATAGACAATGGCTGAAAAAACATTAGTTTAAATACCCCATAAAATTTGTTATTTTAAACTTAGGGAGATGACTGACCCATCTCTTTAGAAATATTGTCTCAGACTTACAAAAGTCACGTATATTTGTTTGGACCTATCTAAAGGCTGAACAAAATCATGAGTACTGGGATTATTTTGAAAACAGTGTACTTTTATTATGTTGATAAGAACAATGCATGCTGGAAGTCTTCTAGAGCAAACCATTTTCTCCCTAGGGAACAAATAAAAATGATCTGTGAGTTAAGTGACATGTTTTATTCCACAAATGTTAGTTAGTTCTAAAATGTCTTCCTTCACTGTGAATCTTTGATCCCTCTAGCATTCAAGTTTTAAAACAGCCTTTTTATTTTGGCGGTGATTTTGGTGAATCTTATTTTCCCCTCTTCCACACTTTGTTTGCTCCAACTTGTCTCATGAAATTTGTAAGGACACCATTCTCACAGAGCAAAGCTGGGACAAACCAACTGCATCACTTTTGGAGGGGGGAGAAATGCAAACATACACACTGATTTAAATACAATTTCCATCCCATTGCATGATAGAAAGATACCAACACTTGCAATGCAACTTATGGACATCTGTCTATCAATTTGTAAAATCCTTATATAGATAAGTAAGATTTTTAAATGTCCCCTATTGTGGAATTGGTATGCTCCACTTTTGTACTAATGTTTATAGATACACCAGCCCATAGTGGAATTAAGGGACAAACCAAATGCAGAAGTTTGGATGGGGGAGGAACTTCCAACAAATCCCATTGATTTAACATGTACTTTTAAGCATTTGAATGCAAGAATGGTCGATAACACATTGAGAAGGAAGACATGGAGACATGTCTCTTAGTTAATGTTAAAAAGTTTTACTGAAATGTGCTGGATTTGGTGATATTTTTTTTAATTGTCCCATGTGGTTCAGATGGTTTACTCCAGAATAGCTGCAGTACTTTCTACATTGTAGTCACAGAGTCTGGTAGAGTTAGATTTCTAAATATCAGATAGAATGAACAGTGAAATGTTCTCTTATCAAACAGCAGAGGGCGATGTTAATCAGGCTTGTTTTCTATCCTCATGTTGTTTTTTTTCATAGGACAATCCATAGAGAATCCAATAGAGGGTGCTATTATTTACAGCTACAACATTTTTGTTTTTTAATGTTTATAAACCTTAAAATCCAAATTTTTCTTAACTCTTTGAACCCTGAAGTCATCACAAGAAGTCCTCTACAATTAAATCTACTGAAAGAAATATAACAACATGTACAATGCTCAGTTCTACTTTGTTTTATTTATCTATTATAGCATCTTCAGAAAATAAATGTTTGGCCCCTCTGCAGACTTTTATCACTTATAAGATGCTCTGCCAACTGAGTTTCAACAACCATTTTAGTGTTATGTTTAATGTTCTTAGGGTTCTGGTTAGGACAAAGGGTTATGGCAAGAACTAGAATTTGAGTATCTAATTTAGAGTTACCTTTTAGGGTTAGGTATTATTATTCAGAGTTAATATAAATATTTAGGAGTAAGATATTAAGGATTAGTGGTAACAGGTTGAATTCAATTGATGACCACATCACCGAGCTTTGCTGTATGCAGCATTGCTCTTGCATTCCTCAAGACCATGACATTATTATTCAGATTTAGATCACTAAGGTATAATTTTTGCATATGTCATAATAGAGTTATATTAAGAAAGGTAATTTTTTTTTCTCCAACACGTGCCATTATTGTAAAGTTCTACAAGATTTTCACCAATATAAAATCTTACAGCTATAGACAGTGGTTGAAAAAACATTAGTTTATATACCCCATAAAATTTGTTATTTTAAACTTAGGGAGACGACTGACCCACCGCTTTAGAAATATTGTCTCAGACTTACAAAAGTCAAGTATATTTTTTTGGACCTATCTGAAGGCTGAACAAAATCATGAGTACTGGGATTATTTTGAAAACGGTGTACTTTTATTATGTTGATAAGAACAATGCATGCTGGAAGTCTTCTAGAGCAAACCATTTTCTCCATAGGGAACAAATAAAAATGATCTGTTAGTTAATTGACATGTTTTATTCCACAAATGTTAGTTAGTTCTAAAATGTCTTCCTTCACTGTGAATCTTTGTTTCCTCTAGTATTCAAGTTTTAAAACAGCCTGTTTATTTTGGCGGTGATTTTGGTGAATCTTATTTTCCCCTCTTCCACACTTTGTTTGCTCCAAATTGTCTCATGAAATTTGTAAGGACACCATTCTCACAGAGCAAAGCTTGGACAAACCAACTGCATCACTTTTGGAGGGGGGATAAATGCAAGCATACACACTGATTTAAATACAATTTCCATCCCATTGCATGATAGAAAGACACCAACACTTGCAATGCAACTCATGGACATCTGTCTATCAATTTGTAAAATCCTTATATAGATAAGTAAGATTTTTAAATGTCCCCTATTGTGGAATTGGTATGCTCCACTTTTGTACTAATGTTTATAGATACACCAGCCCATAGTGGAATTAAGGGACAAACCAAATGCAGAAGTTTGGATGGGGGAGGAACTTCCAACAAATCCCATTGATTTAACATGTACTTTTAAGTATTTGAATGCAAGAATGGTCGATAACACATTGAGAAGGAAGACATGGAGTCATGTCTCTTAGTTAATGTTAAAAAGTTTTACTGAAATGTGCTGGATTTGGTGATATTTTTTTTAATTGTCCCATGTGGTTCAGATGGTTTACTCCAGAATAGCTGCAGTACTTTCTACATTGTAGTCACAGAGTCTGGTAGAGTTAGATTTCTAAATATCAGATAGAATGAACAGTGAAATGTTCTCTTATCAAACAGCAGAGGGCGATGTTAATCAGGCTTGTTTTCTATCCTCATGTTGTTTTTTTTCATAGGACAATCCATAGAGAATCCAATAGAGGGTGCTATTATTTACAGCTACAACATTTTTGTTTTTTAATGTTTATAAACCTTAAAATCCAAATTTTTCTTAACTCTTTGAACCCTGAAGTCATCACAAGAAGTCCTCTACAATTAAATCTACTGAAAGAAATATAACAACATGTACAATGCTCAGTTCTACTTTGTTTTATTTATCTATTATAGCATCTTCAGAAAATAAATGTTTGGCCCCTCTGCAGACTTTTATCACTTATAAGATGCTCTGCCAACTGAGTTTCAACAACCATTTTAGTGTTATGTTTAATGTTCTTAGGGTTCTGGTTAGGACAAAGGGTTATGGCAAGAACTAGAATTTGAGTATCTAATTTAGAGTTACCTTTTAGGGTTAGGTATTATTATTCAGAGTTAATATAAATATTTAGGAGTAAGATATTAAGGATTAGTGGTAACAGGTTGAATTCAATTGATGACCACATCACCGAGCTTTGCTGTATGCAGCATTGCTCTTGCATTCCTCAAGACCATGACATTATTATTCAGATTTAGATCACTAAGGTATAATTTTTGCATATGTCATAATAGAGTTATATTAAGAAAGGTAATTTTTTTTTCTCCAACACGTGCCATTATTGTAAAGTTCTACAAGATTTTCACCAATATAAAATCTTACAGCTATAGACAGTGGTTGAAAAAACATTAGTTTATATACCCCATAAAATTTGTTATTTTAAACTTAGGGAGACGACTGACCCACCGCTTTAGAAATATTGTCTCAGACTTACAAAAGTCAAGTATATTTTTTTGGACCTATCTGAAGGCTGAACAAAATCATGAGTACTGGGATTATTTTGAAAACGGTGTACTTTTATTATGTTGATAAGAACAATGCATGCTGGAAGTCTTCTAGAGCAAACCATTTTCTCCATAGGGAACAAATAAAAATGATCTGTTAGTTAATTGACATGTTTTATTCCACAAATGTTAGTTAGTTCTAAAATGTCTTCCTTCACTGTGAATCTTTGTTTCCTCTAGTATTCAAGTTTTAAAACAGCCTGTTTATTTTGGCGGTGATTTTGGTGAATCTTATTTTCCCCTCTTCCACACTTTGTTTGCTCCAAATTGTCTCATGAAATTTGTAAGGACACCATTCTCACAGAGCAAAGCTTGGACAAACCAACTGCATCACTTTTGGAGGGGGGATAAATGCAAGCATACACACTGATTTAAATACAATTTCCATCCCATTGCATGATAGAAAGACACCAACACTTGCAATGCAACTCATGGACATCTGTCTATCAATTTGTAAAATCCTTATATAGATAAGTAAGATTTTTAAATGTCCCCTATTGTGGAATTGGTATGCTCCACTTTTGTACTAATGTTTATAGATACACCAGCCCATAGTGGAATTAAGGGACAAACCAAATGCAGAAGTTTGGATGGGGGAGGAACTTCCAACAAATCCCATTGATTTAACATGTACTTTTAAGTATTTGAATGCAAGAATGGTCGATAACACATTGAGAAGGAAGACATGGAGTCATGTCTCTTAGTTAATGTTAAAAAGTTTTACTGAAATGTGCTGGATTTGGTGATATTTTTTTTAATTGTCCCATGTGGTTCAGATGGTTTACTCCAGAATAGCTGCAGTACTTTCTACATTGTAGTCATAGAGTCTGGTAGAGTTAGATTTCTAAATATCAGATAGAATGAACAGTGAAATGTTCTCTTATCAAACAGCAGAGGGCGATGTTAATCAGGCTTGTTTTCTATCCTCATGTTGTTTTTTTTCATAGGACAATCCATAGAGAATCCAATAGAGGGTGCTATTATTTACAGCTACAACATTTTTGTTTTTTAATGTTTATAAACCTTAAAATCCAAATTTTTCTTAACCCTTTGAACCCTGAAGTCATCACAAGAAGTCCTCTACAATTAAATCTACTGAAAGAAATATAACAACATGTACAATGCTCAGTTCTACTTTGTTTTATTTATCTATTATAGCATCTCCAGAAAAAAAATGTTTGGCCCCTCTGCAGACTTTTATCACTTATAAGATGCTCTGCCAACTGAGTTTCAACAACCATTTTAGTGTTATGTTTAATGTTCTTAGGGTTCTGGTTAGGACAAAGGGTTATGGCAAGAACTAGAATTTGAGTATCTAATTTAGAGTTACCTTTTAGGGTTAGGTATCATTATTTAGAGTTAATATAAATATTTAGGAGTAAGATATTAAGGATTAGTGGTAACAGGTTGAATTCAATTGATGACCACATCACCGAGCTTTGCTGTATGCAGCATTGCTCTTGCATTCCTCAAGACCATGACATTATTATTCAGATTTAGATCACTAAGGTATAATTTTTGCATATGTCATAATAGAGTTATATTAAGAAAGGTACTTTTTTTTTTCTCCAACACGTGCCATTATTGTAAAGTTCTACAAGATTTTCACCAATATAAAATCTTACAGCTATAGACACTGGTTGAAAAAACATTAGTTTATATACCCCATAAAATTTGTTATTTTAAACTTAGGGAGACGACTGACCCACCGCTTTAGAAATATTGTCTCAGACTTACAAAAGTCACGTATATTTTTTTGGACCTATCTGAAGGCTGAACAAAATCATGAGTACTGGGATTATTTTGAAAACGGTGTACTTTTATTATGTTGATAAGAACAATGCATGCTGGAAGTCTTCTAGAGTAAACCATTTTCTCCATAGGGAACAAATAAAAATGATCTGTGAGTTAAGTGACATGTTTTATTCCACAAATGTTAGTTAGTTCTAAAATGTCTTCTTTCACTGTGAATCTTTGATCCCTCTAGCATTCAAGTTTTAAAACAGTCTTTTTATTTTGGCGGTGATTTTGGTGAATCTTATTTTCCCCTCTTCCACACTTTGTTTGCTCCAAATTGTCTCATGAAATTTGTAAGGACACCATTCTCACAGAGCAAAGCTGGGACAAACCAACTGCATCACTTTTGGAGGGGGGAGAAATGCAAGCATACAAACTGATTTAAATACAATTTCCATCCCATTGCATGATAGAGAGATACCAACACTTGCAATGCAACTCATGGACATCTGTCGATCAATTTGTAAAATCCTTACATAGATAAGTAAGATTTTTAAATGTCCCCTATTGTGGAAATGGTATGCTCCACTTTTGTACTAATGTTTATAGATACACCAGCCTATAGTGGAATTAAGGGACAAACCAACTGCAGAAGTTTGGATGGGGAAGGAACTTCCAACAAATCCCATTGATTTAACATGTACTTTTAAGTATTTGAATGCAAGAATGGTCGATAACACATTGAGAAGGAAGACATGGAGACATGTCTCTTAGTTAATGTTAAAAAGTTTTACTGAAATGTGCTGGATTTGGTGATATTTTTTTTAATTGTCCCCTGTGGTTCAGATGGTTTACTCCAGAATAGCTGCAGTACTTTCTACATTGTAGTCACAGAGTCTGGTAGAGTTAGATTTCTAAATATCAGATAGAATGAACTGTGAAATGTTCTCTAATCAAACAGCAGAGGGCGATGTTAATCAGGCTTGTTTTCTATCCTCATGTTGTTTTTTTCATAGGACAATCCATAGAGAATCCAATAGAGGGTCCTATTATTTACAGCTACAACATTTTTGTTTTTTAATGTTTATAAACCTTAAAATCCAAATTTTTCTTAACCCTTTGATCCCTGAAGTCATCACAAGAAGTCCTCTACAATTAAATCTACTGAAAGAAATATAATAACATGTACAGCGCTCAGTTCTACTGTGTTTTATTTATCTATTATAGCATCTCCAGAAAAAAAAATGTTTGGCCCCTCTGCAGACTTGTATCATTTATAAGATGCTCTGCCAACTGAGTTTCAACAACCATTTTAGTGTTATGTTTAATGTTCTTAGGGTTCTGGTTAGGACAAAGGGTTATGGCAAGAACTAGAATTTGAGTATCTAATTTAGAGTTACCTTTTAGGATTAGGTATCATTATTTAGAGTTAACATAAATATTTAGGAGTAAGATATTAAGGATTAGTGGTAACAGGTTGAATTCAATTGATGACCACCTCACCGAGCTTTGCTATATGCAGCATTGCTCTTGCATTCCTCAAGACCATGACATTATTATTCAGATTTAGATCACTAAGGTATAATTTTTGCATATGTCATAATAGAGTTATATTAAGAAAGGTAATTTGTTTTTTCTCCAACACGTGCCATTATTGTAAAGTTCTACAAGATTTTCACCAATATAAAATCTTACAGCTATAGACAATGGCTGAAAAAACATTAGTTTATATACCCCATAAAATTTGTTATTTTAAACTTAGGGAGATGACTGACCCATCTCTTTAGAAATATTGTCTCAGACTTACAAAAGTCACGTATATTTGTTTGGACCTATCTGAAGGCTGAACAAAATCATGAGTACTGGGATTATTTTGAAAACGGTGTACTTTTATTATGTTGATAAGAACAATGCATGCTGGAAGTCTTCTAGAGCAAACCATTTTCTCCATAGGGAACAAATAAAAATGATCTGTGAGTTAAGTGACATGTTTTATTCCACAAATGTTAGTTAGTTCTAAAATGTCTTCCTTCACTGTGAATCTTTGATCCCTCTAACATTCAAGTTTTAAAACAGCCTTTTTATTTTGGCGGTGATTTTGGTGAATCTTATTTTCCCCTCTTCCACACTTTGTTTGCTCCAAATTGTCTCATGAAATTTGTAAGGACACCATTCTCACAGAGCAAAGCTGGGACAAACCAACTGCATCACTTTTGGAGGGGGGAGAAATGCAAGCATACAATCTGATTTAAATACAATTTCCATCCCATTGCATGATAGAAAGATACCAACACTTGCAATGCAACTCATGGACATCTGTCTATCAATTTGTAAAATCCTTACATAGATAAGTAAGATTTTTAAATGTCCCCTATTGTGGAAATGGTATGCTCCACTTTTGTACTAATGTCTATAGATACACCAGCCCATAGTGGAATTAAGGGACAAACCAACTGCAGAAGTTTGGATGGGGGTGGAACTTCCAACAAATCCCATTGATTTAACATGTACTTTTAAGTATTTGAATGCAAGAATGGTCGATAACACATTGAGAAGGAAGACATGGAGACATGTCTCTTAGTTACTGTTAAAAAGTTTTACTGAAATGTGCTGGATTTGGTGATATTTTTTTTAATTGTCCCCTGTGGTTCAGATGGTTTACTCCAGAATAGCTGCAGTACTTTCTACATTGTAGTCATAGAGTCTGGTAGAGTTAGATTTCTAAATATCAGAATGAACTGTGAAATGTTCTCTAATCAAACAGCAGAGGGCGATGTTAATCAGGCTTGTTTTCTATCCTCATGTTGTTTTTTTCATAGGACAATCTATAGAGAATCCAATAGAGGGTGCTATTATTTACAGCTACAACATTTTTGTTTTTTAATGTTTATAAACCTTAAAATCCAAATTTTTCTTAACCCTTTGAACCCTGAAGTCATCACAAGAAGTCCTCTACAATTAAATCTACTGAAAGAAATATAACAACATGTACAATGCTCAGTTCTACTTTGTTTTATTTATCTATTATAGCATCTCCAGAAAAAAAATGTTTGGCCCCTCTGCAGACTTGTATCATTTATAAGATGCTCTGCCAACTGAGTTTCAACAACCATTTTAGTGTTATGTTTAATGTTCTTAGGGTTCTGGATAGGACAAAGGGTTATGGCAAGAACTAGAATATGAGTATCTAATTTAGAGTTACCTTTTAGGGTTAGGTATCATTATTTAGAGTTAATATAAATATTTAGGAGTAAGATATTAAGGATTAGTGGTAACAGGTTGAATTCAATTGATGACCACCTCACCGAGCTTTGCTATATGCAGCATTGCTCTTGCATTCCTCAAGACCATGACATTATTATTCAGATTTAGATCACTAAGGTATAATTTTTGCATATGTCATAATAGAATTATATTAAGAAAGGTAATTTGTTTTTTCTCCAACACGTGCCATTATTGTAAAGTTCTACAAGATTTTAACCAATATAAAATCTTACAGCTATAGACAATGGCTGAAAAAACATTAGTTTATATACCCCATAAAATTTGTTATTTTAAACTTAGGGAGATGACTGACCCATCTCTTTAGAAATATTGTCTCAGACTTACAAAAGTCACGTATATTTTTTTTGACCTATCTGAAGGCTGAACAAAATCATGAGTACTGGGATTATTTTGAAAACGGTGTACTTTTATTATGTTGATTAGAACAATGCATGCTGGAAGTCTTCTAGAGCAAACCATTTTCTCCATAGGGAACAAATAAAAATGATCTGTGAGTTAAGTGACATGTTTTATTCCACAAATGTTAGTTAGTTCTAAAATGTCTTCCTTCACTGTGAATCTTTGATCCCTCTAGCATTCAAGTTTTAAAACAGCCTTTTTATTTTGGCGGTGATTTTGGTGAATCTTATTTTCCCCTCTTCCACACTTTGTTTGCTCCAAATTGTCTCATGAAATTTGTAAGGACACCATTCTCACAGAGCAAAGCTGGGACAAACCAACTGCATCACTTTTGGAGGGGGGAGAAATGCAAGCATACAAATTGATTTAAATACAATTTCCATCCCATTGCATGATAAAAAATACCAACACTTGCAATGCAACTCATGGACATCTGTCTATCAATTTGTAAAATCCTTACATAGATAAGTAAGATTTTTAAATCTCCCCTATTGTGGAAATGGTATGCTCCACTTTTGTACTAATGTTTATAGATACACCAGCCCATAGTGGAATTAAGGGACAAACCAACTGCAGAAGTTTGGATGGGGGAGGAACTTCCAACAAATCCCATTGATTTAACATGTACTTTTAAGTATTTGAATGCAAGAATGGTCGATAACACATTGAGAAGGAAGACATGGAGACATGTCTCTTAGTTAATGTTAAAAAGTTTTACTGAAATGTGCTGGATTTGGTGATATTTTTTTTAATTGTCCCCTGTGGTTCAGATGGTTTACTCCAGAATAGCTGCAGTACTTTCTACATTGTAGTCACAGAGTCTGGTAGAGTTAGATTTCTAAATATCAGATAGAATGAACTGTGAAATGTTCTCTAATCAAACAGCAGAGGGCGATGTTAATCAGGCTTGTTTTCTATCCTCATGTTGTTTTTTTCATAGGACAATCCATAGAGAATCCAATAGAGGGTGCTATTATTTACAGCTACAACATTTTTGTTTTTTAATGTTTATAAACCTTAAAATCCAAATTTTTCTTAACCCTTTGATCCCTGAAGTCATCACAAGAAGTCCTCTACAATTAAATCTACTGAAAGAAATATAACAACATGTACAATGCTCAGTTCTACTTTGTTTTATTTATCTATTATAGCATCTCCAGAAAAAAAATGTTTGGCCCCTCTGCAGACTTGTATCATTTATAAGATGCTCTGCCAACTGAGTTTCAACAACCATTTTAGTGTTATGTTTAATGTTCTTAGGGTTCTGGATAGGACAAAGGGTTATGGCAAGAACTAGAATATGAGTATCTAATTTAGAGTTACCTTTTAGGGTTAGGTATCATTATTTAGAGTTAATATAAATATTTAGGAGTAAGATATTAAGGATTAGTGGTAACAGGTTGAATTCAATTGATGACCACCTCACCGAGCTTTGCTATATGCAGCATTGCTCTTGCATTCCTCAAGACCATGACATTATTATTCAGATTTAGATCACTAAGGTATAATTTTTGCATATGTCATAATAGAATTATATTAAGAAAGGTAATTTGTTTTTTCTCCAACACGTGCCATTATTGTAAAGTTCTACAAGATTTTAACCAATATAAAATCTTACAGCTATAGACAATGGCTGAAAAAACATTAGTTTATATACCCCATAAAATTTGTTATTTTAAACTTAGGGAGATGACTGACCCATCTCTTTAGAAATATTGTCTCAGACTTACAAAAGTCACGTATATTTTTTTTGACCTATCTGAAGGCTGAACAAAATCATGAGTACTGGGATTATTTTGAAAACGGTGTACTTTTATTATGTTGATTAGAACAATGCATGCTGGAAGTCTTCTAGAGCAAACCATTTTCTCCATAGGGAACAAATAAAAATGATCTGTGAGTTAAGTGACATGTTTTATTCCACAAATGTTAGTTAGTTCTAAAATGTCTTCCTTCACTGTGAATCTTTGATCCCTCTAGCATTCAAGTTTTAAAACAGCCTTTTTATTTTGGCGGTGATTTTGGTGAATCTTATTTTCCCCTCTTCCACACTTTGTTTGCTCCAAATTGTCTCATGAAATTTGTAAGGACACCATTCTCACAGAGCAAAGCTGGGACAAACCAACTGCATCACTTTTGGAGGGGGGAGAAATGCAAGCATACAAATTGATTTAAATACAATTTCCATCCCATTGCATGATAAAAAATACCAACACTTGCAATGCAACTCATGGACATCTGTCTATCAATTTGTAAAATCCTTACATAGATAAGTAAGATTTTTAAATCTCCCCTATTGTGGAAATGGTATGCTCCACTTTTGTACTAATGTTTATAGATACACCAGCCCATAGTGGAATTAAGGGACAAACCAACTGCAGAAGTTTGGATGGGGGAGGAACTTCCAACAAATCCCATTGATTTAACATGTACTTTTAAGTATTTGAATGCAAGAATGGTCGATAACACATTGAGAAGGAAGACATGGAGACATGTCTCTTAGTTAATGTTAAAAAGTTTTACTGAAATGTGCTGGATTTGGTGATATTTTTTTTAATTGTCCCCTGTGGTTCAGATGGTTTACTCCAGAATAGCTGCAGTACTTTCTACATTGTAGTCACAGAGTCTGGTAGAGTTAGATTTCTAAATATCAGATAGAATGAACTGTGAAATGTTCTCTAATCAAACAGCAGAGGGCGATGTTAATCAGGCTTGTTTTCTATCCTCATGTTGTTTTTTTCATAGGACAATCCATAGAGAATCCAATAGAGGGTGCTATTATTTACAGCTACAACATTTTTGTTTTTTAATGTTTATAAACCTTAAAATCCAAATTTTTCTTAACCCTTTGATCCCTGAAGTCATCACAAGAAGTCCTCTACAATTAAATCTACTGAAAGAAATATAATAACATGTACAGCGCTCAGTTCTACTGTGTTTTATTTATCTATTATAGCATCTCCAGAAAAAAAAATGTTTGGCCCCTCTGCAGACTTGTATCATTTATAAGATGCTCTGCCAACTGAGTTTCAACAACCATTTTAGTGTTATGTTTAATGTTCTTAGGGTTCTGGTTAGGACAAAGGGTTATGGCAAGAACTAGAATTTGAGTATCTAATTTAGAGTTACCTTTTAGGATTAGGTATCATTATTTAGAGTTAACATAAATATTTAGGATTAAGATATTAAGGATTAGTGGTAACAGGTTGAATTCAATTGATGACCACCTCACCGAGCTTTGCTATATGCAGCATTGCTCTTGCATTCCTCAAGACCATGACATTATTATTCAGATTTAGATCACTAAGGTATAATTTTTGCATATGTCATAATAGAGTTATATTAAGAAAGGTAATTTGTTTTTTCTCCAACACGTGCCATTATTGTAAAGTTCTACAAGATTTTCACCAATATAAAATCTTACAGCTATAGACAATGGCTGAAAAAACATTAGTTTATATACCCCATAAAATTAGTTATTTTAAACTTAGGGAGATGACTGACCCATCTCTTTAGAAATATTGTCTCAGACTTACAAAAGTCACGTATATTTGTTTGGACCTATCTGAAGGCTGAACAAAATCATGAGTACTGGGATTATTTTGAAAACGGTGTACTTTTATTATGTTGATAAGAACAATGCATGCTGGAAGTCTTCTAGAGCAAACCATTTTCTCCATAGGGAACAAATAAAAATGATCTGTGAGTTAAGTGACATGTTTTATTCCACAAATGTTAGTTAGTTCTAAAATGTCTTCCTTCACTGTGAATCTTTGATCCCTCTAACATTCAAGTTTTAAAACAGCCTTTTTATTTTGGCGGTGATTTTGGTGAATCTTATTTTCCCCTCTTCCACACTTTGTTTGCTCCAAATTGTCTCATGAAATTTGTAAGGACACCATTCTCACAGAGCAAAGCTGGGACAAACCAACTGCATCACTTTTGGAGGGGGGAGAAATGCAAGCATACAAACTGATTTAAATACAATTTCCATCCCATTGCATGATAGAAAGATACCAACACTTGCAATGCAACTCATGGACATCTGTCTATCAATTTGTAAAATCCTTACATAGATAAGTAAGATTTTTAAATGTCCCCTATTGTGGAAATGGTATGCTCCACTTTTGTACTAATGTCTATAGATACACCAGCCCATAGAGGAATTAAGGGACAAACCAACTGCAGAAGTTTGGATGGGGGAGGAACTTCCAACAAATCCCATTGATTTAACATGTACTTTTAAGTATTTGAATGCAAGAATGGTCGATAACACATTGAGAAGTAAGACATGGAGACATGTCTCTTAGTTACTGTTAAAAAGTTTTACTGAAATGTGCTGGATTTGGTGATATTTTTTTTAATTGTCCCCTGTGGTTCAGATGGTTTACTCCAGAATAGCTGCAGTACTTTCTACATTGTAGTCATAGAGTCTGGTAGAGTTAGATTTCTAAATATCAGATAGAATGAACTGTGAAATGTTCTCTAATCAAACAGCAGAGGGCGATGTTAATCAGGCTTGTTTTCTATCCTCATGTTGTTTTTTTCATAGGACAATCCATAGAGAATCCAATAGAGGGTGCTATTATTTACAGCTACAACATTTTTGTTTTTTAATGTTTATAAACTTTAAAATCCAAATTTTTCTTAACCCTTTGAACCCTGAAGTCATCACAAGAAGTCCTCTACAATTAAATCTACTGAAAGAAATATAACAACATGTACAAGGCTCAGTTCTACTTTGTTTTATTTATCTATTATAGCATCTCCAGAAAAAAAATGTTTGGCCCCTCTGCAGACTTGTATCATTTATAAGATGCTCTGCCAACTGAGTTTCAACAACCATTTTAGTGTTATGTTTAATGTTCTTAGGGTTCTGGTTAGGACAAAGGGTTATGGCAAGAACTAGAATATGAGCATCTAATTTAGAGTTACATTTTAGGGTTAGGTATCATTATTTAGAGTTAATATAAATATTTAGGAGTAAGATATTAAGGATTAGTGGTAACAGGTTGAATTCAATTGATGACCACCTCACCGAGCTTTGCTATATGCAGCATTGCTCTTGCATTCCTCAAGACCATGACATTATTATTCAGATTTAGATCACTAAGGTATAATTTTTGCATATGTCATAATAGAGTTATATTAAGAAAGGTAATTTGTTTTTTCTCCAACACGTGCCATTATTGTAAAGTTCTACAAGATTTTAACCAATATAAAATCTTACAGCTATAGACAATGGCTGAAAAAACATTAGTTTATATACCCCATAAAATTTGTTATTTTAAACTTAGGGAGACGACTGACCCACCACTTTAGAAATATTGTCTCAGACTTACAAAAGTCACGTATATTTTTTTTGACCTATCTGAAGGCTGAACAAAATAATGTGTACTGGGATTATTTTGAAAACGGTGTTCTGTTATTATGTTGATAAGAACAATGCATGCTGGAAGTCTTCTAGAGCAAACCATTTTCTCCATAGGGAACAAATAAAAATGATCTGTGAGTTAAGTGACATGTTTTATCCCACAAATGTTAGTTAGTTCTAAAATGTCTTCCTTCACTGTGAATCTCTGATCCCTCTAGCATTCAAGTTTTTAAAACAGCGTTTTTATTTTGGCGATGATTTTGGTGAATCTTATTTTCCCCTCTTCCACACTTTGTTTGCTCCAAATTGTCTCATGAAATTTGTAAGGACACCATTCTCTCAGAGCAAAGCTGGGTCAAACCAACTGCATCACTTTTGGAGGGGGGAGAAATGCAAGCATACACACTGATTTAAATACAATTTCCATCCCATTGCATGATAGAAAGATACCAACACTTGCAATGCAACTCATGGACATCTGTCTATCAATTTGTAAAATCCTTACATAGATAAGTAAGATTTTTAAATGTCCCCTATTGTGGAAATGGTATGCTCCACTTTTGTACTAATGTTTATAGATACACCAGCCCATAGTGGAATTAAGGGACAAACCAAATGCAGAAGTTTGGATGGGGGAGGAACTTCCAACAAATCCCATTGATTTAACATGTACTTTTAAGTATTTGAATGCAAGAATGGTCGATAACACATTGAGAAGGAAGACATGGAGACATGTCTCTTAGTTAATGTTAAAAAGTTTTACTGAAATGTGCTGGATTTGGTGATTTTTTTTTTAATTGTCCCCTGTGGTTCAGATGGTTTACTCCAGAATAGCTGCAGTACTTTCTACATTGTAGTCATAGAGTCTGGTAGAGTTAGATTTCTAAATATCAGATAGAATGAACTGTGAAATATTCTCTAATCAAACAGCAGAGGGCGATGTTAATCAGGCTTGTTTTCTATCCTCATGTTGTTTTTTTCATAGGACAATCCATAGAGAATCCAATAGAGGGTGCTATTATTTACAGCTACAACATTTTTGTTTTTGAATGTTTATAAACCTTAAAATCCAAATTTTTCTTAACCATTTGAACCCTGAAGTCATCACAAGAAGTCCTCTACAATTAAATCTACTGAAAGAAATATAACAACATGAACAGTGCTCAGTTCTACTTTGTTTTATTTATCTATTATAGTATCTCTAGAAAAAAAATGTTTGGCCCCTCTGCAGACTTATATAATTTATAAGATGCTCTGCCAACTGAGTTTCAACAACCATTTTAGTGTTATGTTTAATGTTCTTAGGGTTCTGGTTAGGACAAAGGGTTATGGCAAGAACTAGAATATGAGTATCTAATTTAGAGTTACCTTTTAGGATTAGGTATCATTATTTAGAGTTAACATAAATATTTAGGAGTAAGATATTAAGGATTAGTGGTAACACGAATTCAATTGATGACCACCTCACCGAGCTTTGCTATATGCAGCATTGCTCTTGCATTCCTCAAGACCATGACATTATTATTCAGATTTAGATCACTAAGGTATAATTTTTGCATATGTCATAATAGAGTTATATTAAGAAAGGTAATTTGTTTTTTCTCCAACACGTGTCATTATTGTAAAGTTCTACAAGATTTTCACCAATATAAAATCTTACAGCTATAGACAATGGCTGAAAAAACATTAGTTTATATACCCCATAAAATTTGTTATTTTAAACTTAGGGAGATAACTGACCCATCTCTTTAGAAATATTATCTCAGACTTACAAAAGTCAAGTATATTTGTTTGGACCTATCTGAAGGCTGAACAAAATCATGAGTACTGGGATTATTTTGAAAACGGTGTACTTTTATTATGTTGATAAGAGCAATGCATGCTGGAAGTCTTCTAGAGCAAACCATTTTCTCCATAGGGAAGAAATAAAAATGATCTGTGAGTTAAGTGACATGTTTTATTCCACAAATGTTAGTTAGTTCTAAAATGTCTTCCTTCATTGTGAATCTTTGATCCCTCTAGCATTCAAGTTTTAAAACAGCCTTTTTATTTTGGCGGTGATTTTGGTGAATCTTATTTTCCCCTCTTCCACACTTTGTTTGCTCCAAATTGTCTCATGAAATTTGTAAGGACACCATTCTCACAGAGCAAAGCTGGGACAAACCAACTGCATCACTTTTGGAGGGGGGAGAAATGCAAGCATACAAACTGATTTAAATACAATTTCCATCCCATTGCATGATAAAAGATACCAACACTTGCAATGCAACTCATGGACATCTGTCTATCAATTTGTAAAATCCTTATATAGATAAGTAAGATTTTTAAATGTCCCCTATTGTGGAAATGGTATGCTCCACTTTTGTATTAATGTTTATAGATACACCAGCCCATAGTGGAATTAAGGGACAAACCAACTGCAGAAGTTTGGATGGGGGAGGAACTTCCAACAAATCCCATTGATTTAACATGTACTTTTAAGTATTTGAATGCAAGAATGGTCGATAACACATTGAGAAGGAAGACATGGAGACATGTCTCTTAGTTACTGTTAAAAAGTTTTACTGAAATGTGCTGGATTTGGTGATATTTTTTTTAATTGTCCCCTGTGGTTCAGATGGTTTACTCCAGAATAGCTGCAGTACTTTCTACATTGTAGTCTTAGAGTCTGGTAGAGTTAGATTTCTAAATATCAGATAGAATGAACTGTGAAATGTTCTCTAATCAAACAGCAGAGGGCGATGTTAATCAGGCTTGTTTTCTATCCTCATGTTGTTTTTTTCATAGGACAATCCATAGAGAATCCAATAGAGGGTGCTATTATTTACAGCTACAACATTTTTGTTTTTTAATGTTTATAAACTTTGAAATCCAAATTTTTCTTAACGCTTTGAACCCTGAAGTCATCACAAGAAGTCCTCTACAATTAAATCTACTGAAAGAAATATAACAACATGTACAATGCTCAGTTCTACTTTGTTTTATTTATCTATTATAGCATCTCCAGAAAAAAAATGTTTGGCCCCTCTGCAGACTTGTATCATTTATAAGATGCTCTGCCAACTGAGTTTCAACAACCATTTTAGTGTTATGTTTAATGTTCTTAGGGTTCTGGTTAGGACAAAGGGTTATGGCAAGAACTAGAATTTGAGTATCTAATTTAGAGTTACCTTTTAGGGTTAGATATCATTATTTAGAGTTAATATAAATATTTTGGAGTAAGATATTAAGGATTAGTGGTAACAGGTTGAATTCATTTGATGACCACCTCACCGAGCTTTGCTATATGCAGCATTGCTCTTGCATTCCTCAAGACCATGACATTATTATTCAGATTTAGATCACTAAGGTATAATTTTTACATATGTCATAATAGAGTTATATTAAGAAAGGTAATTTGTTTTTTCTCCAACACGTGCCATTATTGTAAAGTTCTACAAGATTTTCACCAATATAAAATCTTACAGCTATAGACAATGGCTGAAAAAACATTAGTTTATATATCCCATAAAATTTGTTATTTTAAACTTAGGGAGACGACCGACCCACCGCTTTAGAAATATTGTCTCAGACTTACAAAAGTCACGTATATTTTTTTTGACCTATCTGAAGGCTGAACAAAATCATGAGTACTGGGAATATTTTGAAAACGGTGTACTTTTATTATGTTTATAAGAACAATGCATGCTGGAAGTCTTCTAGAGCAAACCATTTTCTCCATAGGGAACAAATAAAAATTATCTGTGAGTTAAGTGACATGTTTTATCCCACAATTGTTGGTTAGTTCTAAAATGTCTTCCTTCACTGTGAATCTTTGATCCCTCTAGCATTCAAGTTTTAAAACAGCCTTTTATTTTGGCTGTGATTTTGGTGAATCTTATTTTCCCCTCTTCCACACTTTGTTTACTCCAAATTGTCTCATGAAATTTGTAAGGACACCATTCTCACAGAGCAAAGCTGGGACAAACCAACTGCATCACTTTTGGAGGGGGGAGAAATGCAAGCATACAAACTGATTTAAATACAATTTCCATCCCATTGCATGATAGAAAGATACCAATACTTGCAATGCAACTCATGGACATCTGTCTATCAATTTGTAAAATCCTTACATAGATAAGTAAGATTTTTAAATGTCCCCTATTGTGGAAATGGTATGCTCCACTTTTGTACTAATGTCTATAGATACACCAGCCCATAGTGGAATTAAGGGACAAACCAACTGCAGAAGTTTGGATGGGGGAGGAACTTCCAACAAATCCCATTGATTTAACATGTACTTTTAAGTATTTGAATGCAAGAATGGTCGATAACACATTGAGAAGGAAGACATGGAGACATGTCTCTTAGTTAATGTTAAAAAGTTTTACTGAAATGTGCTGGATTTGGTGATATTTTTTTTAATTGTCCCCTGTGGTTCAGATGGTTTACTCCAGAATAGCTGCAGTACTTTCTACATTGTAGTCATAGAGTCTGGTAGAGTTAGATTTCTAAATATCAGATAGAATGAACTGTGAAATATTCTCTAATCAAACAGCAGAGGGCGATGTTAATCAGGCTTGTTTTCTATCCTCATGTTGTTTTTTTCATAGGACAATCCATAGAGAATCGAATAGAGGGTGCTATTATTTACAGCTACAACATTTTTGTTTATAAACTTTGAAATCCAAATTTTTCTTAACCCTTTGAACCCTGAAGTCATCACAAGAAGTCCTCTACAATTAAATCTACTGAATGAAATATAACAACACGTACAATGCTCAGTTCTACTTTGTTTTATTTATCTATTATAGCATCTCCAGAAAAAAAATGTTTGGCCCCTCTGCAGACTTGTATCATTTATAAGATGCTCTGCCAACTGAGTTTCAACAACCATTTTAGTGTTATGTTTAATGTTCTTAGGGTTCTGGTTAGGACAAAGGGTTATGGCAAGAACTAGAATTTGAGTATCTAATTTAGAGTTACCTTTTAGGGTTAGGTATCATTATTTAGAATTCATATAAATATTTAGGAGTAAGATATTAAGGATTAGTGGTAACAGGTTGAATTCAATTGATGACCACATCACCGAGCTTTGCTATATGCAGCATTGCTCTTGCATTCCTCAAGACCATGACATTATTATTCAGATTTAGATCACTAAGGTATAATTTTTGCATATGTCATAATAGAGTTATATTAAGACAGGTAATTTGTTTTGTCTCCAACACGTGCCATTATTGTAAAGTTCTACAAGATTTTCACCAATATAAAATCTTACAGCTATAGACAATGGCTGAAAAAACATTAGTTTAAATACCCCATAAACACCCATGGGGCCGAGCACCCGAGCCCCATTGAAGTCAATGGGAGGACTCGAGCATTACACCAGGCACCCCCTGCTCTGATGAGGGGAGGGTGCCTGGTTCATAGGAAAAAGTCAGAAAATGATGGAAACACCACAGAAATGGTTCAGGGACAGCATAGGGAGGATGTCTGGATGCATCTTGGACTCCAACGTCGCTGCTGGGAACGATGTTTCGCCCGTAGTACGCCATTTTTACAGACTGACCGTAAAACACACAAAAAGGAAGATAAAAATGATTTTAGGCGAAAAATTGTTTCCAAACAGTATTTGCTGTATATTTACTTGTATATCATCTGCAAATTCTGCAAAAAATTTCATCGATTTTTCGGAACTGGGGCCATGATTAAGAGGGAAACGTGCGCAGCGTAAAGCAGGTGTTCAACGTGGTTATGGCCCGGGTAAGGTACAGCATTCAGGAACGGAGGCCGCAGCTACCACAGTTTTTACAACATGTCCGTTTGCCCTTGTTAAGTCCAAAATTTATAGTCGGAACAGTGGGGTCTGATCCATTGAGTAAAAGTGACGAAGTGACTTAGTGGATGAAGCCAAGAACTACCTTCTGCTCTGTCGAACACCCCAGCCCTATTTAATTCAATGGGAGGACCTGAGGCACTCCGATACAACCTGTATATCACAAAATGGAGGGCCTCATTCACATTGTGGTACAATAGTTCAGGTAGTGGTCCAACACTCATAAAGCCTATGCACTAAGTGAAACGGCTGCCAAAAATTAGACTGAAATGTCACTCCAATACACCCTTTATTACACATAAAGGAGGGCATCATACACACCCTTGAAAAATTAGGATTAATGGCCTGCTGGTGACCCTCTAAAACATTAGGGGCGAGGGCATGCCGCTAAGCTGACCATCTAAAACATTAGGAATGAGGGTCTGCTGCTGAGCCGACCATCTAAAATATTATGGGTGAGGGTCTGCTGCGGAGCTGACCATCCTAAACATTATATGCGAAGGCCCGCTAGTGAGCTGACGCTATAAAACATTATATGAGAAGGCCCGCTGGTGAGCTGACCTATACAAAAATTGTCAAACAGGGCCCGCTGGTGAGCTGGCCCTATATAAAAATTATATCACAGGGCCCGCTGGTGAGCTGGCCCTATATTAAAATTATATCACAGGGCATTTGGAAGAGGAGGAGGAGGATGAGAAGATTAAGAGTCAACCATATACCCGTTTTTTGGGTGGAAGGGGTGAATGGGAATACAGAGTATTCCCATCATTGTAAATAACATATCTAAAGTGACTTTATGTTCACCCGGGGCTTTCCTCCAGTGGAGTGGAGAAGTCAGGGGAAATCCAGGCCTTGTTCATTTTTATAAGTGTCAACCTATCAGCATTTTCGGTGGAAAGGCGGATACGCTTATCTGTTATGATGCCACCAGCAGCACTAAATACCCGCTCAGACAGAACGCTGGCGGCAGGGCAGGCCAGCACCTCCAAGGCGTAGAGTGCCAGTTCATACCACGTGTCCAGCTTGGACACCCAGTAGTTGTAAGGCACAGAGGGATCAGTGAGGACGCTGACACGGTCTGCTACGTACTCCTTCACCATCTTCCAAAACTTTTCCCTCCTTGTGACACTAGGCCGCGCATCAGGGTGAGGGTGCTGGCGGGGTGTCATGAAGGTGTCCCACGCCTTGGAGAGTGTTGCCCTGCCTTTGTCGGAACTGCTGTGTGCTCCCCTTTTCTCCCCTTCTCGGTTGGCCAAGGTAGCACGTACTCTGCCGCCAGCGTTGTCAGATGGAAAATTTTGGAGCAATTTTTTGACAAGAACCTTCTGGTATTGCACCATTTTGCTTGTCCTCTCCACCGGAGGAATGAGGGATGAGAAATTCTCTTTGTAGCGGGGGTCCAGAAGGGTGAACACCCAGTAATCCGTGTTGTCTAAAATGCGTATAACGCGTGGGTCACGGGAAAGGCAGCCTAACATAAAGTCAGCCATGTGTGCCAGAGTACCAACAGGCAAGATTTCGCTGTCCTCACCAGGAGGATGACTCTCAATCTCCTCATCCTCTTCCTCCTCTTCTGCCCACTCACACTGAAGAGATGGAAATAAAGTTCCATGGCTACCCTCTGTAGCGGAGGCAACCGTGTCTTCCTCCTCCTCCTCCTCCTCCGCCTCCTCCAATTGTCGCTGAGAAGACGAAGTGAGGGTGCTCTGGCTATCACCTTGTGTAAGCTCTTCCTCCCCCATTTCCACCTCTTCCACATGCAAAGCGTCGGTTTTAATTGTGAGCAGCGAGCGTTTCAGTAGACACAGAAGTGGGATGGTTACACTGATAATAGCGTTATCGCCGCTCACCATCTGTGTCGATTCCTCAAAATTGCGTAAAACCTCACAGAGGTCTGACATCCATTCCCACTCCTCACTTCTGATTAGAGGAAGTTGAACGGAGAGGCGACGACCGTGTAACAGCTGGTACTCCACTACTGCCCTCTGCTGCTCACAAAGCCGGGCCAACATGTGGAAGGTGGAGTTCCAGCGCGTGCTCACGTCACACAGCAGCCGGTGAGCTGGCAAATGTAAGCGCTGCTGCAGCGTCAACAGGCCGGCTGAAGCTGTAGATGACTTACGGAAATGTGCACACACGCGGCGCACCTTCGTCAAGAGATCATGCAAATTGGGGTAGGTTTTTAGAAATCGCTGAACCACTAAATTAAATACATGCACTAGGCATGGTACGTGTGTGAGCTTGCCGAGCTCCAAAGCCGCCATCAAGTTACGCCCATTATCACACACAACCATGGCTGGATGCAGGTTGAGTGGCGAGAGCCACTGCTCGGTCTGGTGACTAATCCCCTGCAACAGCTCTGAGGCCGTGTGCTGTTTGTCCCCAAGGCAAATCAGCTTCAGCACGGCCTGTTGACGCTTCCCCACTGCAGTGCTACACTGCTTCCAGCTACCGGCTGATGGGTGAGTGGCGTTGCGCGCAGAGAATTCGGAGGTGGAAACGGAGGAGGAGCCAATAACGTAGGTGCTGGCGGAAACCCTGGTGTAGGTAGGGCCCGCAATCCTCGGCGTGGGTAGCACCTGTGCCATCCCAGGGTCCGAGTCGCTCCCAGCCTCCACGACATTCACCCAGTGTGCCGTCAGGGAAATGTAGCGTCCCTGGCCACAAGCACTTGTCCATGTGTCAGTCGTTAAGTGGACCTTCCCAGTAACTGCGTTGGTCAGGGCACGGGTGATGTTAAGGGACACATGGTGGTGTAAGGCGGGGACGGCACACCGGGAAAAGTAGTGGCGGCTGGGGACTGCGTACCGAGGGACAGCTGCTGCCACCAGGCTGCGGAAGAACTCAGTGTCCACAAGCCTAAATGGCAGCATTTAGATGGCCAGTAATTTGGAAAGGTGTGAGGTTAGTGCTATGGCCTGTGGGTGGGTGGCTGGGTATTTTGGCTTGCGCTCAAATGCCTGGGGTAACGACATTTGGACGCTGTGCTGGGACAGGGAAGTGGATGTGGTCGCTGATGGTGCTTCAGATGGTACAGGTGCAGGGCGGGAGGTATGCGGGCCTGCACCTTCGACAGGCGATTGGCCGGCACCGAAAACAGGGGAAGAGGAGGCAGTGGTGTGGCCTGCAGACACAGATTGACGATCCGGGCGTTCCTCCCACTTATTACGGTGCTTGGATGCCATGTGTCGGATCATGCTGGTGGTGGTGAGGTTGCTAGTGTTCATGCCTCGGCTCATTCTGATGTGGCACAGGTTGCAAACTACAATTCTTTTGTCGTCCGCACTTTTTAAAAAAACGCCATACCGCGGAACACCTAGCCCTTGGCAAGGGAGATTTACGCAAGGGGGTGCTCCGTGGGACATTTGCGGGCCGGTTACGTGCGGTCCGCCTTCTTTCTTTAGCCACACCACTGCCTCTTCCAGCCTGTTGCGGTGCTGCAGATGGCTCACCCTCAGGACTGCTGTCATCGCTCGGCTTTCCACCTTCCCAGGTGGGGTCAGTGACCTCATCGTCCACCAAGTCCTCCTCCACTTCCTCACTCTGATCATCCTCCTCATTTCTTGATCCCACCACATCCTCAGTCATTGACAACTGTGTATCATCCTCCTCATCAAGGTCTTGAGACAGTAATTGTGGTTGATTTGATGGCAACTGTGTCTCATCATCATCATCCACTTCCTTTGACCTTAAATGCCGTTCCCCTCTGTCATCTTCTTGTGATTGGGTACCCTCTAGAGGTTGTGAATCAGGGCACAAGATCTCATGTTCCTCTGCAAGCGTGCTTGGAGAGAGGTTCAAATCAAGGATTGGTGATGAGAAGAGCTCCTCACTATATCCCAGTGTGGGATCACTTCTTTGGCCAGACCCTCTATGGTGGGAGGAAGGATGATCAGGGTGAGGATTATGTTGACCAGACTCTTGGCTAGTGAGAGTGGACTTGGTGGAAGACAGGGTGGTGCTTAACCGACTGGAAGCAGTATCAGCTGAAATCCAACCGACCACCTGTTCGCAGTGGTCTGACCTCGAGAGTGATGTCCTGCGACGCCCTGTAAACTGAGACATGAAGCTAGGTATGGTGGATGTCTTTCTTTCTTGTGCTCCGGCACCAGGCACAGTTTCTACGCGTCCTGACCCGCGCCCTGAACTATCAGGATCACGTCCACTTCCCAGTCCCTTTTTACCCGCCTTCTTCATATTAAACGGAATATATGCGGTAATCTGTGGCTAGGCACACGAAACAGAATGTGACGCTAATCTGCGGCTAGGCACACTAAACAATATGTGGCGCTAATCTGCGGCTAGGCACACTAAACAATATGTGACGCTAATCTGCGGCTAGGCACACGAAACAGAATGTGACGCTAATCTGCGGCTAGGCACACGAAACAGAATGCGACGCTAATCTGCGGCTAGGCACAATGAACGGAATATGTGACGTTAATTTGTGAATTTGTACACTAAACAGAATGTGACAATAATATATGGCTAGGCACACGTTTAAAATGGCCCTTTTTGTCGCTGCGTTGTAAAATCATTGGCCCTGTGCACCTAACAGAATATGTCAGCTTGTCACTGCACTGTGAAATATTTGTCCCTGTGCACCTAGTACAATATCACCTTAGAACATGTCCCCCCCCACAAAAAAATGAAATTCTGCCACCCCCAAAAAAAATTAAATGCTGCCCCCACACACAACAGTCCTAAAAAGGACTTTTGGGTCTTGAAAGAGTTTCAACAATTTTATTCTCCCTACACTAACTTCCTGTGCATCTATTATTATATGTCACCTTACAAATATCCCCCCCACAAAAAAAAGGAAATTGTGCCCCCCCAAACAAAATATAAATGCTGCCCCCACACACAACAGTCCTAAAAAGGACTTTTGGGTTTTGAAACAGTTTCAAGAATTTTATTCTCCCTACACTTACTTTCCCTGCCTAAGCGCATCTCTCCCTGGCTAAGAATGAGCCGAACTTGCGCGTCGGGTGCTATACAGCACCCGATCACGGGTTCTGACCAGCCAATCAGTGTAATGCCAGCAGCCAACATGGCTGCTGGCATTACACTGATGTCAGAGCCTCCCCGCACGTTTATTGGCTGCGCAGCAGCTGCGAAACGTGCGGGGAGGAGACCCGAACATGGCGGGCGAGCACATGCGGTACTCGTACGAGTACCGCCATGTGCCGAGCAGAGCGATGCTCGAGCCAAACCGAGCTTCGGCCGAGCATGCTCGCTCATCACTAGTCGATAACACATTGAGAAGGAAGACATGGAGACATGTCTCTTAGTTAATGTTAAAAAGTTTTACTGAAATGTGCTGGATTTGGTGATTTTTTTTTTAATTGTCCCCTGTGGTTCAGATGGTTTACTCCAGAATAGCTGCAGTACTTTCTACATTGTAGTCATAGAGTCTGGTAGAGTTAGATTTCTAAATATCAGATAGAATGAACTGTGAAATGTTCTCTAATCAAACAGCAGAGGGCGATGTTAATCAGGCTTGTTTTCTATCCTCATGTTGTGTTTTTCATAGGACAATCCATAGAGAATCCAATAGAGGGTGCTATTATTTACAGCTACAACATTTTTGTTTTTTAATGTTTATAAACCTTAAAATCCAAATTTTTCTTAACCCTTTGATCCCTGAAGTCATCACAAGAAGTCCTCTACAATTAAATCTACTGAAAGAAATATAATAACATGTACAGTGCTCAGTTCTACTGTGTTTTATTTATCTATTATAGCATCTCCAGAAAAAAAAATGTTTGGCCCCTCTGCAGACTTGTATCATTTATAAGATGCTCTGCCAACTGAGTTTCAACAACCATTTTAGTGTTATGTTTAATGTTTTTAGGGTTCTGGTTAGGACAGAGGGTTTTGGCAAGAACTAGAATTTGAGTTTCTGATTTAGAGTTACCTTTTAGGGTTAGGTATCATTATTTAGAGTTAATATAAATATTAGGAGTAAGATATTAAGGATTAGTGGTAACAGGTTGAATTCAATTGATGACCACATCACCGAGCTTTGCTATATGCAGCATTGCTCTTGCATTCCTCAAGACCATGACATTATTATTCAGATTTAGATCACTAACGTATAATTTTTGCATATGTCATAATAGAGTTATATTAAGAAAGGTAATTTGTTTTGTCTCCAACACGTGCCATTATTGTAAAGTTCTACAAGATTTTCACCAATATAAAATCTTACAGCTATAGACAATGGCTGAAAAAACATTAGTTTAAATACCCCATAAAATTTGTTATTTTAAACTTATGGAAATGACTGACCCATCTCTTTAGAAATATTGTCTCAGACTTACAAAAGTCACGTATATTTGTTTGGACCTATCTGAAGGCTGAACAAAATCATGAGTACTGGGATTATTTTGAAAACGGTGTACTTTTATTATGTTGATAAGAACAATGCATGCTGGAAGTCTTCTAGAGCAAACCATTTTCTCCATAGGGAAAAAATAAAAATGATCTGTGAGTTAAGTGACATGTTTTATCCCACAAATGTTAGTTAGTTCTAAAATGTCTTCCTTCACTGTGAATCTTTGATCCCTCTAGCATTCAAGTTTTAAAACAGCCTTTTTATTTTGGCAGTGATTTTGGTGAATCTTATTTTCCCCTCTTCCAGACTTTGTTTGCTCCAAATTGTCTCATGAAATTTGTAAGGACACCATTCTCACAGAGCAAAGCTGGGACAAACCAACTGCATCACTTTTGGAGGGGGGAGAAATGCAAGCATACACACTGATTTAAATACAATTTCCATCCCATTGCATGATAAAAGATACCAACACATGCAATGCAACTCATGGACATCTGTCTATCAATTTGTAAAATCCTTACATAGATAAGTAAGATTTTTAAATGTCCCCTATTGTGGAAATGGTATGCTCCACTTTTGTACTAATGTTTATAGATACACCAGCCCATAGTGGAATTAAGGGACAAACCAACTGCAGAAGTTTGGATGGGGGAGGAACTTCCAACAAATCCCTTTGATTTAACATGTACTTTTAAGTATTTGAATGCAAGAATGGTCGATAACACATTGAGAAGGAAGACATGGAGACATGTCTCTTAGTTAATGTTAAAAAGTTTTACTGAAATGTGCTGGATTTGGTGATATTTTTTTTAATTGTCCCCTGTGGTTCAGATGGTTTACTCCAGAATAGCTGCAGTACTTTCTACATTGTAGTCATAGAGTCTGGTAGAGTTAGATTTCTAAATATCAGATAGAATGAACTGTGAAATGTTCTCTAATCAAACAGCAGAGGGCGATGTTAATCAGGCTTGTTTTCGATCCTCATGTTGTTTTTTTCATAGGACAATCCATAGAGAATCCAATAGAGGGTGCTATTATTTACAGCTACAACATTTTTGTTTTTTAATGTTTATAAACCTTAAAATCCAAATTTTTCTTAACCCTTTGAACCCTGAAGTCATCACAAGAAGATCTCTACAATTAAATGTACTGAAAGAAATATAAAAACATGTACAATGCTCAGTTCTACTTTGTTTTATTTATCTATTATAGCATCTCAAGAAAAAAAATGTTTGGCCCGTCTGCAGACTTGTATCATTTATAAGCTGCTATGCCAACTGAGTTTCAACAACCATTTTAGTATTATGTTTAATGTTCTTAGGGTTCTGGTTAGGACAAAGGGTTATGGCAAGAACTAGAATTTGAGTATCTAATTTAGAGTTACCTTTTAGGGTTAGGTATCATTATTTAGAGTTAATATAAATATTTAGGAGTAAGATATTAAGTATTAGTGGTAACAGGTTGAATTCAATTGATGACCACATCACCGAGCTTTGCTATATGCAGCATTGCTCTTGCATTCCTCAAAACCATGACATTATTATTCAGATTTAGATCACTAAGGCATAATTTTTGCATATGTCATAATAGAGTTATATTAAGAAAGGTAATTTGTTTTTTCTCCAACACGTGCCATTATTGTAAAGTTCTACAAGATTTTCACCAATATAAAATCTTACAGCTATAGACAATGGCTGAAAAAACATTAGTTTATATACCCCATAAAATTTGTTATTTTAAACTTAGGGAGACGACTGACCCACCGCTTTAGAAATATTGTCTCAGAGTTACAAAAGTCACGTATATGTTTTTTTGACCTATCTGAAGGCTGAACAAAATCATGAGTACTGGGATTATTTTGAAAACGGTGTACTTTTATTATGTTGATTAGAACAATGCATGCTGGAAGTCTTCTAGAGCAAACCATTTTCTCCATAGGGAACAAATAAAAATGATCTATGAGTTAAGTGACATGTTTTATCCCACAAATGTTAGTTAGTTCTAAAATGTCTTCCTTCACTGTGAATCTTTGATCCCTCTAGCATTCAAGTTTTAAAACAGCCTTTTTATTTTGGCGGTGATTTTGGTGAATCTTATTTTCCCCTCTTACACACTTTGTTTGCTCCAAATTGTCTCATGAAATTTGTAAGGACACCATTCTCACAGAGCAAAGCTGGGACAAACCAACTGCATCACTTTTGGAGGGGGGAGAAATGCAAGCATACACACTGATTTAAATACAATTTCCATCCCATTGCATGATAGAAAGATACCAACACTTGCAATGCAACTCATGGACATCTGTCTATCAATTTGTAAAATCCTTACATAGATAAGTAAGATTTTTAAATGTCCCCTATTGTGGAAATGGTATGCTCCACTTTTGTACTAATGTTTATAGATACACCAGCCCATAGTGGAATTAAGGGACAAACCAACTGCAGAAGTTTGGATGGGGGAGGAACTTCCAACAAATCCCATTGATTTAACATGTACTTTTAAGTATTTGAATGCAAGAATGGTCGATAATAGTGATGATCGAGCACCCCGATGCTCGGGTGTTCGGGTGCTCTGGCCGAGCGCCCCCGGAGGCTCGAGTGCTCGGCCGAGCACCCGAGCCCCATTGAAGTCAATGGGAGGACTCGAGCATTACACCAGGCACCCCCTGCTCTGATGAGGGGAGGGTGCCTCGTTCATAGGAAAAGGTCAGAAAATGATGGAAACACCACAGAAATGGTTCAGGGACAGCATAGGGAGGATGTCTGGATGCATTTTGGACTCCAACGTCGCTGCTGGGAACGATGTTTCGCCCGTAGTACGCCATTTTTACAGACTGACCGTAAAACACACAAAAAGGAAGATAAAAACGATTTTAGGCGAAAAATTGTTACCAAACAGTATTTGCTGGATATTTACTTGTATATCATCTGCAAATTCTGCAAAAAATTTCATCGATTTTTCGGAACTGGGGCCATGATTAAGAGGGAAACGTGCGCAGCGTAAAGCAGGTGTTCAACGTGGTTATGGCCCGGGTAAGGTACAGCATTCAGGAACGGAGGCCGCAGCTACCACAGGTTTTACAACATGTCCGTTTGCCCTTGTTAAGGCCAAAATTTATAGTCGTAACAGTGGGGTCTGATCCATTGAGTAAAAGTGACGAAGTGACTTAGTGGATGAAGCCAAGAACTACCTTCTGCTCTGTCGAACACCCCAGCCCTATTTAATTCAATGGGAGGACCTGAGGCACTCCGATACAACCTGTATATCACAAAATGGAGGGCCTCATTCACATTGTGGTACAATAGTTCAGGTAGTGGTCCAACACTCATAAAGCCTATGCACTAAGTGAAACGGCTGCCAAAAATTAGACTGAAATGTCACTCCAATACACCCTTTATTACACATAAAGGAGGGCATCATACACACCCTTGAAAAATTAGGATTAATGGCCTGCTGGTGACCCTCTAAAACATTAGGGGCGAGGGCATGCCGCTAAGCTGACCATCTAAAACATTAGGAATGAGGGTCTGCTGCTGAGCCGACCATCTAAAACATTATGGGTGAGGGTCTGCTGCGGAGCTGACCATCCTAAACATTATATGCGAAGGCCCGCTAGTGAGCTGACGCTATAAAACATTATATGAGAGGGCCCGCTAGAGAGCTGACCCAATAAAACATTATATGAGAAGGCCCGCTGGTGAGCTGACCTATACAAAAATTGTCAAACAGGGCCCGCTGGTGAGCTGGCCCTATATAAAAATTATATCACAGGGCCCGCTGGTGAGCTGGCCCTATATAAAAATTATATCACAGGGCATTTGGAAGAGGAGGAGGAGGATGAGAAGATTAAGAGTCAACCATATACCCGTTTTTTGGGTGGAAGGGGTGAATGGGAATACAGAGTATTCCCATCATTGTAAATAACATATCTAAAGTGACTTTATGTTCACCCGGGGCTTTCCTCCAGTAGAGTGGAGAAGTCAGGGGATATCCAGGCCTTGTTCATTTTTATAAGTGTCAACCTATCAGCATTTTCGGTGGAAAGGCAGATACGCTTATCTGTTATGATGCCACCAGCAGCACTAAATACCCGCTCAGACAGAACGCTGGCGGCAGGGCAGGCCAGCACCTCCAAGGCGTAGAGTGCCAGTTCATACCACGTGTCCAGCTTGGACACCCAGTAGTTGTAAGGCACAGAGGGATCAGTGAGGACACTGACACGGTCTGCTACGTACTCCTTCACCATCTTCCAAAACTTTTCCCTCCTTGTGACACTAGGCCGCGCATAAGGGTGAGGGTGCTGGCGGGGTGTCATGAAGGTGTCCCACGCCTTGGAGAGTGTTGCCCTGCCTTTGTCGGAACTGCTGTGTGCTCCCCTTTTCTCCCCTTCTCGGTTGACCAAGGTAGCACGTACTCTGCCGCCAGCGTTGTCAGATGGAAAATTTTGGAGCAATTTTTTGACAAGAACCTTCTGGTATTGCACCATTTTGCTTGTCCTCTCCACCGGAGGAATGAGAGATGAGAAATTCTCTTTGTAGCGGGGGTCCAGAAGGGTGAACACCCAGTAATCCGTGTTGTCTAAAATGCGTATAACGCGTGGGTCACGGGAAAGGCAGCCTAACATAAAGTCAGCCATGTGTGCCAGAGTACCAACAGGCAAGATTTCGCTGTCCTCACCAGGAGGATGACTCTCAATCTCCTCATCCTCTTCCTCCTCTTCTGCCCACCCTCGCTGAAGAGATGGAAATAAAGTTCCATGGCTACCCTCTGTAGCGGAGGCAACCGTGTCTTCCTCCTCCTCCTCCTCCTCCGCCTCCTCCAATTGTCGCTGAGAAGACGAAGTGAGGGTGCTCTGGCTATCACCTTGTGTAAGCTCTTCCTCCCCCATTTCCACCTCTTCCACATGCAAAGCGTCGGTTTTAATTGTGAGCAGCGAGCGTTTCAGTAGACACAGAAGTGGGATGGTTACACTGATAATAGAGTTATCGCCGCTCACCATCTGTGTCGATTCCTCAAAATTGCGTAAAACCTCACAGAGGTCTGACATCCATTCCCACTCCTCACTTCTGATTAGAGGAAGTTGAACGGAGAGGCGACGACCGTGTAACAGCTGGTACTCCACTACTGCCATCTGCTGCTCACAAAGCCGGGCCAACATGTGGAAGGTGGAGTTCCAGCGCGTGCTTACGTCACACAGCAGCCGGAGAGCTGGCAATTGTAAGTGCTGCTGCAGCGTCAACAGGCCGGCTGAAGCTGTAGATGACTTACGGAAATGTGCACACACGCGGCGCACCTTCGTCAAGAGATCATGCAAATTGGGGTAGGTTTTTAGAAATCGCTGAACCACTAAATTAAATACATGCGCTAGGCATGGTACGTGTGTGAGCTTGCCGAGCTCCAAAGCCGCCGCCAAGTTAAGCCCATTATCACACACAACCATGGCTGGTTGCAGGTTGAGTGGCGAGAGCCACTGCTCGGTCTGGTGACTAATCCCCTGCAACAGCTCTGAGGCCGTGTGCTGTTTGTCCCCAAGGCAGATCAGCTTCAGCACGGCCTGTTGACGCTTCCCCACTGCAGTGCTACACTGCTTCCAGCTACCGGCTGATGGGTGAGTGGCGCTGCGCTCAGAGAATTCGGAGGTGGAAACGGAGGAGGAGGAGGAGGAGCCAATAACGTAGGTGCTGGAGGAAACCCTGATGGAGGTAGGGCCCGCAATCCTCGGCGTGGGTAGCACCTGTGCCATCCCAGGGTCCGAGTCGCTCCCAGCCTCCACGACATTCACCCAGTGTGCCGTCAGGGAAATGTAGCGTCCCTGGCCACAAGCACTTGTCCATGTGTCAGTCGTTAAGTGGACCTTCCCAGTAACTGCGTTGGTCAGGGCACGGGTGATGTTAAGGGACACATGGTGGTGTAAGGCGGGGACGGCACACCGGGAAAAGTAGTGGCGGCTGGGGACTGCGTACCGAGGGACAGCTGCTGCCATCAGGCTGCGGAAGGACTCAGTGTCCACAAGCCTAAATGGCAGCATTTCGATGGCAAGTAATTTGTAAAGGTGTGAGGTTAGTTCTATGGCCTGTGGGTGGGTGGCTGGGTATTTTCGCTTGCGCTCAAATGCCTGGGGTAACGACATTTGGACGCTGCGCTGGGACAGGGAAGTGGATGTGGTCGCTGATGGTGCTTCAGATGGTACAGGTGCAGGGCGGGAGGTATGCGGGCCTGCGCCTTCGACAGGCGATTGGCCGGCACCGAAAACAGGGGAAGAGGAGGCAGTGGTGTGGCCTGCAGACACAGATTGGCGATCCGGGCGTTCCTCCCACTTATTACGGTGCTTGGATGCCATGTGTCGGATCATGCTGGTGGTGGTGAGGTTGCTAGTGTTCATGCCTCGGCTCATTCTGGTGTGGCACAGGTTGCAAACTACAATTCTTTTGTCGTCCGCACTTTCCTTAAAAAAACGCCATACCGCAGAACACCTAGCCCTTGGCAAGGGAGATTTACGCAAGGGGGTGCTCCGTGGGACATTTGCGGGCTGGTTTGGTGCGGTCCGCCTTCTTTCTTTAGCCACACCACTGCCTCTTCCAGCCTGTTGCGGTGCTGCAGATGGCTCACCCTCAGGACTGCTGTCATCGCTCGGCTTTCCACCTTCCCAGGTGGGGTCAGTTACCTCATCGTCCACCAAGTCCTCCTCCACTTCCTCACTCTGATCATCCTCCTCATTTCTTGATCCCACCACATCCTCAGTCATTGACAACTGTGTATCATCCTCCTCATCAAGGTCTTGAGACAGTAATTGTGGTTGATTTGATGGCAACTGTGTCTCATCATCATCATCCACTTCCTTTGACCTTAAATGCCGTTCCCCTCTGTCATCTTCTTGTGATTGGGTACCCTCTAGAGGTTGTGAATCAGGGCACAAGATCTCATGTTCCTCTGCAAGCGTGTTTGGAGAGAGCTTCAAATCAAGGATTGGTGATGAGAAGAGCTCCTCACTATATCCCAGTGCGGGATCACTTCTTTGGCCAGACCCTCTATGGTGGGAGGAAGGATGATCAGGGTGAGGATTATGTTGACCAGACTCTTGGCTAGTGAGAGTGGACTTGGTGGAAGACAGGGTGCTGCTTAACCGACTGGAAGCAGTATCAGCTGAAATCCAACCGACCACCTGTTCGCAGTGGTCTTACCCGCCTTCTTCATATTAAACGGAATATATGCGGTAATCTGCGGCTAGGCACACGAAACAGAATGTGACGCTAATCTGCGGCTAGGCACACTAAACAATATGTAACGCTAATCTGCGGCTAGGCACACTAAACAATATGTGACGCTAATCTGCGGCTAGGCACACGAAACAGAATGTGACGCTAATCTGCGGCTAGGCACACGAAACAGAATGTGACGCTAATCTGCGGCTAGGCACAGTGAATGGAATATGTGACGTTGATTTGTGAATTTGTACACTAAACAGAATGTGACAATAATCTATGGCTAGGCACACATTTAAAATGGCCCTTTTTGTCGCTGCGTTGTAAAATCATTGGCCCTGTGCACCTAACACAATATGTCAGCTTGTCACTGCACTGTGAAATATTTGTCCCTGTGCACCTAGTACAATGTCACCTTAGAACATGTCCCCCCCCACAAAAAAATGAAATTCTGCCACCCCCAAAAAAAATTAAATGCTGCCTCCACACACAACAGTCCTAAAAAGGACTTTTGGGTCTTGAAAGAGTTTCAACAATTTTATTCTCCCTACACTGACTTCCTGTGCATCTAGTATTATATCTCACCTTACAAATATCCCCCCCACAAAAAAAAGGAAATTGTATTATTTCCAGCTACAACATTTTTGTTTTTTAATGTTTATAAACCTTAAAATCCAAATTTTTCTTAACCCTTTGATCCCTGAAGTCATCACAAGAAGTCCTCTACAATTAAATCTACTGAAAGAAATATAATAACATGTACAGTGCTCAGTTCTACTGTGTTTTATTTATCTATTATAGCATCTCCAGAAAAAAAAATGTTTGGCCCCTCTGCAGACTTGTATCATTTATAAGATGCTCTGCCAACTGAGTTTCAACAACCATTTTAGTGTTATGTTTAATGTTTTTAGGGTTCTGGTTAGGACAGAGGGTTTTGGCAAGAACTAGAATTTGAGTTTCTGATTTAGAGTTACCTTTTAGGGTTAGGTATCATTATTTAGAGTTAATATTAATATTAGGAGTAAGATATTAAGGATTAGTGGTAACAGGTTGAATTCAATTGATGACCACATCACCGAGCTTTGCTATATGCAGCATTGCTCTTGCATTCCTCAAGACCATGACATTATTATTCAGATTTAGATCACTAACGTATAATTTTTGCATATGTCAAAATAGAGTTATATTAAGAAAGGTAATTTGTTTTTTCTCCAACACGTGCCATTATTGTAAAGTTCTACAAGATTTTCACCAATATAAAATCTTACAGCTATAGACAATGACTGAAAAAACATTAGTTTAAATATCCCATAAAATTTGTTATTTTAAACTTAGGGAGATGACTGACCCATCTCGTTAGAAATATTGTGTCAGACTTACAAAAGTCACATATATTTGTTTGGACCTATCTGAAGGCTGAACAAAATCATGAGTACTGGGATTATTTTGAAAACGGTGTACTTTTATTATGTTGATAAGAACAATGCATGCTGGAAGTCTTCTAGAGCAAACCATTTTCTCCATAGGGAACAAATAAAAATGATCTGTGAGTTAAGTGACATGTTTTATCCCACAAATGTTAGTTAGTTCTAAAATGTCTTCCTTCACTGTGAATCTTTGATCCCTCTAGCATTCAAGTTTTAAAACAGCCTTTTTATTTTGGCGGTGATTTTGGTGAATCTTATTTTCCCCTCTTACACACTTTGTTTGCTCCAAATTGTCTCATGAAATTTGTAAGGACACCATTCTCACAGAGCAAAGCTGGGACAAACCAACTGCATCACTTTTGGAGGGGGGAGAAATGCAAGCATACACACTGATTTAAATATAATTTCCATCCCATTGCATGATAAAAGATACCAACACTTGCAATGCAACTCATGGACATCTGTGTATCAATTTGTAAAATCCTTACATAGATAAGTAAGATTTTTAAATGTCCTCTATTGTGGAAATGGTATGCTCCACTTTTGTACTAATGTTTATAGATACACCAGCCCATAGTGGAATTAAGGGACAAACCAACTGCAGAAGTTTGGATGGGGGAGGAACTTCCAACAAATCCAATTGATTTAACATGTACTTTTAAGTATTTGAATGCAAGAATGGTCGATAACACATTGAGAAGGAAGACTTGGAGACATGTCTCTTAGTTAATGTTAAAAAGTTTTACTGAAATGTGCTGGATTTGGTGATATTTTTTTTAATTGTCCCCTGTGGTTCAGATGGTTTACTCCAGAATAGCTGCAGTACTTTCTACATTGTAGTCATAGAGTCTGGTAGAGTTAGATTTCTAAATATCAGAAAGAATGAACTGTGAAATGTTCTCTAATCAAACAGCAGAGGGCGATGTTAATCAGGCTTGTTTTCTATCCTCATATTGTTTTTTTCACAGGACAATCCATAGAGAATCCAATAGAGGGTGCTATTATTTACATCTACAACATTTTTGTTTTTTAATGTTTATAAACCTTAAAATCCAAATTTTTCTTAACCCTTTGAACCCTGAAGTCATCACAAGAAGTCCTCTACAATTAAATCTTCTGAAAGAAATATAACAACATGTACAATGCTCAGTTCTACTTTGTTTTATTTATCTATTATAGCATCTCCAGAAAAAAAATGTTTGGCCCCTCTGCAGACTTATATCATTTATAAGATGCTCTGCCAACTGAGTTTCAACAACCATTTTAGTGTTATGTTTAATGTTCTTAGGGTTCTGGTTAGGACAAAGGGTTATGGCAAGAACTAGAATTTGAGTATCTAATTTAGAGTTACCTTTTAGGGTTAGGTTTCATTATTTAGAGTTAATATAAATATTTAGGAGTAAGATATTAAGGATTAGTGGTAACAGGTTGAATTCAAATGATGACCACATCACCGAGCTTTGCTATATGCAGCATTGCTCTTGCATTCCTCAAGATCATGACATTATTATTCAGATTTAGATCACTAAGGTATAATTTTTGCATATGTCATAATAGAGTTATATTAAGAAAGGTAATTTGTTTTGTCTCCAACACGTGCCATTATTGTAAAGTTCTACAAGATTTTCACCAATATAAAATCTTACAGCTATAGACAATGGCTGAAAAAAATATTAGTTTATATACCCCATAAAATTTGTTATTTTAAACTTAGGGAGACGACTGACCCACCGCTTTAGAAATATTGTCTCAGACTTACAAAAGTCACGTATATTTTTTTTGACCTATCTGAAGGCTGAACAAAATCATGAGTACTGGGATTATTTTGAAAACGGTGTACTTTTATTATGTTGATAAGAACAATGCATGCTGGAAGTCTTCTAGAGCAAACCATTTTCTCCATAGGGAAAAAATAAAAATGATCTATGAGTTAAGTGACATGTTTTATCACATAAATGTTAGTTAGTTCTAAAATGTCTTCCTTCACTGTGAATCTTTGATCCCTCTAGCATTCAAGTTTTAAAACAGCCTTTTTATTTTGGCGGTGATTTTGGTGAATCTTTTTTTCCCCTCTTCCACACTTTGTTTGCTCCAAATTGTCTCATGAAATTTGTAAGGACACCATTCTCACAGAGCAAAGCTGGGACAAACCAACTGCATCACTTTTGGAGGGGGGAGAAATGCAAGCATACACACTGATTTAAATACAATTTCCATCCCATTGCATGATAGAAAGATACCAACACTTGCAATGCAACTCATGGACATCTGTCTATCAATTTGTAAAATCCTTACATAGATAAGTAAGATTTTTAAATGTCCCCTATTGTGGAAATGGTATGCTCCACTTTTGTACTAATGTCTATAGATACACCAGCCCATAGTGGAATTAAGGGACAAACCAACTGCAGAAGTTTGGATGGGGGTGGAACTTCCAACAAATCCCATTGATTTAACATGTACTTTTAAGTATTTGAATGCAAGAATGGTCGATAACACATTGAGAAGGAAGACATGGAGACATGTCTCTTAGTTAATGTTAAAAAGTTTTACTGAAATGTGCTGGATTTGGTGATATTTTTTTTAATTGTCCCCTGTGGTTCAGATGGTTTACTCCAGAATAGCTGCAGTACTTTCTACATTGTAGTCATAGAGTCTGGTAGAGTTAGATTTCTAAATATCAGATAGAATGAACTGTGAAATGTTCTCTAATCAAACAGCAGAGGGCGATGTTAATTAGGCTTGTTTTCTATCCTCATGTTGTTTTTTTCATAGGACAATCCATAGAGAATCCAATAGAGGGTGCTATTATTTACAGCTACAACATTTTTGTTTTTTAATGTTTATAAACCTTAAAATCCAAATTTTTCTTAACCCTTTGAACCCTGAAGTCATCACAAGAAGTCCTCTACAATTAAATCTACTGAAAGAAATATAACAACATGTACAATGTTCAGTTCTACTTTGTTTTATTTATCTATTATAGCATCTCCAGAAAAAAAATGTTTGGCCCCTCTGCAGACTTCTATCATTTTTAAGATGCTCTGCCAACTGAGTTTCAACAACCATTTTAGTGTTATGTTTAATGTTCTTAGGGTTCTGGTTAGGACAAAGGGTTATGGCAAGAACTAGAATTTGAGTATCTAATTTAGAGTTACCTTTTAGGGTTAGGTATCATTATTTAGAGTTAATAGAAATATTTAGGAGTAAGATATTAAGGATTAGTGGTAACAGGTTGAATTCAATTGATGACCACATCACCGAGCTTTGCTATATTCAGCATTGCTCTTGAATTCCTCAAGACCATGACATTATTATTCAGATTTAGATCACTAAGGTATAATTTTTGCATATGTCATAATAGAGTTATATTAAGAAAGGTAATTTGTTTTTTCTCCAACACGTGCCATTATTGAAAAGTTCTACAAGATTTTCACCAACATAAAATCTTACAGCTATAGACAATGGCTGAAAAAACATTAGTTTATATACCCCATAAAATTGTTATTTTAAACTTAGGGAGATGAATGACCCATCTCTTTAGAAATATTGTCTCAGACTTACAAAAGTCACGTATATTTGTTTGGACCTATCTGAAGGCTGAACAAAATCATGAGTACTGGGATTATTTTGAAAACGGTGTACTTTTATTATGTTGATAAGAACAATGCATGCTGGAAGTCTTCTAGAGCAAACCATTTTCTCCATAGGGAACAAATAAAAATGATCTGTGAGTTAAGTGACATGTTTTATTCCACAAATGTTAGTTAGTTCAAAAATGTCTTCCTTCACTGTGAATCTTTGATCCCTCTGGCATTCAAGTTTTAAAACAGCCTTTTTATTTTGGCGGTGATTTTGGTGAATCTTATTTTCCCCTCTTCCACACTTTGTTTTCTCCAAATTGTCTCATGAAATTTGTAAGGACACCAATCTCACAGAGCAAAGCTGGGACAAACCAACTGCATCACTTTTGAAGGGGGGAGAAATGCAAGCATACAAACTGATTTAAATACAATTTCCATCCCATTGCATGATAGAAAGATACCAACACTTGCAATGCAACTCATGGACATCTGTCTATCAATTTGTAAAATCCTTACATAGATAAGTAAGATTTTTAAATGTCCCCTATTGTGGAAATGGTATGCTCCACTTTTGTTCTAATGTCTATAGATACACCAGCCCATAGTGGAATTAAGGGACAAACCAACTGCAGAAGTTTGGATGGGGGAGGAACTTCCAACAAATCCCATTGATTTAACATGTACTTTTAAGTATTTGAATGCAAGAATGGTCGATAACACATTGAGAAGGAAGACATGGAGACATGTCTCTTAGTTAATGTTAAAAAGTTTTACTGAAATGTGCTGGATTTGGTGATATTTTTTTTAATTGTCCCCTGTGGTTCAGATGGTTTACTCCAGAATAGCTGCAGTACTTTCTACATTGTAGTCATAGAGTCTGGTAGAGTTAGATTTCTAAATATCAGATAGAATGAACTGTGAAATGTTCTCTAATCAAACAGCAGAGGGCGATGTTAATCAGGCTTGTTTTCTATCCTCATGTTGTTTTTTTCATAGGACAATCCATAGAGAATCCAATAGAGGGTGCTATTATTTACAGCTACAACATTTTTGTTTTTTAATGTTTATAAACCTTAAAATCCAAATTTTTCTTAACCCTTTGAACCCTGAAGTCATCACAAGAAGTCCTCTACAATTAAATCTACTGAAAGAAATATAACAACATGTACAATGCTCAGTTCTACTTTGTTTTATTTATCTATTATAGCATCTCCAGAAAAAAAATGTTTGGCCCCTCTGCAGACTTGTATCATTTATAAGATGCTCTGCCAACTGAGTTTCAACAACCATTTTAGTGTTATGTTTAATGTTCTTAGGGTTCTGGTTAGGACAAAGGGTTATGGCAAGAACTAGAATTTGAGTATCTAATTTAGAGTTACCTTTTAGGGTTAGGTATCATTATTTAGAGTTAATAGAAATATTTAGGAGTAAGATATTAAGGATTAGTGGTAACAGGTTGAATTCAATTGATGACCACATCACCGAGCTTTGCTATATGCAGCATGGCTCTTGCATTCCTCAAGACCATGACATTATTATTCAGATTTAGATCACTAAGGTATAATTTTTGCATATGTCATAATAGAGTTATATTAAGAAAGGTAATTTGTTTTGTCTCCAACACATGCCATTATTGTAAAGTTCTACAAGATTTTCACCAATATAAAATCTTACAGCTATAGACAATGGCTGAAAAAACATTAGTTTAAATACCCCATAAAATTTGTTATTTTAAACTTAGGGAGATAACTGACCCATCTCTTTAGAAATATTGTCTCAGACTTACAAAAGTCACGTATATTTGTTTGGACCTATCTGAAGGCTGAACAAAATCATGAGGACTGGGATTATTTTGAAAACGGTGTACTTTTATTATGTTGATAAGAACAATGCATGCTGGAAGTCTTCTAGAGCAAACCATTTTCTCCATAGGGAAAAAATAAAAATGATCTGTGAGTTAAGTGACATGTTTTATCCCACAAATGTTAGTTAGTTCAAAAATGTCTTCCTTCACTGTGAATCTTTGATCCCTCTAGCATTCAAGTTTTAAAACAGCCTTTTTATTTTGGCGGTGATTTTGGTGAATCTTATTTTCCCCTCTTCCAGACTTTGTTTGCTCCAAATTGTCTCATGAAATTTGTAAGGACACCATTCTCACAGAGCAAAGCTGGGACAAACCAACTGCATCACTTTTGGAGGGGGGAGAAATGCAAGCATACACACTGATTTATATACAATTTCCATCCCATTGCATGATAAAAGATACCAACACTTGCAATGCAACTCATGGACATCTGTCTATCAATTTGTAAAATCCTTACATAGATAAGTAAGATTTTTAAATGTCCCCTATTGTGGAAATGGTATGCTCCACTTTTGTACTAATGTTTATAGATACACCAGCCCATAGTGGAATTAAGGGACAAACCAACTGCAGAAGTTTGGATGGGGGAGGAACTTCCAACAAATCCCATTGATTTAACATGTACTTTTAAGTATTTGAATGCAAGAATGGTCGATAACACATTGAGAAGGAAGACATGGAGACATGTCTCTTAGTTAATGTTAAAAAGTTTTACTGAAATGTGCTGGATTTGGTGATTTTTTTAAATTGTCCCCTGTGGTTCAGATGGTTTACTCAAGAATAACTGCAGTACTTTCTACATTGTAGTCATAGAGTCTGGTAGAGTTAGATTTCTAAATATCAGATAGAATGAACTGTGAAATGTTCTCTAATCAAACAGCAGAGGGCGATGTTAATCAGGCTTGTTTTCTATCCTCATGTTGTGTTTTTCATAGGACAATCCATAGAGAATCCAATAGAGGGTGCTATTATTTACAGCTACAACATTTTTGTTTTTTAATGTTTATAAACCTTAAAATCCAAATTTTTCTTAACCCTTTGATCCCTGAAGTCATCACAAGAAGTCCTCTACAATTAAATCTACTGAAAGAAATATAATAACATGTACAGTGCTCAGTTCTACTGTGTTTTATTTATCTATTATAGCATCTCCAGAAAAAAAAATGTTTGGCCCCTCTGCAGACTTGTATCATTTATAAGATGCTCTATCAACTGAGTTTCAACAACCATTTTAGTGTTATGTTTAATGTTTTTAGGGTTCTGGTTAGGACAGAGGGTTTTGGCAAGAAGTAGAATTTGAGTTTCTGATTTAGAGTTACCTTTTAGGGTTAAGTATCATTATTTAGAGTTAATATAAATATTAGGAGTAAGATATTAAGGATTAGTGGTAACAGGTTGAATTCAATTGATGACCACATCACCGAGCTTTGCTATATGCAGCATTGCTCTTGCATTCCTCAAGACCATGACATTATTTTTCAGATTTAGATCACTAAGGTATAATTTTTGCATATGTCATAATAGAGTTATATTAAGAAAGGTAATTTGTTTTGTCTCCAACACGTGCCATTATTGTAAAGTTCTACAAGATTTTCACCAATATAAAATCTTACAGCTATAGACAATGGCTGAAAAAACATTAGTTTATATACCCCATAAAATTTGTTATTTTAAACTTAGGGAGACGACTGACCCACCGCTTTAGAAATATTGTCTCAGACTTACAAAAGTCACGTATATTTTTTTTTGACCTATCTGAAGGCTGAACAAAATCATGAGTACGGGGATTATTTTGAACACGGTGTACTTTTATTATGTTGATAAGAACAATGCATGCTGGAAGTCTTCTAGAGCAAACCATTATCTCCATAGGGAACAAATAAAAATGATCTGTGAGTTAAGTGACATGTTTTATCCCACAAATGTTAGTTAGTTCTAAAATGTCTTCCTTCTCTGTGAATCTTTGATCCCTCTAGCATTCAAGTTTTAAAACAGCCTTTTTATTTTGGCGGTGATTTTGGTGAATCTTATTTTCCCCTCTTACACACTTTGTTTGCTCCAAATTGTCTCATGAAATTTGTAAGGACACCATTCTCACAGAGCAAAGCTGGGACAAACCAACTGCATCACTTTTGGAGGGGGGAGAAATGCAAGCATACACACTGATTTAAATACAATTTCCATCCCATTGCATGATAGAAAGATACCAACACTTGCAATGCAACTCATGGACATCTGTCTATCAATTTGTAAAATCCTTATATAGATAAGTAAGATTTTTAAATGTCCCCTATTGTGGAAATGGTATGCTCCACTTTTGTACTAATGTTTATAGATACACCAGCCCATAGTGGAATTAAGGGACAAACCAAATGCAGAAGTTTGGATGGGGGAGGAACTTCCAACAAATCCCATTGATTTAACATGTACTTTTAAGTATTTGAATGCAAGAATGGTCGATAACACATTGAGAAGGAAGACATGGAGACATGTCTCTTAGTTAAAGTTAAAAAGTTTTACTGAAATGTGCTGGATTTGGTGATATTTTTTTTAATTGTCCCCTGTGGTTCAGATGGTTTACTCCAGAATAGCTGCAGTACTTTCTACATTGTAGTCATAGAGTCTGGTAGAGTTAGATTTCTAAATATCAGATAGAATGAACTGTGAAATGTTCTCTAATCAAACAGCAGAGGGCGATGTTAATCAGGCTTGTTTTCTATCCTCATGTTGTGTTTTTCATAGGACAATCCATAGAGAATCCAATAGAGGGAGCTATTATTTACAGCTACAACATTTTTGTTTTTTAATGTTTATAAACCTTAAAATCCAAATTTTTCTTAACCCTTTGATCCCTGAAGTCATCACAAGAAGTCCTCTACAATTAAATCTACTGAAAGAAATATAATAACATGTACAGTGCTCAGTTCTACTGTGTTTTATTTATCTATTATAGCATCTCCAGAAAAAAAAATGTTTGGCCCCTCTGCAGACTTGTATCATTTATAAGATGCTCTGCCAACTGAGTTTCAACAACCATTTTAGTGTTATGTTTAATGTTTTTAGGGTTCTGGTTAGGACAGAGGGTTTTGGCAAGAACTAGAATTTGAGTTTCTGATTTAGAGTTACCTTTTAGGGTTAGGTATCATTATTTAGAGTTAATATAAATATTAGGAGTAAGATATTAAGGATTAGTGGTAACAGGTTGAATTCAATTGATGACCACATCACCGAGCTTTGCTATATGCAGCATTGCTCTTTCATTCCTCAAGACCATGACATTAATATTCAGATTTAGAAAACTAACGTATAATTTTTACATATGTCATAATAGAGTTATATTAAGAAAGGTAATTTGTTTTGTCTCCAACACGTGCCATTATTGTAAAGTTCTACAAGATTTTCACCAATATAAAATCTTACAGCTATAGACAATGGCTGAAAAAACATTAGTTTAAATACCCCATAAAATTTGTTATTTTAAACTTAGGGAGATGACTGACCCATCTCTTTAGAAATATTGTCTCAGACTTACAAAAGTCACGTATATTTGTTTGGACCTATCTGAAGGCTGAACAAAATCATGAGTACTGGGATTATTTTGAAAACGGTGTACTTTTATTATGTTGATAAGAACAATGCATGCTGGAAGTCTTCTAGAGCAAACCATTTTCTCCATAGGGAAAAAATAAAAATGATCTGTGAGTTAAGTGACATGTTTTATCCCACAAAAGTTAGTTAGTTCTAAAATGTCTTCCTTCACTGTGAATCTTTGATCCCTCTAGCATTCAAGTTTTAAAACAGCCTTTTTATTTTGGTGGTGATTTTGGTGAATATTATTTTCCCCTCTTCCACACTTTGCTTGCTCCAAATTGTCTCATGAAATTTGTAAGGACACCATTCTCACAGAGCAAAGCTGGGACAAACCAACTGCATCACTTTTGGAGGGGGGAGAAATGCAAGCATACACACTGATTTAAATACAATTTCCATCCCATTGCATGATAAAAGATACCAACACTTGCAATGCAACTCATGGACATCTGTCTATCAATTTGTAAAATCCTTACATAGATAAGTAAGATTTTTAAATGTCCCCTATTGTGGAAATGGTATGCTCCACTTTTCTACTAATGTTTATAGATACACCAGCCCATAGTGGAATTAAGGGACAAACCAACTGCAGAACTTTGGATGGGGGAGGAACTTCCAACAAATCCCATTGATTTAACATGTACTTTTAAGTATTTGAATGCAAGAATGGTCGATAACACATTGAGAAGGAAGACATGGAGACATGTCTCTTAGTTAATGTTAAAAAGTTTTACTGAAATGTGCTGGATTTGGTGATATTTTTTTTAATTGTCCCCTGTGGTTCAGATGGTTTACTCCAGAATAGCTGCAGTACTTTCTACATTGTAGTCATAGAGTCTGGTAGAGTTAGATTTCTAAATATCAGATAGAATGAACTGTGAAATGTTCTCTAATCAAACAGCAGAGGGCGATGTTAATCAGGCTTGTTTTCTATCCTCATGTTGTTTTTTTCATAGGACAATCCATAGAGAATCCAATAGAGGGTGCTATTATTTACAGCTACAACTTTTTTGTTTTTTAATGTTTATAAACCTTAAAATACAAATTTTTCTTAACCCTTTGAACCCTGAAGTCATCACAAGAAGTCCTCTACAATTAAATCTACTGAAAGAAATATAAAAACGTGTACAATGCTCAGTTCTACTTTGTTTTATTTATCTATTATAGCATCTCCAGAAAAAAAATGTTTGGCCCGTCTGCAGACTTGTATCATTTATAAGATGCTCTGCCAACTGAGTTTCAACAACCATTTTAGTATTATGTTTAATGTTCTTAGGGTTCTGGTTAGGACAAAGGGTTATGGCAAGAACTAGAATTTGAGTATCTAATTTAGAGTTACCTTTTAGGGTTAGGTATCATTATTTAGAGTTAATATAAATATTTAGGAGTAAGATATTAAGGATTAGTGGTAACAGGTTGAATTCAATTGATGACCACCTCACCGAGCTTTGCTATATGCAGCATTGCTCTAGAAGACTTCCAGCATGCATTGTTCTTATCACCATAATAAAAGTACACCATTTTCAAAATAATCCCAGTACTCATGATTTTGTTCATCCTTCAGATAGGTCAAAAAAAATATACGTGACTTTTGTAAGTCTGAGACAATATTTCTAAAGCGGTGGGTCAGTCGTCTCCCTAAGTTTAAAATAACCAATTTTATGGGGTATATAAACTAATGTTTTTTCAGCTATTGTCTATAGCTACAACACAGGTAAGGGGTGCAACACAGTCCGGCAGTAATCACAACAGCCAACTCCTGCTCCGCAGTTCCTTAAAAAATTCTTTATTGGGTACAAAATCGTATAAAAGGCAAAACTTTTGCCCACAAGCGAGGCAAATCCCATGTAAAACATGCGCTTGATGCTCTTGATGGTGAGAGCATCAAGAGCATGTTTTACATGGGATTTGCCTTGCTTGTGGGCAAAAGTTTTGCCTTTTATACGATTTTGTACCCAATAAAGAATTTTTTAAGGAACTGCGGAGCAGGAGTTGGCTGTTGTGATTACTGCCGGACCGTGTTGCACCCCTTACCTGTGTTGTTGATTTTGTCGAAGTCTGTGGCCGAGACTGTTGGGGGTAGCACCGGACCGGCAAAACAGCTACATAAGCGGTGAGTTCTACTGATGATTAATCCATATAAGTGAATGCTTCACATCTGAAGATACTGAGCACTTGAAGCGAACTGTGTTCAGAATTTGGATCTACATTGTCTATAGCTGTAAGATTTTATATTGGTGAAAATCTTGTAGAACTTTATAATAATGGCACGTGTTGGAGAAAAAACAAATTACCTTTCTTAATATAACTCTATTATGACATATGCAAAAATTATACCTTAGTGATCTAAATCTCAATAATAATGACATGGTCTTGAGGAATGCAAGAGCAATGCTGCATATAGCAAAGCTCGGTGAGGTGGTCATCAATTGAATTCAACCTGTTACCACTAATCCTTAATATCTTACTCCTAAATATTTATATTAACTCTAAATAATGATACCTAACCCTAAAAGGTAACTCTAAATTAGATACTCAAATTCTAGTTCTCGCCATAACCCTTTGTCCTAACTAGAACCCTAAGAACATTAAACATAACACTAAAATGGTTGTTGAAACTCAGTTGGCAGAGCATCTTATAAATGATACAAGTCTGCAGACGGGCCAAACATTTTTTTTCTGGA